>OZ010794.1:159666129-160286282 GCA_963932465.1 Maratus speciosus
TTTAAATGAATTTTATGTATTTTACACATATTTGTGAATATATTTACATGGTATATCTAATGCACACTTTCGGCATTTATATAAAATATACGTGCAAATATGGGAAAATTTTGACTGTAGCACTTATAATCAGTAAATTATAAACATCAATATAACTTTCAGTCGGCTCAAATTTACCCTGAAAATGTGGTAAAATGTTAGTGCCTTCTTATTTTACATTTTATCAGTGCTGGAAAATTGGCGCAGAGGTGGAGCCTATTGACACCACTAAATTTTAGTGGTATTTTTCGGCTTATCTAATGACAGAAATTGATAGTTTTTATTAACGTGAAGAATACTATAAAAAATTAGTGGTGTCAATAGGCTCCTCCTCTGCGCCAATTTTCCAACACTGTTTTATTAACTATTAATAAATAAATAATCACAAAATATTAACACATTTATAACATTTAGATAATAATATGTCTTATAAATGAGTATATTGCTACTTACTATGAAAATTTAATTGGATTACAACAACTTCAAAACAGCATTAAAAATTAACTAGAAAACAGTAATTTACAAAAATAGTTAGATAATGCAATTAATTGCGCATAATGTTGCTAATTTACTTTCTAAAATAAAGAGTAGAAGTCCCAGTTTAGAACCTTGCCAACAGAGCACAATTCTGGAGTTTATTTAGTCTTTTGGAGTCAAAAATATTTAAAAATAGGAGGTGGTGCAAAGTTAAACCCCATGGTTCAAAGTAACTTTGAATGACTGTACTTCATCTGACTGAAAATTTTCTGCTCGCACATCTTCACTAACCGATACTATCACGAGGTGTGCTTAAATACTTCATGCATGTGACGTCAAAAGTTTGAAATTTGCGTTTTTTCCGTGAACAGTTGCCAAGAAATCACAAAAGTGTTTAAACTTTTGCAATATGCAGATTTCACTTTTCATTTAAATTAAATAATATCCTACATTAAAACCGTTATTTCTGTCCTAAAACATTTAAAATATATTTAAAAATAAGTACAGCCATTTGTATAACCCAAGTGTTCGTATTTTTTATTTAAAGTTTAAAATTCACCAGTGTCGAAACTTTTGCTGTGAACTGTAAATTTTATTAAAAAAAATAGATATCCTTTTTATCTCTGTGCAAATCCATTCGAAATTTAACAGACAGCTTACGGGAGATGCGAATTCACATATTTTCGATGTGTGTAATACTGCCCACATGTAGGACGTTTTGTTTTTATGTGTTATATTATTTCTCAAAAATACACAGATTTCGAATTTTCTGCAATTAAAATACTGAGCATATAATCAGGGATGAGATTTCCGCGTGTTTGCACACCAGTATTTTGTTAGAGAAAATGATATTTCATTTAATCGGAACATTTTTGCGATTTAAGAGAACAACATTTTCTCTAAGAACATACCGGTGTGCAAAAACGCGGAAATCTCATCTCTGCATATAAATTATCCGTATAGAAACAATACCAATATTATATGCGTCAATTTATAATATAATCACATTTTTAAGACCTCAATAATGAAGGTGACCTGTGGTGACATATATGCTATACAGAGTTTCTTCCCTTGTTTCAGCTCTCTTTCTGGGGCAGTCAAATGCTATGAACAATTAAAAATTTTTGCATTTAATAAATTAACATGCAAATATAAAGCCATAGTCGGGTTCCTTGTTTAACCCTTTATTTACAGACGGAACGTATAAGTACCTCTCACTTTAAACATTCATCCCACAGTGAATATTACTAATATTCTAATGGCACTTTACAAAAACATTATTTTAACTCCCCTTTATCCGAATACATGGTAGCAGTAGTTATAGGTTTGTTATTTTAGAGAGGAAGGGGGCTATCTTTGAAACAGTCCATGTGTTTTGTGTCGACATTTTGTACATATTACAAAGCTCGTTTTTTTATTACTGCAAACACAGTAAAGGATATAACATAAGTGTTGATTTTTTTATGTGTTCATTATGATCTTAGAATACAATTTGACTAACTATTTTAGGTGAACGGTTTATGTATTTGATTTAACAGTTGAATTACTCGGTGGTACTTATAAGTACCGTCAGTACACTGGGTGTTGGAGAAAAACTTCCTGTTTATTTTTTCGTCTGTGTAGTTATGTTTTCATCTGCTTTAAAATGTAATTACCAAAATGTAGTGCAGTAATGATTTTCCTAGTATATTTTTTCTGGTTCATTATTATTTTTTCATGGAAGCCGAAAAAGTTGTGGTAACGGCTGTTATTTCCTATGCTAGAAATCACACATGTAAATACCTATTTTGCATATGTGGAGATGCGAGAGAACATGCTGTCCCTGGAATATAGATGCCGCATAACTAAAGGACTGCTAACAGGATCGAATCCTGAAATAAAAAAACAGTTTTTTTTTTTTTTAAACATTTTTAGGGGAAAGCATTTTCAAAGTTAAAGTGTTGAAATAAATGATTGGCACCGGAGTTTTCCAAAAAATTATTTATAAATATGAAAAAAATTACATACTTGCTTTATGAGGGGCACCGTTTGCAGCCTGCAAACGGTTAATTGTAAAGCCTAAATTGCCAAATGGTACCAGTAATATTTTGTTACAATTTTGATCTCATGTTATACGTGGAAAAATATAAAGCTGTTGATTATTTTCAAATAAATGTGTTTGTTAATTACGGTACTAAATAATTATTTGAACATTTTTTCAGCAGAAATGCTTCTGAATGTATTCTGAAATACAATCCTGGTGCCATTTGAAATATCTTGTGGATTTTCTGTTACGATATTTTACTCATAGTGTACTGATGGTACTTTAAAGTACCCCTTTAATTTATTTCGTCTAAGGAATTAAATTTCTCACGGGTGAGTATTTTTTTATGTTTATCCTTTAATTTCATTGTAGTAACTGAAAAAAATACATGAAAAAAATTGGAATAGATCATAATGTGATAGATGAAGGGTTTAAGGATAAAAACTTATTGTCACTAATGTGTTAAAAGGATTTGCCAATAAACTTGTAATCAAGTAAATTTACAGTTTTCTTTTGATATGGTATATCTAGATATAAAATATATTTATTACTAATATTTAATTGTAAATGGCTCACTGATCATTCTTAATTTGATTTAAAGTTAGATATTGGATTTATTTTAATGTATTATATCCATTCGCACATACATAAATATTAATAGAGTTTTTTATTTTAGTTATTCATTAATCGTTATAATCTTGGAATATCAGATTTCTTTTAATATAACTTAGTTTTACAAGAATAATACAAAGATAACATGTAATGCATAGCGTCATTGAAAAAGAGTAAGTGTGAAAATGCTTGATTTTTTTTCCGCGTAAGAGTACTTATTGTAGAGTGTACTGTCGAAACTTTAACAATTATTTGTGATTTTTCTGGAAACATACTTCATAAAAATAAAATAGTAATTATTTTTTCATTGGTTTCTCGTTTAATCTTATGTTCTTATGTTTCTTGAACAAATATAGATACTCATTAGAGTTCCAAAAGTTTCTAACAATGCTTGCTTGTCAAAAATCATTTTTGTGAGAAACGATTTCCATTATGTTTTTTTTTTTTTCTATATTTAAAAAAAAAAGTTATTTAAAAAAGTTTTTAGCTGTTAAGGAATATTTTTAATTGGAAAATTTAATAATTGAATGTCAATTGCATTAAAGATATATAAATTTTGAAATGTTCGAATTTTGTATGAAAATACTGCAACATCTATTGTTGAGTTTTTTTAAGGCATTATAGTAAAAAGTGGAGGAATTACGAAATATTCCGCCTTATAGAGTTCGTAATGGCCCTGGAATTTCCAGACAAGGAAGTTCTTCGGTGCGAGTATCTTATTATAATAAAAAATCTCTCCTTAAAAAAGGCGAAATTTCTTGCGTTTGAACTTTTTTTTTTTTTTTTTAATACTGATATTTCATCATAACACGACCCGTATGGACCATGTAATAAACTAGCGCTTTTGTTGCAAAAAATTGATCAAAATTACATGTGATTAATACCAATTCAGCATTTGTGAAATGTATAATTTTCTTTAATTATTATAATGGCACAAATGTTACAAAGAAACCATATAATACATAGCTTTATTATTTTTTAAACCAACACTTTTCACGATTTTCACTATTAAAGAGAAAACTTTCTTTAAAGGTATAAATATTGCTTGTTATTTTTTGTTATATGTTAAATAACAACAATATATATTGAATATTGTATTCTTTGTTATTTACTGTTATATATTCTTGATTAAAATAGTAATATATTTTCTTCTGAAAATAAAAATTTTTAATAAATATATAAATATCACAATCTAATCCGTTTGTCTAAAATTATATTAAAATTAGGAATTCAGCGTCGTTATATGCTGGATTCAAAAAGAAAAGAAAAAAAATGGTTGATTACCCACACAACACAAATTGGTAAATATGACATCCATATAATGTAAAGTACATCCATATACCATGTCCATAATTCATCCAAGGAATTCCATATTACATAGTATCTACGTAGATATTACCATCAGATGTCTTTCCGAATATATCCATATAGCGTTTGTTGGACATCGAGATCCGACATATATCTATGTAAAACGGATGTCTATGTCCGTATAGATCATGTCCTAGACATAATATGTATGTATATATATATATCATATCTATGTAATATGTACGTATATATACTACACATATCTATGTAATATGTACATATATATATACATCATATCTATGTAATGTGTACATTTATATTCATCATATCTATGTAATATGTACATATATATATGTAATATGGAACAGTATGTGTATACCCAGACTCTTCTGCCATCTTGTTTTTTTAAATTACAAAAAAATATTATATATGAAAAGTTTACGATTTTAAAAAATATTTTAAAATATCAAAATTATTGGTGAAAGGCACAAATTATTAGCAATATTAGCTAAACTGTAATAACTGTATTTTAAATCATACCAACTATTTTGTGTAACTGCTCTGATGACAATAAATATAATTAACATAAGAAAATATAAGGAAAAAAATACTTTTTATTATCTTAAAACAACCTAAACGCTTTATTTTTTAAAAATCTTTTTTTTAAAATGATTTTACTTTCAAAAACACTTAGTCTCACATGAATATAAACAACAAACCCTCTTTGCATCTTAAACAAAATACTAAAAACTTTTATTATATAAAAACATCATATCTCCTCCCCCCCCTTTTTTTTTTGATCTTTTAAAATCAAACCAAATAGTGTAATTGCTCTGGTAACAAACAAGGTGGGAGTATACGTAAAATTGGCCCACCCCCCACACTATTTTTATTTACTTAGCGGCAAATTTTATTTATGCCCCAGACTGAAATATATAAATGTTTATTTCACATTATATTTACAATTTTACTTTTATTACATGGGTATTTAAAAATATTTTCAGCTAAATAATTTTTGTACTTAATTTTCTAATTGTGTAATATTGTGTTCTCATAGTTTGTAGCGTAACATACTATTTTTGGAAAATATAATTTAGCGAGTAATGTTATTAAAAAACTAGTTTGCAGGGAGCGCCAGTAATATTATTGAGGTTACTTTAATAAACTTACTTTATTATATCCTCTTTTGACATAACAATGGGAGTCCTACCATACTCAAAGATTTTTTTAAATCTTCCTTTTTGAAATCTTCGAGGCTGAATCCGTAATCCTTGCAAAAGTAGCATACCGTCTAAGGGCACCAGACAAATTCCAGTTGCTTGCAAAAGATCACTAATGGTAGTTACTTATCATATAATAAAACTACACACCTGTGATTTTCTGAGAGCATTCAAATTTGAAGATCTATCCCAGCACCAGCTGGTCCACAAGACGCTCATCTCCACTGGTATACTTTGTATTGATTGAGATACTGTTTCTGGACGTAACGTCAAAAATAACACTGATGCTCCCTACAAACTAGTTTTTTTTTTTTTTTTTTTTTTTTTTTTTAGATTACATTACTCGCTAAATTATATGTTCCAAAAAATAGTATATTACACAACAAACAATGTCAAAAATAGGACCTAGACCTACTATAGTTTCTCATTACTTCTAATATACTATTTTGACCACTGAATTTATTGAATTCATTGATTTGTCAAAAACTATATTATACACTCAAATCAAAGAATCTTCTATAGAAAGCATTTCATTTTTTGATAATGAATTCCATTTTCAAAAATAGTAAGAATAATAAGTAAATGCTTTTTTTTTTTAAAAAAAAAGGTAAATTTTTAATTTAATAGATAATTACATTTAAACTGAGGACCTATGCTATAAGAAAAATCTATAGTAGCTATACTTGTAAAAGAAATGCACCTAAATATCAATTTAAATGAAATTTTCTAAACATGTATTTCAAATGGAGAATCCCCTATTATTTTGGTATCAATGCTTTTTCAATAAATGTAAATAATCATGCCACCGCTAACAAGACATGCAGATTTAACTTAAAATACATTGAATAGAGAAAATTAAGTATATGAAAATAAACTTTTGAGATTAAGAAATTTTTTTTATGAAACAATAAGTTTTTAATAACGTAATTTAACAACATAATAAAATTATAAGTTGTTTTCAATGTTAAAAAATTATTTATTATTATTAACAAACTGTTAACTTATCCTTGTTTTCATTGGATCTAATTTTTCAGCGATATTTTCTTTTATTCAAGACAAATTCACCATTTGAAAGTTTTTATTGATAATAAACATTCTCTCTTTTTTTTCTTTCTGCCAAAACAGACTGTTGACACCAAAAAGTGTTTGCACCATAATTATACAAAATCAAATTTTGTATTTTATAGTGTTCGCATTGGATAATGTTTGAGGGGTATGGGAGAAGGAGTATAAGAAATTAAATATAATCCAAACTTTGTAAAGTTTTATATACAAAATTAAGATTCATTGGAAAATCAAATCATTTAAAATGTAAAACCGATGAGTAACCATGTAAGTTAAGTATAGAGATTACTATGATCAGTCAATTATATGATAGGGATACAGAAGATCATAAAATTTGAGGAGAGTTAATCAAAAATTTATATGGCTAAATATTTGTTTGTAGTTTTTTAAAGATAAGATTAAAAATCGTAAATGCTACAAAAAGCACCAAAATAGAATAGCAAATAAAAACCTGAAAAAAAGAAATCAAAGGACTTGCTTACATATAATCGTGCTCGATAATTAATCCAAATCTCAAACTGCATCATGCACAACCTAAATTAAAATAAACATCACTTATGTTATCAGATTCAGTTGTTGTTGTAAATGCTAACTGTTTTGAATAAACAAAATTTAATCTGCATCTTGATACAACTAAAAATTTATAAAATTAAAAACCAAGTTGCACTTTGATAGTCTAAAAGTCTAAATTAAACCAGCCAAAAAATATGTTGCTGCTGTATACATATGCAGCTAACATGTTCGCGATAGCATTTAAGCTGCAATCGTCTTAAAACATCATTCGGATCTATATCCGATATTCTAAATAAATAATTTAACACAATATTAAATTAATAACACCATTTGAAACACGTACTCTAGCGAGAACATACTGAGCACGTTAGCTTTATTGAAATCAACCACGGTATCTGCACTGAAATGACAGTTACAGTTAAAAATATACAATATTCATATGGTTAAATAAATGAAATGTTAAAATACAAATTTAAAAAAAACTATTCTGAAGATTAAAAATACATTTTAAGATAGAGAAATTTATTTTAAATTATTATATTAGCAAAGAAATATTTTATGTGCAATTATAAATATTATTTCAAAATTTACTACTTGCGATGCGACATGCGTAGCTTGTTTTCATTTGTATTGAGTCGCCATCTGTCGGTGTATTATGACCTGGCAAATGCATAAACATCCCGTTGGGTACCCGTTGGTTCCCGTCAAAATGACCGCTACGGCGGTTCTAGTGTTAAGGAATTTGGTTTGATACCACCCAATATTCTTTTTTAAATTTTTATTACGTAATTTTAATAAGGTATTCGATACTTTTCGTTATTGTGAGCAAAAACCAATGGAGAAATTTATTTCCGCTAGTAAGAGAAAGAAAAAAAAAATAATTTATAACTATTGGGGTGACTAGATCCAACATGGTACAGTTACCCCATTCTTGAAAAGATTATGGGGCAACTGGGATACCGGGCTTACATTTTAAACATGAAGTAATTATGTATAGATACCTAATAATATTAATGTAGTTATATGCAGTGTTGCCAGATTGGGACTTTTTTAATTCAGATAATTAGACTGTCACCACTTTTTAGGAATAGTATAATTCGCTCATTTTTCAGGATTTTGAATCTATTTTTAAATAAGTCCAATACTTTTATTTAAACAAAAATCGGTGACAATCAACAATCTAGAGACAAAAAAGACCCCAATCTGGCGACACTGGTTATATGCCTAATCTTAAAAAAAAAAAAAAAAAAAAAAAAAAAAAAAAAAAAAATTCTTTAATAAAAGTACTTACAGTACTTCAATAAAACGCCGAGGAATTTCAACCATAGTTTCGTTGTTTAAAAAAAAAAAAAGAAACGTAAGTTTTGGACAACCTATCACAGCAACGAGAAAGTTATGTTTGAGTTGACACACGTTGTTTTAAGAAAAACAGATTAAGGTGCATTGTTCTCAAAAGCTAAAACTTAAAAAACGTCAACAGATTTTTATAAAATAACCTATGGCCCAGTTACCTCATGGGTCCAGTTACGCCAGCTAACCCTAGCTATGCTTGAATGCTTTATGTTTCTTTTTGTTGATAAAATAATTGAACTAAAATAAAAGAACATGTACAGGGCTTCAAATAGTCCGCTTTTTGAAACCCAGCATTTTTTTAGAAATTTTTGTTTTTGTGAGATTTCCATTGCAAAATTTATAAAAATTACGATCGGATATTAATTAATTCTAGAGAAAATGTTGTACACTTCTGCGATGAAATTTTCCGTTAAAAATATTGGCATATAGTTGGCGGAGCATTTACATAGCTGGCAACTCCTTTTATACCACAGACATCTAATAGTAAGTTTTAACTTCTTAATCCGCCGTAATCTACCAATTAAAAAGGAAAATATTTTCTGTTAAATATTTGTGGAAAAAAAAATTCATGAATGTTGACAGCGATACATTTGGAAACTCGCGGACATTTCCCTGAATATTAGTTATTCTTCAGAAATTTCAAACAAAATTCTTCTAAATGCTTCAAATTTATGGGAACATCATGTTTTTTCAGTGTAGTTCATAATGATGTTACTTAATTTTAATTGTTGATTTAATTGTTGTTTAATTTGATGTTGTTAATTTTAACTTACATAGAAAGATTACTTTATTAATGGAGAGTATATTTAACTAATGTTCTATCATCAATAGAAAAATAAACTTTTCTTTTCAAACGTATCGTATATTTTATGACTCTACATCATTTGTTATATTTATTTTATGTTACTGTTTTCCATTTTTTAAACCATTCTGTGCTATATTATATAATCAGTTAATTTTAAGTCCTCGTCTTAAAAAAAAAAAAAAAAAAAAAAAAAAAGTTATATTTATCTTTTTAACCCCTTAAGGGTCGCCATAAATTAAGGTTTAAAAATTCAAATTGCTTATTGGCACCACTTTTTTGAAAAAGAAATGCTCACCTTGTTTAATGGCAGGTAAAATGATACCATAATAAAGCCAATTACACTATTCTATAAAACTGGTGTGAATCAAACAAATCTGAATAATCTGAAAAAAAGACACAGCCCGTGAATATGACGGGAGCGAGAATTAATGGGTTAAACTAACAAATGTCTAAGATAAGAATTTAAAATCTATAACACTTATATCATAACTTTATTTTTAATTCATAATTTTCAAAATGAATTGCATAGCTGCCAACTTGCACGGATTTTTCATACCACTAAAATTTTATAGTGAATTTTAGCTAATTGAACGACTGAAATTCAAGGTACTGAACAGGTACTGAACAGGTAATCAGCATTGAGGGGTTTCCTAGCTGTTATCAGCTTAACACCCAGACTAGGAAATTAGAATGTCTTATGTTTTAATGAGCCATGGGGATAAAGTTTAACTGTAGCAATGCTACTATAAGAATAAAAGAAGTTAACAAGAGAAAAATAAGAAATTTAAGAAAAATAGAAATAAAATTAAATTTAAGTAAAATCTTAAGAAGAAAGAAAGTTAACAATAATCTTAAAAAATTACATGAGTCTTAAAGTAAGTAAAGTCAAACTGTAGTTGTAAAACTACTATAAGGAATTTAGAAAGTTAAAGTTAGTACTGTTCAGTAAAACACTCACCAAGCAAGGGCAAGAAAAGCTAGGGTGGCAAGACCACAAAATCCAACCAAAAAAGGGACAATTCAGGGCTATACATTTTATTTTTTTTAAGTTTTTCAATTTTTATGGTCTCTGTATATAGAGAATTTTTTTTTTTTTTTTTTTTTTTTTTTTTAGAAGAGTATATAAAAAGGAATGAAAAATAAGAGAAGGCAAAAATAGCGTGGAGAACTCAGATGTTACTGAGTGTCCATAATTATGGAAAACCTGGGCCGTTTCCGATGGTGGGGTTCAAAAGCGTCATAATCCGGTAGCTCCGCTACAATTTCATTAGGGAGGTCAAAAATTTTATCATAAAATTTTTTGGATAAGTCGTTAATGCGCTTACGTAAGGTAGTAGTTTTTAGGTCTCTTCGGACCGTGGAGTTGCGAAGGTAACGAGATGCGTTACGGACAGTACGCAGGTTGGAATTGTGCAAGCGACTAAGGTTGTCCATAGTGGTCTTACAAGTGAAGCCCCAGACCGGACTGGCATAGGTTATGATGGGAAGGATGCAGGAGTTATAGAGGATTAATTTATTGTGAACAGACAAGGTTTTACTGTTAAGGAGAGGTTTTATAGAGTTAAAGGCTCCAGCGACTTTACCTCTGATGGAGAAAGTGTGCTTTTTCCAGGTTAAGCGGCGGTCCAGAATGACCCCAAGATACTTAGCTTGGTCTGACCAAGGGATAACAGTGTTGTTAATAATGATTCTGTTAGGGAAAATTATTTTGCGAGAGAAATATACTGCAGTAGTTTTAGTTTCATTTATGACAACGCGCCAAAGCATGCACCAGTTCATGAAGTCATCAACATGAGTCTGTAGGTACCTGTAAAGAGTATACGGGTGGTGTGCCGAAGCGTAAATACAGGTGTCGTCCGCATAAAGCGCGAGGTGAGTGTGCAAGGAGCGTGGGATATCGTTAAAGAAAATGTTAAATAAAAATGGGCCCAACACGCTCCCCTGAAGGATGCCCGCTAGGATAAGGAGAATAATAGAAAGAATGTTGTTTATGCGGACTTGAAAAGAGCGGTCGCAAAGGTACGAATATATTAAATGTATAAGTCTGGGATGAAAACCGAGCTGAATTAATTTGTAAATGAGGCCCATATGCCAGACCTTGTCAAATGCCTTTGCGACATCAAGAAAGATGGCAGCTGCGGGAATTTTTGCATTGAGTTTCTCGCTGAGAAACTCAACAACCCTAAGGAGCTGGTGTTGTGTTGAGTGTTTTGGGCGAAAGCCGAGCTGCTCGGGCATGAGAATGTTGTGCTGTTGAATGAATTCCCGCAACTGGGCACGAATGACACGTTCCACCACTTTACTGATAGAAGGTAGCAAGGAGATAGGTCTGTAATTAGTGGGGTCTGACAGGTTAGTTCCAGGTTTTAAAATAGGAGAGATTATAGAAAGTTTCCAAGGTTTAGGGAAGTAGTTATGTTTTAAGATAGCATTAGTGAGGTCAGTGATATAGATTATGCAATTAGGAGGAAGGTTTCTAAGAGCAGATTTAGTAATTTTATCGTATCCTGGGGTTTTACGCTTTTTGAGTTTTTTGATAATATTGTGGATAACAATAGGTTGAATTTTAGGGGGGGGGGATCTTGAGGGGGGGTAGCCAGAAAATTCCGAACTGTCTCGTTAACATGATCAAAGTGAGCTTGGTTTGCAAGGGTAGGATTAGGAGAAAATTGGGTGGCATAAGAATTAGCAAGCATGTTAGCTTTTTCTTGGTCAGTATAAGCGGTAACATTATTAGATGTGAGGGGGGGATGGAAGTGTAATGTTTATTCAGTTTGCGTTTAAGAATTCAAAGAGAGTTGTCCTCGTATGATAAAGTTTTGAGAAAGTTGTTCCAACTTTTCTGTTTTTCTTTATAAAGACTGTTTTTGATTTTATTGTTTAACCTATTGAGAAGAGGTTTAATGGAGGGGTCTCTTGAACTTTGAAATTGTCGCCGGAGCCGATTACGCTGTTTGATAAGGTTGTAAATATAAAGGGGTGGGACAAAGGCAAAATTATTTTTGAAGGTGTTAAAAGTAGAAAAATTTTGAGCATTAGTGATATGAGAGTTGAGATATTCAACAGCCGCATCAATGTCATCGGTATTATTAATATCAGGGAAGGTGATGTCCTGAGAGTTAAGGTAATTAGTAAATTTATTCCAGTCAATAGCCACGGAAGGGGGGGGGGAGAAAGAGGATTAATAATATCTATTTTAAAGCAGACAGGCAGGTGATCAGAGGAGAGATCATTAATAACTGTAGAGTAGATAGGGTAAGGAAGATTCTTGGAAAGAGCAAGATCAATGATAGAGTCCCGGGCACCAGGCAATTTGGAAATGTGTGTTGGTCTGGGTGGTGCATGAAGATTTAATTTTAAGTTTTGGACTAAGTTGTGAAGAGAGGTACCCCGCCGAGAATTGCCATGGCAATTCCAGCGTCTGCTTTTGGCATTGTAATCGCCTACGAAAAAGCAGTGGTGATGTTGCGAAAAAAGCTGTGTAAGACTATTAACAGGTAAGTTACCAGTGGGTGGAGCATAAATAGAAGCTAATTTAATATTGATATGAGGAAGTTTAAGATTGATACTGGTATACTCAAGATCATTAAAGGTGTGGTTGTGCGATTGGTAGTGTGGAAGATGGTTCTTGATGTAAATAGCGGTACCTCCTCTGTGCGTACCATCCGCACGAGGTGTATGGAATAGCCTGTACCCAGGGATGTTAATGTTGAAAGTGGGGTTGAAAGTCTCTTGTAAGAAAATAACGTCAATTTGGGGATGTTCGTGCATAAAGAGTTTAAGTTCGTTAAATTTATTCTGCAAGGAGTTACAGTTCCAGGAAAGAAAAATTAGTGAGGAAAAGGTAGAAGAGGAATTACTCATCATTAAATGTGTTAAATTCCGTGGCTAAAGTTTCTATAGCACTCATAAGGATGAGTATTTTTTCTATAGGATCTTGTATATTTTTAGTTTGGTTAGCAATATTTTTGAAACATTGGATGAATTTGTTAAATTTTAGGAGTTCTTTCATCTCCTTGAAGGTCTTGAATATTTCTTTTAAGTCATTAGCATAATTAGAACTACTGGGTTGTTCTGGTGTTGTTTTTGAGTGTCAGTTGGCTTATTTGGTGTAGTGTTTTCGGGGTTAGGGTCATGGGAGGGAGAAGGGAGCGGAGCCGGGGCTTCAGTAGGTTTTTCTTCTGGTTTTTTGGCCTCTGGCTTACGACATAATTATATGTTGATAAAAGTTCCGCCATAGCGTTCGGAATGATTTTATGGTTTTCTTTTCTGACGGTTTTGGGATCCTGCTGTTTTTTAAGGAACTGGGGGGTTTGGGGGCAACCACGGTAAGTAGCCACGTTCTCACCATAACAGTTTGAACATTTGGGGATGATCTTTCCAATTTTATCGCACTGGGGAGTTAAATGCTCTTCCGAGCATTTGGCGCATTTTGGCGGCAGGCGGCAAATCTCGCTGGAATGACCAAATTTCTGGCAACGGTAGCATTGCTTTACGATGTTGGTGCCTTTAAATCGCTCAATATCTACTTTAATGTAGCAAATTTCGTGAATTTGGTAGATTTCTTCGAATTTTTCACGTGGGAGAACATTGACGACGTAGAGGGGCATTGGTCGACCGGTCTTTCTACTTTTCATCATTGAGGCTCTATTGGCCACGAAATTGTGTTCTTTAAGAGCTTCAATTATGACCTGGGGGTCGGTATATGGGGGAATTCCCCTAATGACGACTTTCCTGGGGCGCTGTTCCGCGGGGCTCAGGGTTGTGTAAGGAATTGTTTTAGAATCAAGATAGTCCTGTGTTTTTCGGAAATCTGCATCAGTTTTACAGTGGATTTTGAGTAATTCACCGTCTAGTTTAATCAGGGGATTGCTGTCGTTGAGTTTTTTAATCTCACTTGCAAGTTCCGTCCACTTGCCTTGAAACTCAATATAGAAGGGGTGGATTTTTGGTTTTTTAGGGACTACTTCAGTAATGGAGCTACCGGCTGACTCTCCTTGAGAGGGCTCAGAAGAATCCATGTTATTATCGTCAAGGTATTTTTGAGATATATTGGCAAATTTATTCTTTAAGGGAATATTAGATTTGAGATCATTTCTCCTACGTTTTAGTGTATTAGCAGGGGTGAAGCCGTCATCTGAGTTCACCGCAATTGCCTTGAGTTTTGTTAAGATGTCAATTAGATCATAGTCATGATCATAGATAAAAGTTTTAAACTCTCTTAGTTGACTTAATTTTAGTGGGTCAAATGGCTCATTGAACAAAAACATAAGATTATTGGGAAGATTACTCACGCTTGTCTTGTGTTGAGGATTCGTCAGGTAGTCATCTTTACTTAAAAGTCTCATGATGTAGTTATCACAATCTTGCAGGAATTGCTGTACAATCAGTCTTTGTACTTCATCCGCTACTCCGGGAAATTCCATCCACGCAGCAGCTAAATCAGATTTCTCCTCTCCATTCAGGATGCGGAGTGCATTGTCAGAAAATTTGAATGTGTCCTCAGTACCCATTATTGTCGTCGGTGAACCCTCTATATATTACTACTATGATGCATCAAGTTCAGGGAACAGTCACTTATTCGTACGAACTAGTTTCTATTACGTGTCACTATCAGCACCACAACACATTCGATGATACTTGCAAAAGATCTCGCAAGTTCAAAAATCATTGAACTGCGACTACGATCTCTTGAGAATAAAACAAACAGCACAGAGAAAACACGTCTGTTCTCTCCAAGATGTACCAACCAACTGAAATTCAAGCAAATTTATTGTGCAAATAATAGAAAATTTTCTATTAAATTTTAGTGGTAAGAAAAATTAGTACAAGTTGCCAGCTATAGAATTGGCATGAGGTTAATAAAATACAAAGTTCTTATTTGTGTGTTCTTTTGGAATAAACGTAATTTACATGCATACAGTATTAATTATATTCCAATGATTTCACTTAATTTACTTATTTATGACTTCTTACTTTGCAAAATTCAGCGGAAATTTAAAAAAGTAACATGTTCATTGTTTGTATTTTTATCAAGAATCCAGTTTTCAACTTTATTGATTTTTTACACGTAATTTGTTTAATAAATTTACTTTCGAACATACACCCCCCCTCACTTTTACAGTTTTATTTATTTTAATCAATACTTTATGAAAATATATTTATAAAAATAAAAACAATAATGGAAAAAATAATAAAATATCGGGCATCATGTAAAGATTTGTGTTAAATTTGCCAGATAAAATTGGTCGTTGGCAATTTTTTTATGAGACAATAATAAAATATTTTTCAGTAACTTATAATTTGCACAAATCGTTTTGGTTTAAAAAGATACCCATTCAGCTCATACGCATACGAATTCAACTAAAATAAATTCTGTCGATTTAGTTAAGCTATATTTTATTTTAAAATCCCATTCTTTTGGAAATTTCGCTGTTAAGGGGTCTCAGGACTGTTAAAATTGGAAAAAATAAAAAAAAGGACCATTTTCAACATTTAATATCTTAAAATGTATTTGATATTAAGACACAATTTTAAACGGGAATGAAAGATACAAGTACGTTCTTTCATTTCAAATATTTGAAAATTTGCAAGATGCAGAATTAGCATTTACAGGGGGCTCAAAACTGTCAGACATTTGACGAGCAGAAAATCGGTATAACAGATTATGCGCACGATTAGAAAATAAATTTTGCAACTAGAATGAAAATTTTGGTGCCTTCTTATACCTCAGATTATAATAATTACACTGAACCTAAATAAATTTGTATGTAAAGCATGTTTATATTTTTAATACAAAGTTGTATTTAGCTAATGGAAAATTTAGAAAATTTCAACAGTATGAACCCTTAAAAAATATTTTCTTTTTACAATAAAAAGGAAATTTTAGGTTCAGTTTATACAGACTAACCTGAAACATATGTTTTGAAAATTTCATGAAAAACTATTCAGAAATTTTTGAGATATCGTGCGCGTTATGCCCAAAAACGTCATTTGGAGAAAAATGATTTCAAAGTTTTGGAAACACCACTTCAGCTATTGAACGAGTATAATTCTAAATGCCATAACTTCTGTTCTAATGGGAATTTCAAGATAACAATTATATCAAAATGTTCAGAAAACATAGAAGTTTAACATCTAAAAAAATTAAAATTTCGAAAATTTTAGAGCTTTAAGAGTTCTGAGACTCCTTAAAGAAAAAAAAAACTTTAATGATATAGATACTGCTCATGCAATCTTGATTAAAATAGTAATATACAGTAGGATCTCTGTTTAACGAAGTCGCTAAATCCCGAAAAAAAGTTCGTTATGTGGAAAATTCGTTAAATGGAGATGAACCTTTTTAAATACTTTAAACTACACAAAGCAGATTTTTAATTCATAAACACTAAACATTATTAAAAGACTTAACTAATCACACTTTTTTTGTAAATCCTATTTATTTTTATTATTATTATTCATTTTACCCATCAAAAAGAAATCTGTAAGGACAAGAATTAAAAAAAAATATATTGTCCGGAAATACACTGTATTTTCAGTTTTAAGAAAATATTTACATTAAAATTAATGAATTTTAATAATATTACCGTATTTATTATAACAAGTAATTTTAAGCATTGTATTACTACATGCGTCCTTAAATTTAATTACTGAAACTTATTTACTACAGAACAGCCCTTTTTGAGTGTGAATGGGGGATATTGAAAGTTTGAATTTCCTGGATGAAATGCAAAAAATGACAGATATTTTACTGCTCTCGTTGAGTTAGGCACCTGGTAAAACTAATTCAAGGTTATTGAGCATTATAACATGTGTAAAAGAAAGAATAAGTTTGAAGTGGTCGGAAATATTTTGAGAAATAGGTAGAGAAAAAAAAAATTATATCAGAAGAAAAAGTTCGTTAAATAGAGAATACACTTCGGTATTTGGAGGTTATTTTAAGAAAGAAATTCGCAAAATGTTGTTGGTCCCGAGGAAAAGTTCGCAAAATAGAGGTTCGTTAAATAGAGATCCGACTGTATCTTCTTTTTGAAAAATATATAAATTTCACAATCCAATAGGTTTATTTTGAATTATTTTCAAATTAGGAGCAGAAATAAATTACTAATTTTCTTACGCATTAATTTTCCAAGCGCATTGTGATGGCAAGTTTCAAGAAAGTTCATCCAGAAACTGTTCATAGAATTATTCGATCGGCAGACTTCAATGGTATAGTTCCTAGAAGGAAACCTCTCATTTCATCTGCAAACCAACAAAAAAGGCTAGATTTTGCCTCGAAGCATATTGGCAAGGAATTTGACTTTTGGAAAACAGTGTTATTTAGTGATGAGAGTAAGTTAAATATTTTTGGCTGTGATGGACATGGAAAAATTTGGTGAAAAAATCCCTAACCTCACAGAAATGAAACCAGAAAATTTGACGCCAACTGTTAAACACGGTGGATGGAGTGTAAAGATTTGGGGTTCAATGGCCGCGGCATGGTAGGAAATTTAGTGTTTATGGATGGTACAATAGATGGATTCGGATATTTAAAAATACTGCAGAGCAATCTGCACTCATCCATTCAATATTTAGGACTAGGAAATAGCTGGATCTTCCAACAAGTTAATGACTAAGAGATAAAAGACTCAGAGATGGCTATGAACGTAAAGGAATGACTCCTTTATAAAGTACACAAGCAACTGTATTCGCCTACACAGTCACCAGACTTAAACCCCATTAAGCACATTTGGCATTAACTTGATCGTCGAATTCGACAGCACACAATTATAGTAAAGAAACCGTGATGATCGCAGTACAATGTGCATGGTCGGACATTACTCCCGATATGACTTAAAATCTTGTTTTGTCAATGTTAAAAAGAATGCAAGCAGATATAGATTTCACGGGAGGTCCTACAAAGTATTAATTTTTAACTTTGAGCTCTTAGCTATGCATAAATTGAGTATACATTATTTGAGTTTACACTTTTGTGACTATATAATATCGATAAATTTTAATGAGTGTTTTTTTTTAGTTTTCTTTAATGGACATCAGTTAATGTCTTTACCCCTTAGTTCTCGCTCCCGTCATATTCACGGGCTGTATCTTTTACTCAGATTGTTTGATTCCCATCAGTTTTATAAAATAGTGAAATTAGCTATATTTTACTATCGTTTTACCTGTCATTAAATAATGTGAATATATCTTTTTCATAAAAGTGGTGCCAATAAGCAATTTGAATTTTTAAACCGTAATTTAATTCGAGCATTAAGGGGTTAAATGGTCACCAAAATAAAGTCACCCCCCCCCCCCAAAAAAAAAATTAGTATAGTAATTCCTGAACATTCGTGAGGGTTAGGTTCCGCGATTGTCATAACTGCGACCGCAAAACGGCTATTTTTATATGTTCTGCATTTTCTATTTCGCGAATAATCAAAACTCGCGAACGTTAAGGGATTACTGTATTGTGTTAGATTACTGTAATTTTATGAGTATATGTAGACTTTTGTGACTGACCGTATGTAAGCTACAACTTAACTCATTAAAGCCGGCTGGCAAGAAAACTTGCCATGTAAAGCGAACAAAACAATTAAATTTGAATACCAGTATTTTAGTTTGGAATTTTTCACATTATTTAATCTCGGACTTTGAGCGATTATATAAATCAAAATTACAATGCAGAAAAAAACATTGTCGAAGAATTAAAAGAAATGTAAAAGAGGCTGGTCCTTAATGGGTTAACAAAAATAACCACATTTGCGTTTCTTTATAGTCTACAGCAGGAACGATGATCCTATGCCCACGTGCAACATGTGGCACGGAGGAGATTATTTTTCGCACGGCATTGACTCATGTTCTAAATTAAGGTACTGACGCACTCGTGTATAAAATAACACAATAATAAAAAAAACACAAACAAAAATATCATGATTGCTTTCTGAAAAACAACTGAATTGTTTAGAATGGAACTTTTGTGAGCTTATATGCAACATTTTTTGGCGGATAGATTTTATTTTATTGGACTTATGTGCAAATTGTTTTCATTTTGCAAATTCAGATGTAAAAATTATTGTTTAAATATAATGTATATTAATAAAATCTAGAATTTTTAAAAAGCTGTAATAATACAGGTGAACAATTTTACAAAAAAAAATCAATCTAAAAAAAAATTAAAAATGCCTTGCCATGCTTTACAACCCTGCCTTTCATATAGAGAAAATGCACAAATTGCACTATTTTCAATTTAGACTTGCTGAGGTTTTATAAATTAGGTTGGTTGACTCCGTCATACAGACTGAATAAACTGAAGTACAACTTTATAAATCCCAATCTAGCTGAATATTGGCTCAAAAAATATTAAGAGAGAAGAAAGAGATTATCGAAAAATAATGATCACAAGCAAAATGTGGATGGTGAAATTATGATAACTTAAAATTTCGAATTGGGTTTCATACAAGAAATTTTTTAAAGAATCCAATTTGATATATTTTTTCTGATATATATATTTTCAAAATGAAAAGTATTAAAAACTCAAGTAGAAACCTATTGGCAGGTGGCGTCAATTCAGCTCGTACGCTCTTAAAGAAAATATGAAATGCGTAGCCGATCTGAATTATTTGGCATCTATTACGCAGAAAGAGAAACAGGATTTTTTAAAATACGGAAGTATATTACAAAATGTTGCCCATTTAGTTTAAATCATAAATCAATATTTTAACCCTTAATTGCATGAATTATTCTTTTAGAATTGTGTTTTTTATTTTTGTATTAAAGATTAGATACCAGAAACCTTAAGATAGATTTTTAAGTTTATTTAATAGCATATCTTTGTAATCTTTGGAGGATTAATATTTTTATATAAATATAATGGTTGTAAGAACTTAATTTATGCATTAAAAATTAAATAAAAAGGTGACGGAAATTTACATCACTATGCAATTAAGGGTTAATTAATTTTGCTACTTTTATCCACCAAGTTTTGAAGCATGTCATGATCATGTAAAATATTTTTGGGGAAAAATTGGCACGCTCCATGAAATTGGGAAAAATTGTCACGGAATATTTTATTTTTTGTTAAATAGTACTTAGGCTTCGAGGTAAAATAATTCTTGTCCGAACGCAGTTCGGGCAAGGAGACTTTGCCGAGACAGTTCAGTCGTTAATCTTTCAAATCCATATGAAACCTCCACAGTGACCCTAATGTATTCCTGTGAAACAAATTACTACAGACCGGTTTAAAACACTTTTGTCAGCTTCTAGTGCTAAAAGAATAAATGTATTTATATCTAATAACACGTTTTGTTGTAAATAAATTATTTTTTAACTTCCCGAAGTTCATCGTAACCTTTCATTTCACAAAAAAAAATACTTTTTCAGAAGTTTTGTTTATATAACGAACATGAAAAGAATTAAGAAATAAACATATGATAGTCTGCCTAAGTAAACCCACATGCATTTTTCACCACTATTGAAAAAATTTCAAAAGTATTCTTATGAAAACTATTTCTGTTCTAAGTAGAAAAAAATAACACACTTTGTAAAACAACCATTCATAATTTCATATTCGAAAGTATATTTATGCAAATATGCAAATCGTTCAATGCAAAACTTTTCTCTATTATTTCAAGAAACTATAATCTAGTATCCTAAGGGAAGAAAAATATAATAGAAGAAGTGTGAAATATTTCTGTGAATTCATCCAGTAGAGAATTACTAATGAGATGAAAATTCTAGATGTTTTTGCATAACTAGGAAAAGTATTGGAAGAAACTTTGTAATCAATCATTTTTCCCACTAATGCATACATTTGTTTTTGGTGGGATCAAAAACTAAAAATGCCACTCAAATAAAGTGTGTATCACTTAGCAGACAGAATAATTTCGGTTAAATTAGCAATATATGTGCTAGATACCTACAATAAATAAAAGTCTGATATAAAGACATTATGTGGCCAGATTTGCTTGCATGAATGCCGCAATGGTAATTCTTCGTAATGAATCAGCTAATGGCTAATTCCATGAAAACTTGTTATGTTTGTCATACAGCTGAAAATCGCTAAGCTTGTTAGCCACCGTTATTTTCGAAAAGTTTGCTTCGCCTTATTCAATTGATAAGATATCTCCGATAAAATAAATCACATTTTTCGTTCTAAAATACTGGTAGCCAACAAGCATAGCGATTTCCAACTGTGTGACAGACATGACAAGTTTTCATGGAATTGACCTAATGTATTTTATCTCTCGTTCAACATTAATTTCGTCTCCCAGTTTTCTACTTAACACTAGAACCGTCATTAGGGAGTCATTTTGACCCCCTACTAAATTGATAATTATCGATTCGAACCATAAATTTATTCATAAGATATGTTAAATGTATGTAGCACAAAAATAGGCTGTGGAACACTTTTTATAAAACTTGAGTAAAATTGCTGGCGTTTCTAGTGTTAAATTAGTTAGAATTTGTAGTATGAATTGAGATTAAAAAAGGCGAAATATTCTGTTAAACGATTGTTGTAGCATTGTTCTCACCCTGATCTTAATGTAATTCAGTGATGATGTATAAAGTGTAGGCATGTGAAAACACAATTTTGCAAAATTTCCTCGGTAAGTCTCTTATCAAATTTACTCATCACAGCCTCAAATGTATTTTATATTTTGAACACTTTCCTTTGGTCAAATTATTTTAATTCTAAAAATAATAACTTTATCTGAAAACGGGAAAATGATTTCATGTTTTAATTGCAAACTCGTTAAAAGTATTTAAACACTGACAAAATTGTACTTTCAAATGAAAAAATACGAATAGAAGTAAATTACATAATTTAAAATGTAATTATTCAGATAATTTACTAAATCATCAAGAACATGGCCGAAATTTTTCGCAATACTCCACTGCGACGCAAC
This sequence comes from Maratus speciosus, assembly GCA_963932465.1. Taxonomy (NCBI): domain Eukaryota; kingdom Metazoa; phylum Arthropoda; class Arachnida; order Araneae; family Salticidae; genus Maratus; species Maratus speciosus. Next base: position 159,688,429 of record OZ010794.1, read on the forward strand.
ACATCGGTTGAAAAACTTTGATATAATAAGCGAAATATGCGTAAGATCGTAAAACTTTAAAATTTCACACATCTTAAAGACACATGAGACAGATATGTTCATGTGTTACTATACAAGAGTTAAATATTACTTAGGCTTCCCGGTAAAATAATTTTATTCTAAATAAATGTGTGTATTTTGTAATCTGAAAACAATTAAAGAAGATTGTCAATCTATAAATTTGTTTATTTTTCGAATAAGACAAAATTGAAGTAAAAAAAAAAAAAAATGTAAAAGAAAAGAAAAGTAATTTAAAATAAAAAAGTTACGCATCGAAGTCAATTAAGGATTCAAAATGTAATTATTCAGATAATTTACTAAATATCCACGAAAATGGCAAAATTGTTTGCAGCACTCCAGTGCAGTGTTGCCAGATTATGGAATTTTTTGTCCACAGATTGTTGATTGTCACCGCTTTTTTGAAATAGAAATATTCGACCTATTTAAAAATAAATTAAAAATTCTAAAAAAAATAAGGCGAATGATACTATTTAAAAAAAAGTGGTGATAGTCAAATAATCTGAATTAAAAAAGTCCCCAATTTGGCAATGCTGCTCCAGTATGACGCACCGAATCGGTTGAAAACCTCTGCCAGTGATGGAACAGTATAGCAGCAGAGAATCAATTTACACCGCAAAATTTTATTAACATTCTTCATCTAACATCGGGAGAGAATTTTTGAGATTTTTGAAGGCGAAGAATGCTATAAAAATTTAGTGGTGACAATCGCTGAACTGCTGCGCCACTGTTCCACCACTGTTCTGCTATAAAAAGTGAAATATGCGTAGGAACATAATAATTTAGATACTCCAAAGTGCTAAAGATTAATTGAGTGAAATATCACAATGATACTGAATTAAATAGAACTTATGCTGCATAGTAAAATATCATTTTTTTTTTTTTCTAAATAAATCTGTATTTTAAAATCTGAAAACAATTAAAAAATTATTAATGCCCAAATTTGTTTTTTTTTTTGAATAAAACAAAATTGGAAAGGAAGAGATAAATGATTTTAAATACAATATCAAATTTAAAGAAATTGCGACAAACACTCTGCGTCATCTTTCATTTCAGACAGGAATAAACTGAATGTATTTCCAGAAAAAAATTCCCATTATAATATCTGTCAATGTCTGTCACAAAATATCTTGAGCAGATCCTATCATTGATCATAATTAAGATAAATGAGCCATTACTTTCCCTACGTATAAACATGATAAAGTGGATTCTAAAAATAAATGATCGAGATCAAATAGTATTATTATTTATGAAACGCTTCTAAAGCTGTTTATCCTTCTTCCTTATTCTTTTTTCATTTAACATTTTAGAGGTAAGAACATGAATAGAAATAAAAGTAATTTATTTATAATCTTTAGAACTTTTATTATATGATAATCTCTAATAATCCTTTGTAATAGACTTTTTTTACTAAATATACATATTAAATGGAAATAAAATGTACAACAATTTGTAAAACTATCCATATATTTGGAATATATATTTTAGAAATTTTAAATCCAGTGTATATGTCGACATTAAAGGTTACGTTAAACTAAATAGTAAATATATATCAAGATAAATAAGAAAGATATTTGTATTGGTAAGAGCGAAAGTCCCCTTTTTAATCATTATTATTTTTATAAATAAATATTTATTTTCTAGGAATAAGAATTTGGATACATCTGTACCTAAAAATAAACATTTCCGGTCAAATAATTCTATTGTGTAATAAAACTCAAACCAGATATCTTTAGGAAAAAAAAGATACGAGTTACAATTTTTTGAAGCGATTTGAACCAACGCCACCAAAATAAGGGATAAAGCAATGACATGCGTCACAAAAACGTCACACCAAGCTCTGGAAACAAAGAAAAAATTCCGAAAAAATTTCATGTATCGTTTTCTTTGCCTCGTGTAATTATTATTTATTATTAGAAAATGAAAATTAATACTTGCTTGAGCCAAAGAAATCGAAACATGAAAGTTATTCTATTTCTTTCTTTGTTTTGCCTGCTTTGTATGATGTTTTCATGACGAGTGTCAAGAGTTTTCCCCTTACCTAGGGGGCGTTGGTTGAACACTTTAAAACCGGGAGCGTGTGATTATAATAGTGATTATTATTTCAAGCTGACATTGGGAATTACTCTTTTTTTTTTTTTTTCAATTTCTTAAAAATATTTACGGTATGTTACATACGATAGATCTTGAACTTTCTAGAGAGAATTCAGAATTTCCAAATAAAAACAAAAAAAATGCGAGAGATTTGACAACGCTGTTGATAAGTTATCAGATTATTCTGTTAATGGTGATAAAATTTCAGATGTTGTCAGTAATAACTGAGGGTGTGGTGAACTTTTTGCTATTTAAAAACGACGCTGGCCGTATCATTTCCCTAGCAGTAAATCAGAAGCAGGTTATCAAGTTGATTTATATGTACAATAACTGTTTTTTCCCAATAACTGTTCAAAATGCTGAAAGCGCTACCCATTTACAAAGTGCTAAACTAAGCTGCTGAGTGGCCTATTACACTTGTGTAAATAAAATTGTAATGCACATCAATAAACTAATAGTTTGTCTTGCATTTTATATGTTAATATATCATATTACACGTGTATTAAGTTAATGGGCTGTATCGCTGACACTCAAATACTAAAGGCCAGAGGACACGAGCGTGACGTCATCACTAAAGGACCAACTTCTCACTAATGTTGAAATTCACACCGGATATTTTTGAATAGAAATGTTATTTTATTTTATTTGTGGAATATTTATCATCTTAAAAAGCAATAATAACTATTTAAACATACTATTGAGAATTTTGAATCCGGCAATAAAAAATCAACCAGATGCGGCAATACTGTGGCATTCCGCATCTGGGGGAATTTTTATTTAGGATTCCATGAATTTTTTTAACTACCAAGTTGCAAATTGTGGATATATATTAATATATATTTTTTTTTAAATAAAAATTATTTTAAATTATCATAATATTTTTAAATATATACACTTAAAGTTTTCACGATATTAATTTTACTTTTTCTATTTATCAGCATACATACAATTACTTATATGGGTGAAAAAAATTGTGTCCTTTTTCCAATATTTTTTTTCTTTTTAAGTATACTGTTTTCACCAAATGCTTTTTTTGTATCTGCTCATATATATACAACCTATATAAAATCAGTTCCAGCATACAAAAATTCATAGTTAGGATGAACATGTCATACAGTCACCTGAAAATGCCGTAAAGGTAAATATTGAAACTGGACAACATTCACTCAATTTAAAACATTTATATTCAATCAAAATATGTTTTCTAGTGTATTATATCATCATTAGTGTATTAGACTTCAATATGTAATTTTATATTCAAATGAAAACAGTAATGTGGATTAATTTATATGACAATATGTAACCCCTGTTACTTGTATTGAACATTAAATCCAAAATTATCATTGCCCCGTACTAAATATATTTTTAAATGGTCAAATACTTTTAGTATATTAAAAGAAAAGATGCCTTTTGATGTCCTGCAAACATTTTTTAAGAGCTACTCATATACAACAAGAAAAATATAGATAAAAATTGCTAGTAACAGAAAATATATATGGAGTAACAGAGGTTACATTGAGCAACACAAATTAGAAGTAGAAATGTCTTTACATTAAGCTGAAAACAATGGCACCACTGAAGCACTTTGATGGATTTTTACTATGCATATAAATTTTAAAGTAGATTTTTGTTCATTTATCTACATTTGGTACAATATCTAGTAACAGAAGTTACAGGTAACAGCTGATACATTTGATAAAGAAAAAATTGTATTTTCTATAGTTTTATATTAATATATATATATATATATATATTCACTTATTTAAATTAAATTAATTTAATTCCATACAGTAAAAATAAAACTTGAATTAAAATGACAATATTTAAATTTAAAATTTATGTAAGAGAGGTTACAAACAGAAAACACACTAACCTGTAATTCAGATGTTTCAGCTCACTGAGTATATGTGTGCAGAACAAATTTAAAGAGGATCTAGCATATCTTTTCTAATATTTTTACCTACAAGTAAGCACAGTAGTAATCTCTGTTGGGGACAATTTAAATCATTTCTTCGGTAAGAAGAGTTACAGTAACAGAGAATACAATTTCAATGTACAAAATTTAATCTTAAAATATAATAATAAAAGATAAATATTTTAGTGTTTCTGGTCTAACTAGTTAAAATACTAGGTTTTAAGATTACATAAAACCTGTTAAAAATGAGATTTTATGTATTATTAGTTAAAAACTTAAATTGAAAACTACGCCTACAGTTATCTGGGCAGACAGTTTTGTTAGTCAAGATGAATAAAAATGGATACTTTAAATTTAAAAAAAAAAGTTTTTAAACATTTTTTTTTTCTCTGAGTCTATACTGATTATTTTAAAACAAAATTATTTGGAAACAAAAACATGAAAAGAGTTCTTTCCGATTTTACCCAGAAATATATATATATATATATATATATATTCTAATTGTGGATAATGAAAACGACATATTGTCTTTTGTTTCACTCAAATACTGTATATGTCTCGATTAAAGTAAATAAGGAATATCTTATATTGGTGATTTCCGCTTTATTACCATTTCTCCCAGTTTGCCGCAAACTATAGCTTTTTCAAGAATGTTCTATCACTGTTGATAATCATGAAGAATGAATCACTACTTCGTAAAGATAAAAAGATGATGAATTTCGGTATACAAGTACTGATGAAAATGAAAAAATCATTTAGAATTTTTCCGTGAATTCTTCATCTTCTTAAAACCCGAAGTTAGAATATGTCTATAAATATTCATTTATTGTTTCAGACTCATATAATAGCATTATACATAGCAGTAAAATAAAGCGAACTTCCACCATTAATTTTGAATAAAAAAATATTCCTCTTTTTAAGCACTTGAGGGGCAGAGTATTTCGGTTGCTAAAAGGGTAAAATGATTGACTCACACCAGAACAAGAAAATTTATATGGAAATAACTAAAAGCGTTTCTTCGAGTACATAGTATAAATCAAATTTTAGTTTTGAGATGCTGGTGCTAATGTGGCATTTCGGAATTAAAATTAAGTGGTATATATAATATACCGATGCCCTTCAAGGGGTTAACCCCTTAATTCTCGCTCCCGTCATATTCACGGGCTGTGTCTTTTTTTCAGATTATTCAGATTTGTTTGATTCCCACCAGATTTATAGAATAGTGTAGTTGGCTTTATTATGGTATCATTTTACCTGTCATTAAACAAGGGGAGCCTTTCTTTTACAAAAAAGTGGTGCCAATAAGCAATTAGAATTTTTAAACCTTAAATTAATGCGACCGTTAAGGGATTAAACGCCTTTTCGTGCAAAAGTTTTGTAATGCTTAACCATCCGCCAAGCAGATGGTGACAATGGACCCGACAGGTAAAAACAGAGTTAATTCAAATACAATGAAATTCAGCTGACTATGATGATATTAAGAAATTGGTTTGTAAACTCGTATCTTTAGAACTAAATTAGTAAAAGTCAAAAAACATGTTAAAAGAATATCGAATACAAACAAATGAATTTTAACTGCGCTTGGTTCATTATTCTTGGTATTATTATTGGTCCCTTGTGCTTCATTATTGTAATTTTCTGTTTCTTTTTTTTTTTTTTTTTTTTTGGGGGGGGGGGGGGGATTCTGAGTAGTAGGACAGAAGTATCTATCGTTTAAGATAGGGAAATTTTACCGGCGTCAGTCATACCCGTTAATATTAGTTTTGATATATTTCTTTTGATTAATTATAATATTTTTTTTTCAGTAAACAGTGTTTTTCTAATAAAAATTATTTAATTTTTATTTCAATCTCTCTTTTTTAGCATCATGTTTGTGTTATCGCTAGACATCTTACTACTTAAAATAATTTATTCTTTATAAATATTCCTGTAAATTATTAATTCCTAATAAGTTAGGTGTGTTCTATGAAAGCAATATTCAATGCTGAATGATATATAATTACTTTATGATCTTGCGTAGGTGATACATATGATTATAATAGAAGTTATACAGTAATTAGGGGTGTTTGGCGATATAGTTTAATATATTTAACTAGCTGCATCGACGTATCAGTTTCTCACTAGCACTTTACACATTTGTACTCTGATACTGTGAACTTTGTGTTATCGTTCATGCATTTCTATTTATCATGACTATCTAGGTTTAGTTTAAATTTGGATTAAAAGATTTTTTTTTTAAATTCTATAATTCTTAGGTGTCGTATAATGCAAATTCAAATGGAATACCTGTTTCTCTATCTCCCTCTCTTATTCTTTAAAGCTATTTAGAATTAATATTTGAGATTTGGAATAACGAATAGGAATAACAAATTTGGAATAACGAAAGTACAAAATACTAAATTTGAAATAAACTATTTAGAAAATGAAAATATTTTAAAGGGATATAACTTCAACAATGGGCACAGAAAATATTAACACTTTGTAGTAGACTTCTTTTAGTATACATTTTTAAATACGCAATTCGTAAGATAAATAAATTTTAGTATATTTTTTTTAAAATAAAAAAATAGATAGCGAGATGAAAAGCTAAATAAAGAACGAATAGAATGTCCCATACAAACTTTAATTTTTTTTTAAATTATTATTCTGAGATATATTTACATATGTAACATTTCCAAAGTCTCAAAAATATAAAAGTATTTGTTTTAAATTATTCGAAAAAAGAAAATATTTATTGTGATGTATTATGTATGTTCTCTAAAATTATGCTAATACCATATTTTCCAGTTGCACATTTAACATTTCAAATTCTCCTGTTACAAACACGTTTTACTTTTTACAAAAAGCCTTCATCTGGTATTTGATTCAAAACTGGGAATATGATGTTCATTTTTACAGCATCATTCATTCACAAAATGTATATCACTTAAATATGATTTGCGACAGAAATGGGTTATTGTTTTGTCAGAAATATTTCTCATAAACATATATTTTATCATAAATTTTCAGCATACGTATTCAGAATGTTATTGCGATATTTTTTTATATTGCTTGTAAAAATAGCATATTCGAAATCAAGTTAGACTTGCATAAAACTGAGTATTTGGAATATTTATATTTTGTCTATATATTATTTTCGTCATGTAATCGTAAAATGTGTTAAACTATGTAAATATAAAATAATGCTATATTCCCCGTTAAATATTTAAATTTAAGACGTTAAATAAGAAAATGTCGCAATTTTTTAGAAAGATTTAGCGAATTTCAGTAATGCATTTTAGATGGTAAAAACAGAAAGATAAGATGTTAGGTGCAAATGGCAATACTTTGAAAGAAAAGCACAAAACAACACATTTATCGGCAGATAAAAATCTAAAATAACATTGAAGAAAATGACTTTTTATTTTTGATGAAATTTGTCACTTAGAATACATAAGAGGAAATTATTTAAATTTTAACATTAAAAAAAATACTATCGTTTTTTTCTTAACAGTGTATAAAAAGTAATTTCAAAATAAAGTTTAATTTCTAAAATTGTAAAAAATAAAAGATATTTTACAATGCTTCAATTTTATTTTTTTATAAAAAATCTTTGCGCATAATGGTCAAGTTAATATAACAAGAGCCCTCTTTCGAAAATATCGTAAGTTCTATACCTTAGACTTAAAGCAATCACTATAAACTGACAGCAGTAATATTCATAATTTTTATAAGGCTTTAATATTTAAGATATCTCAAACACTGTCTCTAAATGAATGGTGACGAATTTTTAAACATTTCCCGGTACAGTGGTCCCACTGCTTGACCACTTAATTTTAATTCCAAATTTATAGACGACGCCAAGAATATTCTAATAAAATTTAGATTTTGTAATGAAAGTTTAAAGAAGCAAGTTTCTAATTTTTAACAAGTTCGTTTGTAAATTCTGGTGTCACTCAATCATTTCATCATTTTACGAACAGAATTTTTCTGTACCGGAAAGGGTTAAGGGTACATTTATATCAAGTAAAATTGAAAAACGAAATGTTCATACTTCCACTGTTAACCCCTTAGGGCGCAAGGAATTGCGTTTGTGTAATGCTGAATTCCCACCGGAAATTTAGATTTTTTTTTTTTTTTTTTCAAAATAAGGAAAAGCAATTTTACGACTTTTATCCACCAAAGTTAGAAAAGTAAAATTTCGTAAATTTTATCTGGTGCAAATCTTTATTAATCGTAGGTCAGATATATTTTATCCGACCGCTCCTCAAGGGGTTAATACATTTAAACTCTTATTTAGTACCTCCTTGAACTTTCATACAAGTGCAAGGCACCAAGATTACTAAAAGCAAAAACACTTCGTTCTTATAATTGCTTCTTTAAATTTCGGAAATAAAATGTTTTCTAAAGTTTCTAATGATAAAGAAAACTTTTGAAAATCATGGATAACAGGAAAGTGGTTATTAATTATTTATGTTCGTGGTTATATTTTATTTTTTTAGATTTAGAAACTGCCTTTATTACATTGCCATAGCTGCCAACCTTGCACTAATCATCTGTAATATCTGGATTAATTTGACCCAGGTTAACCACTTTCGAACCAGAAAATGTATTTCATGATCTTTATTTAGTATTAATTCAAGGTTTCCAGACGGAAACCAAATTTATAAAATAAATATAATAACTATAATAATATAAATTAAATAAATATTTAATTTCAATTTATAAAAAAAAAATTCTGGTTCGAAACGTGTTAAACCAGAGTCAAATTAACTCGTGTATAACGGAAAATTAGTTTGAGGTTGGCACCTATGCACTGCACTGGACAAATGTGGACTGAAAGAGGTCTAGCACAATGTTTTAATATTTTACTTTGAGCGTTGTTTAATTTTTCTTGTCTGTATAATATAAACATTTTCTGAATACTTTATCATAGCTGCCAACTTGTACGGATTTTTCCTACCACTAAAAATTAATAGCAAATTTTAGGTAATTGAATCACCGAAGTTCAAAAAATTTTTGCGTTAAAATAAGTCAAAAATTTCTATTAAATTTTATTGGTGTGCTTAATCCGTACAAGTTGGCAGCTATGCTTTATGATAATGGAGTTATGAACAAAGAGCAGGAGACATATAGTATTCTGTCTACCAGTTGCGAGAAAAGTAACTGAGGATGTTGTCACAAGATGGCGGCTGATTTTCTAAATTGTATCAGCAGTTTCAGATTATCGCCAGGACAAACTTCCCACCAGTAAACTGGAATAGAATTTTTCGTCTTATTTAAGCGCCTTATTCATGGAAATATATTCTCACAAATATGGTAAAAAGTTGCCCAGGTATTATAATCATTTCTGACACTGACAGGGAGTTGTCAAAGTTGTCACAATATGGTGGAAACGCAGGACCTGACTACCGCCAAAGTGGAGTTCCACCAGTAAAAAAGAATATATGTTTCTGCGATTATTTATGACAGGAAATTTGCACCAGTATGGTGTTAAATAAGGTGAAAATTTCTATTTAAATTTACAGGTGGGTGTATCTGCCGGTGGTAATCAACCCTTGCGAAAGCGGTTAACTGTTGAAGCTTCACTATTTTTAGGATATGTCAGATACTTTTTATTAATAGTTCCATGTTTATGATACACGACTAGTGCCCTGACTTCAAGCGGGGAAAACATCCACCAGTAAAAATGAATGCAATTTTATTCCTTATTTATGACGGAAACTCTGAAAAATCTGGTGTGTAAATATGCTGAAAATTTCCCTGCAGATTTGCAGGTAGAAGTTGCCTCTATGGTTATGATGCCCGGCGTAAGCTTTGTAGTTTAGTTGTGATGCTGACTCCTTCTTTTATACAAAAACAATATGCATATTAATTTGGAAAGATGTTTAGCTCTATGAGAATTTGTATCAATAATCAATATAAAAATTGACTATTATCTTCCTATGATATTTTTTTTTTACTTTATAATGGAGAATTAGCACTATACAGGGAGCTGATGCCTTTATAATCTATCGTTAAAAAAATCTAAATTCTCCCCAAAAAGTTTGAATAGTTATTTTTTTTATTATAATGATAGTTATTTATTGAATAAAATAAAGGAATATTAGTATATAATGTACTGGTGTGATTTCGAAATTTTTTAATAAAAAACCAACATGTTTGTTAACACTGTTTGTGGTCTGCCTGTATAGTGTTAATGACATGAGTGCTAATGCCTTTCTCGCCATTAATTGTAACATTGCATTCCATTACATGGTCTTTTAGCAAATAAAATTTTAAATTATAATCTATTTCTTTTTGCATCATTTTTGTGTTATTGGTAGGCTATTTCACTGCATAAAAATGTTTAGAATTTCTAATTTCTGTAGTAAGTTATCAAATCCACGTAAATTATTGTTGTTCTATGAAAAAATAAACACAACTCAAAATTGTTTTTGATTATTTTATTGCACGGACTAGAGTATTTATACATTCATAAATGCAGTTATAAAGTCATTAGGGAGTGTTTAGCTTATTTATTATAAGTAGCTCACAATACCGCCGTATTTCCCCCCAGCACTCTGTACCTTATTAACCCCTTAACGGTCGCATTAAATTACGGTTTAAAAATTCAAATTGCTTATTGGCACCACTTTTTTGAAAAAGAAATATTCACTTTATTTAATGAAAGGTAAAATGATACCATAAAAAAACCGATTACTCTATTTTATAAAACTGGCGGTAATCAAACATTCTGAATAAAATACACAGCCCGTGAATATCACGGGAGCGAGAATTAATGGGTTAATCTGGTACGATGATATTTTTTTATATTTCCTGCATTTTTATTTGTCATGAATACATAGGTTTAGTAAATTTAGATTAACATAATTAATTATTCCAATTCTATAATTTTTAGATGAACCATGATGCAAATGCAAATTGAATACGTATTTCTTTTCTTTTTATTTCTAAAGAATTTATATTTGAGATCTACAGTAACGCAATTAAAAAAATACATTTGCGATAAACTATTCAGGCAATAATTAATTTTATAAAGAGACATAATTTAAACAATGCTAAAAGTAAAACAACATTGCTATGAGTCAGGAAAATTCTCAAGTTTCATACCAGTATATTTTTATAGAATAACTCTATTTGACAAAGGCAAAGTTTAGCGCTAATAAATTAGGCGAATTTTTACAATAAAGCACTGATACTTCCAGAAACATTTCCTAAGCCGTAACGACCATCGTAAAATAGTAACACCTTGTGGTAGTACATTCAGTACACATTGTGAAATTAGTGACATACAGTCGTGGGGAAAAAAAAGTAAACACCCCCTACTGACTCTGCAAAAAATTATCGTAGAAGAAAGTTACAGGTACCACACGATTGTTAATAAAGTCTACTTTTAAATGAAGTATATAAAATTTGTTTAAGGGGCCATCTATATATTAAAACGAACCGTAAATTTGTTTTTTTTTAATAGCAGTACACAATTTTGACAGCATAAATGAACTCTACACCCTTCAATTAGCCTAAAAAAATTCTTATGCAATTCGTACGATAGGTTTCCCAGACATATTTTTTTTAAATGAGCGTATTTTAGGGATGTATCCGAATTGAATTTCGGTACTGGGTTGTTGACCTACAGAGCCCTCTTCCTGATCAAGGCATCTTAAGCGCCACTCAAGCAGTCATTGAAGACTGCTGGATTACAGGATAACATAAGAAATTTAAAAATAACCAGCCACTTCTATTATAAACAGCCCCTTAAACCATCATTTTGCAGTTTTCTAAGCATAATTTGAAACTACTTGGAAGAAAAATGTGAAATTTTGGATTTCCATAAAGCAGGACTTTATAAATCTAAATCCATAAAAAAGAATTGTAGGTTGCAATTCATATATTTTTTAAATATTAATTTCATAATTCATACCATAAAATTACAAAAATTGCAAATTCAACTTATTTTTGTTTATTTTAGTATTATTGCTACACAAAAAAATTAGCACATTAGGGAGATATTAATAAAAATATGAAAATGTAATTTAACATTAGAAGCACTAAATTTTGAATGTTTATAATTCAAAAACTTGTCATTCAAATGACTTAAAATTTGGTGTCTAGGCGTAGTTTGAACCGAAGATTTGAAATATCTTAAACTGGGTACTGCTCTTGAATAAGACAAATTAACGTTTGTTTTAATATGTAGATGGCCCCCTACAGGGCCTGATTACAAACGGGGCACAATTACACCAATAAATTTTAAAAGAAATGTCCGCCTTATCTAAACACTGTATTCACGTAAAATTTCTGCCATGAATGAAGGGCATTTTTCTGTTTCTTTTTACTGGTGGGAGTGTGCCCCGTTGGTAATCAAGCCTTGGCCCCCTAAGCAAATTTTATATGCGTCATTTAAAAGTAGACTTTATTTCCAATCGTTCGGTACCAGTAACATTCATCTACGGTAATTTTTTGAGTAGTTGACAGGAGGTGTTTACTTTTTTCCCCCAACGTCTGTACATACATCCATTCACCGGTGACACCGAAACCACCGTGATCACGGAATTGAAAAAAAAAAAATAATGTAAATCTCTAATTAAAAATCACAGGAACGAAACGTGTTAGGTATGACTAGGTTCCACAAGCCTATAATATGTTAAATTAAATTAATTATTATTAAAAAGCTCTAATATTTTACCGCACTCGAGGATATTCATCACTCTTGGAGCATTTTATAGAAAGTTTTGTGCTCTGTCAGGAAAACTTGGCATACCAAACTTAACCTTTTGCTCTCGAGGTCTCCGCTACGGAGACATAATCTTTCTTTGCGAAATTTGCTTTTGACACCAGTATTAACGAAAAATAAAATGTACCTTATTTAGTCAGTGCATTTTTGAAATTGTGTACTTGAACGAAACTTCTTTTAAAAAACTGGTGCCGATCGAATAAAATTTGTGTAAGAGACACTGAGAGTAAAAGGTTAATTATGCCGAAAAAGTCTGTCATATCCATGTAAAGGACGCGCCGATGATAAAATTTCACATTTATTTATGCTTTGAAATTTTACCGGTGGCTAATTTATTTCTGGACGCTGGCTAAATGTCAGCTTTCCGCGATAACTGTAAATCATTAAAGCTTTTTATTAGTAATAAATTTAATTAAACATATTTTCGGATTGTCAAACCTAGTCATCCTAGCTCATTTTGTTTCTTATGGCTTTTTATAATCGACTAAGAAACCCCGCGGCTTTGCTTGCGTAATATATGAAATGTGCCAAGTGATATTTATACTCGTATGTCTAATTTTTATTAAAAGAAATTATACTTTTAGCAACAATTCAAAAATTACTATTTAAAACATAGCATGACTAAACTTCATTATTACACTGCATTAGGCAGAAATTAAACTTAAATTAATAAAAAGAAATAAAACTAAATAAATGATAATTTAGAAAATATTTTGACACTTTTATGCTCGATTAATACGCTTATTTCAGTATTTATTTGAAGTTTTGAATTTTTTAGAAACCATCTTCTTATATCTTAAAATTAACATCATGTCAAATTTCAAGTCCTACCACCACATTCAGCATAAAGGGCTATGTTGAAATAGGAATTGTCACCATTAATTTGCCAACATTAATTTTGAAATCGGTTGGTTATTTCCGAATATTCCACAGAAACGTAATTTAGAAAGCTTTTAAAGATCTTTTTTAGAACGCTTGTTGTTCCTGTTAACCCCAGGTGGTAGAATCATCCGCATAAAATTTAGCCTGTGTAGGATCACAGATTGTTGCCATTGATTCGCTATTATTACTTTTATAATCGGTTTATATTCCCTGAAATTGCATAGAAATTGTAATTTAGGACTTTTTTAAAACTCTTTTCGCACATCCCCTTCGCTTCACTGCTTTTTAATTCTAATTCATTTTCGGCAGTTCTCCGAAGGCATTTATATTTTATAAGTAACAGCCATGCCATATTTAAAGTTTCTAGCCTCTTCAGTATCACAAAAATCAGAATTTAGAACGTTTTTTGATCCCTCAACCCTCTGGTGGTAGTGGCACATACATCCTAGTTTTTCGCGCATTAGTTTATGGATGCAGACATAAAATATAGCTTATGTTTGAGCCGGTTCTATCAACAACAATTTGTCATCATTATTTTTTTTAATCGTTTTTTTTATTTGATAAAATTGCATAAAAATTGTAATTTAGAATGCTTTTAGAACGCTTTTCGCTCTCTTCATCCTTTTAAATTTGGAATTCTATTTCGACTGTTCTTAGAAAGCAGTTGCATCTTGTATATTCCATGCCATATTTCAAAATGTAAGACCACCCAGTTATGCAAAAAACGCAAATTAGAACATGTTTTGCTCTTGCACCCACAGATGATAGTGACAGGAACATAAAATATAGACTATGTTGGATCAGGGACTGTCACCATCAATTTGCAACCATTACTTTTGAAATAAGTTTGGTTTTTCCTGAGATTGAGTAGAAATCGCAATTTAGAACATTTTTATACAACGTTTTTAGAACGCTTTTCGCGCATTTTCACCCCGTTTAAATTCCCAATTTTTTCGAAACTTTTCTTAAAGATAATTTATATCTAATAAATATCTCCATTTCCTAATTTCAAGTTGCTAGTTCTACCGATCACAAAAATCGAAATTTAGAACTTTTTTTGCTCCTGCAACCTCCAGGTGATAGTGACACCGACACGAAATAGCGTCTATGTTAAAGCAGAGGCTGTCAGCATCAATTTGCCTACCATTACTTTTGAAATCAGTTTGATCCTTCTTGAGATTGCTCACAAATCAGCATTTAGAACGTTTTTAGAACGCTTTTCGCGCATTTTCACGCCTTTTAAATTTCAGTTTTTTAAAGAAATGTTCTCAGAGATAATTTATATCTAATAAATATATAGCATGCAAAATTTCTTGAATCTGGATCCTTCCATAATTCAAAAATCACATTTTTAGAATGTTTTTAGTTCCTGCATCTCCTCTGGGGTAGTAGAAACAGACATAAAATATAGCCTATGCTAGAGCAATTGCTGTCACCATAATTTTTACACCATTATATTTGAAATCGGTTCAGTACTTCCTGAGGTTTCATAGAAATCGCAAATTAGACTGATTTTACAACGCTTTTCGCGCATTTTCACACTTTTTAAATTTCGATTTTTTAAAAAGAAATGTTCTTAGAGATCATTGATGTCTTATAAGTAACTACCATTCCAAATGTCACGATTCTAGGTCTTTCCATAACACAAAACCACAATTTAGAACGTTTTTTTCTCCCGCAGCCCCAAAGTGGTAGTGATACATAAATAAAATAGAGCCATGTTAGAGCAAGGTCTGTCACCATCAATTTACAACCATTTCTTTTGAAATCGATTTGATACTTCCCAAAATTGAGTAGAAAACACCATTTAGAATGTTTGTTAGAACCCTCTTCGCGCATTATCACCCCTTTTAAATTTCGAATTTTTTAAGAACTGTTCTTAGAAATCCTTTATATCTAATAAATAACTAACATGTCAAATTTCATATTTCTAGGCCATTCAGTAACGAAAAATTGCATTTTTAGAACGTTTTTTTGCTCCTGCATCACCTTTGCGGTAGTGGCACCGACATTAAATATCGCCTATCTTGGAGGAAGGCTTGTCACCATCATTTTGACGCCATTATTTTTTAAATAGGTTTGGTATTTTCTCAGATTGTGTAGAAACCACCATTTAGAACGTTTTTTTAGAAAGCTTTTTGTGCATTTTCACCCCTTTTAAATTTCGAATTTTTTAAGAACTGTTGTTAGAATTCATTTATATCTAATAAGTAACTAATATTTCAAATTTTATATTTCTAGGCCGTTCAGAAACGCAAAAACCGTAATTTAGAACGTTTTTTTTTTCTCCTGCACTCCCTTTGGAGTAGTGGCACCGACATAAAATATATTCTATGTTCTAAGTTGGGCTAACACCATCATTTTGATACCATTGCTTTTGAAATCGATTCGGTAGCTCCAGAGATTACCTCTAACAAACAAACAATTTTTACTTCTTTATAATATTAGTACAGATTAAAAAAAAAAAAAAATCAATTCTGCAATCACATGACTTTTGATACCACAGGCTCTCTGACTGTAAATATATTTACATTTAAAACAATCGCTAAAAAATAACGTTTAAAATGTAACATATACATTATTAAAAAATTAAAAAAGTGTTTTTTTTTTCTTATATACCTTGACATATGTAACCATTTTAGACACTCCAAAATATAAAAGGTGTTGATTTAAAGTATTCAAAAAACGAAAATATTTATTATAAAATATTACGTACGATGTCTGAAATTATGCTCAAACAGTATTTTTCAGCTACACATTTAGCATTTCAAATTTTCTTCCTTCAACTACATTTTACGCTTTACAAACATTCTTCTTCAGCTAGCATTTGATTCAAAACTGAATATATTTTATGTTTATTTTTAAAGCACAATTCATGCACAAATGTATATCACTTAAATGTTATTTGCGACAGATAATGGGCTACTGTTTTGTCAGAAATATTGCTCATAAGCATATATTTCAACATCCATTTTCAGCAAATAAAAGCTTATATATTCAGAAAAATATTGTGTTCTTTTCCTTATAGTATTTTTCAGAAAAAGGATATCTAAAACCAAGAAAAAGGCTGCAGATAACTATGTTGCATGGACCATTTTCATTTTGTGTATTTTTTTTCCGTCATATAATCTAAAAATGCGTTAAACTATGTAAATATAAAATGACGTTATATTTTGCGATATATGCTTAAATTTAAGTCTACAATTTATATAATAATTTAGCATATTTCAATAATGTTAGCTATGGAAAAATATATTTAAAGACATGAAAAGGAAATAAGTATTACCTCTAAAAAGTTTAACTTCTTTTTCTCGGAGTGAGCTAATACATGAGAAAATATAATTAAAATTATAATAAAAAAGAAATAGCATTTCAAGTTTGGCTCTGTTTTTTGGAACGATGTATAAATTAATACTGTACAAACCAAAGCTTAATTTTTTTTAATGTTACAAAGTAAAATGAATTTTGGCATGTTTTGGCATGGTCGATTTTATTTTTACTTAAAAATTCTGGCAGCATTAAGAAAAATGTAATATAGCAAAAGCCTGCTTTATAAAATTACTTAAGTTCTATAAATTATTAAAAACACAAAACTATCAATTTAAACTTGTATCAATATATATATATATATTATAAGGCTTTAACACTTAACAAATCCCAAAAATGACTTTAAATGAATGTTGAAGAAACCTTCCCGTATACGTCGAGTAAAATCGAAAAACAGAATGTTCTTACTACCACAAAAAGCCATTTTGAACTGTCGTTTGTTTCTTTTAAGTGTTCAATTAGTAAATACTTTAATAAGTATGCCTCCAAATACCTTATTTTATATAATTATATATTTTATAAAACTTAACCTTTAACCCTTTAATTCCCATGATAGAATACGGTCGAGAAATTACGTAGTTCAGAGAATCTGACTTTACACCAGAAAGTTTCAATGGTTAATTTTTCTTTATTTAAATAAGGAATGTCTGTTTTTTAATTCATGTAACTATTGTTTTTTTTTTATTTTCTGGTGTGAATTAGGCATATGCGAATTAAAAAATTCTATTAAATTCAAAATAGTGTTGTTTGCATATATGCAAATCTGCACTTAAAGGTTTAATGTTATGAAAATTGGATAAAAAGTAAGAAGCATGGAATATTTTGAATATACTAACTCAACAAAAATTCTCAGTTTGAGAAAACACGATTTAAAATTTTATTTTTAGTGAAAATCAATTAGGGTGTACAAATTGAAATGCTTGTAACTTCGCAAGAAATCGTTGCAATTGCGTGCGGTCTTTTGCAAACTATGCAGTTAAGATTGAAGTATATTAATAAAGCGAAAAAGAAAAAAAAAAACTATTTTTTACTCGATTATTGCCCAAATGATGATCCACGATCCCCTTAACCAAAGGAGGAGTTTAACGAATAAATGAAGAAATAGTCAAAGACATCAACCTCTACAACAGTGTTTTTACCCGACTGAAAAGAAGGGTTATGTGTTTCACGCGTATCTGTGTATGTGGATTTCTTTCTACCCTCGAAACATCCCAACGGCTGGATGGATTTTAATGAATGAGGTATTTATCGATTCGTCTTAACTGTCCGATGGTTATAGGATAGGATTTGTTTTTATAAATTCAAAATGGCATCGTAAACTACAAAATGGCGGTAGACACGAAATTTTTATGTACCCTATTGAGTGGCAAATCATTCGATAAGTCTTTCAAAATGAAGACGATGTTTCATTGGCCATTCTGCAGTCAAAAGCTCCGTTTAATTATTACACAACCTGGAAGCTGTGTACTTTGGATCTCTAACTTTACTGTAACTCTAACCTTCATAATAGACATCTATAGGCCTCATCAAAATAGTGTTTGTAGATAGGAACTAATTTTTGAACACAACTTAAAAGTCATCAATGCAAGTAAATAAAAATATAGGTAAGTAATATAGAAAAAAAATAGTTTCACATTAATGAGAAATAATTGATTAGTTCGCTTTTTACGCAGTCGGGTTTTTTGATTTTTTAAACTTAATATATTTATTTATTCTGAAAATTTCAGTGATTTAAGTTCGTAGTTCGATTAAATGACTTAAATTTGTGTTTTATTTATATTTCATTTATTTATTGATGAAGTTTCAGTTTCGTTACCGAATATAAGATGGAAAGAAATTCTGCCCTAATTATATTAATTTAAGCACAAACTCATTATTTTTCTTAATCGTTTTAATCTTATTTTTACTTTAAGAAAAATACGTTCATTTATATTTCATTTATTTATTGATGAAGTTTCTATTTCGCTATGGAATATAAGATGAATGAAATGCTGACATATTTATATTAACTTAAGTACAAACGGATTTATTTTTCTTAGTCGTTTGATTCGTATTTTTCTAAAGATGAAAATAAGTTTAGATAAAATAAAAAGATGCTTAAACACATACCTAATAACACATACTTCCATTAAAAATTTAATCGCAATCGGAATGGTATGATTAAGTAGAGGTTTCCCTCGTTTACTCTGGTTCATTATTCTTGCCACATAATGAAACTAACGGAAATAAATCGGGAGCACAGACTAGGGGTACTAGGCAGCATAGACAATCCCCTCATCGATTTCACGGATAAAATTCTAGGATTAGTTCAATTTTTATTAGCATATTAAAACGCAATTGGTCTGACAAGTCATATCTAGGTAGACAACACCTGAAAACCTGATTTTAGCGGCTCACTCGTAGGTTTACCACTGTGTTTTCCTGTTCCTAGTCGTCCATGTTTTCATACCTTTTGGTGCAGAAAAACACAATGGTAAACCTATGAGTCAGCCGCTAAAATCGGGTTTTCAGGGGTTTTTCATCAAGATATGACTTGGCAGACCGATTTCGTTTTAATATGCGAAACAAGATTAAACTAATCGTTGAATTCCATCCGTGAACTCGATGAGGTGATTGTCTGCGCTCCCAGCTTCCGATCTAAAACATACATTGAATGGGAAGACTGCAATAGATAGGCAACAAACTTTCTTAAAAAATTAAAATACATAAACAGACAATGTAATAATGTACTACAATATTGTTTTGATGTAATGATGTTAGAAAGATCCTATTGCAGATTGATATGAATTTTTTTTGAAATCTCTATTAAATTTTCTCGAGCTTCCATACATATAAATGTGCGAGAGAATTTAACCCTTAAATTACTGATTTTTTCAAAAATCATTGTAATAATGTTTTTCGGCTTTCATTTTTTAAATATATCGTGGGAAAAATACTTTAAAAAATCCTATTTTGTTTTTAAGTATGGTTTACGGCTAGAAAACAGTTTGTTACTAATCGGCAATACTTGTTTTTAATTGGAAAAAAAATTTCCTTGATAAAATTCTATAATATTAAACACACAAGGAGTTTAGGAATTATGGTAAGAAATAAATTTTACTTGCTCATTGCAGAACAAAATAGGGTATTTCGCAAGCTTCCAAACAAACCAAAAAGAACAAGTAGCAACAATTGGAAAAATAAATCTATCTTTATTCTTAAACAGCACAAGTGTTGCCATCTACATGTTGAAAATCATTTTGATAATATTTTCAGAATGTATTTTATTGGCAACATTAGGCATTATAGCTTCAATATTACTCTAATAGTATTTTAGAGCTTAAATTGGGTATGTTGCCGAAAAGCAACACCCGGCATTTAAGGCTTAATAAATGTCAATCAAGAAAACTTAATAAGTAATATGTAACTTCATTTCTGCATTTCTATAATTTTGTAGGTTATTTAAGATAGCTAATTAATTTACCGCTAATTTAGTTTTGAATTCTCAATGGTTGAAGTAATCCTCTCAGGCGCAGGCAAAGTTAAGTTTGTTTAATCATTAAATATCACAATGGGACCGTGATTTAAGATAAAATATATTTGTATAAAAGAAAAAGAATTTATTCGCATACATAAGAAACTGAAAATTTTGCAAAAAATAATAGTGTAAATGTGACATTTGAGGATTAAAATGAAATGCGACCGCAAAGTTTCGAAAGTTACACAGTTTGACTTCAAATTTAATGTAATGCAATTTGATTACATCAAACGTATTAAACTATTTAATCGTAATCTTATCTTCTCTAAAATGTATAGCTCCCATTCTTTTTTTAATATATCCCGACAGCATAGAATTCAATTACCTAAACAACGATGAAGTTGCATACTTTTTGCTGATATCTGGATCTATATCGTTGAAATTAATTTCAAGCCAGGTCTATCGGCTTCAAATAGTGTGCGACATGTGGCAGGTACGTCATAATTGCACATTATCGATTTTATTTTCAGAAACTCTAACTTGCCTTTAAAGCATAGTTAGGTACCTTGATTACAGGCATTTATCTTAAGAAATTCACGGTTTAGATATTAGAATTTATATATATAAAAGTGTTTGATATTTTTTCTGGTATTAAATCTGAATATTTTTTTACAGAAAAATAAAATTAATTATTATTTTATATTTAGGTACGTCCACGGCATTTTTTAAAAATTATTTTAAACGCAAATATAAGTGCGATACACAAATTTAAGTCTAAAGATTTTGTGTACACGAATTTGCATGTTTTCAGTCACGAATGCGTCTATATCGAAAATGGGCTGGAAAATTACAGCATTATATTTCATTTACATTTGAGAACAAATGTCCACTTATTGAATTATATGATTTTTTTTTTTTTTACTTCTGTTCACTAAATGAAATTATTATGAATTTAAAATTACAAGGTGGTATTATTTCAGACAGATCTACATAATTAAAAGCTTTTAGATAAGGTACTTAATGCAATTTTAACTTTATTTAATAGTTAATAATTAAATATAACGAGAGTAACAGAAAACATATTAAAGTTTTAATTATATAAAAAGGTCGTAAAATTTTACCCAAACTTCTAACTCTCTAATTTTGAGGTATAACGCAGATTTTACACTAAATATTTTTTTAAACTATACATGGGATAGGATGTGTCACAAGAGTAACAAATGTCTGTGTCATAAGAGTAACACATTACAATTTTGTCCATAGTGGGATATAAAACTGCGTTACAAGGAAATCTAACCCAATGCTTGAAGTTTAATTGTTCTCTTTGTTATTACAAAAGTTCGTGGAATAGTTCTAGCTCTAATTAAGAGTATTTTGTAAATTTTAAACAAGATAAATTATCTTTATTCTTGTTTTTCTAAATGAATAGATTTATTTTTATTCATTTGTATTATTACTTAAGATAATAATTGTAGTATTATTGTATTATTACTTAAGATATTATTATAGTATTATTAGTTTGGCATCCTTATTCGTGTTTTTTTAATGAATGGATTTATCTTTATTCTTTTGTATTATTACTTAAGGCTATAAAATAATCATATCAATTGATTGAAGATAGATTAAAGCAACTCAGCTCGTGTCATTTTTGTGTGCTTTCTTTTAGTTTGAAGTGCGTGGTCTTAGATTAGAAATTTTACAAGCATTGTAAAGTTTCATTTACTAAATTCTGTTGTGTGATCGACAGAGTATTTCACAATAAGTCTTAAGGAAATGATTCTGGTTGTATATTTTAGTAGAAAGATTTTAATACTGTTTCTTATGCAAGACATTTCTTAAAGAGCAGGGGAAATTCTACTAAGGGCCAAAAATTGTAGAGGAAATAAAAGAATGAAATTGAATATTTTGAGGGGAGAAAGAAACAAAACAAAATATATTATGATAAAATGAAGAAGTGTTTTATACATAACAAAAGGTTCAGCAAGAGAAAGTCAAAATTAATAAAAGGAAAAGGTAGAGAACTAGCTAACATCAGATTCTGTAATGGAAAAAAAAAAAAACTTTCACGCCACAGCTTTGGATAATTTTAAATCTACGAAGACATAAGAAGAGGTCATTCTTCAGCTAAGTCTACATCAGCATAGCTGCCAACTTCTCGATTTTTTTAATACCGATGCTTTTATGCAGAAATACTCATTTTATACAATCGGGCAGTTTTTGCAGCTTAATAAAGCGAACATTTTTATAATACATTACTGGTATTTAAACAATTTGGGGAACAAATTGACCGTTAAGCGTGAAAAATATATACATGGTCCGGAATTTGTTTCAAGAAAATATTCCATAACAAATTTAAATCTTCATAAAAAATACATAAACTGATAAAACAATAAAAAACAAAACACAAATTTATTGAAAATGTAATCGATATACGCTATTCAACTACTGAAATTATCAGAATCATAATGGCTTCTGAAAGTAGCGAATTTCTTACTAATTTGTTCGGTTATTAAAACATGACATACGGGTTATACATAACTCTCACTTTCAATACATTTCGAAAAATTTTTTGAATACTTTATTGATATTTTTCGTATAAATATGCGTTTTTAAAATTATTAGTCGGCAGTCTAAAAAACAATATAATAAATGTGTAAATCTATAAGTGTTGGAAAGTCAAACAGATTTAAATTGTACGTCAAACGCGGCAAATGAATTGCGTTCGTACTATAACTATTCTTATAAATATTCAGATCTTGATGCAATAGCTGTTGCACTCTTTTGAAAAAATGCATTACTGCACATTGTATTACGACTACATATATTAAATTCAGTAATACGGAAATAATTGGACTCCAATTTAAAAAGGCCTTAATCACCAGGACAACCTAGAATTATCACCCTATCACGGAAAATCATTGCATTAATTACGTTTGACAAGATGTGATAGAATATGCATCATGGGAACATAGAACCATTACCTATCATGGAATATCATTGAATTACTTACGTATGATAGGATTTAATAGAATGAAGAAAACATTTATTAATACCTTTTTAAGTTTTGAATCTATTCTCATTGAATTTGAAATTACTCGAATCATTCTGCAACTGTTATATACAGGCTGGTCATAAAAAATCTTTGCCGATATATGGAACTCTAGCGGCCGGTCCGCCCAACCGATCGAGATGAAATTTGAGATATAGTTATTCACAAGTATGAGCTCGAGATTTTGTGAACGGTAACAAAGTGGCGCTCACGGTTACGGCTATAGGTACAGAAACTCGAAATTTTCGAATATCAACGTACATATTTCCCCATCGCAAAATGCGCAGCGTATGCGAAAACCCTAAAGAGCGTTGGAACGGTATGTGTATCACTAGAAATGGGCGCGTTATGCACGCACAAAAAATGGCTCTGCGAACGGCCTAAAATGAACACGATCGCGTCGCACGTTGGAAATTTGCATATGACAGAGGCAATACACCAATAACAGAACGCCATTTGACAGATATTCAACGTAGAAAACGGATAAAAAGCGGAATAGGAATGTTGCTTCTTCAGTCAGGAGCTCACACATGCCGATGAAATGACTCTGCTATCGAAATTCGTGGTTAATTGGTAAAACTCTCTTATCAAAATGGGATGAACGCCGCGGAAGTCGTACGTGAAACCATCTCGAAACCATCACCGAATACGTGGCCCATGTACACCGCAAGCTCTGCGCGATTTAATAAAGAAATTCGAAGAAACTGGCTGCAGCAGTGATAAACCGTGATCCGGACGACCAACTGTTCCTGAGGACACTGTTATGCAATTGCATCGCAAAGTGAACGCATGCAAACTGCATGCTCAGAACGCATGCAAACTGCAAGAGGTGCAGCTCGTGTATTCGAAATGTCGAAAACCACGGTTTTAAAGCCTACTGCGCTCTGTAATCTGGTATACCGGTGTTTCCATACCGGTACCACT
Source organism: Maratus speciosus (assembly GCA_963932465.1). Lineage (NCBI taxonomy): Eukaryota > Metazoa > Arthropoda > Arachnida > Araneae > Salticidae > Maratus > Maratus speciosus. The sequence continues at coordinate 159,712,850 of OZ010794.1, forward strand.
GCGTCCAGATGTTGGACGCGAGAGACCATCAATAACGTACTGACTTTGCAAATGAATTTCTTATCCGATATGATGCGATAACAACTGCACTTTTCGCATATTATGCACGGACGAGACACATTTCACATTAACTGCAACGTCAATACGAAAAATTGAGTGCACTGGGCAGAAACGAATCAGAACGCGGATGTGGCACCACTATCTTTATACGACGCCAAAGTTACTGTGCCGTGCGGCATTGCAGGCAAAATTGTTTTTGAACCTTACTTCTTTGAAGAAGCGACAGCAACGGGTTTTTTAACGTGCTCTGTGACAGGCTCTCGCTATACAGCTATGCTACAAAATTCGTTAAACCAGAATAGCTGCAGCGGTATGCTGAATGACATTGTTTAGATGCAAGATGACACATATCCACATATAGCAAAGACTGTTCGCAGGGTCTTGGACCAGCATTTTGGCGACGGCGTCATCTCACGCCATTTTCCATTTCCGCAGCCTCCGCGATCGCCAAACCTCACTCCTATCAGTTTCTGATTCTGAGGATATCTTACATCTAAGTGTACGTATGCAATCTGAAAACTTTGCCGGATTTGAAAGACTCTCTCAAATGCGAGATTGCAAACATCCCTCATGCTATGTTACGTTCGGCTATATTGTCTACAGTCTCCCGCTTGCAATACGTAATTTCCTGTGATGACAACTATGTGGAAAATGTAGAATCCAAATAAAAGCTTTCCTTTCTCCGATCTGTGTAGCAATCAGTGATTAGTGTCTTGCCTCTGTCATATGCAAATTTCCTTCTCGCGCCCCAATCGTGGTTTTTTTTTGCTCATTCGCAGAGTTGTTTTTGTGCATGCATAAGGAGCCCGTTGTTTGTGATACACGTACCGTTCTAACGCTCTTTAGAGTTTTCGCATGTGCTGAACATTTTGCGATGGGAAAAAAAATGGGCTTTGCCATTCGAAAATTTTGAGTTTCTGTACCTATAGCCGTAACCGTTAGCGCCACATTGTTGCCTTTCGCAGAACCCCGAGCTCATTCCCCTGAATAACTATATTTGAAATCTCATCTCGATCGGTTGAACGGACCAGTCGCTAGAGGTCCATTTATCCTCAAAGTTTTCTTTATGACCACCCTGTATATATATGAAATTTCAAACCATTCTCTAGGGTATATTTTGCGCTGTTAAATGCAAATAGACTCACGGACCGGAGGACGACTTTAGGTGCTACGTATTCATATAACTACGAACGCATCTAAAAGTGGTTTTAACATATCTTTTAAAACGCCGAAAACACCGGATGCCTCCCCTTGCAAGGCTACCACTGGCGACTATTTTGTATTCTGTTCGCACCACAATATTTAATAAGTACATTTTGTAGTATTTTTCTGTTGCAAATGTTTTCAATATTTATGTAAAAGATTCTTGTTTTGAAAATATGGTGCAAAATAGAAATTGGCTGTGGCAGTCTTGCCCTTGTGATTAATAATTGCATACAGCAATATTGAAAACTGAATGACAGTAATATAATAATTTTTTTAAATAATACCTTGATGAACAATTTAATTTGGTGACAGTTTAACTTTTAACTATTAATTGTTTAAAATGTGGAGAAAATTGATTGGTAAGTAATATCTCTAAAACAGTTTTCGTTGCATTTTTTTCCCTTAAAGAAGTGTATAAAATAAGTGTAGGAAATAAATTTCTTATCCCTTATATTTCAATGCAGGCACAGTCAATTATGTAATAGCATTCGTTTTTACATTTAAAAGATTCTAACTTGCAGGAAATCCTTTAAACAGTTAAAAAGATAATAAACAGCCATTGACATTGTTTAGTTAAAATCTAGTAAATTACGAATCGGGTGTGAAATGTCAGAAGTAAAAAAAAAAAAATAAATAAATAAATAAATAAATAAATAAATATTTTAACAATTGCGGAAATCCGGTTGGGAATATACAACTTTAAATATGGTCTTATGCCTGATGTAAAATAATTTGTGCATTATTCAAAGATGCTCAAATGTGAACTTTAAGCTTTGGAGGATTTTAGCTCTTAAATATCAAATAATAACTATACTAAATTTTTAATATGATAAATTCAGAGACGTGAAGCTAAATCTGTTCATAAAATACAGGGTGTATTTTGTGTCATAATTCGTCAAAATCTCACAGTCAGTAACATTTCTTATCTTACATAATCTTACTACGTATTTAAATTACATATTCAAGGCCACAGCCAGTATTTTTGTAATTTATTAACAGAATGTCAGTTTTTAAACGTTGTAGTAGTACATCATCTTTATTACCTCTAATTTTTACATGCATATTTTTTTTTTCGTTAAACCCTTGAATGTCGGTGGAATATATTTTATCCCACCTATGATTAATGAAGATTTTCACCAGAAAATTTTTATAAAATTTTACTTTTATAACTTTGGTGGGATAAGGTCATAAAATTGCTTTTCCTTATTTTGCAATAAATCTTTTTTGGAGATTCCGGTGTGAATTAGACATTATAGAAACGCAATTACTTGCCCCTCAAAGGGTTAATTATGCTTTCGCTTTTGCTTATGTATTTAGAAGATACACACATATAGGCAACGCCAAATATCACCCTTGAACGTGCGTAATCGTCTTCCCTAAGAAAAGTATATGGAAACGTCCACGGCAGAAAAAAAAATTTTGCTGAAAAATTTTTTTTAAAGAGAAATATAATTGTGATACATCAATTTAAAGCTAAAGAGTTGAAGTATATGAATTTGTACGTTTTAATTTCATAAGAGCAATTGTTTACTGAAAATGAGCTGGACACTAACAGTATAAAACTACATTTACATTTGAGCTTAAAATACAACTTATTGAAGTGTATGATTTTTTTACTATTTAGAGATCAATAAAATTACTATTACTAATTATAATACTAAAATTACTACAACAAACCATTATCATATCTGTAAGATCTACATAGATAAAATCTTTTATATAATGTCTTTAATATATTTTTGGCTGTATTTAAACGTTAATACCTGAATGTCACAAGAGTAACGGAAAACATACAAACGTTTTAATAATAATAATAATAATAATAATAATAATAATAATATAAAAAAAAAATAAAAACACTTGAAATTTTTACCCAAAAATTCTAATTCTCTGATTTCGAGGTATAAGACGTATTTTTCATTAAATATTTTGTTTATGCCATGCATGGAATAGGCTCTGGGGAGTAGTCACAGAAGTAACAAACTCTGTGTCACGAGAGTAACACATAATACTTTTGTCGATAGTTTGATATAAAACTGCGTTACAACCAAAACAAACAGAATTCTTAAAGTTTGTTGTTTTTTCTTTGTTATTAGAGCAGTTCTTGAAATAGTTTTAGCTATAACTAAGGTTATTTTGTAAATTTTAAGGAAGATAAATTATCTTTATTAGTGTTTTTTAATGAGTGGATTTATTTTTATTCATTTTTGGTATTACTTTAGATTATAAAATATTCATGACAAGTAATTAAAGATATAATAAAACAACCCAACTCGTGCCATTTTTGTGTGCTTTCTTTTCGTTTGAAGCACATGTTCTTTGATTAGAGATTTTGTAGGCTTTGTAAAGCGTCGTTTACTAAACTCTGCTGTATAACCTACAGAGGTTCTTATAGTAACTCTTATGGAAAGGATTCTGATAGTATATTTTAAAGGAAAGTTTTTAATATTGCTTCTTATACACAACACTATTTTAAAGAGCAGGAAAAAAAAATCTGCTAAGCGCCAAAAATTGTATAGAAAAAATAAGCATGAAATTGATTATGTTGTTGTGGGAAAGAAGCAAAACAAAATATATTACGATAAGGTGAAGAAAAGTCTTAGAACCAACAAAAGCTTCAGCAAGAAAATGGAAATATTAAGAAAAGGAAAAAGTAAAAAACTAGCTAACCTCATATACTGTAACGGAAAAAAATCTAACTTCCCAGCTTTAGAGAATTTTATGTCGATGAAGATTTAAGAAGAGATCTTTCTTCAGCTAAATCTACGTTAGTTAAGCGTGGAAAAGGTCACATAATTTCATCAATTCTAGTGGATATTTAATAAGAAAATACGTTTTTTGTTTAAAGAAGCTTTCCTAAATTGAAAAATTGGAGATTCCATTGCAGCTTTAGAGCCTAGTTTCAAAAAACAATAGAAAATTACTCATCAGAATATCTCCATTTGTTGAGGTCATGAAAACATTCAAGCAATTCATAATGTAGTATCTCGTGTATTTCCTGCATTAAACATTCCTGTGATGGATTTAATGACTTTGTCTGCCGAGTTACATGATAATTAGAATTTACGAATTCAGAATGTCAAATTTGCGGAGATAACACCGAAGAATTATTTGAAACGGTAGTCCATAATACAAAACTTCTTATAAGTTATTGTAAATAGCAAAACGTTGATAGACGTTTTGCTATTGGAAAAACGTTTATCAACATCTTCTCAATACTGTTAATTTTTCAAAACGTTGATAAACGTTTTGAAAAGGTAACAGTTAAAGAAACCATTTCTGATTGTTTAAAAATTTTCGAAAGCAACTAAATCCATTTCTGTGGCACACATTCATTGAAATTTGTACAAGGGATTATTTTCGTAATGCCAAAAAAACTAACAATTTCTCAAACAATAGTTATGTAAGTGGATTTTCTAGGAAACTGTTATATTTTCATGCCAAAAAGAAATTTTTGTAAGAAATACTACATTACTGGTTAAATCCACAAGCGACTATATTTTCAATTTTTTATTTAGTATGATTCCAATAAAGTAAAATCTTATGCTATTATTTTAGACCAGGGGTGGCCAACTGTGGCACGCGCCACACCACTAAAATTTTACAGTAATCATTGCCTTATCTAATCATAGAATCTCTGCGATTCAAGAAGTCGAATTTTTCTGTAAAATTTTAGTGGTACCAGGCGTGCCACTGTTGGCCACCCTGTTTTAGACAATGTAACTCATAATCAATTTTTTGTAAATGCTTTCTTATGGAAAATTTCAACATTGCACCTTTAAGGGAATTTATATTTTCCTAAAATGCACCTGTTTTCCTTTTTTATATGATGGGTGCGCTTTCCAATTTAAACAAAAATATAACTATGCAAATATGCCTGCAATGAGTCAGACTCCTTTCTCAATTAACATAATTGGGCATATATTTTTTTTCAAATACTCCTGGTGTAGATGTTGTAGATTTATTTTGTGTTGTTGTATAATGATATATATGGAATGAAGTGCGTGCTAAAAAAGCAATTCTAAGATATACTGCTTATTTTGTCAAAAGAAATAAAACAATAAAGTTTCATTACTTTGCGAGAAAATACCAACTGCGAAGGGCATTCAACAAATGCAATTTGTTAAAACCATGAAAAATTACACTATCTACTTCAAACATTACACTAACATGATTAGTACAAAGAATGTGTGTTTCATTAAGTAAATCATGATACAGGAGAAGTTTCAAGTGATATTATTGATAATGAAGACAATGACTTATTCTGATAAGTAGCAGAAACTGAGAGGTTGCTATGTGGTTATAGTGTTTGTTAATTTTAGAATTTTTTACATTATTTTATGTTATTTTAAAATTAAACCTCCATTATAAGTTGTTCTGTATGGAAAATAATTTTTTAAAACTTATTTTAATTATTTTGTTTAGTGTTTAAACTGAATTTGTGCTAAAATTACATTATGGGCAAAATGTCACAAGGGTAACGTCACAAGAGTAAGACTTAGCATTTTGCAAAATCAAATGTAACTAATTCATATGTTATCAGATGAGTTCAATGATTAATCTTTTTAAAAAGATATAATAACTCTGCTATATTCTGTAAATTTTAATTCTATAGTCTCAGATAATTCACAGAATTTCTGCGTCAAGCACAATTTTTGAAAATATCATGTCTTTGGGGTCACAAGAGTAACAAAATTTTCATTTATTATCTAGCCAAGTAAAATGCTTTTTGTTACAAATTGTATAAGGTTTATGAAAGCAGAGAACATGTATTTTTAAGAAGTTGCATCAAATTTATCTTAAATATATTTTGTAATAAAAGAATTAGTAATATATATGGAAATTTGCTCTGGTGGTCACAAGAGTAACAGTGGACGTTCCCATATCTGGGATAAAATCAGTTCGCATTACATACTATTTTAATTAAAACAATTAACTCAACTTTCAGAACGCACAAGCAAAAGATGCTGCACTTCAGATGCTCTCAGATAAAGAAATTGTGACGATCAGAAAGGAGCAGCCATATAGTGTAGAGTCTGCCAGTTGCGAGTGGTGTAACTGAGGAAGTTGTCACAAGATGGCTGCTGACTTATTTCATAGGATCAACAGTTCTTGATTACCGACGAAACAAACTTCCACCAGTACATTTTGAATAGAGCATTTCGCATTATTTTAGCGGCTTATTAATTCAAAATGAATCTCGCGAATATGGTAAAAATTCTTATTTGTTTATACAGGTGGAAATTTGTACCGGCGGTTATCAGCCACTGAGAAACTGGTTAAATTAGAAGCTTCAGCATTTTGAGGATATGTCGATTCCTTCTCAAATCACAGTTCCACATATAAGGATAGCTATTGGCTGAGAAACTGGTTAAATTAGAAGCTTCAGCATTTTGAGGATATGTCGATTCCTTCTCAAATCACAGTTCCATAGATAAGGATAGCTATTGGCTGAGAAACTGGTTAAATTAGAAGCTTCAGCATTTTGAGGATATGTCGATTCCTTCTCAAATCACAGTTCCATAGATAAGGATAGCTATTGGCTGAGAAACTGGTTAAATTAGAAGCTTCAACATTTTGAGGATATTTCGATTCCTTCTCAAATCACAGTTCCATAGATAAGGATAGCTATTGGCTGAGAAACTGGTTAAATTAGAAGCTTCAGCATTTTGAGGATATGTCGATTCCTTCTCAAATCACAGTTCCATAGATAAGGATAGCTATTGGCTGAGAAACTGGTTAAATTAGAAGCTTCAACATTTTGAGGATATTTCGATTCCTTCTCAAATCACAGTTCCATAGATAAGGATAGCTATTGGCTGAGAAACTGGTTAAATTAGAAGCTTCAGCATTTTGAGGATATGTCGATTCCTTCTCAAATCACAGTTCCATAGATAAGGATAACTATTGAAAAATTGTAAATGATTTTTTATTGTATAAAATTAATGGAGTTATGAATAAAGAGGAGGAGACATATAGCGTACTAGCTACCAGTTGCGAGTGAAGTAACTGAGGATGTTGTCACAAGATGGTGGCTGATCTTTTAAATCCGATCTACAGTTTATGATTATCGCCGGAATAAACTTCCCACCAGTAGAATTCAGTGGATAATTTTGCCTTATTTAAACGCCCTATTCGTTAAAATATTTTCTTTTAAATATGGTAAAAATTTCTATATATTTTTACTGGTGTCAGTCTGACTGGTAAAATTTCAGCTTGTTTCACTGGTTGTCACAATATGGTGGAAACGCAAAGCCTGACTGCCACCAAAATAAACTTCCACCAGTCAAAATTAACATCGATTTTTGTGACTATTTCTGACTGAAAATTTGCTTTATTAAGTTGATTAGATATGAAGAAAATTTCTATATAAAAATACTGGTGGAAGTTTCTCCCGGCGATAATCAACCTCTGCTAAAGCGGTTACATTTGAAGCTTCACTTTTAAAAGGACACGTCAGTCCCTCTTTATTAATAGTTCCATGATAAAAATAAGATTAATTTGTCTTATATAAATAAACTGCATTGCAGCTATTGGCTTTTCAAATAAGTAGGGAATCATGGCATCGCGATCCCACAAGATAGCCGCTGTATACTGATAATACCATTTAGTCTTCGTAACTTGCTGATATGTTTTTTAAAACAGTGCACATTAGTATATTTTAAGAGGTTGCGAAGCCTGAACGGGGTTTGGCGGGCGTAGCTCTCAGGGGGCAGAGCCTTTAGTACATATATATTATTTCAATGACTGTAATTTTCGTTTTATAAAGTAAAAAATATTGTTTATTTAAAATTTGCACTGTGAGTCCTATTTTTGTAATAAAATTTTAATGCAAATAGCGAAACAGAAAAAAATATTCTTTAACGAAAAAAAAAAAATGCAAATTCATTTTAAATTAACATTGTCACTTCTCGTACTTATAACATTCTTAAAATTAGTTTAAAAGTATAATTTATATTACTGTTATCAGTGCCTTTCATTTTAAGAATAATTTAAAATCTGTTGATTAGAAACAGAAGTAAAAACAAATTTTACATTTTTATTAATGCTTTTAGTGCTTTTTTCATACTTTAATCAATAATACATAAACGCCATTTATTTCCATACTGCGAAGAAGGGTTATGTGTTTCACACGTATCTGGGTATGTGGATTTCTTTACATTCTCGAAACATTTCAACGGATGGATGGATTTTAATGAATGAGATATATATTGATTCGTCCTAACCGTCCAATGGTTATAGGCTAAATTTTGTTTTTATAAATTCAAAATGGCGGCAGACACGATTTTTTTTCTTTTGGCGCATCATATTGAGGGGTATATCATTGGATAGGCCTTTCAAAATGAAGACGATGTTTCATTGACTATTTTACAGGCAGGAGCTCCGTTTAAATATTACTCAACCTGGAAGTTGTGATTGTAGGATACCTAGCTTTACTGCAACTCTAACCTTCATAGACATCTATAGGCCTGATCAAAACAGTGTTTATAGATAGGAACTAACAATTAAACAACTTAAAAATCATCAATACAAGTAAATACAAAAGATAGGTAAGTAATATAAAAAATAGTTTAACATTGATGAGAAATAATTAATTAGTTCGCTTTTTAAGCATTCGGGTTTTTTGATTTTTTTTATTTAAATTTTACTTGTTTTATTTATTTTTTCAGAACAATATCATTTTAAAGTATATTTTATTATGGATATGCACTTTAAAAAAGATAATACACATTAATGATACAGAAAAATAATGTTAAACGAATTTTTCCTTTAAATTAATAAGCTTTTTTTTAAGATAAAAGTAATTTTTATAAAATATTAGGTATTGAAAAAAGTTTTATAAATGCATCTGAAAAAATAATATCATAAATTTAAAAATTGCATATTTGTCTTCTATTCTTGAGATAATGCCACATGATTTTTTAAAAGGTAATTTTCATTTTGAAGGGATTATATTTTATGAAATACATTAAGTAAAATATATTAAATATATAACAGACGATGAATTAAAAAAATACATAAATAAAATATTGTTAAAAAAGACGTATAATTAATGATAAGGTTATTTCAATAATAATGACAGCATTGCTTTTACTACATTTTTTATACTTTTCTGAATATTTTAAATATTCAATACATATATTTATAAATTTGAGTAGATCATTAATTTATAAATAAACTTTTAAATATAAAAGTAATTTAATAATTAAAAACATTTAAAAAAATGAAACCGGAACCAGATAACTTTTGATTAATAATATGTCGGATATTTTGCTTGAAAACATTAAAACTGGTGTTATTAGATAAATATCATGAATTTTTAATTAGCAATTTGGACAGCTGCGAATTCGAAAAAAAAACGGGCAGTTAAAAAAAAAAAAAGCTAGATAGCGATAAATTAACGTATATAAAAAGGCTTCATGATTTAAAAAGAAGGGATTAAACCCATTGAAAGAAAAATAAGAATTTCAAATAATGAAGCATCATAATGTATGTTTCAAATAAAATGTATTTTTACTTTTCATGTGGGAAAGTTAATTTAAAAACATTTTTTATTTCAAGAAATTTGAAATAAGGTAGAATTATGCGATATTTTTTATAAACAACTAGATAAAGAATAATTTTTGTATAAACTTTGAGTGGCATAGGGGAATTTTGCTATTAATTTGCGAACTGTTTTAAATAAATTACTGAAATATGCATATATACATACACACAGTGTATTCAAGAAGTTCCCGGAAACCCGTTCGTAAAAAAACACAGATGGTACCATCTCTGCGAAACTGGCGGGGAGCTATCAACGACCTTCATCCCTGCATATCAAATTATCCTGCATATCCATTCACTTCTGTAAACTTGCGGATTGGTGGCGTTAATTTCCATAAAGCATGTGTGTGCATCTTTGTCATCGAAAAAAAAAACGAAACAACGAAACTAGTGCAAATTTTGTTTTTATTTGGGAAAAAAAGGCCACAGATTTTTTTTTAAAATGATTAAATATGCGTATGGTGACGATGCCATTTGTCGTTTGCGAGTATTTGAATGGTTTTTGAGATTTCAAATTGGAAAAGAGTCGACCGGAGACGATGAGAGATCAGCTCGTCCATGCTCAAGTCGAAGTGAGGAAAATGTTCAGCAGCTGCAATAGTTGATGACATGAAACCGCTCACTGTGACCGGTGCATTTCATAAAGAGGTGTTGCATCGGCTTTTGAAACGAATGCTTGCTGTGACAAGTATTGCCAGTGGGCTACTTTTTTAAAAATTCAGATTTCTTGATTGCCACCACTTTTTTGAAACGGTAAAATTACCTTTGTTTTCGTCTTAATTAATGTGTCCTTAAATAAGGTGCATTTTACCACTTCAAAAAAGTGGTGTCTTCAAGAATCTGAATTAAAAAAAAAGTAGCCCATCTGGCAACACTGGCTGTGACACCCGATTTTCTGACAGATAAAATTTGGTGCATCTTGCACGACAACGCACCAGCTAAACAAGTCCATCATTTTGCAGAAATTTTTGGCGAGAACGCAGGCTATGTGCATCAACCACCCACCAAACCCACAAGATATGCCCATTCCGGACTAAATTTTATTTCTCAATTAGAAATTGAAGATGAAGGGGAAGCGATAAGTGTCTATAGATGGCATTGAAGCAGCTGTGACATCAGAACTCAATAGTGTTGTAGTTTAGGTGATCCAGAAGGGGTGTATTGACCTGTACACTCGTTCAAAGTGTTACATGGAAATGGGAGGGACTATGTAGAATCTTAATATCAAATGTAAATATTATATCTGTGTTTATAGTCTGTGTGCGATCAGTACTGAATTTTTTTTAATGCATTGTGTATAGGTATATTTTTAAATGTTTACAAATAACATTGTGGATGAGTTGAAAGCTAATAAGAATTTAAAATTTTAAACGTAAAGAGTTATACTTTTGCTTGAAAGAATAAAGTTTTCAAATGTATTGGCGTAATTATATTTCAAAGCAATATCTTATTTTAACTCTTTTTTAACTTATATGCAAAAGAAATCTCCTTCTACGAAAGGTTAAAAGGTCTTTCTATTTTTTTTTTTTTTTTTTTTTTTGCTAGGCAAGAAAAATATTTTTGTTTTATAGTACACTAACAGTTGGAAAATATTCTTAACCCGTTTGGAGTCTGGCTATGATATTAGAGAAAGTTTGGGTATTAAAGAATGGTTGAGCAATATGAAATACTGTAATATCTGGCCCGTAAGTTGTTGCAACCAAACGTTCTCAATTGTTGCAGTTTTTTGCAGGTAAGTTTAATAAAATTCTTGAAATAAGACTTCTTCGCAAGTGTTGTTAATCAATTTCAGTATTAAGTAGAACAGTTAACCCTTTCGTGGGATATGGCCTTAAAAAAAAGGTCACCCAATTTGAATTCCAAAACTGACAAACGGCGCCAAGAATATTTAATAGAAAAATTCCTTTTATAATGTGCTTGAAAATAAGCAAGTTCGCATTTTCTAGGAACTTCGTTTATAAATTCTGGTGGTGTCAGTCCATTATTTCATCAGTTTTTAAGCAAAATTACTCCGAACCTGAAAGGGTTAAAGTTATTTCTGTATTAGTCAGTATACCTCTTTGATAATATGTTGACGAGTAAAGTGGTTGTTGTTTTCAATAGGGAGTGTCGTATAATATAAAAAACAAATTTTTCAAGACGAGTCTTATGAAGATAAATGAATATCCCACTTCGACGTATCATCTGATATGCGTTTATTACCGATGGTGAACCAGAAGAGGAACATGTTTTGCAATGGAAAATATTCAGAAGATGAATGGGGAGAGGTGTGATGTGTGTCAATAAGCAGTGTTGCCATTAGGCTACTTTTTTAATTCGGGTTTCTTGATCGGCTCCAGTTTTTTGAAATGATAAAAATCGATTATTTAAAGACATATGGTTGACGAAAGGTTAATTAAGGCGAAAACAAAAGGAATTTCACAATTTCAAAAAAGTGGTGCCAATCAGGAAATCCAAATAATAATAATTAAAAAAAAAAAAAAAAAAAAAAAAAAAAAAAAAAAAGAAGCCCACTGGTAACACTGCACATGAGGACTGTGGTGGGTTGAAAAATCAACAGACATTTTTTTATTTTTGTAAAAATTAAACAATTATTCAAAGAGTCTGATGATTTGCTCTATATGTAGCTGAGCAGTTCCATCTTATTACTACTTTTAATGGTATATTTTCAATACCATGTAAAATACTGTAAGTAAGGGTATAATAAATAATAAAAAAGGTTACATTAGATTAGAAAAACAATGCCATGATTTGATCCTTACGTATGTTACGCAATTAGTAATAAAGGGGTTTATTATTTTTGAAAACCTCATATTTCCCTAAATTAAGAAATTTTTACATATTTGCATCCAATCCCCTTTTTTATTTTAAAGCGTAGCAGTATCATTTAAATATCATTTATTCACTTAGTATTACATTATAGTATCATTTTTAATTTTTAAATTATCTTCGAAATTCAATTTAAGTAAAGGGGAAAGGGAAAGGGAAATCCGAACCGTAGCTCAAAGCTGTAAGCCTAATGGAGTGCTTTACTAAGGACAGCCGAAACCCATAGTCCATCCTTTTGGCAGCAGTTTAAAAAAGAAAAAAATATTGGTCAATGTTTACAATTATGCTTTAGTAAAAAAAAAAAAAAAAAAAAAAAAAAAACTGTAAGATTCTCAATATAGCTGCCTGGTTCAAAACATGACGATTTATAATAAATACAAAATATTGGTACCAAATGACCTACTTGTAATAACTATAATACCAAAAATAATAAAAATAATAATAATTAATGAATATGTATGAAAACTATTTAGAATGGAAACAAAGAAGATGTCAAAAAAATCATAAATCATCGTCTGAAGATGTGTCCGAGAGGTACGGATAATTATTTCTAAAAATGGCTTCATTTTTCTCTATAAACCTCATTAATGCTGATATTCTGTTCATGAGAACAGGACTTTCACAAATATAATTAATCCAATCCGTAATCGGCATACTTCTGTGTTTTTTAACCTGGTAATATGTTGTTACAGGATAATCCAGTATCTAGTGAAGCGAGTTGGAAAAGAGACCACATACACAAAGAGGGGGGTCACGTTTACCTATGTCATAAAGATATTTCTGGAAAGGGCCGTGATATCTGAAAAAAAGTAACGATTATTTACGGTAAATTGAATGTGGACACTGGGTATTAAGTTATGTGCGTAGCAGCCTGTGTCTTCATTGTCACATCTTTGCTGTCATTCATTTTTTATTTTCTGTTTTTATTTATATTTTAAATGAGACGCCGGATGGGGAAGGAAGTATGATATGATATTAGTGTCGTCTATTGCCTTTCTTTGTCATGTTATCAGCTAATTCATTATCTGTGACTCCTGAGTGCCGTTTAACCGATTTAAAATGGAAAGATTTGCTGTATTTGTGTGTTGAACTTAGAGTATCTCAAATCATATAGTCAACAGTATATGTATTTTGCAGAGCCATTAAACCTGAGAGGCTATCAAAAGAGATTAGGAATGATCTGTAATGAATCCGCTTAAACCACAGTGTTTTTAATGGCAAAGAGTTCAGCTTGTAAAACGGAATTCTCTATGAAATGATGAGCATTCATCGCATGTATTAAGGAATTCTCTTTAAATACACAAAAGCGGATCCTGTCCCCTGATCAGATTTTGAACCATCTGTGAAAATATGTATTGTGTCGTTGTATTGAGATGCGTCTTCTTCTTGGATACCATGCGATGTCGGATCTATGACACATTTTGAGCATTTACCGTAAAATTGTGGCGGAAAATAATTTTGAGTAGAGATCCCCAGTCTAATCGCCGATGGGAATTCTGCTTCGCATTCTAATTGGATATCTAAAGGCGGCAGGTTTGTTAGGGACTGAAGTGCTAAAGTTGATGTTTTCTTATATGCTCTTGAAATTAGTAACATAACCTTACGTTGTGCTGAAAGCAAATATCTTCTGCCATGTGATGACCACATATCGTCGGTACCATGTCAAAATATCCAATGTGAAAACAGTAGTCTACTTTTTTCTATAAAATAAAATGCTTTTTATCAGGCTAATTAAATGATAAAATATTTTTTGCAGGATTTAAAAAATCTTATAATTATTTAGGTACACGTTTCAAGAAAATCAAATTCTTTCACTTTTAACTTTTTCAAAAAATTTCCAAAACACAGTACTTCATATAGTGCATTAATTTAATTGTTCATTTATTCACATACATATTTACAAAATTTATATGCAATGCATTTTTAAATAGTTACGTTTCATAAAATTTTATAAAGTGTATAATTGAAAAAATAAACTAGTCAATTCTTTATCAAATATTGTATTTTGAATATTTTTGAAAAAGTTCAAGTTAAATGAACTTGATTTTCTAGAAAAGTATGTCTAAATAATTATAAGATTTTTTTTTTTTTTCCTGTGAAAACATTTTATCATTCAATTAACCTTCTAAAAATTATTTTCTTTTAAAGAATAAACTTCGCATTATTGTTAAATAATATACGTGGTTTTAACTTAGTTTTTATATATTTTATATTAAAATGTGGTGTTTTTGTGATGTTCTTTTTACTTAAATTTACACTATATTTTACACTTGTTTGTTGGTAAATCTGTTATATAGTTATATTATGCTTATTCATCAAAGCTTTATTAAATCATTATAATCTAAATTTTTGCATCATTTCTGATAATTTTTTATTCGAATATTACATAAAAAAAGTGTAATCTTTATGTAATTAACGAATGACAGTATAATATTTATCATATACACTGCTCAAAACAATTAAAGGATATTTGAAGTTTTATATAAAATAAAGATATAAACGAAATTTCTTTTGCCGAAAATAGAAGAAGAGAATCACAAATGCAAATTTTTCTGGTTTTCAAACTGTGGAGTATGCATATTTTGAGTTCGACGTCAAAAACGTCGCTTCAGCAGCAGCGAATGAAATTTGACTTTCAAATGGATAAAAGATAATGAAGACAAGGATGATCGGCATTCAGTGATTGCTTTGTTTCGATGAGTACGATGTCTCTTCGAAGTCATTTGACAGATTCAGAAGATTTGAGAATTGTTGGTAGGTTAGAAGGGGGCCAAACTCAAGCCGAAGTAGCGCAAGCCATTATAGTGTCACAAAGTGTCATTTCCAGGATCTGGAACCGTTTTTTGGAGAGTGGATGTGCAGGCCGAAGACCAGGGTAAGGTCATAGACGGGCAACAATGCCCAATGAAGATCGGTATTTAGCGTTAACAGCTCGGAGACACCGAACCATGAACGCTACTCTTCTCCAACAACACCTTCGCTCGGCTACAGGCACCACGATTTCAACTCAGACTGTCCGAAACCGGCTCCATGCTGTAGGTCTGTATGCTCGCCGACCGATGGTATGTGTTAGATTAACATTAAGGCGTCGTCGCGACCGCAGGGAGTGGGCAACCGAGAATATCATTTGGAGGAGAAATGAATGGAGCAATATTCTGTTTTCTGACGAGTCCCGTTTTTCTGTGCATCCGGATAATAGGCGTATTTACATCTGGAGGGACCGTGGCAGTAGGAATAATCCTTCGTTCGTGCACGAAAGTGTCAGATTTGGCGGTGGAGGAGTGTTGGTGTATGGTGGCATCTCCATTGACGGGCGCACTGACCTCTACATCATTCGAGATGGAGCTCTGACTGGTCGCCGATATAGGGATGAGATCCTCAGACCTATTGTAGTCCCTTACGGTGCAGCAATTGGAGATAACTTCATTTTAATGGACGATAACTGCAGGCCACATCGTGCAAACTTGGTGGAAGATTTCTTTTCGAGGAAGGAATCGTTCGAATGGAATGGCCAGCGTGTTCTCCAGACATGAATCCAATCGAGCACGTTTGGGACGCTCTAGGAAGACGAGTTTCTGGCCGCCAACAACCCCCACAAACTCTCCAAGAACTGGAAAGAGCTCTTCTGGAAGAGTGGGGCAGAATACCCCAACTCGTCATTAATAGCCTCATTGAGTCCATGCCTCAAAGGTGTTCAACGTTGCCGGCCGCCCGTGGAAACCATACCCCCTACTGAAAATGATTTTCTTTGAAGAAAACACCTTTTCTTATTCTTTTTTTCTCATATGCACAAATTGTGTTTTTTTCCTTTAGTACACAAATGCGCAATAAAATGCATTTTTTTCTGCCAAACATGTGTAATTTATTCTCATATAACCTACTATGTCTGTCGACCATGTATCAATCAGCTAAACAGTTTACCAGATACAAAATCCACCTAAAACTGCAATATCCTTTAATTGTTTTGAGCAGTGTATTTTAAAATTTTGTTTTTATCTGATAATATTTAGATATTTCTCTTGCAGTTTAATAGCCAAAAATTAGAAAAAATATATTATTTCAACTTCTTCAAAATCCTTGAAAATTATTCATTATTATTAGAAATGCAAATAATAGTTTAAAATAGTGATTTAAAAAATATATATTAAATTAATATTGATATTTCTAAATTTCATTAACATTCAATTGTTTTAATCAATTAAATTTTCTCAAGTATAAAGTCCCATTTTTATAATTAAACTAAAATAAACTGTTTTCAAGAATAATGTCATCCGTTATTTATAATGTTTAAAAATAAATTAGATCACCTCTAAAAAATTAAAACAAAACTATTGGAGGGAATTTTACCAAAAATTAAAATATCTTTTAAATTTTCATTTCCATTTATAAAAACTAAAATATAAATATTCTTTAAGATAAAATGATGCAAAAAACAGATATAATGAAATTAATAAATTTGTAATGAATCAACATAAACTAACAAACTTACCGATATACGTAGTTGTATAAGCCAATACCTTATTATAATAAATAAAAGTCACTTTTTCTTAAATCATGTATTTTTTCTGTTAATGTTATTTTTAGTCATTTGGAAAAAGAGCTTTTTTTTCCCCCTTTTCTTTCTTTTTTTTTTCTTTTTTAGAGAAATAAAGATTTAAGATACATCGTTCAAATTTTAAAACTCTTCATACAGTTTTCAGATAACACAAAAACATCCATTTTTTCTCCGAGTTATCGATTAAATGGGCATTTTATATCTTCTCTGTAAATTGTTACCATATTTATCTTCCCAATTAAAAATTATATGATTTAAAAATAACATGCATTTTTTTTATTCTGATGTGCTCATAAAAAATATCATGTTTATCTGTATATATCAAGGCTTATTTTTGACTCTCTCTTATTTTGACTCTTTCTTTTTTTTTTCTTTTTTAGAGAAGTAAAGATTTAAGATACATTGATCAAATTTTTAAACTCTTCATACAGTTTTCAGATAACACAAAAACATCCATTTTTTCTCCGAGTTATCGATTAAATGGGCATTTTATATCTTCTCTGTAAATTTTTACCATATTTATCTTCCCAATTAAAAATTATATGATTTAAAAATAACATGCATTTTTTTTTTATTATGATGTGCTCATAAAAAATATCATGTTTATCTGTATATATCAAGGCTTATTTTTGACTATCTCTTATTTTGACTCTTTCTTTTTTTTTCTTTTTTAGAGAAGTAAAGATTTAAGATACATTGTTCAAATTTTTAAACTCTTCATACAGTTTTCAGATAACACAAAAACATCCATTTTTCTCCGAGTTATCGATTAAATGGTCATTTTATATCTTCTCTGTAAATTTTTACCATATTTATCTTCCCAATTAAAAATTATATGATTTAAAAATAACATGCATTTTTTTATAATTCTGATGTGCTCATAAAAAATATCATGTTTATCTGTATATATCAAGGCTTATTTTTGACTCAAGACGATTTTACATGTAACTTATAAGAAATGCGTAAAAATAAATAGAGCCTTTTCATGTTTATTTTAGATTATTATTTATCATTAAATACTTTCACCGAAACACAGATTTTGAATAAAATCTTCAAAATGTTTCAAAAGTGAAGAAAAGTGATTATTCTATTTATTACAATCAATATATCTAGAATATTAAACTGGCCCTGCGCTTTTTTTCCCGATTCTGGTCCTTTATATACTGCCCAGAGATTTTACTTCAGCGTCTACTGGACAGGAAAAAAGCATTCATTTTCTCCCCACTCGCCCGTTATAAGTTAGACGATTTCAAATGGCCAGAATTCTTTTTGGCCCCAAGACTCACAAAATGCGGCCAGAAACTGTGTGTTTGCTGGGTAAATTTCTAAATAAAATATGCAATTAGATTTTTTAAGGCAAAAAGAAAGATGTTATAGAACAAATTCATATTTGTAGAAAAGACATCATACGAGAAATCTGTGACTTAATGTTTGTTTTACACCGTACAAATTAATGCGAATAAGACCTTCAATTTTCGCATCTTAGATCTTTACTTATCATCATCACGCAAATTTTAACAAATAGTATTGGAAATAATATATATATACATTAAATTTGGATTATTAATACTTTTTTGGAGTGTGATATGTTTCGAAGCATGCAATATAAATTTCAACATCACAATCAGCGCCAAACACCAAAACCAAACGGTTATATTCAAAGACTTCAGACCGATATACCAATTAATTTGTTCTGGTTTCAGAAGTTTTTCCAGCAATTAAATCTCTACCCCGGAAATATGACGGGCACGAGAACGAACGAACGAACGACATCTCAGCCCGTGATATTGACGGAAGCGAGAATTCAGGGATTAAAAACGTCTGCAGAAAGAGAATTTTCCAACAAAAAGAAGTATAAAACTCGGCCAATGCGCATAAACGTCATGCTTGGACATACCCAGAACAAAATATATACTAACGAACTGCATAACCTTTATTGGAAATCGTTAAACATTAAAAACATAATTAGCTGCATATTTTCTTGTAATAAAAACAAAGCGTTATAAGTAAGCGAACAAACTTAATGCTGGAATCAGGCGCAAAATAACATAGTTGCGCCACCTTGTGGACGGAGTGATAATTTAGTGTGGCGCGTATTTCCTAAAACTTTATTCAATCATGGAAATGAATTTTGTTTGCCACATTTATTGCAAAATAATAGCGTAGCGAGAGGAGCATCCAGATGCACTTGACGCCACGAAGTTTTCTTCGCCTAATCACAATCACTCCAGTTATTAATCAAGCTAAAAAAAACTTTAAAATTTTAGTGGTGTGAGTAAAAAAAACAGTTAGGTATCTACTTGTAGTTCACACTCCATCCGCTACGTGGCGCATGACCTTGATTGATGTGACCTCGCTTTTAATCTTGCGGTTACTTCTCCCATTTAAGATAGGGCGCTTACTTATATCGCTTTGTAATAAAAAAAAAGAGGCAATCGGAAAACCTCGACGTCATTTTCAAACCTCCTTGCAGTAACCTATTATGCATATGGGTACATTACATATTTATTTGCGACTCTCTAACTTGCCGCAAAAGCACAGTTAGACACCTTGAATTTTAGATGAAAAATCGTCCTCACCCGGTCAGCAAATTTTAGAATTTTCTATATTTAACATTCTCTAGTATGATTTCCTGGTATGAAATTTTGAATTATTTTTATTACAAGCAAAATAAATCATTTTACATTTGCATAACCCGCGGAATTGCACGCGTGGTTTGTTGAAATTGGCGAAGTGGTATTTGAGTACCTACCAATATTCAGGTGGAATTATACAGCTGAAAAAAATTAAGTATTACCAATTAGGTCACATTTTGAGCAATTTCCATTCATGAACAACATTTGGTGACTGTTAAATTTAAATAAATAAGAAAAAACTTATTCCATTTATTTGCAGACACGCTCTACTAAAACATGCATACAATACAGTTTATTTGGAAATTATATTTATCAGTTAATAAGTTTATCAGTTATCGTACAGTAAAATGACTTTTAAAATCGGCGTAATAGAAACAACGTCTAATTCTTACACAAAAAAACCTATTTTTTTTTAATATTTTGCAGTATTAATACTATATTTATTCACAACAAAAAACAAAATACACTAATATAATTAATTTAGATACAATGGTTTAGTATATTTGTCCGCTGTTTTTATTCCGCGAAAGGCTGAATATGAAATACTTCCTTAACCAATTTGCGACAAGCTTCCTTTACAAAAATTTTAATATTCTACCGCCGGTTTTTCAAAACAGAATTTTTTTTTATATAACTGAATCTCAGAAATGGTCCGATTAAAAAATGGAACTGTGAATAAAAAGGAAATAGCATATCCTCAAAATGGTGAAGCTTGAGCTGTAAACGGTTTTGTACTGGTCACACACAGCCGGTGCAAAGTACCATCAGTAAATTTTAATAGAAAATTTCTCCTTATTTAAACGCCCTATTAATGCAGAATATCATTCGTATTTATAGCAAAAAACAGATTTTTTTTAAATGGTGGAAGTTTATTCGGCAGTATTCAGGCCCTACGTTTCCACCACATTGTGAGAACCAAAACAACATCCGGTCATTATCAGTGAAAGAAATTATTATACCCGGGGCAACTAATACCAGCAAAAAATAATAGAAATTTTTACCATATTTGTTACATAAATTTTGCATGGATAAACCGCTAAAAGTATACAAAATTTTCTATGCAACATTTAATGGTGGACGATTGCTTCAGCGGTAATCTAAAACTGTTGATTCGATAATAACAACATCAGCCGCTATATTGCGGCAACCCCCTCAGTTACTTCACTCTTACTACTTAAATAAGACGAAGTCCACAATTAAAATTAACTAGCAGAATTAATCCAGGATTCAGAGAAATTAATGTGTCACGTATACGTGACGCTCGTCCTGAAAGAGTGAACTAGTTGCTAATCATGTTCCTTTACTGCGATCATTTTAATTAATTATAACAGTTTTTTTTTTTATTCTTACGTTTTATCGTTTTGCCTAGAAAAGTTCTATCTAACTCTGGCATGTAAAATATTTAATTTTTCGGGGTTGCACGCTACAGGAAAATTCCAGACCAGGAAATTCTTCGGTACCAGTATTTGCTTATAGAAAATCTCTCCTTAAATATGGAGAAATTTCTTGCGGTTAATCTAGATTTATTTGTCTATAAACAAATACTGATATTTGAGCTGGAAAATTTCCTGAAGCGGGGCAATCCTGTTTTTAACTTTGAAAAAACATCAAAAGCACAAACATCGTTTGTTCACATCTGCGTCGTAGAATTATCCCTATGCCAACTGCAAAATATCTCGGCGAAAAGTCTCATAAAAATATTAGTGGAAATATAACGCTAAAAGAATTCCTCTATTTCACCCATTTGAAATTCGAATTTTCTTTTTTCTATCGGAACTTTTCTTAAAGGGGATCTCATATCAACTGAGTGCAAAATTTATGATTTGTTTTAGTTTTATCGTGATTATTATGCGTTTTTAAATAATTTCACCTTTTTAATTATCTAATCTAATAAATTAATAAGCTTTCTTATTGAGCATTTACGCTTACAAAGTAACCACTATATACAATTTCATTTTTTAGCGTAACATATTGTAGATGGAAAACTAAAATTTAAGAAATATATGAATTTCCCTTTCAGACCTGACCTACACAATTGTGTAGGTGATCCTAAAGAAAAAGAAAAAAACAATTTGCTCTTTTTGAGTGATTTAACCCACGACGACGCGCGCCGGGCCTGATAGACCCGGAGTGCGTACGGTTTTTACAATTGTCACCACTATCTTTATAAAAGTATTCTTGAACTTCTTTTATCGCAAAATGATCTCCAGTTAAGTAAGGTGACGATCGTTATTAGCATTTATTGGTGACAAAGTAAAAACCATTCATACCCTGGGTATGCGTGCGTTCTCCCGGGTTAAAAAAGAACGTGAACCAGACAATTGTGTGAATCCTCCTTTGACGTAACCTGGCATCGGATTTTTTTTCCGCATGAAATATTGTCTAGGGTTAACCAGCAACAGTTTTAATTTCTCCAAAAATTTTTCAGATCTTAAAAGGATATCCATGTAAAAGTTTTTCATATTTATTATCATTGTAGGCTAGGAATTGATGAAACTGAGTGGAAGTTGATGTTATGTAACAAAAAATTGAATTCGATAATTGTAGAGAAAGTTTCTTGTTGTAATTTAGTTATTTATTTAATTCCCCCGTACTAGTATATCTTTCAATGTTTATAAGTGATACTAAACTCTGCCAGAAAATAAAATTAATATTTAATTAATCAATATTATTAATTATTTTCAACATTTAAATTATTAAATATGAAAATATTAAATAATATCGTCTCATATCCTCCGTACCATGTCAAACTATCCAGTGTGAAAACATTGTGCTACTTTTTTTAAATTCCGATGTCTTGATTGGCTCCACTTTTTTGAAATAGTGAAATTCGCCTTATTTAACTTTATTTAACCCCTTAATTTTCGCCCCCGTCATATTCACGTGCTGTGACTTTTATTCAGATTATTCAGATTCGTTTGATTCTCACCAGTTTTATAGAATAGTGTAATTGACTATATTATGCTATCATTTTACCTGTCATTAAATAATATGAACATTTCTTTTTCAAAAAAGTGGTGCCAATAAGCAATTTCAATTTTTAAACCGCAAATTAATGCGACCGTTAATGGGTTAATGACATATTAATTAGGGCGAAAACAAGGGGAATTTTACCATTTCAGAAAAGTGGTGCCAATCACGAAATCAGAATTTTTAAAAAAAGTAGTCCACTGTTTTCACATTGGATAGTTTGACATGCTACCGACAGTATCTTCAACACTAGGTAGAATTTTAATATTTCTGTTTTACCATATGATATAACGCCTCATAGCGATTTCAACCGTAAACTGAAACGATTTTTGAGAAAATGTATCGTGGCAAGTTCTTCGACTAAGCTCTTCAATTGTCTTCGAAGTCTGTGTGTTACGTGACACGAAAAAAAAAAAAAAAAAAAAAAAAAAAAAAAAAAAAAAAAAAAAAAAAAAAATCCGCTAATTAAGTGAGAAATTCTCCCTCCGAGCCTTGATTACGAAAAAGTGCAAGAGAAACACCAATAAGCAATCCTGCTATTAATCTGTCATATTGTTCTCATATTTATTTAATTCGTTTAATTTTCAAAATATCTAAACCGATTATTGAAAGTAATCATTTCTCTATCCACGCCTCCCCCACATTGAAATATATTCCAGCTAAATTTCGAATCTTCCAAAAACCTAACTTACAACACAACAACCGATATGATAGTGTTTATTCAAATTTCTGTTTCATTTTAAATACATCACAGTTTGTTTTCGCGAATGAAATTAATGAGCAACTTTGTTGGATTTCTTATAATCATTTAGTCTTTGTGAGTCTTTTCGGAATGTTATATAATATAATTCTATAATCTGGCGCTGTGAAATAAAAATGAAATAAATACCGGGTGATTCTTAGTGTATGGGACAATCAGAAAACATACCTGTGACTGCTGTAGTGGGATTATTTTTTATATAAAAATTTAATATAAAACTATAATTATACAAGTTTTGTTGCTGCTACATAAACAAATGTATAGTTGCATTTCCATGCTTACGATCTAGTTTCTAATTGAATCTATTACCGCAATTCGACGTTGGATTTTTTTTTTATGTTTCATACATTTTGAATCACCGTGTATATGAAAGTTAATGGTATTTATCGTTTTTTTTTTTATTATTTATTTTTGAACTTCAGAAAGTTTATTCTTTGAAGCGAATACATAAATAAAAACAATATCAGTGACCTAAATAAATGATAAATAGAATTAATAAGAGTGACAAAATATAATAACAATGAAGCAAATTTATTCGACGCTTAATCTTAACATGTTCCCACCGGCACTGATATTCATGTTTTTCTTGTCAAACGGGGCTCGAATTCATATTTCGCCTCAGCTGGCGGAGCAGTACTGTCGCTTATTCAGACACTGTATTGTATGTAATGACCCGTCCCTTTCATATTTATTGAATTGAACTCGATATAACATGCAGATAATGAATGTCTGAATTTTCGTAAGGAGTAAGAACACATTACTTAAAGACATGCATTTACTAACTACATATGTGCGAATTTAATATAAAATGTATTACAATCTAAAGAAATAGAGACAACATGATATAAATGCATTTCTGTTAGGTAGAAGCCACGCCCTTAGTCATTTATATTTTCTGAATGGAGAGGAGGATTCGCGTTTTCCGTCCTAATGTTTTAAGTTTATATAATGAATTGCTTTTACTACTGAATTTTCGAATATTCAAGTGTGACCCACGTGTAGTTTTGATTGCCTAAGAGGGACAGCTCAGACAAGCCGTCTGTAGCATAATGGCGTGTGACCACCTGTAGTATACGCCTTCTCTGGAACAGTCGAATGTGACCTACCTGTGACGCATGCCACCTGATGTAAGAGTCGAACCTGACCCACCGGTGATGCATGAAAGAATGAACGTGTTAAAGGAATCGTATGAAATTCCAATCTCATCAAAGAATTTTAAATAATCTTAAAAACTGTGATTCTATGAAAAAAAAAATATATATATAATCATAAATATGCGAATTGGGATAATTATAAATATTTCCTACTATAACGTGTGATAAAGAGTTAATCAAAGAATTAATCAAAGTGAATTTTTTGATTAATTAGTGTATTTTCTGCATCATACATGAACTGAATTAAATACAGCGAAAATAGCACAAAATATCCTTACAAAATGTTACAAGCAAATTGCTAAGTACACCTGATGTCAAAAAGGGAAAGCTTAACCTTTAGAAATACATTTTTTATAACATTGCATTTTTAAAGGTGGAAAAATTGTTCACATGCTCAATTATGACATGTTGTAATAAACTACATTTGTAAAATAATAATAATAATAATAATAATAATAATAATAATAAAAACATGTCTTTTAAAAGTCGAATAAGGAAACAAAAAGATATTATCATTTAAGGAGTTAATGCTAAATAAATTGTTTATCACCTTCCGGACTAGCGTCTTTTACAAGATTTTTAATCTTTATCAAAAACAACAACAAAAAAAAAATTGCCGAATTGAATTGAGAAAATGTTCGGATTAAATAAGGCAAAATTTACAATAAAATTTTACTGGCGAGAATAATCACGGATTCTGAGAAACTTACACAGCACGTATACCGGTCGCTCGTCCCCAAGGGGTTAAAAAAAATTATTGTCCAATAATATGTGTTATGTGAATCTAAAATACAGTTTTATTACATATTTAATACGTGATTGATCACATTTCTAACTAAGCGTAGAACCAACAAAGTGAAAAATGCCCAAGCCTGTAATCAACCCCGGAACCCTTAGAATAGCGCTCCAAGTACTCTACCATTTAAGCTTCATGGGCGATGCCCGGTTTAGTACATCGCACTCATATATGTTGGTAAGGCTGCAACTGCAGCGCAAGATGGAATCGTCTTCATGAACACACAATCCTGCGGCGAAACATGAAATACAAGTAAACCCAGCATCGATTAACACTTATATAATTTTTAATTAAATCTTCAATTAATTTTCAGCAGTGAAATTACGCTCGAAATTATTGAATATTTAATCCGTGATTTATCCATGGAACCGTTAATAAAAAGGAAATGACATATCCTTAACCCCTTCGGGACGGGAGCCTTTTACGAAATTTTTAATCTTTTGCCACCGTTTTTTAAAAACAAAAATATGTGTCTTGTTGAATCGAGAAAATGCGCTGATTAAATAAGGCAAATTTTGCAGTAAAATTTTACTGGTGAGGAAACCAAGGATTCTGAGCGCGTCATGCGGCACGTATACGCAAAGCGTTATAAGTAAGCGAACAAACTTAATGCTGGAATCAGGCGTAAATTAACACAGTTGCGCCACCTTGTGGACGGAGTGATAATTCAAACACGCGGCTTTTAGTGTGGCGCGTATTTTCTAAATCTTCAGACACTCATGGAAATAAATTTTGTTTGCCACATTTATTGCAAAATAATGGTGCAGCGAGAGGGGCATCCAGATGCACTCGACACCACGAAGTTTTCTTCGCCTTATCAGAAGCACTTCAGTTATCAATCAAGGTGAAAAAAACTTTACAATTTTAGTGGTGTGAGTAAGAAAACAGTTAAGTATCTACCTGTAGTTCACACTCCATCCGCTACGTGGCGCATGACCTTGATTGATGTGACCTCGCTCTTAATCTTGCGGTTACTTCTCCCATTTAAGATAGGACGCTTACTTATATCGCTTTGCTTATACGTGTCGCTCGTCCCCAAGGGGTTAGAATAGTGAAGCTTCAACTGTAACCGCTCTCGCAGTTGTTGATTACTTCCGAGAGAATCTTCCACCAGTAAATTTTAATAAAAATATTCTCCTAATTTAAACTCCTTATTAATGCAAAATTTCACTATTAATAATGGCAGAAACAGATATTCATTTTTACTGGTGGGAAGTTTTTTTTTTTTTTTTTTTTTTTTTTTTTTTTTTTGAGGTACTCAAGCTCTGTGTTTCAGCCATATTGTGACAACCTAGACAACCAACCTCCTGCCAGTTTCAGTGAAAAAGATTATAACAACTGTGAAAACTGACAGCAGGAAAAACAAGTAGAAAATTTTTCCATATTTGTAAGAAAATATTTCATGAATAAGTCGCTTAATAGGACGACATTTTCTATTCAAATATACTGATGGGAAGCTTGCTCCGGCTCTAATTAGAAACTGTTGATTCGATTAAAAAAAAATGCCGCCATCTGGTGACAACCTCCTCAGTTACTTCACTCGTAACATGTAGACACTGCACTATATGCCTCTTTCTCTGTATTCATAAAGCTATTTATTTATCACATTGTTGGCTAAGCGTAGAACCAACAGAGTGAAAAATGTCCAAGCCGGGAATTGACACCGGAACCCTTCGAATAGAACTCCAAGTGCTCTACTATTTAACCCTCCGTCTACCAGACGGGTCCATTGGACCCGACAGGTACATACAAAATATTCATTCAAACCAGAAATTTCTTTAAAATAAACTAAGTATATAAACCAGACAAAAATAAGGTAAATAAATAAGTTAAATAGTTTTAAATAAAAATTCTGGTGTAGAACGTTTTATTAAAACTTGAATAAAATTCCCGGTAGATCTAGGGTTAAGCTAGAAGGATGATGCCCAGTTTAGTATTAACCCCTTGGGGACGAGCGACACGTATACGTGCCGCAAGAAGCGCTCAAAATCCTTGTTTTCCTCACCAGTAAAGTTTTACTGTAAAATTTGCCTTGTTTAATCAGTGCATTTTCTCGATTCAAGAAGACGCAAATTTCTGTTTTTAAAAAACGGTGACAAAAGATTAAAAATTTCGTAAAAGGTCCCGTCCCGAAGGGGTTAAAAGTTATATATGTGTGCACCGATGCTGCGTTTATTTGTATCTGTATCTCCTGTTTCGCCGCAGGATTGTGTGTTCATGAAGACCATTCCATCTTGTGCTGCAATTGCAGCCTTACAAACATATGTGAATGAGACGTACTAAGCTGGACATCGTCCTCGTAGATTAAATGGTAGAGCACTTGGGGTACTATTCCAAGAATTCCGGTTTCGATTCCCGGCTTAGACATTTTTCACTCAGTTGGTTCTGCGCTTGGTTAGCAATGTGAGGAATCTCGTATTAACTATTCAATAATTTCGAGCGTAATTTCACTGCTGAAAATTAATTGAATAATTAATTAAAAATTATATAAATTTTCTTATATTTAAATATTTATACATGATGATATAATTAATTTTCTTTCAAAATAATATTCTGATAAAGAATTTTATTGGGAAGGTGCTAAAATTTTAGCGCTTGTTTAAAAAGTGTAGTAATTTTATTATCAGGTAATATATTTGAAACAGTTTTTGTTTCTCTTTTTGAAAGAAGTGATTGAAATAAGCGTATGAAATACATTTCTTATCCCTTAAATTTTAATACAAACACATAAAGTTATATAATAACATTTTTTTTAAATATTAAAAACATACTAACCTGCAAGAAATACCTTTAAAATTAAAAATATCATAGCTAGCATTTGACATCGTTTACTTTACTAGCAAATTACGATTCTGAAGTGATGTGCCAGAAGTTAAAGAAATATTTTAAAAATTACTAAAATCTGTTTGGGAATGTACAACTTGTCTTATGTCTGGTGTAGAATAATTATGAGCATTATTCAAAGATGCTCAATTTTGAACTCTAATCTTTGGGAGCTTTCAGCTCTTAAATATCAAATAATTACTGGGCTAAACTTTTAATCTTATATCCTCAGAAATTGAAGCTAAATACGTTAATGAAGCACAGGCTATATTTTGTGTCATAACTGGTCAGAAAGTGACAGTCATGGAAATTTCTTACATTGTGTAAACCATGGAACTTGCAATAAAAATGAACTGGCATATTCTTAAAATAATGAAGCTTCAATTGTAACCGCTTTCGCTGGACTTAATTGCCGACGGGGTAAACTTCTATCTGTAAATTTAAAAAGAACATTTCTCCTTATTTAAATGCTTTATTAATGCAAAAATTCAGTCTAAAATAATGGGGAAAACAAACTTGTATTTTTACTGGTGGAAGTTTACTTCGGCGATAATGATGCCCTGAGTTTCCGCCATATCGTGACTCCTTAGATACACACCTGGGAAAAACGTCTGGGAAAAACCTCTTTGAAAAACATAATAATACTTGGGAAAACTCCCACCAGTAAAACAAAAATAGAAAATTTAACCATAACAGTACTTATGAATGAAACTTTTCCCATGACAAAAGCCACTAAACTAAGACAAAACTTTCTATTCAAAATTCACTGGTGGAAGTTTGTTTAACCCCTTGAGGGGCACCGGTATATATTATATACCACCTACGATTAATAAAGTTTTACACCAGAAAAAAATTATTAAATTTTGCTTTTCTAACTTTGGTAGAAAAAAAGGCCGTAAAATTGCTTTTACTTATTTACAAACAGAATTTTGCAAAGTTTCCGGTGGGAATTCAGCATTTCACAAACGTAATTGCTTGCCCCTCAAGGGGTTAAGGGGTCTCAGGACTCTTAAAAGTTTAAAATTTTCAAAATTTAAATTTTTTTAGATATTAAACTACTATTTTTTCTGAACATTTTGATATAAATGTTTCCTTGAAATTCCTATTAGAACAGAAGTTATGGCTTTTAGAATTATACACGATCAGTAGCTGAAGCGGCGTTTCAGAAACTTTGAAGTCAATTTTCTCCAAATGACATTTTTGGGCATAACGTGCACGATATCTCAAAAACTTCTGAATTTTTTCTCATGAAATTTTCAAAACTTATGTTTCATGTTAGTCTGTATAAACTGAACCTTTTCCTTTTTATTGTTAAAAAAAAATATTCTTTATAGTTGATTATACTGTTGAATTTTTCTAAATTTTGCATTAACTAAATACAACTTTGTATTAAAAATATAAAAATGCTCTAAATGCAAATTTATTTAGGTTCAGAGTAATTAATGCATACGTAGACCCAAGCATACGTAGTAGTAGTAAGCATACGTAAGACCCAAAATTTTCCTTCTAGTTGCAAAATTTATTTTGTAATCGTGCGCGTAATCTGTTATACCGATTTTAAGCTTGTCAAATGTCTGACATTTTGGAGCTAACTGTAAATGCTAATTCTGCATCTTCTAATTTTTTAAATACATGAAATGAAAGAACATACTTATATCTTTATCCCAATGTAAAATTTTGTCTGAAAATAAAATACATTTTAAGATATTATATGTTGAAAATGGTCCTTTTTTTTTCGATTTTTCCAATTTTAAGAGTCCTGAGACCCCTTAAGTGGTAAACAGAAACTATTGACCCGCTGTAAAAAATCAGCCGGCATCTTGTGACAACTTCCTCTGTTACTTCCTTTGCAACTGGTAGACAATGCACCTTATCTGTCCTCCTCTTTATTCATTACTGCGTATTTTTTATTACGCATTTAAGGCTAGAGAAAGTATTTTTGTATTTTATTAACATAATTTCCCCCTTTGAACGCTACAGTACAGCGCTACCACAATGACTTTTTTTCTATTCTTTTCGCACCACTATTAAAATAAAAGAGATTTTGTAGTATATTTCGATAGCAATCGCTCTTTAACTGTATGTCAGTGATTTATGTTTTGAGAAAGTGGTATGAGGTAGGATAAAAAATAGTCGCCAGTGGCATCCCTGACAGTGTTACATCATTTTATATTACCTCCAGGGATGAGATTTCCGCGTTTTTGCACACCAGTGTATTTTTAGAAAGAATGTTATTCTGTTAAATCGCAAAAATGTTCCGATTAAATGAAATATCATTTTCTCTAATGAAATACTGGTGTGCAAAAACGCGGAAATCTCATCTCTGATTACCTCTGATATATATGAATGATTATTTTCGTTACGTATTTAAGATAAACGTATAAATTTACGTATTTACGTTCGCTTATGTATTTAAACGGTGCACACTGAATGGCAATAATAAATCCCACCCTTGAACGCGTAGGAGCACCTTTCCTGATAGAAGTATATCTGTTATTAACCCTTTCCGGCACAAACATTTTTTATTGTAAAATGATGAAATGACTGACTGACACCGAAATTTAGAAACGACTATTTTAGATATTAAAAACATGTTACTTTACATGTTTATTGTAAAAGCAAAATTTTACTAAAATATTCTTGGTGCCGTTCGTAAGTTTGGAATTAAAATTAGATATCCCGAACTGGGCACACTGTGCCGGAAATGGTTAAATCTGTTTGAATTGCATATTATTTTTTTCCCAATCACCTCAACTTTCTGAAAGTACAAGCAGAAGAGTCCAAGACTGCCAGTTCGGCATCCACTTTTAGTCAGAAAATTCGGATTCCCAACTGAATATACAAAAAGTACTTTTATATTTATTTTATGGCAACTTTTCTCGATTACATAAAGAAAAAATTCTTCTTTGTGTAATTCCTGTCTGAAGTCGGAATTTCAGGATAAAAATGGAGACCAAACTAGCGACCCTGCAAGATTATATTTTTCAGATGGATTACGATAAAGACAGCTACTAAAAAATATGCTAATGTACAGTACGGATTTTTTTATATACAGGTTGACACGGAATTCAGGGTACAAACTTTAAGGGTAGGTACAGGACACTGTAACAATCATTTATTGTATAGGAACGTATAGGCCCAAGTGACGCGCAGAGATACAAACACCAGGGGGCCAATTTGGCCCCTTTTTTATTTCAAAATTTCTCATTCATATAGGAAAATTCTTATACTGTTCTTTTCTTTATGTAAGACAGAAATTAAGACAGAATGATTACATAAAAAAAAAAAAAAATCTTCAGTCATTTTTTAATTTAAAAATTTCGAATTCATACCGGAAAATTTCAGAGAAGATTTTTTTCTTTATGCAATCATGCTGAACAGGTGCTGCATAGCTGCCATCGAAATATTCAAGGCCTGAGGACACGAGTTGTGACGTCATCACTAATCGGCCGACTTCTCACTAGTGTTGGAATTTACACCGGGAAATTTTGAATAGCAATTTTCTTTTATTTCATTTGTGGAATATCTATCATCTTATAAAACTATTTAAACTTACTGGTGAGAATTTGAAGTTCCCCAATAAAAAAATCAACCAGGTACGGCAACACTGTGGCATTCCGTATCTGACTGAATTTTTATTCAGGGATTCCGAATTCTCACCAGTGAGTTTAAATAGTTACTATTGTTTTATAAGACGGTAGATATTCCGAAAATAAAATAAAAGAAAATTGTTATTCAAAATTTTCCGGCGTGATTTCCAACATTAGTGAGAAGTCGGTCGATTAGTGATGACGTCACAATTCGTGTCCTCTGGCCTTGAGTATTTCGATGGCAACGTCTGAACAGGTGACCGGCATTGAGGGGTTTCCAAGCTAATATCAGCTTAACACCCTGTCTTGAAAATGAAATGCATTATGTGAGCCATTAGGATAAGTATTATTGTAGTTAAAAATTACTTAAAAAATAGGAAAGTTAAAGGAACAATAAATTAGATAAATGATAATTTAATAAAGTTGAAAATTAAGTTAAAACTTAAGTCAAGTAAGTTAAGTGATAAAAATCTTAATATTTGGTATAGCTGTAGTTATAAAACTGCTATAAGAAAGCAAAAGATAATAAAGGGATTAAATTTAGCTCTGTTTAGAGTTACTCTCACCAAGCTTGAGCAGGGTAAACTGTTAAAGGAGACAGCAAAAGCCGCATTACAAAAAAAAAAAAAAAAAAAAAAAAAAAAAAAAAAAAAAAAAAAACTAATCAAGGTCATATATTTTTTCCCCCTATATATTTCAATATAGAGAAGACATAACTTTTTTTCTAGTGAAACTAGTGCCAAATGCACTTGATTTATAAATAATTGTGACATTAGGCTGAGGCAATCCTCCCACCTCCCGGAATAAGTTTTTAACACTTTGGACTCCGGCGTCTCTTACACAAATTTTATTCGGTCGGTACGACTTTTTTAACCCTCTGTCTACCAGAAGGGTCCAATGGACCCGACATGTACATTCAAAATATTTATTCAAACCAGAAATTTCTTCAAAACAAACTAAATGTATAAATCAGACAATAATAAGTTAAATAAACAAATTAAATAGTTTTAAGTAAAAATTCTGGTGTAGAATGTTTTTATAAAACTTGAGTAAAATTTCCGGTAGCTCTAGGGTTAAAAGAAGTATTCTTCCAGTACACGATTTTACCCTTACCGACGTGGAGTAATTCTGTTTATAAACTGATGGAATAATGGACTGATACCGCAATTTATAAATGAATTATTATAAAATGCTTGCTTATTTTCATGTACATTATAACAGGAAAATTTGAGTTAAATATTCTTGGTGCATTTTGTCAGTTTTGGAATTAAAATTAGGTGTCCTTTTTAAGGACACCGTGCCGGGAAGGGTTAATAAATGCTCGGATTAAATAAAGCAAATTTTATTTTCCTTAATTACTGGTCCCGAAAACAAATTTTGCAAAGAAAGACGATTAATTTTTTGGGTTCAAAGGGTTATTTTTTTATATTATGGTGTCAGTTTCCCTGTGTAGAGAGTTGAAACTGACACCAAGTATACGTCATACCCCAATGTATTTGCTGCCAAAAAATTAAGGTGGTCATTGAAATATTTCGATAGATTCTTAATTAAAATGTCCAATTAAAAACAAAAATATTTAATAAAACTTGCTCTTTTGTTGAAAAAAATCTGAAAAAATTATCCACTATTTGTATGGTAATATTCCTTATATTTTTCGTTGAAATCCGACCAGGAGTTTCATCACATTGCACTCTTTTCCAAAACGGACATTAAGGGTCATATTCCCCCACGTGCTTGAGGTACAAGCTTCAAACTGAGGCGAATTTCATTTCCTTTTAAAGGCTATCGATTCATCTAGGACTCGAGTTGGTTGGATCAAGGGCATATTTTACTAAGAAGCACGGCTATACCCTTTCATTTGAAATTACATTTTTTTTCTTTTAGCAGATAAAAAAAAATTGCAGTAAAAGTTAAATTTAATCGTTTAGTGTTGCCACCGTCGCGTCAACGCTTTTTCTTTCGACGCGTCGAAAGAAGGTCAGCAGGTTTATCATTTATAATATAGATACAATCATTTTCTATTGTCGAGTATACCAAGTTAAATTCTTTTTTCGAAATATCATAGGAAAAAAACAGTTAAATTACACATTTTTACCCCTTACCACAATTTTTATTCACATACTTCATATTTTTAACTTGATGAAATGAAATTTTAAGCTAAAGAATACCGTATTGATTATAAAGGCTGACAAAGCCAGAAGTCTTCATATTTACAAAATGAAAAATATTATTTTTTCCTATATGAGAAATGAAATAATGAAAAAAACTGTCATTAACTTTCTTTTTTTCTGAATATTGGTCTATAATTTAATTAATGTTTCATACATGAAATTTTAAATTAGCTAAAATTAATTGATATTAACAAAATTAATGGCAACGAAGAAACATATAAAACAGCCATAAATAAATTACTGGGAAAAAAGGAATAAACACAACAAAATTTTTAATATATATATATATATATATATTTAAAACCACGAACAAAATATCAAATTCCATGACTCACCATATCTAAATTGAAACTCTACATCACAAATATTAAAATAACCAACATAAACATTAACTCTTAGAACCAAACTTTAAAACCAAACTAGGAAAAATATATATAACAGCAAAACAGAACAGAACAGAAGGCGAGCGGCATGGCTAACGACATGCTCTGCAGGGTTAAGTCAGACTTTACGCATGCTACGTCCCCCTTCACTCGTCGAGACCAAAAATGAAAAAAATGAAAAACTATGAGAAACTAAACAGATCCAGTGTTGTCAGATGGGCTATTTTTTTTTAAATCAGATTCTTGATTGGCACCACTTTTTTGAAATTGTAAAATGTGCCTTATTTAATAACATATTAATTAAGGCAAAAACAAAGTTAATTTTACCGTTTCAAAAAAGTGGTACCAATCAAGAAATCTGAATTGAGAAAAAAGTAGCACACTGGCAACACTGAACAGAATTTTTAAGCTTAATAAAATTACCTAAAGATGATTTATAATTTTTAAACTATAAACCACTCTTGAAACAAAATCCATCAAAATATGTTTCTATCTCATTAGATCAATCAAAGCATCAAAACCACCACTCTCATCCATCATTGAGTTCAGTTCAGTTCCGTAACTGCTACTCTTATTCAATCTTTCGATTCGTATTAAGCCATTACTTAGGACATCTTTTTTAACAGAAACATGAACATTGGAATCAAACTATATCAACTTTAATGTATTAAAATCGAAATCATTTCGCTTGTCAAATAACTTAGATATCAAATGTTCACTTTCTATGTTCAGGGTCACATCTAGAAAATCAATATTTTTACAATTCTGGGAGGAGAGTTCCAGACTCAGAGACGTAGGATAATATGTAAAATCAATGTTTTCAATATCATTATTTAATTTTACTATCAAAACATCATCTACATATCTGTAGGATAATGTCTTACTGTTTAAATTATTATTTCTTTCATATATATGTAAGTAGATGTTTGCCAAAATGGAACTGCAACCCCCCCCCATTGGAATACCCCAAATCTGTTTAAATATCGTGTTTCCTTCGTAGAGGTTGTTTTCTTGTCCTACCAACTGAAATAAATTGATGAAAAAAAATCATTATGATCATACAAAGTACTATTTGTATTATAAAAATCCACTATTTTTTCTTTTAAATCTTTCAAATCAATTGTGTTATAGAGGTCTGTAAAATCGTAAGCATATAATCCAGTAATGTTTTTAATTTTTTCAGATTATCTAATAATGTATAGCTATTTTTTGATATTAAAAGTCGTCTGTACCCCCATCACTCTGTCAAACACTCCATCCAAAACCCCCAGCAATGCCTTGCTAGCAACACCAATATATGATACAAAACCACAAGTCACACTTCTGAATTTGATAGGGTGTATTATGGAATTTAGGCACTAATATGAGATAAAGGAATCTTTGACTTATTTGTTTCAGCTTAACTTTTTCATAAAAGGCTTTCATCCTATTTTCTATTACTGCAGCTTTCGAATTTAAAGTTAAATAGTTATTTTTATTATTGTATCAATCATTCAAGAGTTTACCGTAAAGTACCTTGCATATCAGTGCGTAACTTGTGTTTGCTTATCGACATAGGTGATTATAAAAGTTTTCTGAATTTCTTTAATTGAATGTGTAAGTTTGTTGTATTGCTCTCTATTAACCCCGTCAAGATCTCTGGAAAATTCTCATTTAAAATCTCTTAATATGTAGTACTTCCACTCTTAAAAAATACTGGATGGCAAATTGTATCTATACATTAGTTTATTTATAAATATATCTATGTTAATTGTAAAACGTTTAATTGCAACACTTTTAGTTACAGTACGTTTCACATGATATTTCGTTCCGTACTCCATTAACCTCCTCAACTCTTCATCCTTTACTATCTTTAGATCTCCAGTAATAACATGTCCATAATACTTGTCTATATAATTAACATATTCAGAATCATTGCGATGGCAGATACTCCCTGCCATACTTCTCTTAAGATTTTTAGCAATATATATATATATATATATATATTTAAAACCACAAACAAAATATCAAAATCCATCACTCACCATAGTTGCATTGAAACTCACATCAAAAATATTATAACAACCAACATAAACTTAACTCTTAAAATCAAACTGAATAACCAAACTAAAGAAAATATATATAATTGCAAGACATAACAGAACAGAACAGAAGGCGAGCGGTATGGCTAACGACATACACTGCAGGGTTAAGTCAGACTTTACGCATGCTACGTCCCCCTTCACTCGCCGAGACCAAAATTGAAAAAATGAAAAACTATGAAAAACTAAACAGAACTGCAACATCCACCAAAATATCTCTCTAACTCATTAGATCAATCAACTCATCAAAACCTCCATTCTCATCCATCACTGAGTTCAGTTCAGTTCCGTACCTGCTACTCTTAATAAAATCACAAGTTATTCTCCTGATGAAATTGCGAGGATAACCATGCTTGAATCCCAAGCGGCACCACTCTAAAATATCACTAAACATATCTTTAACTCTAGTACTCAGTCTTTCGATTCGTATTAATCCATTTCTAAGTACATTTCTTTTAATCGAAACATGCACATTGGAATCAAAATATATCAGCTTTAAGGTATTAAAGTTGAAATCATTTCGCTTGTCAAATATCTTAGATATCAAATTTTCACTTTCTATGCTCAGGTTCACATCTAGAAAATTAATATTTTTACAATTCTGGGATGAGGGTTCCAGACTCAGAGACGTAGGATAATATGTAAAATCAACATTTTCAATATCATTGTTTAATTTAACTATCAAAACATCATCTATATATCTGTAGGATAATGTGTTACTGTTTAAATTATTATTTCTTTCATATATATGTAAGTAAATGTTTGCCAAAATGGAACTGCAACTCCCCCCCATTGGAATACCCCGAATCTGTTTAAATATTGTATTTCCTTCGTAAAGGTAGTTTTCTTGTACTACTAACTGAAATAAATTTATGAAAAAATCATAATGAACATCCGAAGTACTATTTGTATTATAAAAATCTACTATTTTATCTTTTAAATCTGTCAAATCAATTGTATTATAGAGGTCTGCAAAATCGTAAGCGAATAAACCAGTAATATTTTTTAATTTTTTCAGATTATCTAATAGTGTATAGCTATTTTTGATAATAAAAGTCGTCTCTCCCCCCATCACTCCGTCAAACACCCCCTCCAGCACACCCAGCAAAGCCTTGCTAGCGGCACCAATATATGAACCAAATCCACAGATCACACTCCTGAATTTGATAGGGGTTTTATGGAATTTAGGCACTAGTATGAGATAAGGGAAACTTTGACTCATTTGTTTCAGCTTAACTTTTTTATAGATGGCTTTAATCCTATTTTCTATTACTGCAGCTTTCGAATTCAATGGTAAATAGCTATTTTTGTTATTGTAGCAATCATTCAAAAGTTTACCGTAAAGTACCTTACATATCAGTGCATAACTTGTATTTGCTTTATCCACATAGGTGATTATAAAATTTTCCTGAATCTCTTTAATTGAATGTGTAAGTTTGTTGTATTTCTCTCTATTAACTCCGTCAAAATCTCTGGAAAATTCTCGTTTAAAATCTCTTAATATATAATACTTCCACTCGTCAAAAACACTGGATGGCAAATTGTATTTATACATTAGTTTATTTATAAATATATCTATATTAATAGTAAAACGTTTAATTGCAACACTTTTAGTGAGAGTACGTTTCACACGATATTTAGTTCCGTACTCCATTAACCTCCTCAACTCCTCATCCTTTACTATCTTTAGATCTCCAGTAATAACATGTCCATAATACTTGTCTTTATAATTAACAAATTCAGAATCATTGCAATGGCAGATACTCCCTGCAATACTTTTCTGTAGATCTTTAGCAAATAAATTATAATTAAAAATAGTTCTCCCCAAAGGCTTATCATATTTAAAAGCCTTAACTATTTTTATTTTACCGACTGGTAGTAATTCATTGTATTTATTAAGCATTTTATTGTAATTTACACCCCTATGGCTATCACCCAAATAATCCATTATAAAATAGATTTTATTTATTGCACTAACATTGCCATAATCAATGTTACAATACATTTGTAATTTTTGTGTCTTGATTCTATATCTCAACAAATCCAAACCTAGGTCAACATTCCCATTTTCTACCCTAGACTGTAAAGTTCTTAAAGTTACGGGAATTAATTTCTTCTTAATGTTGAAAATCAAACCTTTAATCACATTAACTCTTCGCTCACCTTTATAATTAATTATTTCATTTACTATGTCTGTACAAGTATTTAATTTTTTAAAATTATTCAACTTAGTATATTGATTACTATTTCTAATCAACTCGTTTCCAATGTCATGATTAATTTTGTCATAAATTGTATCATCTAAATTGTTAGTTTTAAAGTTTTAATTATATTACTGTGGTTAAACATAACATTAAGTCCATATGGATAGACCGTACCAAACTTTATCATCATATCCTTTTCACGAATCTTTCTTTCCGTTTTATTAGGTATAATACACAATATAGAAATCCTAATGTTATCTATGCCATGTTCTGAAAAATGTGAAATTTCTATTTCTTGATCCTCTTTTTTATACTTAAGATTTCTAATGTCTGATTTGTGATTATTGAATCTCTTATTTAAAGGAGTAGAAGTCTCTCCTATGTACATTTGATTGCACACATTACATCTTAAACAATACACACAATTATATACCTTACAAAATTTTAAAGATTTTTCTTCAATCACTTTGTCTCTATTATCCGTATCGGCACAAATACAAACTCTACATCTTTTGTCACTACATTTTATTAAGTTTATTCCATTGATATTTCTTCCAATATTTATACCCCTATTATAAAACAATCTTGTTTTATACCTTTTCACTATATCGATGCAATCTATGTTTTTCTTATGTTTATTCATTAAATTTGTATTATAAACATATCTTGTCCGATACCTAACAACTTCTGTATCTCTATAAACACCCTTGTCCTTATTTAACTTATAGCACAATTCACAATTTTTCTTCATTACTAAACAATCATCTATCGAACTCTCATCTATATAACTCTGCTTACTATAAAAATTGCATACATGACCTTTCCCCCTCTTCTCACATATCTCACCATAATCACTAGCTTTACTCTCCAATACATCCACATTTTTAAATACATTTGGTCCATGGTAACTTTTTGACGATCCACTCCCCACCATGGATTCTGGAGCCGACCGAGCACTACGAAATTTATAACAATTCCGTATCTTGCCGGTACCTTTTACAATATAATTTTGTCTATTCATATTAAATGTTTAATTATTCTATGTAAATACAATATAAGCAATTCCAAATATTTTAAATGTGTACTAAAAAATGTACAACTATAAGAAAGTTAAATAAACTTATAACAATATAACATATAACATAAACTCGAAAGAACTAATAATACTCTTAAATTAAACAATCATAAAAACTTCAACAAACTAGCCAAAATCAATAAAAAACTAATAAATCCAAATAAATCAACTAAACCAACCAATTCTCATCAACTCCATCCACCCGTACATCAATTAGCTATAATAAGGTAAGCATGATCATATACCGAAATTTTATTATAAAGCATAAAAGACATACCTGACTCAAGCCTACAGTAGTCCTCCATACTAATCCAGGCGACTCATAAACACCAAATATTAAATTACAAGAATGTCCCGATGTAAACGTAGACTTGCCACCGAATACACGTGACAAAATATATTTAAAACCACAAACAAAATATCAAAATCCATCACTCACCATAGTTGCATTGAAACTCACATCAAAAATATTATAACAACCAACATAAACTTAACTCTTAAAATCAAACTGAATAACCAAACTAAAGAAAATATATATAATTGCAAGACATAACAGAACAGAACAGAACAGAACAGAAGGCGAGCGGTATGGCTAACGACATACACTGCAGGGTTAAGTCAGACTTTACGCATGCTACGTCCCCCTTCACTCGCCGAGACCAAAATTGAAAAAATGAAAAACTATGAAAAACTAAACAGAACTGCAACATCCACCAAAATATCTCTCTAACTCATTAGATCAATCAACTCATCAAAACCTCCATTCTCATCCATCACTGAGTTCAGTTCAGTTCCGTACCTGCTACTCTTAATAAAATCACAAGTTATTCTCCTGATGAAATTGCGAGGATAACCATGCTTGAATCCCAAGCGGCACCACTCTAAAATATCACTAAACATATCTTTAACTCTAGTACTCAGTCTTTCGATTCGTATTAATCCATTTCTAAGTACATTTCTTTTAATCGAAACATGCACATTGGAATCAAAATATATCAGCTTTAAGGTATTAAAGTTGAAATCATTTCGCTTGTCAAATATCTTAGATATCAAATTTTCACTTTCTATGCTCAGGTTCACATCTAGAAAATTAATATTTTTACAATTCTGGGATGAGGGTTCCAGACTCAGAGACGTAGGATAATATGTAAAATCAAC
Source organism: Maratus speciosus (assembly GCA_963932465.1). Lineage (NCBI taxonomy): Eukaryota > Metazoa > Arthropoda > Arachnida > Araneae > Salticidae > Maratus > Maratus speciosus. The sequence continues at coordinate 159,753,848 of OZ010794.1, forward strand.
ATTTTCAATATCATTGTTTAATTTAACTATCAAAACATCATCTATATATCTGTAGGATAATGTGTTACTGTTTAAATTATTATTTCTTTCATATATATGTAAGTAAATGTTTGCCAAAATGGAACTGCAACTCCCCCCCATTGGAATACCCCGAATCTGTTTAAATATTGTATTTCCTTCGTAAAGGTAGTTTTCTTGTACTACTAACTGAAATAAATTTATGAAAAAATCATAATGAACATCCGAAGTACTATTTGTATTATAAAAATCTACTATTTTATCTTTTAAATCTGTCAAATCAATTGTATTATAGAGGTCTGCAAAATCGTAAGCGAATAAACCAGTAATATTTTTTAATTTTTCCAGATTATCTAATAGTGTATAGCTATTTTTGATAATAAAAGTCGTCTCTCCCCCCATCACTCCGTCAAACACCCCCTCCAGCACACCCAGCAAAGCCTTGCTAGCTTATTTGTGATTGTTGAATCCCTTATTTAAAGGAGTAGAAGTCTCTCCTATATACATTTGATTGCACACATTACATCTTAAACAATACACATAGTTATATACCCAAGGTTCGCACACTCCTTGGAATTTCCAAGGACTCTGACACCACTATTATTGATAAGATGATTTACATTTAATTTTTAAAACACATAATTCGCAAACACCACCTTTATTCACAGATTTTTCAATATTTTTCTGCTGTGAAATACTTTGAAAATACTGTTAAAATTTAGTGGTAAAATTGTGCGAACCCTGTATATACCTTACAGAATTTTAAGGATTTTTCTTCAATCGCTTTGTCACCATTATCTATACCGGCACAAATACAAACTTTACATATATATATATATATATATATATATATTTCAATGACTGTAAAGTCTCATTTTATAAAATAAAATAAAAAAAAAAATATTGTTCATTTGAAATTTGCGCTGTAAATGTAATTTTTTAAATAAAATTCCAATGTAAATAGTGAAACAGAAAAAATATAATATTTAACGAAAAACAACTTTCAGTACAAATTTATTTACATTTTAAACTCACTTCGCCTACTATTTAATTTCTTAAAATTAGTTTTAAAGTATAATTTGTCTTATTTTTATCGGTGTTATATATATATATATATATATATATATATATATTTAATACTTTTAGTGGTTTTTTTTTTATCTTATCGATACTTTAGTCAAGAATGAACAAACGCCATTTATTTTATTTATTTATTTCAAAACAATATCATTTTTAAACCATGTTTCATTATCGTAGTTGCCAACCTCCCGATTTTTTTCATACCAATATTTTTATGCAGAAATACTTGTTTTATACAATCCCACAATTTACGAAATTAAACAAAGCAAACATTTTTGTCAGATTTTACTGGTATCAAAAAAATCGGGAGGCTGTCAACTATGTATTATGGATATGTGCTTTAAAAAATAAACCGTAATTTCCGGCGTATAATCGGCGGATTAAACAATTCTGTTTGGACCCAGAAATTTTATTTAGTTATTGAAGTCAAATATTTACCGCGATTTAAAAGTTGCAATTTACTTTTAAAAAATTCTGGGTCAAAAAATGATTGTTTGATCCGCGGATTATACTTCGGAAATTACGGTAATACAGGCTTTTGAAACAAAAAAATAATGCTAAAACAATTTTTTCATTAAAATATTAAACTTTATTTTCAACATAAAAGCATTTGTAATAAAATGTTAGGTATTGAAAAAAGTTTTATAAATGCATGTGGAAAGCTATTAAGATAAATTTAAAAATTGCATTATTTATCTTCGATTTTTGAGATAATGCCGCATGATTTTTATTTCTTTTTTCATTTTGAAGTGAATATATTTTATGAAATACATTAAGTAAAGTAGAATAAATGCATAAAAGAAAGCGAATTAAAAAATACATAAATAAAATATTGCTAAAAACATAGCTACCAACTCTTCCGCTTTTTCAGACCACAAAAATTTAGTAGAAATTTTTGCCTTATTTAATCAGTAGATTTCGGCGATTTAAAAAGGTAAAATATACTGTAAAATTTTTGTGGTCTGAAAAAGCATAAGATGTTGGCAGCTATGTAAAAAGTACGTATACGTAACGTTAATGATATTTAAATAATAATAACAGCACTGACTTTACTTGACATTTTTTAAAAATTTTCTGAATAATTTTAAATTTCAAGATGTAAATATGTAAATTTGGCTAGATCATTAATTTATGAATAAGCTTTTATTTATAAAAATAAATTTCATTAATAAAAAAAGCACCACGAAAATTTTTATTAACAATATGTCACATATTTTGCAAGAAAATTCTAAAATTATCGTTATTAGATAAATATCATATATTTTTAATTACCATTTTAGACAGGTGAGAATTTGAAAAAAAAAAAAAAAAAAAAAAAAAAAAAAACTTGCAGATTTTTTTAAAGAACTGGAGAACGATAAATTAACAGATATAAAAATGCTTTAAGAAAAAGGTTTTAAAAAGGGGAGGAATTAAACTCATTGAAAAGAAAAATAAGAATACCGATTTATCAAGCCACTTAAGGGAACTGGATAAGCGAATTTCAATCAAAAAATCTATTTTTAATTTTTTATATAATTAAATAGTATAAACTTTTACCTTTTCAACGCTGTAATACACATATTTATGTACAAGGTGCCCCATAAATTCGTGCAAACTTTAAAAATCCATAATTAAAGAAATAATGGTCGGAAAAATTTTTGGTTTGCGCGAGTATGATCAGACGGATTTTGGATTTTTTTCCATGAATAATAAAAAAATGATTCCAAGAATAACCAATAGAGGGCGCTCACATGCCATATTGAGACGTTTTATGCAAATCAGGCTAGCAATAAAACACCTGGATGGAAATGGATTCGTCATTCGATCTCGGCAGCATGCTATCGTTACCAGATCGAGCGCTGCTGGTCAAACTGTTCTACAAGAATGGGGAATCCACTACTATTGCATTGAGGAAGTTTCGCACGGAGAAAGGACTAAAGGCGCAAAAAAGCCCTATTTCGTTGAATGGAATACTCAATTTAGTACGACGTTTTGAGGAAACGGGGAGTTTGGAGGATCGTCCACGTAATGGCAGACCATCCTTGAACGCGGATCGCGTCCATGCTGTAAAAAGTGCCATGGAAGAAATGGCAGCCGAGACATCAACGGGAAGTAGCAGTGCTCGTGAAGCTGGTAGAATAACGGGAATTCCGGAATCGTCGATTCGACGTATTCTGCACGGAATCTTGGATCTGTATCCGTACAAGATACAGACACTTCACCAGTTATTACCGGCAGATACAGATAAAAGACTAAAGTTTGCTACATGGGCACTGGCACAAATGGATCGTGACCCACAATGGTTGCTGAATGTCATGTGGACGGATGAAGCACATTTTTCACTCCATGGCGACGTCAATACGCAAAACAGTCGTGTCTGGGCGACGTCAAACCCTCGGGAGTATCAGACCAAGCCAATGCATTCTCCTCGTGTGACTGTTTGGTGTGGTTTCACCGCGGCTTTGATTCTGGGTCCTTTCTTTTTTGAAGAGTCTTGTCCTGAATCCGGCTGGAAAACGTGTACAGTCACTGCAGAACGGTATCTTACGCTTTTGCGTAACCAAGTTGTGCCTGCATTGCAGGAAAGACATGCGTTACCTTCTGTCACCTTCATGCAGGATGGTGCCCCGCCCCACTTTGCACGTGAAGTCAGGGCGTTCCTGTTAGACACTTTCACTGAAGACCGAGTGATAAGTCGAGGTTGTAAGTTTGAATGGCCCCCACGATCTCCAGACTTGACCCCAGCAGATTTTTGGTTGTGGGGATACTTAAAGTCTCGTGTTTATCGGTGCTCCCCAGCCACTTTGGCGGAACTGAAAGATGCCATTCGACTGACCGTCGGTGGCATCGATGCCGACATGCTACACTCAGCTGTTACAGGCGTATTGACAAGCCTCACTTGCCTAATACCTTGTGGTGGTGGTCATGTTGAGCATATTTTAGTACCATAAAAGTTAATGCACAGTGTCATGTTATTGTGATTTCTTTCAATGTCTGTTTGTGTTTGTCTGATTTGCATAAAACGTCTCAATATGGCATGTGAGCGCCCTCTATTGGTTATTCTTGGAATCATTTTTTATTATTCATGGGGAAAAAAAATCCAAAATCCGTCTGATCATACTCGCGCAAACCAAAAATTTTTCCGACCATTATTTCTTTAATTATGGATTTTTAAAGTTTGCACGAATTTATGGCGCACCCTGTATTAAAAAAAAGTGTTGGATTTTTCCATTCTTTCTAAGAGCACGTTACAGCAGTGGGCTACTTTTTTAAAATTCAGATTTCTTTATTGACACCGCTTTTCTGAAGAGGTAAAATTCCCATTGTTTTCGCCTTAATTAGTATGTTATTAAATAGGTCGAATTTTACTGTTTCAAAAAAGTGGTGTCAATCAAGAAATCAGAATTTAAAAAAAGTAGTCCACTGGCAACACTGCTTCAGAGCTTTAATTGACTTTTTCTCAAAACTTCGATTCTTAAGGTTTGTGTTCTTTTTTTCAATATCTATTAAACTTAAGAACTCAGATTTTTCAAAATACTTATATTATGTTATAGTGCACACCGGAATATAATGATTTGTTGAGGCAGTGAATTTATTTTAGGCAGTGAATTCTTACTAAAAATGTTAATCTAAAAATGTCTTTCAATAAGTAATTAATAATTAATTTTCAGTTTCACTTAGAAAGAAAATGGTCTGTTAAAATATGTAAAGCATATTATTCAAACTACTCTAAAAAGTTTACAACTCTATCCTTCACCATTTCTGAGAAAAGGGCACGTAAATTTGGTGTATTTTAATATGGCCGAGATAGAGCTTACCCGGTCTCCTTAAAAAATGTTTGAAATAAAATGTGTTTTTACTTTACATGTGAAGAATTTAATTTAAAAACATTTTTTACCTTCAGGAATGCTTATTTTGTAAAATATGAAATGTGGCAGAATTGTCTGATATTTTTACAAACTACAACAGAAAGAATAAGTTTCCCAAAACATTAAGTGGCATAAAGTAATTTCGTTATTAAAAAGCAAAATGTATTGAATAAAGAATGTAAAAAAATAATCTTTAATAGTAATGCATTAACAGGACCAATTTTTTAACACGTTCACGCCGGCGCGGTGAGTCACACTCGATTGTCTCAGAACTACAAAGTCTCCGGCTTTTTGGATACCACAATTTTAATACAGAAAATGTTGTCTTATTTAATTAGAACAATTGTGCGATTTAATGGAACAACATATTCTCTAAAATAACAGTGGTGTGCAAAAAGCCGGAGACTTGACAACTCTGAGACAGTCGAGTGTGACGCACCGCGTCGGCGTGAACATGTTAATATAAACCCCATTAAAATAAGTTTTGAATGTCAGAGACAGAAAATATTTTTAAGTTACACATTATTCTAGATTAACTTTCACACAATTATTCTAATTGGTAAACAAATCATAACAATTGGTAAACAATGATTTGTTTACCAATTAGAATAATTGTTTGAAAGTTAATCTAGTGTAATTTCGTATCCAGCGATTTCTGGAGTTCCATTACCTGAGATTTATTCTGTTGAGCTGAACCAGGTTTCAGACCAGATGCTGTAATCTTCAAGGTTAGCTGGGGTGAAAAAGTTCGACCAGAATCGTCCGGGATAGCTCAGATGGCAGAGCACTGGCGGCTTCAGCCAGGAGGTCCCGGGTTCGAATCCTGGTCCGGACATTTTTCGCCCAGTTGGAAATTTACATCTAATACACATTATTGTTCAAAATATTACATTTTTGGCATAATAAATAAATAAATGCAAATATTTTTATGTATTTCGGTACAATATGTATAAAAAAGTAATATTAAGTAGTAAAAGTAACAAAACATTTAATAGTAAATATTGCAGCACGTTCTAAATATCTACATTTTTATGCATTTTCTGACAATGTAGTGTCACTGTCGTGTTCAGAAGCTATATATTCATCATCTGAAATACTGTCAACATCGCTTCCTACTTCATCAAACCATCCCAAATCATTTTTTCAAAGTCTGTATCACCATAGCGTACCCGCTTTGTCGGCCCCGTCATTTCAATATCCTAGAGCAAAAAATTGCATATACGGAAACACGCCGTCTAAAAGACAGCGTTGAAAATAAAATAATTTCCGTTTCAGTAGCTAAAAATGCTCGGGTGTTGCAAATGGGTGGGAAGATGGAGGACAAATAGCATAAGAATTACATTGCGTGATAAGATTGAGGAAGTTCATTTTTCTGTAAGGGGTACATATGCAAACGCAATCATCTTAGAGACGGTGCGTTTCCGGTTAAGGGTTAACGGTCTAATGAAATCGCTAAAGATTACTATTTTCAATCAGCCTTTTTGATTCTGTTTATTTCAGTGGTTTAACACTTTCAGGGGCAAGGTACTTGTATTTATAAAATGTTGAGATGATTTATTGACACCAGTAATTACAACAGAATTTATTTGTAAACAAGTAAAAACATATTTTCGCATATTTAAGAAAGATGAAATTTTCATTATAAAATTCCGGTGCCAATGCGGCAATTAGGGATTAAAATTATGTGATGCCGTGACGGCATCACCGCCATTCAAAGGGTTAACTCCTTAACGGTGGCATTAAATTACGGTTTATAAATTCAAATTGCTTATTGGCAGCATTTTTTAAAGAAAGAAATATTCACCTATTTAATGACAAGTAAAATAATATCATGATAAAGCCAATTACACTATTTTACAGAACTGGTTGGAATCAAATAATCTGGGTAACAGACACAGCTCACGGGAGCGAGAAGTAAGGGGTTAAGAGCGAACTTTGATTTCATGTCTTAAATTTCTGTGTTGATTATATTGTATTGTTTTATTTATTGATTGAGGAATGTTTTAACCATTTCAGGGGCGCGTAATTGCGTTTCTTTAATGTTGAATTCAAAGCGGAATATTCGAAAAAAAGAAATATTTATGTATAATGAGAAGCAATTTCGGAACTTTTTCCTTTTTCTCTAATAGTAAAATTTAATTAAAAGTTTCTGGCGGATATATTGATTAAAGTTAGGTGGGATATAATATATCTCACCGATCCTCAAGGATTTAATTGAGTTACGGAATTTAAGCTAGAAAGAAATTCTTAGCTATTTTTTTAATTACAAACGGAGTTATTTTGCGAAGTCGCCTGGACGCGATAGTGATATATTATAAAAAAAAATCATGTTTGAAAAGGAGTAAAAAATTGAGCATATAGCGATGTAATTTTTAAAGATATTGTGAGACGGTTTTTAAACAAAATGCATTGGAAAGTAACTTTTTCCCTTATTCGGCGGAGTAAAAATTGAAAATGGCCGATATTTAGAAGTCTTAAATATTGCCCTTAAAGTTTAGTTTAATCGTTTCCACCGTCAAAATGGTGTCAGCGTTAAGCACGGACAAGTTTGTCCTTTATAATATGGATAATGATATTGAAATGTCTATTTGTATTATATTTTCTTACTTTTAAAAGATTTACAGACCTTTACAAATGCATCTTTTTTTCAACAGCAACCTTTAGAATCTTTGGCTGCATTATTTAACACTCCAGCCGCGAGAAACACTATTTTCGTGTTTTAGTGTGCTACTTTTAAAAAAGTCAGATTACTTGATTCCCACCAGTTTTTTAAAAGCGTATAATACGGCTTATTATCGCATTATTTAATCCTTTGCGCTCGACGTCTCTTACACAAATTTTATTCGATCTGCACCACTTTTTTAAAAGAAGTTTCGTTCGAGTACACAATTTCAAACATGATCTGATTAAATAAGGTAAATTTTATTTTCCTTTATTACTGGTGCCAAAAAAGCAAATTTTGAAAAAGCAGAGCCCGTTGAGTGCAAAGGGATAATCTGTAATTAAATAATTTAACTATTTCTACTTTTAGCCCTCGCAATAGAGAACGTATAGGGACTCTACCTAGCAAAATTAATGGTAGTACTGCAAATCGGCTTTCTAGATGTTTTTTGGGTCGCTGAATCCGAATTTGTAACTTCCCACCAAAATTCCCCCCGGCAACCTCCCCAAATTTTGGTAAAAAACCCTCCAAAAAAGTTTTTTATTAAAAAAATAAATTTTTTAGGCGAAAAGTAACTCGAAATTCAGAAAGTAGACAAAATTTGCAACAAATTAGACATATGACATTATGACTTAGGATAAAGGGGAAGGGAGGATCTGCCTCGGAACATGCGCCGCAGTGCTGCGTAGACTAAGTTGCGCAATTTCACTTAACCACTCACACGTTTACATTATCCCTCCCATCTTCCCTCCGAACTTTCTCTATAAGGTTTACTTTAAGTTTTTTGGGTCGCCGCTGAATCCGAATTTTTAACTTACCCCCAAAATCCCCCCCCCCAAAAAAATAGTTGTTATTAACTTAATTTTCTTATTGTTTTAGGGGAAAAGCATTAGGAAATTCAGAAACTAGACAAAATTTGCAACAAATAGGATATATGACATTATGACGTAGGATAAACGTGGAGAGAGGGGTCTGCCTAGGAACATTCCCCGCGCGCTTTTCTCAAAAACCAAATTTTTTCAAAAAATCAATTTTTTGGGGAGTTGCCGGGTAAAATTTTGGTGGGAAGTTACAAATTCGGATTTAACTACCCAAAAAAACATCTAGATAGCCGATTTCCAGTACTACCATTAATTTTGCCAGATAAAATCCCCTATTGCTGGACTTCATCATTTAGTGCACCTAGCGCCGCAGTGCATGTTCCGAGGCAGCCCTCACCATCCCCGTTCATCCTAATTCATAATGTCATATATCCTATTTGTTTCAAATTTTGTCTAGTTTCTGAATTTCGTAATGCTTTTCCCCTAAAACAAAAAGAAATTTAAGTTAAAAACAACTATTTGGGGGGGTTTCGGGGGGGGGGATTTTTTGGGGAAAGTTAAAAATTCGGATTCAGCGACTCGAAAATCTTAAAGTAAACCTTATAGAGAAAGTTCGGAGGGGAGATGGGAGGGCGAATGTAAACGTGTGAGTGGTTAAGTGGAATTGCGCAATTTAGTTTACGCAGCACCGCGCGCATGTTCCGAGGCAGATCCCCCCTTCCCCTTCATCCTAAGTCATAATGTCATATATCTAATTTGTTGGACATTTTATCTACTTTCTGAATTTCTAGATACTTTTTCTCTAAAACAATAAAAAAATAGATTTTTTTAATAAAAACCCTTTTTTTGGGGGGGGGGGGTTACCAAAATTTGGGGGGGTGTTGCCGGGGGAAATTTTGGTGGGAAGTTACAAATTCGGATTCAGCTACCCAAAAAACATCTAGAAAGCCAATTTCCAGTACTACCATTAATTTTTCTAGGTAAAATTTCCTATTGCCTGGACTATTTAAACAATTTTGGAAACTGCACGTCAAACGTGGCAAATGAGGTTGTTCGTACTATAACTTGTTTTATAGATAGTTTTAGCAGCGAATATCGTACTGAATGTATGTTTTAGTACACTTCATAAATGTACAACATTTTCATTCTGTTCTTAAGACTGTAACATCATTAAAATGCGCTTGAAATATTTTTTTCCCATTAGCCGATATGTAACGGAAAACTTTTGACTGTCCCTGTAATTAAACTATACATCCGATTTTCATTAAATTTAAAATGTCTCGACAAAATTTTGCAACAATTACATATTTAAAATTCCAGACCATTCAGTTTGGTAGATTTTGGTCTGTTATATGCGGACAGACAGACAGACATTCGGATCGAACGACGAATGTAGCATAGATGCCAACTCTTCCACTTTCTTCTACCCCAAAAGTTTAATGGAAAATTTTGCCGTACTTTATCAGCAGATTACGGCGGTTTAAAAAGGTAAAGTTTACTATAAAATTTTTGAGGTACAAAAAAGCGTAAGGTGTTGTCAGTTATGCTATAGGTGCTACGTATTTATATAATTACGAATGCACCTTAAAATCTGGTGGGAATCCAACAATTTTAATTATAAAAAAGTGACCCACGGAAAAAGTCGCCTGCGGCTGGAAGTGTTAATAATTTTTACTTGACAGAAAAATTTAAATTAAATTATATTTTTAATTTATACTGTTTCATTCATTCATTTATCCGTGTTTATCTTTTAAATTGGATTCATATTTCATCTGAGGCTGATAATGCAGCGTCTATTGTACCGTAACGATCTCATGACAGTAATTTTAAAGCTATGAAAACTGCCAATAAGAAGAAATTTCGTGCATTCCTCTATTTCCGTAAATTACAATAGATAAAGCTACTAATTTTTACCAGTAATGTTTTCTTTATTTAATAACGGAATATCTGTCAGTAAATAAAGTGAAAATTAGTATCGTGAAATTGTGCTAGATATTTGGAATATAAAAACATCTTCAACTGGGCAGTACTGTACTCGTTGTTAGTGCAAGTGTGGTTGGGTAAAGTGTATTTTCTGCATCAAATATGAACTGAATCAAACATATGGAAAATGTGAAAGATTTCACTGTTCACAGATAAGTTATCTTACCATATGTGGCCTAATTAATGGCAACGTGTCTGACATTCTTGCTCTAAACGATATTAGGTTGAATATAATTTTATTCAATCAATATTAATGATGAAAACATCTGCAGAAAGAGAGTTTTCTAACAACAACAAAAAAAAAAGAAGCAGAAAACTCGGACAATCCGCCTTTACGCTATGCTTGGACATACGGAGAACAATAATATATACTAACTAACTGCATAACGTTCGTTGGAAATCGGTAAAAAATAAAAACTTAATAAACTTCAAAATTGAATGTAATCGAAAAACAGGCAAACAAAAGAACCTCAATATTAACTCAGTGTTGCCAGTGGACTTCTTTTTTAAAATTCGGATTTCTTGACTGGTACCACTTTATGAAATGGCAAAATTCGGCTTAGTAAATGACACTTTAATAGACGCAAAAACACGGGTAATATTACTATTTCAAAAAAAGTGATGTCAGTCAAGAAATCTGAATGTTAAAAAAGTAGCCCACTGGCGACACTACATTAAATTCAAACCACAAAGTAACTTATTACGCGTACGGTTGCATTATATATTTCATTCTCAGTTCTCTAACTTGCCGCAAATGCACAGTTAGGTATCTTGATTTTTGGAGTATCTAGGAGACGTAGGCCGATAGGTGACCTTTGTAATATTTTTATATTTAACATTGTTTAGTATTTTATACTGGTGCGAAATATTTAATACTGTTTTTTATTAACGGAAATAATTAAACTATTTCATATTTGTAAAAACCGCGGCATTCCACGCGTGTTTGTTGAAAAATGCCAAGTGGTATTTTTGTGCCTTCAAATATTCGGAATGAATTACACTGCTGCAAATACTTTAAATATTTCTAACTAGCAAACCCGGCGGCTTTGCTCGCGTAATATTTGAAATAGGCCAATTGATATTTATATGTCTAATTTTTATTAAAATAAATTATATTTTTAGGAATAAGTCAAAAATTACTATTTAAGACCTAGTTTGATTAAACTTCATTATTACACTGCATTTGGCAGAGATTAGACTTAAATTAATAAAAAGAAATAAAACTAAATAAAATATATTGAAACTTTTGTGATCAATTAATACGCTCATTTCTGCATACATTTGAAGTTTAGATTTTTTTAGAAACCATCTTCTTACATCGGAAAATTAACCATGATGTCAAATTCCAAGCTTCTTGTCTAACGGCCTACTATCTCACTCAACATAAAATTCTGTGTTGAAACAGGGACTGTCACCATTAATTTGCCAACATAAAATTTTGAAATCAGTTTGGTATTTCCTGATATTCCCCAGAAACGTAATTTAGAAAGCTTTTAAAGGCGTTTTTAGAACGTTTGTTGTTCCTGTGAACCCCAGGTGGTAGATTCATCGGCATAAAATATAGCCTGTGTAGGATCAGAGACTGTTACCATTGATTCGCAACTATTACTTTTATAATCGGTTTATAACCCCTGAAATTGCATAGAAATCGTAATTTAGGACTTTTTTAGAACACTTTTCGCACCTCCTCTTCGCTTCACTGCTTTTTAATTCTAATTTATTTTCGACAGTTCTCCGAAGGCATTTATATTTTATAAGTAACAGCCATGCCATATTTAAAGTTTCTAGCCTCTTCAGTATCACAAAAATCGGAATTTAGAAAGTCTTTTGCTCCCTCAACCCTCTGGTGGTAGTGGCACATACATAAAATATACTTTACGCGTGGCCCTAATTTTTCGCGCATTAGTTTATGGATGCAGACATAAAATATAGCTTATGTTTGAGCCGGTTCTATCACCAACAATTTGTCATCATTATTTTTTAATCGTTTTGGTATTTGATTAGATTGCATAAAAATTGTAATTTAGAATGCTTTTAGTACGCTTTTCGCTCTCTTCATCCTTTTAAATTTGGAATTTTCTTTCGACTGTTCATAGAAAGCAGTTGCATCTTGTAAGTAAATACCAAGCCATATTTCAAAATGTTAGACCCCTCAGTTGTGCAAAAAACGCAAATCAGAATATGTTTTGCTCATGCACCCCCAGATGTTTGTGACAGCGACATAAAATATAGCCTATCTTGGAGCAGGGACTGTCACCATCAATTTGCAATAATTACTTTTGAAATAGGTTTGGTATTTTCTGAGACTGAGTAGAAATCTCAATTTAGAACGTTTTTACAAAGTTTTTAGAAAGCTTTTCGTGCATATTCACCCCTTTTAAATTTCCATTTTTTTTAAAACTATTTTTAACCCCTTGAGGAGGTAGGATAACATATATCCCACCTAATTTAAATAAGATTCTCACCAGAAAATTTTAACTAAATTTTATATTTTAAACTTTGGAGGAAATATTGTTGAAAAATTGCTTTTCCTTATTTAAAAATAAAATTTTTCTATTATTCCGGTGAGAATTCAATATTTAGAGACATTTTTGCTTGCCCCTCAAAGGGTTAAAGATCAATCACATCTAATAAATATCCCTTGCTTAATTTCAAGTTGCTAGCCTCTACTGATCACAAAAATCGAAAATTAGAAATTTTTTCTCCTGCAACCTCCAGGTGATAGTGACACCGACATGATATAGCGTCTATGTTACAGCAGAGTCTGTCAGCATCAATTTGCCTAACATTACTTTTGAAATCAGTTTGATTCTTCCTAAGATTCCTCATAAATCGGCATTTACAACGTTTACAGAACGCTTATCGCGCATTTTCACCCCTTTTAAATTTCAAATTTTTAAAGAAATGTTCTTAGAGATAATTTATATCTAATAAATATATGACATGCAAAATTTCATGAATCTAGGTCCTTCCATAATTCGAAAATCGCATTTTTAGAACGTTTTTAGTTCCCGTATCTCATCTGGGGTAGTGGAAACAGACATAAAATATAGCCTATCTTGGAGCGAGAGGTGTCACCATCATTTTTACGCCATTATATTTGAAATCGGTTCAGTACTTCCTGAGGTTGCATAGAAATCGCAATTTAGAATGTTTTTACAATGCTTTTCGCGCATTTTCCTCCTATTTAAATTTCGATTTTTTTTTCAGGAAATGTTCTTAGAGGTCATTGATATCTTATAAGTAACTAATATTTCAAATTTGATATTTCTAAGCCCTTCAGTAACGCAAAAATTGCATTTTTAGAAATGTTTTTGCTTCTGCACCCCCTTTGGGGTAGTGGCACCGACATTAAATATAACCTATCTTGAAGCAAGTGTTGTCTCCATCATTTTGACACCATTATTTTTTTTAATCGGTTTGGTATTTCCTGAGACTGTGTAGAAACCACCATTTATAACGTTTTTTAGAACGCTTTTTGTGCATTTTCACCCCTTTTTAATTTCGATTTTTTTAAGAACTGTTCTAAGAAATCCTTTATATCTAATATGTAACTAATACTTCATATTTCTAGGCCCTTCAGTAACAAAAAATCGTAATTTAGAACGATTTTTGCACCTGCACCCCCTCTGGGTGTAGTGGAACCGACTTAAAACATAGCCTATGTTATAGAAAGGATTGTCACCATCATTTTGATATCATTATTTTTTAAATCGGTTTGGTATTTCCTGAGATTATGTAGAAACCTCCATTTAGAACGTTTTTTAGAAAGCTTTTTGTGCATTTTCACCCCTTTTAAATTTCGATTTTTTTTAAGAACTAACTGTTCTTAGAAATCCTTTATATCTAATAAGTAACTAATATTTCATATTTCTAGGCCCTTCAGTAACAAAAAACCGTAATTTAGAACGTTGTTTGCTCCTGCACCCCATTTGGGATAGTAGCACCGACCTAAAATATAGCCTATTTTGGAACAAGAGTTGTCACCATCATTTTGACACCATTATTTTTTAAATCGGTTTGTTATTTCCTGAGATTGTGTAGAAGCCACCATTTAGAACGTTTGTTAGAACACGTTTTGTGCATTTTCACCCCTTTTAAATTTCGAATTGTTTAGAAAATGTTCTTAGATATCATTTATATCTAATAAGTAAGTACCATTCCAAATTTCATGATTCTAGGCCTCTCCATAACACTAAAATTGCATTTTTAGAACGGTTTTTGATCCTGCATCCCCTTTGGGGTCATTTCACTGACATAAAGTATAGCCTATGTTCTAAGTTGAGCTAACACCATCATTTTGATACCATTACTTTTGAAATCGGTTCGGTAGCTCCAGAGATTACCTCTAACAAACAAACAATTTTTACTTCTTTATAATATTAGTATAGATTAGGACACATTTTGAGGAAACAACAGCAACATAATGTTAACGTGAAACTTGAATAAATTAGATTATATTATTTGCTACTACATTGCCCTATTCCATTTATTTACAGCCACCCAAAAAATTACAACCAATGCAGTCTATTTGTGAGTCCTATTTATCAGCTATCGTATAGTGAAATAATGTTTACAATCGGATTAGTAGTGACAGAGTTTCTTTACTAGAAATAAACATTTTTTCTTATATATTACAACATTAACCTCTTGCGCTCCATGACGTACGCAGAGTACGTCATGCTATGTTGGTGATTTCCGACAATGACATATGCAGCGTATATCAGGCTATGTTCGTCCACTGCGCCCTGAAAACTAGTCATGCGTGCTGACACAAAATGGCAGCTGTAGAAGGTCGATTTCTTTTAATGCATGCAAGGACCCTTAAATTTTGACACCAGTTTTTTATAAAAGATTTCTTTCACATGTTTAGTCTCAGAAAAAATAAAGCGTAAAAAATATTAAAAATTATTGGTACCAAAATTAAAGGGCCCGTACACACGCTGAAAAAATTCGCCTTCGGCGGCCGGCATTTTTGTGTCAGGCCCATTTTTCAGGGGTCGGTGAATGGTCATTTCCAACAATAACGTACGCAGAATACGCGATGATATCCGGTTGATTTTTTAATTACACTTTCCGAATTCTCAATAGAAAGTTTTAACTATTATTTTTGCTTAACACGATTTTTGATTTTCCATAAATAAAGTCAAATATAATTAACAAGTACATTTCTGTGGTGTGAATTCAAAATTTCCAAAAAAGAAAAAAAAAGTCAGATGCGACAACACCGGTGGCTACTGACATACATTAGCTAACAGCACTACAGTGCAAGGGGTTAATGTACTTTGATTCACCATAAAATTTAAAATACAGCAAAGTAATTAATTGCTAAACATTAGTTTAGTATATTTAATCACAATTTTTAATCGGAAAATAGATTAATATGAACTACTTCCAGACATAGTTTTCAATCATGTTTCTTTACTGCTATCGTTTTAATTAGTTATAACAAGGGTTGCCAGTTTGACCTCCATTTTTATTAGGGAAATTTGAGTTCATACCAGAAATTAAAAATAGCATTTTAAGCTTTTTTTTTTTTTTTTTTTTTTTTTTTTTTTAATAAGATTCATTTTTTGATTGCGTAAAGAAATAAATTCTTCTTTCGAAATTTACGGTATGAATTTTAAATTTCGGATTATAATCGGAGGCCGAACTGGCATCCCTGGTTATAACAGTTATTGACACTTACGTTTTATCCCATTGCTCTGAAAAGTTCTATCTGTGACTTGCATAAGAAATAATTGATTTTTTTTTTCTTTTTTTTAGAAATTAAAACAAAACAATGCTTTGTATTCTGCGTTTTAGAAGGTATCCCTAAGGCGAATTTAAAGATTCTAGGGCAAAAGTTTAACTTCTTAACTGTTTATTTATAGATTTTTGGACAAAATAAATTAAAAACAATGGCCCGGCGCCACTTTTTTTAACAAAAATATTTGGCTTTATACAATCGAGGAGGATGATAATGAGGATGAGGATGGCCACCCAGGGAAACCCAGCAAATGCTTTAGAGTTTTAGTGCGGCTTTGTACAGTCGAAAAAAGATATGCCATTAACAAAGGATTACAGTTAAAATTAAGTGGTATCAAAAAGCTTTTAATATTGAAGATTGCAAACTCTTTTTTTCCCCAGTGGCACTCGGGCGAAACAGTCAATGCTTTAAGTAAAATCATAGTGAAAATATAACTGTAGAAAAGTTTACTCCCATTTGAAAATCGATTTTTTAAACTTTTCATAGTGGAGGGATCAGATCGTATTTGAATAATGGACTTTGAAATAAATAAAAAAAATTCTAGCCTCAATTGTTTCAGTTTTATCATGATTACTATAAGTACTACCATTATTTTGTCTTTTTAAATCTCGAATACTCTAATAAACGTTCTTAGCGGGCATTTACCTCTTTAAAGTAAGCAATGTATCAAATGCCATTTTTTAGCGCAAACAGATTCAAGGAAATTCGAATTTTATTAACATTTTTTGCTGCATACAGCCAAAAGTTGATCATAAATATAAGGACCTTATAAGGGCAGGGATAATAGCGTTCCGACCCAAAAGGTTTATTTTCACTACTATATTTTAAAAGTTTTCTTTGCTTTATTAAATGTCAAAAATTTTGTCATTAAATATGTCGATAAATACTATAAAAATTTGGCGTTGAAAATCAACCATTTTGGTGGTAGCGCTCTCAACCCTGAACGATGTTTGTACGGAGATAAAATAGTGCATATTTTTAAGCATAGTCTGCCACCATTATTACCTTTACAGAAAATTCGAAAACGCTGTTTAATTCAAAAAAAGATTCCAAAGTAATATCGTAATTTTAGAACGTTTTCTCCTCATTTCATCCTTTTAATTTTGGAAATTATATGAATTTCTATGACCAACATGTACGACCTTAAATTAATTACATTGCCAAAGTGCACGTTTGAATCTTGATAATTACAAATAAATCATACTTTATAACGTTTTTAGAATAGTTCTGTAGCATTCCACATATTTAATTTTAGAATTTCTGTAGAACGTCTCCTCTGGAGCATTTAAATTTAAAAAAAAAATCATTATGTGAAATTTTCGGTTTTTAATCTCAGCATGTTAAAAGAAATTACCATTTTAGAACATTTGTCGCTGTTGCACCTCTTCGAGGACAGCTACACGTTATTATTTATTTATTTTTTTTTTTTTTTTTTTACATTCTTAACCCATTAATGCCGGTTGGTACGAAAAATGCCATTTAAGTAATACGACAATTTTAAGTATGAAAACCAGTATTTTAGTAAGGAAATTTTCATATTACCTTATCTCCAACTTTGAGAGATCAAATAAGTTATCATTACAATACGGGAAAACTGGTGTAAACTGGTACCTAGGTATGGGTACCTTTGAATAAGTTGACCGAGATATTCAGTTCGAAAACGCATTCTTAATTGTTCCATGAGCTTAATTCTGTATCGCAGCCTTTTGCGAAACTGTGTTGCGTCAACTTCGTCAATGTCCGTGACACTAGAACTAGAGTTTTGCACTAAAAACATGTTCGGTGTTAATGGAACTAAATCCTCTGGATTTTCGGATTGATATGTGAGAGGCCGAGAATTTATAATATTTTCACAATCACACAAAATTGTTTGCAGTTCCTCAAAAGTCACGACAGCTTTGCCAAGTGTTCGTCGGAGAAGCTCTTTGATCACACGAATATGCCTTTCCCACCAGCCACCCCACCAGGCGGCTGAGGGAGGATTGAATTTCCAAATGATTCGTTTCAGGTCGCAGAAACGAGTCAATTTTTCCCAATCAATCTTTGACAGATCATTATTGGCACCTTTGAAATTGGTGCCATTATCAGAATAGATTATTCTAAGTCTGCCTCTTCTTGCGATGAAACGTCGCAAAGACAGCAAAAATGCATCAGTTGACAAAGAGGAGACAAGCTCTAAATGAACAGCTCGATAGACTGCACAAGTATAGAGCACTAAAGGTCCCTGGTTCGATCCCGGGTTTCGGCACCACACTATCCAGGCTTTATCCGCATTTTTAATAAATAAAGGTCCAGCTAAATCAACGCCTACAATTTCAAAAACTTTAGAATCTTTAATGCGATCTAAAGGCAGTGGCACTGGATCGGGTTCACGTGATTTAACTTTGTAGCGCTGGCAAGGAATGCATTTACTTACAACTTTTCGGACAGTTTTTCTACCTCTTTGTATCCAATAGTTTTCTCTCAAAATACTTAGAAGAATGTGAGTTCCAGCATGCCAATTCGCTACATGGAAATGTTCTATTAGTCTAACCGTGAAAATACAGTCATCAGGTAAAAGAATTGGCGACAAGAAATATGGTGTATCAATGCGATCTGTAATTCTTGTCTTTACTCTAATTATACTGTCTTCATCTTTAAAACAGACTGGGTTAGGTATCGAATCTACATCTGGAAAAATTCACTTTGTACAATTGAAATTAAAGTTTTTTCAGCATTTTCTAATTCCTCAACTGATAATTTACCATTCTTTCTATCACTGTTTCGAGATTTCAAATTATTAATGAATCTTAATACCCAAGCAACTAGTCTAATAATAGATTCAAATTTTGAAAATTTCCTAGCGTACGAAGGAATATTTTTGACTGTTGTGTTTACATTACACAATTTCACTTTTCTCCTTTCCCTAGTAATCTCTGGAGTTTCACTATCAAGAGTCTCAGTCCTGGGCCATTTTTCCCTTTCTTCAATGAGCCATTTAGGCCCTTCGCACCATCGAGATTCTAGCAATTGCTGGGGAGAACACCCACGCGAAACCAAATCCGCAGGATTCATTTTTCCTGGCACATGGCGCCATTCGCTATTGGGGAAAAGACCTTTTATTTCTTTCACCCTGTTCGAAACAAAAATGGACCATTCACCGTATTCACTTATCCAGTAAAACGCAGCCATTGAGTCACTCCAAAAAATTGTTTTCATGTTCTGGACACAAAGTGCTTGCTGTACTGAATGTGCCAACCTAGCTCCGATGTTACACGCGATTAATTCTAATCTGGGAATTGACGCTTGCTTTATAGCAGCAACTCTAGCTTTTGCTCTAATTAATTGAATTTTTACAGCTTCCGGGGTTATAGTTCGAAAAAAGACGCAAGCTGCATATGCCTCTTTGCATGCATCCACGAAAACATGCATTTCGATAGACTCATTTATTTCAACATATCGCGGAACTTGAACGTCCTCTAATACATTTATTTCGCTGAACCATTTTTTAAAAAGTCTTTGAATTTCCTCTGGTAATGGAGAATCCCAACCTAGACCCAATTTCCAGGTTTGTTGTAATATAATTTTGGGTGGCAATGTTGCCGGGCACAATATTCCAATCGGATCAAAAATTTTTTGCATAGAGCTCAAAATTAATCTTTTAGTGAAATTTTCATTGTTATTTAATTTATCAAAAGTTAAATTACACTTAAGCATATCCCAATCGAGATCCCACAATATCCCAAGCAATTTTGTTACACCCGAACTCTTTGAAACATTTTGAGATTTAATATTACTTTCCCAACTTCTCAAATTAAAACACCCTCGAGACATAATGCATTTATCCTGCTCGATAAATTCGTCTTGTTCCTCAGCATTCGAAACACCTGTAACACAATTATCAACATAAAATGAATATTTAAATTTTTCTGCCATATTCCTATAATTATGAGATACATTATCTAATAAATGAGATATCGAAGCTGCAAACAAAAATGGGCTCGAACTCACTCCGAAAACCACCCTGCAATGTCTATAAGTAATTTCTTCGTTCACAGAAGGATAAAAAAATCGTAAAAAATCTCTATGATCCGGGTTTATGCTAATCTGTAAAAAGGCTTTTTCGATATCTGCAGAAAGACCAATTTTATAAATTCGAAACCTATCGATAATATCCGGTATTTGCTCAATTAAATTCGGGCCTTTATACAAAATATCATTTAAGGAACACTTTCCATATTCTCTAGCGGACGCATCAAAAACGGGCCTAATTTTGGTCGTCGCACTGTCCACTTTCACCACAGGCCGATGCGGCAAAAAATGCTCTTTCTGGACGTCCCCCGTTACTTTTTCAATTATTTCTAAATCTTCCCATTCTCTGAAAACATTTTCATAATCGATAAGAAGACCCCTTTTTTGTGCGCGTTCGCACATCTTTTTATGTCTCTTCCACGTCATTTCTTTATTACTGGGTAATTCAATCGTATCAGATTTAAAAGGTAAACAAACTTCATATCTACCATCTGGATGAATTTTAATATTGGTTTTAAATTCCTCTATTATTTTAGAATGCTCATATTAATTTTTCAAACTTTCTACAGGCACCCTAATACCGATCGTTTCAAGATCCCATAACTCATTAATAGAAGCATTTTTTACATACAAAGATACAACAGACAAAACAGTATTACTATCATAATTACTACTCAAATTTTGATTGGGTTTTCCAGTTAATACACAACCCAATCGTGTTTCTAACATAAATAAACCTGAATTTAATTTCATACATTTATTAGTGAATAATGGGCCAATTAAATCGCACCTAAAAGTAAATTAATTTCCGAATCTTCGGATTCAAGATCAGGTAAAATAATTTGTTTTTCTCTAAGTTCAATAAGTGCCTCTACACTAGAAAGTTTGGGTACAAAACCAGTAATTTTATTTTCAGAGAATACCCCAGCTCTACAACTAAAGGAATCATTTAAATCAGAAATAATTAAATCATAAACATCATGTATTTGAACTGAGGTTTCTCTCCCCGCAAAAAGGCAATGGGTCATTTTAATTTTCATCTTAGGAACCAGATGTAGGTTCTCAACCACCTTTTTACTAACATAACTGTTTTGAGAACCAGAATCAATAATAGTGCGAACCTTTAGTTCCACATTCTTATTTTTCACTTTAACCATTAATGTCATGAGATAAACATTTTCACTATTAGAATGATTTGTCATGATATTAGTTTCATGAGTTTCATTTTCTTTCTTATCATTTTCACTATTATAATCTGGGCACATAAGAAAATGATGATATTTGTTTACACTTAATGCAAGTACTTTTAAATCTACAGTTTTTAGATACGTGGTTAGGCTTAAAACAATTAAAGCAAGCATTTTTTTTTAGTAAAATCTTTTTCTTATTTTCTAAAGTCATATTTCTAGCAGCAAAACAATCTCGTGATAAATGCTTTTTGTCACAAAAAATACAAGTAAATTCTCGCTTACCTGTATTTCCAAAAGAAGTGTATACTAGCGATGAAGCCGTTGCAGGAGAGGAAGTTTTATTATCCCGGTCATATCTTTTATTATTAGTATTAGCACCGAAACCACTGCGCGCTAAAGCAACCATCTCCTCGCTTTGCACTTCGTGTTTTAGAAAAGACATTAAATTTTTGAGGGAACGTTCTTCATGCATTGCATCTTCGGCATTTCGTTTTCTTTCCCATGACATCAAGACTTCTTCAGGAGGATCGATTCTACTAACGGGATCAGGAAATCGCCATATTATTCTTGCGTACGTCCTAAACTTTCCAGAGATCGCAACTTTCCCTCTAATTCATCATAAAATTTTGGCAAATCTGTTTTTACTCGGCCAGCGAAAGCATTTTTCATAACCATTGTTAATAAATCCCGTATATAGACTTGTACGAGCAGATCTTCTCTACCAAATCTTTCTTTGATTTGGTTTATTGCTTGATGATAATTAGCAGCTGTAACTGGAAAGCTCTCCACCACTCTGGCTGCTTTTGAATTCGGAACGACCGCCTGTATTAAATACTGGAATTTATCCGAGTCTGAAATACTTTTATCTTCATGTATCTTCTGAAATTGAGACCAAAAAGACAAATAGTCCTTAACATCACCATTAAATTTTTTCAATTCAATCTTCGGCAATTTAAAACTTCTCTTCTCGAGAGATTCATTCCGATTTTCAAAAACGGGCGTCTGCAAAGAAATAATTTTTTCTTCTACTCCAGTCTTCAACTCAAGGTATTTATCCCGATATTCTTCGGCTGCTTGAAAATCTTCCTCACACTCCTTCTCGGAATCTTCTTTCAACAGTATGCTACTTATATTATTCTGACATTCCTCTAACCTTCCAAATTTATCCTCTAATTGTTTCTGTAACACAGACAGACTTTTAAGATCAATCTCTAGTTTGAATAATTCTTCTGTAACTTTATTCGTGCACGAAGTAAAACTTATTCGCAGATTTTTTCTTTCTAGTTTCAACGCTTTTATATCCATAATTGCTATGTCGTGCCCCAAGTTTTCGCGCCAAATGTTATCTCTAATAACTTAATTTAAATTCATAAAAATTGCAACTGTAGTTATCATAGCAATTAACGGCACTTCTAAGCGACAAAATAACTCGGATTCAAAGATTACGAACAGCAGTTACATAATCAAAACTTTAATGCATACTAAACATTATTTCCCGTTTACACTTTCGTCAGAAAGAGTATCTGACGTCATTGGGCACAGCTGCGTAACATAAGATAAACATATAAAGCAATAAACAACACTTAATGGTTTACAAAATTATTAGAACATCAATAAATATTACTTAGCAATTTACAAAAGGATTATGATAGCAATAAATCTCTCTGATTGAATGGAAAAAAGAACTTTACTTCATTTTTGATTAATTTATTATATCTAAACTAGAAAGGTAGCCCGTCAAAAATGACGGAAATTTAGATATAAAGATATATACAACTCATGTGCAAGAATATGAGTTTTCTCGCTTATTCCGCAGTGATTATTGAAAATAACACATTTCAAGAACGAAACACATTTATGAAAAACTGTGTACAGTAGAAGACCACTAATCTGCACAGTTTGGTTCGAAATGTTATGCAGATTTGATGCTTTTTGCGGTCATGTCTATTCAATCTTTGTTTACATTTTTTTAAATTCATATATTGGACAATTTAGATTGTTGAGCCTTAGAAATAAATAAATAACACACTTGGAGTAAGGTTAAAAACTATTAAATTATCGTATACGATTTCATGAAATGGTATTATATGTGTGTGCTTCACGATCTTGGTTACGACGTTGGCGAAATTGGCTGCAACTTGTCATAATCCTAATAGTGTGGGCCGCAATAACAAAAAAGTAACCAGTTTTTTGTAAAATTTCTGATATAAAGTAGCTTTCAAAAACTTGTGTAAAATTGCAGACCGTTCTCGTGTTATGTCAGTCCTAGGAATAATATTTCTAACACTGAAGATTTTCCATGTATATATGGAATTTAGAAAAGCTTCTCCAAAAGAACGGTCCTGAAATGACATTGTAATTCCTCTAACTTCAAAGTTTAATCGGGCCCTGATGTTGAGTACTGAAATCTAATAAATGCAGTTATTTTGAATATTACAACAGAATTAAACAGTTAAATTTATTTAACTTAAACCTGCTGTTACTTCCCGATGTTATTTTTTAGTATTAAGAAAGAAAATTTTTTAAAATTTTCAAATCATGCATTTATGGTTTTTTTCCGTCTTTAATAACTAAATAATGAAAAAATAGGCTTTTGTTCTGAGCTCATAAATATTACAATAAAATAATGTAACTAAGAGACATTGCAAAATTAAATCTTTGTGATTACAAAACCATAAACAAACGATACCGCCACCATTTTACCTACTATCACGTCATTAGAATATTGCCCATTGATTGTTGGAGAACTTACTTTGTGAATGATTACCTCAATGATTTAATATTTTTGACGTTTCACGATGAATGAATCACTTGTGTTTGTTTAGGTTTATGGAATGAGATATTAAGCTGTGAACCTAATTTTAATTGAAGTTATCCAAGAATATATGTATTTTTTATCGAAATTAAAAACAATGCTTTGATCTCGAAATAAAAAGTTTTAGTTTGTATAATTTGTTATTTCTGTTAATTATTTTTTTAAGTACTTTTCCATTATAGCGCATTTTTAAAAAAAAGCTTGGCGCGATACGGGCATCGGAAAGTGAGATATGTTGCGAAAATATATAAACAGCTATGAAAACAAATCTAATGAACTTTTATCTTTGTTTATATATGCACTTATATACATAAAAAAATCGTTTCTAAATATATATAATTTTTTTTATATACAAATTACAGCACAGATTTCAGATATGAACCGGGATACCTAACTGGCGCCAAAATGGTGTTATTTTGCCTGCTATGGTAACCCGGCTATTGTTTTTTATTTATTAATAAATTGTTTATTTACTTTTATTTTCTGTTTTTTAATTATATAAACTGCTTTGTTCTATAGTTATTATTCAAACTTTTATTTATTTATAGTTATTTCCTTTTCAAAATGATAGCAAATAATTGAAAAATATATAAGTAACTGGTATTCGAAAGCGAGATTTCTGCCAAATTGGCGTCATAGAAAAATCACGTCAACCTCCATGCGTATATGACATCTGTGCAAAAATTACTTCTGTTTCTTTATAAAAATGGGTAAATAGCTTTTTTTATATTAAATTGTCGGCACAGATGTCATATACGCCCATATTGGCGTATATGACATCTGTGCCGACTTTTTTTTTTGACGCCGATGTCATATACGCACCGGTTACTTAACTGACGCCAAAGTGTCGTTATTTTGCTTGTAATGGTAACCCGAATGTTGTTTATACTGTTGATGTTTTCGCCAAATTGGCGTCGGAAAAAAATCGCGCCAATATAACATCTGTGCCAAATTGTATACGTATGGAAAAAATTGCTTGTGAGTATGAAGCCGTAAATAGGTTGCCAGAAAATACGTTGGCAAACTTCTTTCTCGCCAAGAAACTTTTCTCCGAAGTATTGTACATAAGCAATGATTGCTAGAAATGCATTTTTAATTATGATATGCGCTTTTATGTTTCACTACATTTATGTATACTATACTGTGTGTATAAATGCTACAGTTCATATGCAGGGCTACACAAAAGAATTCGTAAGGGTTACTGAGTATGAGAGTAAATTGCTTAAAGGTGGTTTTTAAAGGAGTTATGCATTATCACGCTGAACTGCATTTAGTTTCCTAAGAAATGTTTGTAGAATATAGATAAAATGATATACATGGTCACGCAAAGAATTGGATACATAACCGCCTATGGATGATAATATATGGAAATGTGATTTCAGTAGTTTTAAGAGTAGTTTAAATTAAATTTTAGCTAAATAGTGGGATGTAATAATGGTACTATTGGCTATGGACGGTAACTGCTGAAATCAATTTTTAAAATTTTTTATGCGTTTTTTAAAATTTTTACTTAGTTATCTTGTTACTTCTTAGTTATCCCGTCGACCAAATTACTGTCGCCAAATTGTAAGGTTAATTGCCAATAATGTTTGCCATTAATTAATTAATTGTAAGATTAAATGCCAATAATGGCCAATAAAACCATTAATTCGACGTTTTCTTTGTATTTTTGTTAATGTTTTACTATTGATTTGGCGATTTATATAATTTGGCGAAATTGGTCGACGGGATATCTAAGAAGTAACGTTATCTTATTTACCTTATTTCCCTAAATAACGAAGTTTTGTTAAAGCATTCAGGATGCGTTGGAAAGTGTTTCATATTCTATGCTTAACGTATGATTTTTCTTTCTTCTTTAGTCTTATTTTGCATTTATTTTATTCTTAATTTTGTAGTCTTATACTGTTTTATAGAAACTTTGGCACAGTTGTCATATACGTTATCATATATTGGCGCAATTTTTTTCCGACGCCAATTTGGCGAAAACATCAACAGCATAAACAACAACATCCGGATTACCATATCAAGCAAAATTACGACACTTTGGCGCCAGTTAAGTACCCGCTGTGTATATGACATTGGCGTCAGAAAAAAATCGCGCCAATATGTATATGACATCTGTGCCGAAACTTTAATATTTAATGTTTAAACTCTTCGCTCCACTCCCCTTGAATATAGTACAAACTATAACACGGATAGCGCAAAATAATAGACAGATTGGTACTTTTCCACTGTAGAGGCTTTGGCAAAAAGCTTGATGTAATTTGGGCATCAGAATGTGAGATTTGTGTACTTTTCCGTTATGCGGACACCATTGTCGCCAAGCGTAATAGTTGGCGCAAAATCGTGAATTGAAGCATTTTAAAAATAAAAGAAAAACCATTGTCGATACTAAAGTGAGCATTTAAAAAATATAACATTTGAAAATTCCAGACTTTTACGAACTATTTCATCAAATCACAAATATATACTTAAAATAAGTGAACAAATAACTGCTATAAAATAAAGCAATAAAATAAAACTCATATTAAACAGCTTTCATAAAATTACAAATATCTTTTAGCATTTTGAAATAATTGGCGCATTAGCATACATTTTGGCATGGTGTCCGTATAACGGAAAAATATCGAGATTTGTTGTCAAATCATATAAATAGCTATGAAAACAAATTTGATGAGCGTTTTTGTTTGTTTTATATGTATATTATTGATGTTTTTATGTACAAATTACATCTGTTTCTGTATAAAATTAGAGAAACGGCTTTTTTATGTTAAATAAATCGTATAAATATCGAAAAAAATGCATGTGTATATAAAATGAAACAGTGAATAGGTTCCCGGAAAATATGTTAGCAAATTTCCTTTTTCGCCAAGGCACCTATACTGGAAAAGTACCTAAAGCACATTAAAATCGCGCAGTTAGGAGCTCACACAGTACACCGTTGTCTATTGGCGGTTATTTTATTAGTAGCATCGGGAAGAAGATGTAAAGATGTACTTTAAATTCTCACCCATAGATTTCGAAAAAATATCTTAAAAGAGTGGAGTTTAAATTAAATTTCGGTGACCTCCATTATGAAAGATTAATGGTTTTAAATGGGAATTTCGCCAAATTAGCCAGCTATCACCAAGTTGGCTAACATTTGGCGTACTGTGGTAACCCTGCATTAATATTTTTCAATAATTACTCATTTCAATGAGGCGGTCCTACCGGAATAGTGAGGGACACACAGAGACTTGGATTTTATATAAATAGATTATATTTATCGATAACAAAACATATGTAACATACACTCGTCGTTAATGGGTTAAAGAAAGAGGCAAAGAAAATTTAATATAAATTTGTTTGGGTAAATATTAAATGTATCATTATCGTAAAAATTGAAGCTGTTTATCTATTCACTTAGATTTGAAGTAGATCCAAAAAATCCTTTCAAAGTATGACAAACAAATTGCCACATACTCCTGATGTCAATTTCGGAAACCATACCGTTCATCGCTCTCAGAAACAAAGTATTTCGGATACAAAAATGTTAATATGATTGTCTGATACCAGTATTTAAAAGAAAAATTATATGAAAATAAGTAAGAGGATATATTTGCGTACATTCAATAAAGCATATTTAGTTTTAAAATTCAGGTGCCAATGTGTCGATTAGGAATTAAAATTAGGCGATATATATTATATACCTGCGCCCTTCAAGTGGTTAAGAGGGATGCTTCATTGTAAGACTAGGAATTATGATATGCTTCAATAAACTGCATTTCTAAAAATATATATATATATATATAAAATAAGACGTTAAAAAAAATGAACATATTTTAACTTAAAGAATTAATACTAAATAAACGAATTGTTCGAAAACAATTATTTTTGCAAAATTTATGCTATGTGGTTCTAAACACAGATTTATTATGGAAGACTGTGCTGACAGATTAAATAATGTCCATCTATCGCAAATAAAATGATAAGAATTACATAGAGAATTTTAAGAAAGGTTGATTTCGACATAAAATATGCGTTCGCAGTTGCAAATATTTGTACTTTGAAGTTTTTTCTAAAATAGACGCGAAAAATATGATTCTCATAAGTTATTTGAATATAATAATATGTCTCATTCGAAAATATGATGTATATTTGCAATTCTAATAATGGAGATTTTCATTATCAAAGTATCAATGTGTGAGCAGGAAAGTAAAATAAAAAATAAAAACTACGTTAACTCGAAATATAATGTACGTCCATGCATTGTAAGTATTTACTTACCTTTTGAAGATAATATATCAAAAGTACTTTTTTCTTTAATCTTTGAGGTATAATAGTTCCATCGAATAATGTTACTAGTCTATATGAATTATATAAAAAAAAAAAAAAAAAAAAAAAAAAAAAAAAAATGTTTATGAGTAACGATGACGTCATTTTAACACTTGCAACATCTGACCAATATAAGTCGCTTTTACTGCAACTTTTTTAAACTTCTAAGAATCGCAGAATTTCAGTCATTATAAAATCGATTAATGAAAAATATTTTCTTTCAAATGTGGTTGGTTTGAAAATTGTATCTAAATTTAGTGAATTTTTATACTTTAACACTAGATAATTAAAAGATATTCTAAGTCAACTGCAAGCTTTGTGAGCTATAAGCTAATAAATAGCAAATAATTATTATACTGAACTTTTACTCTCATATATTCAGAAAAGTGAAGCTAAATACATTAGCAGGCATTTCAAATTTAGTAGCAATTAAAAAATTTATTTTTTATCCTTAAAAGATTTATGATAACTATAAAAGTATGTTCTAGTATGAAGTAGATAAATTTAAATTAGATAAATAGTAAAGAGTTTAGATAGAATTTGATAAGTAAAAAATAATTTTATTTAATGAAGTATATTAAATTATATTGAAATCATTATTTTATATTATCAGAGAACCTAAAATAAGTTAAAGTATACAATTTTACTACTCATCGAAAATTTCATTCATAAACTTCAAATTTTTAAATTCATGGAATAACATTTTATGAAAAGGCCTGTATATTGACTATACAAAACAACTAAGCTAGAAGTATATTTCTTTCCAAAATAAAAAATGAAATAAATGCCAATAATTTACATAATTAGTCTTACATGAAAAATTAAAATTACCTAAAATTAACATACTTTAACAATTTTATTGACAACGAAGAAGAAAACAGCTATAAATAAAATGCTAGTCTAAGTACGATGGGAAAAGAAAAAGCAACAAACTGAACAAAATTTGTAAAAAAATATGTCAATAAATATAATTTTCTTCTTATTGAGAAAAAAAAAATATTGCTTCGATTAGCACTAAGACTAGGCTGAATACACAGAGTTTTATTTATTATAAAAATTAAAGTTGCATACAGCTCAATCTAAATTTCAGCTGTATTTATGTTTAATTCTTATAATAAAATTTCAATGTAAATGATGAAAATAACATAAGTTATTGAATTTTTGTATGTAAACCTCTTTCTACATTTTCGTTTAACCAAAAAATATAGAAATAAAAATTTATTCCAATTAATGCAGTCACTTCTCATTCTATTAAAAAACTTAAAATTAGTTTTAAAATAAAATTTGCATTTTTTTATCAGCGATTTTCATTTTAAAAATAATTTAAAATCTATCAGAAGAAAATAAAATATTTTTATTTTTATTAATGCATTTAGTGCTCTTAAAAATATTTATCGATACTTTAATCAAGAATGCATAAGCGGCATTTATTCTATTATATTATTTTCAAAACTATATCAAGTTGCTGAATATTTTATTACGGATATGTGCTTTAAAAAGATAATACAGCTTAATGAAACAGAAAAAGAATGCCAAACAAATTTTTACTTTTAAGGGATAAGTTTTCTTTTTAAGATAAAAATAATTATAATAAATTATTAGGTATTGAAAAAAAAATTTTCTGAATGCATATTGAAAAATATTAACATAAATTTTAAAGTTACATATTTATCTTCGATTTGTGAGATAACGCCGTATGAAAGTTTATTAAATATATATATTTTTTTCATTTTGTAAAATGAATATATTTTATGAAATACAAAAAGTAAAGTAAATTAAATGTTTAAAACATAGTTATTTTTAAAATTTCATAAATAAAATATTGTTTAAAAGGTCTTATGTTTAAGTTAACAACCTTAACTTTAGGTTAAATTTATTTTAATAATAATGGTAGCATTTGATTTTATTACATTTTCATACTTTTCTGAATAATTTTAAAATTCAGGATATAAATGTGTAAATTTTTCCAGATCATTAACTTATAAATAAACTTTGATATATAAAAATAAATTTCATTAATAAAAACAGAACCACATACATTTTTATTTACAATATGTCACATATTATGCAAGAAAATATAAAAATTAGTGTTATTAAATGAATATCATGAATTTTTAATTAGTAGTTTGGACAGCTGTGAATTCGAAAAAAAAAAAAAACTAAATGCGGATAAATTAACATATTTAAATTCTTTGTGATAAATGATTTAAAAAGAGAAGGCAGTAAACTCATTGAAGAGAAAAAAATAGAATAACAAATTATCAGGGTTCATAAATATGTTTGAAATAAAATGAATGTTTAATTTACAAGTGAGAAAGTTAATTTAAAAACAGTTTTTAACTTAAAAAATGCTTATTTTGTAAAATATCAAGTCAGGCAGAATTCTGTGACATTTTTATAAACTGTAAAAGACAGAATAAATTTTTCACGAAATTTAAGGGGCATAAATTTCGTTATTAATAAGAAAAGTGTATTAAATATATTACTGAGATATGTATATATTTAAAAGCTTTTTTTTTTTTTTTTGAAATATTTGCAAATGATGTTGTGGGTGTGTCAAAAGCTAATAAGAATTTAGAACTTTAAACTAAATAGTTTTATTTATCCTCAAAAAAAAAAAAAAAAAAAAAATCGAATGTGTTGTGTTTATGTATGGTACAAGTACAGTCGTGGAAAAAAAAAAAAAAAAGTAAATACCCCCTACTAACTCCTCAACAAATCATCATAGAAGAAATTTACTGGTACCGAACGATTGGAAATAAAGTCTACTTTTAAATGATGTATATAAAATTTTCTTAGAGGGTCATCTACATACTAAAACGAATCCTAACTTCATTTTTTTTCAATGGCAATACCCAATTTTAACGAGATATTTCAAATCTTCGGTTCAAACTATGCCTAGACACCAAATTTCAAGTCATTTGAATGCTAAGTTTTTGAATTATAAACATTCAAAATTTAGTGCTTCTAATGTTAAATTATATTTTCATATTTTTATTTATATCTCCCGAAATTATGCTCCTAATGTGCTAATTTTTTTTTGTGGTAATAATACTAATATACCCAAACATAAATAAGCTGAATTTGTAATTTTTATAATTTTATGATATGAATTATGAAATTAATATAAAAATAGCAAATAAAGCCTTTGTGCAACAATATTAAAAAGCAGAAAAACCAACGTTTAAAATGCACAAATAACATATGAAAAGCAGCAAACAGCTGTTTCGAATCTACTAGCGAGATTCTTCTTCAGTGCAAAAGGAACAGCGTGCTAGAAAAAGCATTCAATTTACCTCTATCAACCTGCATTCAATTTACCTCTGAAATTGAGACCAATAACTGTCTTTCTTTCCTGGATGTCCTTGTTATTCGTTGTGAAAATGGCTTTCAGACTACCGTCTTTCGTAAACCTTTTGCTGGCAGTCTCCCACCTCACAGGTATTCTTCTCATCCCCCTAACCAGAAATTCGCTGCTTTCAATACTTTTGTTTTTCGGGCTACTAATATTTGTTCCACTCCTCAGTTACTTAGTGCTGAACTTAATTACCTCAAAGCTATTGCTGTCGATCGTGGTTATTCCTCTAATATTATCGATTCTATTTATAAGAAATTGACGAAATCCGACCATTCTGCAAAGCATTCTAATTCCAACTCTAATACTTCAGTTGTATTACCATTTTTTCCTAAAATCAGTCAGCAAGTTGCTAAAATCCTAAGAAGGATTGATTTTAAAGTTATTTTTTCTCCTGTTAATAAAATCCTTTTTTCAAATCTCAAACACCCCGTTGATCGCCTAGATAATTGGGGCATTTACCAGATCTCTTGTCAGTGTGGTCTTTATTATATTGGTCAGACTAAACGTGCTCTTAGATTTCGTTTAAAAGAGCATGAAGGTTATGTTAAAAATCAGGAGCTCAAACGTTCTTCTATTGCTCAACATTCTTGGTCTTCTCAACATAGGTTCGATTTTTCCTCAGCCATCATTATCCAAAAATGTTCTTCTAACCTTGATCTTGATTTTTGGGAAGCTTACCATATCATTAAAAATTCTCACTCTTTAGTCAATGACTTATCTAGTACTCCAGATTTTCCAAGTATTTGGAAAGCGTTAATTTAATTCCCCCTTTTTGGTTTCTTTTCTGTACTTCTCCGGTAGATGTCGCTACTTGTCCACCCAGTCGTTTCCACTGCTTCTCTCTCATTGGTTGTTTCGGCGCCTTCGCCACCCGCATAGGGTATAAAAGCCAGCGCGTCTCTGTCTGTGTTTTTGCTCAGCCTTGCTTTTTCTAGCACGCTGTTCCTTTTGCACTGAAGAAGAATCTCGCTAGTAGATTCGAAACAGCTGTTTGCTGCTTTTCATATGTTATTTGTGCATTTTAAACGTTGGTTTTTCTGCTTTTTAATATGAAATTAATATTCGAAAAAAAATTATGAATTGCAACCTACATTTTTTTTTTTTTTTTTTTTTATGGATTTAGATTTATTAAGTCCTGCTTTGTGGAAATTCAAAAATTTCACATTTTTCTTCCAAGTAGTTTTCAAATTATGCTTAAAAAACGGCAAAATGATGGCTTAAGGGGCCGTCTATGATGGAAGTGAGTAGACATTTTGAAATTTATTCTGCCGAAATGTAATCTAACACGCTTCATTGGCTCCTTGAGTGGCGCTTAAGGTGCCTTGATCAAGGAAGCGGCTCTCTCGGTTAACAATCCAGTACGGAACTGCAATTTGGATACAGCCCTTAAAATACGCTCGTTTTAAAATAATTAATTTCTCGGAAACTTATGGTACGAATTGGATAAAAATTCGTTTTTAGGCTAATTGAAGGGTGTAGAGTTCATTTATGCTGTCAGAATTGGGTACTGCTATTGAAAAAAACAAAGTTATGGTTCGTTTTAATTTGTAGGTGGCCCCCTAAGCAAATTTTATATGCATCATTTAAAAGTAGGCTTTATTTCCAATCGTTCGGTACCAATAACTTTCTTCTACGATAATTTGTTGAGGAGTTAGTAGGGGGTGTTTACTTTTTTTTTTTTTTTTCCACGACTGTACATTTCAGACCAGCACCTTATTTGGATTATTTCTAAACACTTACCTACTAAATCAGGGGTTGACAACTGTGGCACGTCGGATATCACTAATTTTTTTAAAGAATTACCCGACTTCTTGATTCGCAGATATTCGATGATAAGATAAGGTAATGATTACTATAAAATTTTGGTATTGTGAAGTCTGCCACATCTGGCCAAATCTGTACTAAACGAATCTTATAATCAACTGAGAAATTTAAGTTTAAATGCTTCTCAAAGTTACCCCATGGAATGGGGTTACATTGTTGCAGGTATGTTTTCGCCTTGAAATGCAAAAGAACGAATTCGTGAATGATTTCGACTCCGAAAATTACGCTGTAAACATTTTTAACTGCGAAAATGATATTTATATGTCATTGATTTCTCCTACTGATCCACCCTCCCTTCGCTGCAAAGAATCGAACAGACGCTTAGAAATGACACTTTTATAATAATTGAAACACGTATTTGATCATAAAATGAATCTCTCCTCCTTCATTCGATATTTGAAATTTTACAGTTAAAAAATAGGATGTTGGAATTTTTTTGGATGACATACAAAACAAAAGAACAACACTATATAGTGGCTTAACTAATAAAATAATAAAGATTACAGGGCAAACGATGCGATAAAATGAAATGAGGAAACATTTTCAGGGAATACAGTTCTGTTTTACGTTTTAGTAAATGACAGTGTTAAAACATATAGAATAATATATATATATATATATATATAATTACTTTTTTTAGTTTTCCAATCGGGCCAAAAATGGATAAAGTTTCAAAATTGTTCTTACCAAAGCCTTATCACTAACTGATTTTTATAAACACCCTTGAACAGGAATTAATTCTTACGGCATGAATTCTCTCCCTTCAATCGATGAGGAAATATTTTGCGCCGAATGCCGTCTGAAACATATTCAGAACGTCGCCTAGGAAAAATGTTAAGGGAAGCTTTGAAGCCATCGTAAAAGATTTCGGGTGTATCTTTGTCTCTTTGCTTCCCCTAGACATCATAGCCAAGTCGCATCTTCCAGACGTCGAAACAACGTTGCTTCCTCTGACTTTTTGCTTTTGAGTAGGAATAATGTTTCAGCCCGGCGGGAGATTAACCTCTTAATTCTCTCTCCCGTGATATTTACGGGCTGTGTTTTTTATTCAGAATATTTTACTCCCACCAGTTTTCTAAAATTGTGTAATTTGCTTTATTCCGGTATCATTTTACCTGTCATTAAATAAGGTGACTATTTCTTTTTCAAAAATGTGGTGTCTATAAACAATCAGAAATTTTAAACCGTAATTTAATCCGTCTGTTATGGAGTTAAACTTTTTGTTCCGCTAGTGACCCGACTTTTTGTTATTTCTTCCCTCTTCTTTCTCCGATTTTCCAAGAACACATTACTCCACGTGTTTCCTCATTAATCGTAAGGTATTTTAAAGGATTGCTTTTGGAAGCCATTCCAAAACTTCGTTTTTTTTAGTAGATAGATTCCTGTAGACCGAAATCCAGACTTTTGATTGTCGTTGACATAAACTCTTTTAAAAGACGTGGAAATTCGTCCTTTGGTGCGTTTGTGCAATTACTACAAAAGGTAATTTTTTTTCCACTTGGCAAGACTTCTTTCTCTCAGTGGTATTTTAGAGGACGGAAATGTGCCACAACAAGCGGACGAATAAGATTCGTCCAATTTGGGGAGAGTGCTAAATGAACTCACAAAAACTTAGCAGTTCTAGACATATATGAGAGTTTATCTTGTCCCCGATGATTGAGTCTGGAGATGATTGAGTCTTCAGCGAAGTTCGCTAATGATGTTGGAAACAAAAAATTCTTTTATTACTTACCGCTGTTTTTCTGGGCTGTGTGGTCGTGGATGGTAGAGGGGATTTTCCCTCCGGGGCATTAAGCCTATGCCAAATTTGGTGGGCGCCCCGGTTGGGTAATTCTGTCCTTCTGTCCCCGATGATTGCCTTTGGTCCATATTGTATTCTCATAATATTTCACGTCTATCGTGATACTGAAAACACAAAATATAATTTTCATTACTTCACATGAAAATCAATTTCAAAGGCGCAAAGGCCAACATAGTGAAAAATATTTCATGCCGGGACTCAAACATTGTCATCAGTATAGCGCACTGACATTCTACAGACTAAACCATATGGAACGATACCCAGCCTAGAACCTTTCACTATTACATGGTGGCCAGACTACAAACGCAGGACAAGATGGACCCGGGCTCGAGTAATGGCAGGGAATTTTTTTACTATATAATGCTGGGCTTTGTGCCTTTTAACACTTTCCGGCACAGTGTGCCCGTGTCGGGATATCTAATTTTAATTCCAAATTTACAAATGGCACCAATAATATTTTTAAATTTTGCATTAACATTACAAAACAAGTAATAAAGTTTGTAACAAGTAAACAAGTGTAACAAATGTAAAGTTTTTAATTTCTAAAAAAGTCGTATGCAAATTCCGGTGTCAGTCGATGATTTCACAGCTTTACAACAAAATTTGTCTGTGCCGGAAAGGGTTAAGCAATTATTTTGAAATTTGATTTTCATTTGAAATATTGTATGCAAAGCAAATGTTTCTCTCTGGAAAACAGTTCCAAGTATTAACTCTTAAAGCTCCGGAGTCACTTGCACAAATTTTATTCGATCTTTTTAAAAAGCAGTTTCCTTCAAGTACACAATTTCAAAAATGCTCTGATTAAATAAAGTGAATTTTGTTTTCCGTTATTACTGGCACGAAAAACAAATTTTGCAAAGACTTAGGATGTCTCTGCAGCGGAGCCTACGGCGTGGGAAGGGTTAATATATTTTTGATTTTTAAACGGAATCTTTGTGGCGTTATTTTACGAGAGCGTAATTGTGCCAAACAGTCAAATGCCTATATATTTAGATTATGTTTGTAGATCTCACGGAAATATCGCTTGAACAAGATTAAATTACTCCACAATCTAACTGATACGATAAACAGATAGAATATTTTTATGTATTATGTGGTTTTCTTACGCTTTAAACTTAAGCGCAAAAAACATCCGGTTTTAGCGACAACAACGCAGGGGCAGATTATAACTTTATACCGGACACAGAGTACAGGTGTTCGAGCTTGGAGAAAATGGTCGTTAGGTGACGTCGTACAACGTTCTAGTAGGTGGCGATGCTGTTTTCTTTCCTGCCATCGCGGATAGTGCAGGAGGTTCGAAACACGAAAACAAGACCATGTGTCACAAAGTAACCCCTACAGCAGGGGTGTCAAACTATGGTCCGTAAGTTATCACTGTTTTTTTTTTTTTTTTTTTTTTTTTTTTTAAGAAATAGTAGACTTCTTGAATCGTAGGCATCCAATGATTAGATAAGGCGGATATTTCTATAAAATTTGAGTGGTATGCGGCGGGCCACAGTTTGACACCCCTGCCGTACAATCACAAAGTATCCCCCGTCCTTACTGTGCAAAGCACCCCTTTTTACGGTATCTTAAATACATTTCTTTTAGATTCTAAATTAAAAATACATTTTACATTATATTTAGACATTTCATTTTTAAAAAAGGTATACCGATAGTTTAATCAAGAACTTTTAAAACAGCATGCGATTTTGATGATAATACTGCGTAAAATTTTACATTTACGTAACAATTTTCATTTTGAAATCAATATATTTATTAAAACACATAACATAAATTATGTAATGAAGGTTAATGAAAAAAAAAATACAAAAGAAAAATAAATATTAATTAATATATTGTGAAAAAAGGATTATACTTCAAGATTAATGTTACTTTAATAACAATGTCAGCAATAATTTTAATACATTTTTAATATTTTTTTTTTGTTTATTTTAAAATTTGAAAAATATAAGTTTGTAAATTTAGGGAAATCTTTAACTTGTAATTTATCTTTTATGCATGAAAAAAGATTCATAAAGAAGAACCAGGTGAAATAAAAAAATTAAATTTTTTATTAGCCGTATGTCGTATGTTTTGGTAATAAATAAAAATGTGTAGAATGAATTATTAGATAATAAGATGAATAATATAAATTTTAAATAAGTAATTTCGACATCTCTTAATTTAATAAAAGTAGGCAAATTTTGAATTTTTGGACAAGATAATGAAAAATAAACTATTTACATAAATCATTTTCCTACATGATTAAAATGAAGAAATTTTCAATAAATTAAAAGAATTATATGAAAGTTTAGAACTTCATAGTTATATATTTTTTCTTTCGATCTGAAAAAGTTATTTAATATTTTTTTGATTATAATATATATATATACATATATATATATATTAAAAATTTATTACAATTATTTAATGATTTTTTTATTATATAGAACTGAATTAATCCAAAATTCACCATTTTTTAAAAAATATTTTATGTTCGGAGTACTCCTAGGCACAGGTATCTCTTACACGAATTTATTCTGTTGGCGTTATATTTTTTTAAAGAAACTTTTTTTACTTGACCAATTGACAACCTGCGCAAGAGACATTTACTAAAAATTGTACTTTTAATACATAGTGGTGCAAAGAGAATATAAAAATAGAATCATGTGTATAAAGTTCGTGCGGTTATTTGCTGACACTCGACCGCAAAGAGCTCTTTAGCAAGCTCTTTAGCACCGCTCTTTAGCAAGCGGTGCCCACCAAAAAAGGCACCTAATTTTAAATCAAAACTGACAAACGGCACCAAGACTATTTAATTAAAATTTTCATTTTATAAACTACGGAAGAATAAGCAAGTTTTTACTTTCTAATAAATTCGTTTGTGAATTTTGGTGTCAGTACAACATTTATTCATTTTACAAACAGGCTTAATCCGCGACGGAAAGGTTTAACCCCTTGAAGGACGGTGATGCCGTCACGACATCACATAATTTTAATCCCAAATTGCCACATTTGCACCGGAATTTTATGTTGAAAACGTGACCTTTATTAAGTACGCGAAAATTTACTTTTACTTCCTTACAAATAAAATCTCTTGTTAATACAGGTGTCATTAAATTATTTGAAAATTTTACGAATGCAAATATCTTGCCCCGGAATTTTTTTTTTTTTTTTTTTTTTTTTTTTTTTTTTTTTTTTTAATTAGCGAACTTGCCCGGGTACGTCAAAAGACAGCAGAAATTGCGTAAAAGTTCTGGAAATCACAATAAGGTATCGTGAAAAAATTTTAAATCGCTGCACAAATTTCGAAAAGAGAAAAAAAAATATATACATTGTGTTAGAAGATTGCAAATTGATTCCTTTCACGAATGTGAAAAAATGGTATCAAATCATTAAAATACACTAAAAATCGCATACAAAATTCCTGACATTCGAAAATTGCTGTACGAAGTCCGAATAAACCTTATTGAAATGAGGGCAGAATGTACTTTATGTCAAAAATGTAATGTCAAAAAATTGCAGCAGATAGCGAAGAAACGTAAAAATCGAATTAAAAATCTCAAAAAGTTCAAAAATCACGAAAGTCAAAATTTACTATAATTGAATAAAAATTTCAAATATAATTCTGTCGACCTGCGGGCTCTCTTAAAATTTATGTTTGGGAAAGCATGCTAAGCATTGATTGATATTACTTTTATTCATAATTTAATTTACTTGGATTACCAATGCAATTACTATAATCCCTTAAGTTAATATTAGTTTTTGTTGCATTAAAATATCTCAATTTGTTGATTTTCTCTAAGCAAGTAATCCTTATTGATTTACAAAGGAAGGCTATGGGAATTTGGCGAAATAGAGATATCGCCAAGTTGGCGTCACTTTTGGCGACTAAATTTGGTCGCCAAATTTGGCGATACAGCGTCAAGTTGGCGACAAACTTGGCGGAACTTGGCGACAGAACTGTGTCCCCCATACGGTAACACCCTTATAGGTATGAAGATGCATTAACTGCTGTTCAATAATCGCATAAAAAATCGCTAAAAATTCAAGAATCCCTGTACGAATTCCGAATAAACTTTTTTGAAAAGAGAACAAAATTTACTATATTGGGTTAAAAGAAAAAAACCGTATTCTTTTCACTAATGTAGAAAAATTGCCTCGAAACTTAAAAGAGTGCTGTTATGCCCGGAATTTTTAGCCACTGTCCCGCCTTTTTTTTGTCTCATTTTCCTTCTTTTTGTGACACTCGACCTGACGACTCTAATTGTCACATAGTTTGGCTTCTTCTGACTGTATTCACGCTGGTGAAATTTGTCTACATACCTTCCACAAGTTTTTTGATCAATGCTATGTTCTTTTGCAGCCGCATGTGCACTTAACTTATCATTGACATATTTTAACCTTTTCAGTGGCAAAGTACTTTCAGTACTAAAATGTTGAAATAAATGACTGGCACGGGAATTTACGAACAAATTTATTTCGAAATAAGAAAAAGGGTATATTTTACATACATATTAAATGAAAAATATTTTAGCAAAATTCTGGTGACATTGTGGCGTTTGGGAATTAAAATTAAGTATTTTCATAAGCATATCACTGGCTCAGAAAGTGTTAAGATTGCTGTTTTCATACTTTTTAGTCCTTTCTAGTCATTTACACCGTTTCTATTTACCTATTGTAGTAATATTTAAATGGAAGAAGTTCCTAACAACTGTCCCATTTATATTTCATTAATTTTTTTCTTGCACGGGATACTATAGCGGTTTTTCACATCTTTCTTTAATCTAAACATTTTATTTTCCATCATCCTATTTTACAGTGGTTTTACAGAATAAATTTACATTATTTTTTATATGTATAACCATTAACCTTTCATTATGCATAGTGTATAATAAAAAGATTCCATCTGGTCAACACTCCCTCACATTGACTGGGTCAAGCCTCCCCAGATATCCCCTTTCAAAATAATAACAAGTTGTTATGTTAAGCCTAACTTACTGTACAATCTTTATGCCTGGAATGAAAACTCGATATTTTTGCATTACTTAAAACCTACTTACTTGAGTTTCTATGATATATTTTATCTGAAAAAAGCTTACAAAATATTTCTAAAAAACACAACTTTTACGTTGAAAACGCCTCGCAATTGATTTTTTCCACACCTATTTCGATTATCTGTGTGAAACAAAGACTGTTGTTTGAGCATTCCAGTAGCTTTGGTTGACACCTAATGATAAAACTGAAAATCTTTTAAGTATGAAAACTGATGGGTGGTCAATCCTCCCGTATGTCAACCCTCCCTAGTCTCCCCTAAATCATCACCATGCTTTTTTAAAAATACATGTTAAGGAAAATGCTTATGAGTGAAATACTTCTGCCATTGTTGGAATAATTTGATTTTAAAAAGTTTTGGTGGCTATCTCTTAAGATATCTGTTTCAAAATGAACTGCAATTTATAGTCCTTTAAAGATAATTACGCAGTGCTACACTGTGAAAGTGTACTACTGTAAACGCCTATATGTGATATATATATATATATATATATATATATATATATATATATAATAGCTGCCAACTTTTACGCTTTTTTCTTAGCAATAATATTGAATAGTAAAATTTTCCATATTTGATCGACAAACTCTGTGATTCAGTAAGTCAAAAATTTCTTTTAAATTTTAGCGGTAAGAGAAAAGCGTAAAGGTTTGAAGCTGTGATATATATATATATATATATATGCACCATGCTTTGTAAAATTACACTACGTGTTAAAAAAAAAAAAAAAAAAAGAACTATGAGAGAATTATTTTCGCTATTGCTGGAAGTAATTGATTAAAAGAAATCGGTGATATTTTTAAAGATATGCACTTCAAAATGAGCTGCAGTTTTATATTTCTTTAAATATAATTACACAGTGGTAAACAGTGCAAAAGTACCACTGTGTAATTATAGTTAAGTGTGCAATTCTGTATGTGATATAAAAAACTGCATCATTCTTTCAGAAATAACAATACATGTTACGAAAAAAGCTTATGAGAGGAAAACTTTTGCTATTGTTGGAATTAATTGATTAAAAAAAAAGAAACATTAGCGGTAATTTTTTAAGATACGTGCTTCAAAATGAAGTGTAATTTATAGTGTATTAAAACTAATTACACAATAGTACACAGTGCAAGTGAATCACTGTGCAAGTCTGTATGTGATATATAAATATGCACCTTGTTTTGGAAAATAACAAGACATGTTACGAAAAAGGCTATGGGAGAATTACTTCTGCTATTGTTGGAATTAATTAATTTTAAAAAGTTTTCGTGGATAGTTTTAAAGACACGTGCATCAAACTGAACTGCAATTTTATAGTTCATTAAATGTAATTACAAAGTGGTGCACAGTGCAAGTGTACCACTGTGTAATTCTGTATGTGATATATAAATCAACACCAAGCTTTGTAAAATAACAATACCTGTTATGAAAAAACTTATGATAGAAATACTTCTTCGATTGTTGGAATTAATTGATTTTAAAATGTTTTCGTAGATATTTTTCAAGATACGGGCTTAGAAAAATAACAGCAATTTTAAAGTTATTTAAAAAATAATTACATAGTGGTGCACAGTGCAAGTGTACCACTGTGCAACTCTATATGTGATATAAAAATCTGAAACATGATTTGTAAAATAACAATACATATTACGAAAAAAGCCATTGAGAGAATTACGTCTGCAATTGTTGGAATTAGTTGATTGGAAAAAGTTTTCGTTGATATTTTTAAAGACTTTCGAAATTAACCCCTTGACCTACAATGACGGGCATAGCCCGCGTACGATGATCGAGCCAAATGTAAATCCTTCTTACCACTAAAATTTCACAGTAAATATAGTCTAATTTAATAGTCGAAATTCCATGATTAAGCAAGGCGAAAATCTCTATTAAATGTTAGTGGTAGCTATGGATTTGCCAAACCGTGGAACTGTTGAGACTAAATCGTATGCTAAGGGGTTAATTGCAGTTTTATTGTTCTTAAAACTAGAACTACCGGAAA
Organism: Maratus speciosus; assembly: GCA_963932465.1. NCBI lineage: Eukaryota > Metazoa > Arthropoda > Arachnida > Araneae > Salticidae > Maratus > Maratus speciosus. The sequence continues at coordinate 159,796,350 of OZ010794.1, forward strand.
TTTGAGTCAAGCTTTATAAAAAATATTTCACATCAGAATTTTTATTTAAATCAGTTTAACTTTGCTATTTAACGTTTTTCTTCTTTGTTTCTTTTAAACTTATTTCATAATCAAATTTGTGGTTTGAACCGAAACGTATTGATATGGCAGCCGTCAAAATGACTACTCACGGTAGTTCTAGTGTTAAAATATACTTTTCCTGATATATGTACACAGTGCTTGTTTGTAAAAAAAATAGGTACACAGTACAAGTTCCTATGCGATACATAAATCGGCATCATACTTCGTAAAATAACAATGTATGTTACAAAAAAAAGCTTAAGAGAGAAATACTTCTGCTGTTGATGGAATCAATTAATTTAAAAAAAGTATTCGCGGATATTTTTAAACATATGTGCCTCAAAATGAATTGCAATTTTATAGTCCTTTAAAGATATTTTTTTCCTTAATATCCATATTAATCATGTGCTTTAAAGTAATTAATTCAGGTTTAAAACACTAAACTTCTTTAGAATAATAATCGCAAAATTAAATTCTTTAAGATTACTTTAAGTAATAACTGAAAAACCGTTGTGAACAGACAATGTATATAATTATGTCGTGAACTTTTTACGGTTAAGTTACTTTTAATGATGCATAATTTTCACGACTAATGAGAATATCTGAAAAGATAAAAAGGTGAGATGTAAGAGTTAAATAAAGTCAATGCAGTGAAAATTTACTTTAAAAAAATGCGTTTTCACGGTATAAAATTACATATTTCTATTTATTTATGTGTAGTATTAATAGAAATAAGAAAACTAGTTGAAAAAAGAGTAACTATTATAATGCAATGTTATATACACATAGCTGCCAACACTTCCGCTTTTTTAGACCTGAAAAATGTAATAGAAATGTTTGCATTATTTAATCGGCAGACTACGGCGTTTTAAAAAGGTAAAATTTACTGAAAATTTTAAGTGGTCTGAAAAAGCGTAAGATGTTGGCAGCTATGTATACACATAATAATTTGCATTTCAATTTAATCGAAAACAAGCCACTGAACCAAAAATATACAGTAATTAGAAATTGTTGTATACGCATAAGTACGAATTTTTAACGTATACACCAGGGCAGTGTTGCCAGTGGGCTACTTTTTTTTAATTCAGATATCTTGATTGCCACCACTTTTTTGAAACGGTAAAATTACCTTTGTTTTCGCTTTAATTAATGTGGAATTAAATAAGATTCATTTTACCATTCAAAAAAGTGGTGTCAATCATGAATCTGAATTTAAAAAAAGTAGCCCATCTGGCAAAATTGCACCAGGGGTGTCAAACTGTGGCGTTTCGGATTCCTCTATTTTTTAATGAAAGGGTCGACTTTATGAATCGCTGAAATTGGAAGATTAGATGGCAATGATGACTACAAAACTCTAATGGTATCCGGCCTGCCACAGTTTGGCACCCATGGTATACACCAATAGTATATTTTCAATAACATGCTTTTTTTATTGTACATTTGATTTTCAGATTTTTTTCTAAAATTGAATTTTTATTTTAGAGTACTTTCTAATTAAACATTCATTTTCACAAGATTAACCCTCCGTCTACCAGACGGGTCCATTGGACCCGACAGGTACATACAAAATATTCATTCAAACCAGAAATTTCTTTAAGATAAACTAAGTATATAAACCAGACAAAAATAAGGTAAATAAATAAGTTAAATAGTTTTAAATAAAAATTCTGGTGTAGAACGTTTTATTAAAACTTGAATAAAATTCCCGGTAGATCTAGGGTTAAGCAATAGTATTTCTCAAATCAGGCATGAGAGAGCTCCGAACCAAATGGTTGATTTCCACCACTAAATTTTAATAGTATCCTTTACTTTATTAAATTTCAGAAATTCTGCCATTAAATATTGCGAGAAATGCTATTAAAATTTAATGTTATCAATCGGTCATTTGGGTCGGAGCGCTCTCATTTCGGCAAATATTTATTTCCATGTTAAAATATAATAGTTCTATAACGAACATTTTTGAAATCCTTTAGATGGATTTGAAGTGTAATTCATAGAAAATGTACAAGTGAAAGACAAAGTACATATTATATGTTTAAAAAATTATTTCTTATTTTGCGAAATCAATAGGACTAAATATTCTACCATAATTTCGCTTATGTAAATATAAATAAAATTTTGGAGAGTAACTCATTGAAAAAGTACAAGTGAAAGACAAAGTACAAATTATATATTTTTTTAATTATTTCTTATTTTGCGAAATTAATAACACTACATAATCTACCATAATTTCGCTGATGTATATACAAATAAAATTTATCTGTCGTATGGGTATCCATGTTATTACAATGGAGGTGTGGATAAAGAGGAGAAGACACGCAGTATATAGTCTACCTGTTGCAAATGCAATAACTGAGACACAAGATGTAGCATTTTGTTTACACCGGATCAGGCCCTGATGAAATCCGGGATAAACTCAAACAGTATAAACGAATATAATTTTGTGTATTATTTATGGCAGAAATTTTGCATGGGACGAAAATTCGTAACAAATTTACCGGTGGAAGTGTGCTTATCCCCTTGAGGGGCGATGTGATGTATTATATCCCACCTAATTTTAATGAAGATTTGTACCATGAAATTTTAATTAAATTTTACTTTTTCAACTTTGGTGGAAAAAAAGTAAAAAAAATGCTTTTCCTCCTTTTGAGGTATTTTTAAAAATTCCGGTATGACTTCAGCATTACACAACCACAAATGCTTGCCCCTGAAAGGGTTAAGCATGATCAAATTGGCAGGAAAAATGTTTATGCATCCACATTACGGCAGAAACTCAAGGACTGACTACAGCAAGGGAAAACTTCTATCAGCAAATCCAAAATATACATCAACTTAAAGTATGGCAGAAATTTTCCACGAAAAACACATTTAAATAAGTAAGAAATTTTTATTCAAATTTTCTGCTGAACGTTTGCCCTGGTGGTAATCGGGTCATGCAGAACCGGTTACAGCGAATGTTTTACGATGTTGAGTATATGTCAATTCGTCTTTAGCCATAGTTTCACAATGCTTTATAATTTGTAGCAAGACTAGCAGCTCTCCTATAAAGGCTGTCTATTTTTAGCGTTGTCTATTTCGAGCGTTTTGTCTGATGTTAAACCGTGCACGTGAAATAGACCGCTTTCCTTCATTTTCTTAAATTTTCACTTGAGCGTATATGCCTCTCTGTATCATCGTTTTGTAATTATTTCAGGCATTTTATAATAATTAGATCACGGCCGACAGTCATGTTGCGTTTACATTATGGCGTTTCTGTGTTCTCAGCTCTACGAAGTACAGGTTTTCCAACCAATCAATGTGTTTATTGTTTGTATATGTCGTCGCTGAATGGTTGAATTTTATAATTTAGCGTCTGGTGCGCCAAAGCCTAGGAGGATAATGTCATAATGTAAATGTAAATTAAGCACAAAATAAGTAGGAGTACGAAAGATGTAATCACTGGATTTAAAGTTGGATCTTGCCTTATAACCTTTTGACTTGGATCTCATATCTTTTGTTTCGACAGCTACGGTGGATTGATAGGTATATATCTGTTCCGGGGCCAAATATCTTTAATCTGTAAGTCACATTTGACGACATTGAGAATGTGATTTCCACTTAAATTGTCGATAGGAAAGTTTTTTCGACATCGAAGCGGAGTTTCTTGTTCCAGCCATCCTGTCTAGTGTATGTTAGTTCTCATTAGCCGCTTCGCATTTAATAAAATTAGCTGGGAATTGAAGTTTGATTGAATTGAATTTTAACAGGTATCGCTTAATTTTACAGTTCCTTCAACAGCCCAGTATATATCGGTTTCAACAGAGTTGCTTATTTAATCCTTTAGCCTTCGGTGTCCACAAAAAAGGTCACCTAATTTTTAATTCAGAACTGACAAACGGCACCAAGAATATTTAATTAAAATTTTCCTTTTATAAAATACGGGAAAACATGCAAGTTTTTATTTTCTAATAAATTCGTTTGTAAATTTTCATGTCAGTCCTTTCTTTCATCATTTGACAAGTCAGCGACGGAAAGGGTTAACTCCTAAATGCGCGATTATTTATTTTGTTTCAAAAAATTATATATGATGCTCTGAAAGGTTTATTACAGAGAAAAAATAATGAAAAAAAAATCAGTAATACATTTTTCATATAATACGCTAATCTTTTCTTCTGTTGCACATCTGCAATATAAGTAAAAACTACTATCGTGTGGCTGTTTTACTCTCAAATATTGCAAATTAGTAAATATTTTAGTAAGTGTGTCTCCAAATACCTGATTTTATATAGTTATTTATTTTATAAAACTTAAAATTTAACACTTTAATTCTAATGATAGAATACGTTCTAGAAATTTCGAAGTTCAGAAAATCTGACTTTACATCAGAAAGTTTCAATGATTAATTTATATTTTAGATGCAGAATGTCTGTTATTAATTAAAGAAAATATTGCTATTTTAATTTTCTGGTGTGAATTAGGTTTATACGAATAATAATAATAAAAAAAATCTATTAAATTCTAAACACTGTTGTTTGCATATATGCAAAGCTGCGCATTAAAGAGTTAAACAATTTGAGTGATTGCTGATTTGCTACGTTGCGCGCCCTATCGGTCCCTTAAAAAACTTACTCTTATTCTACTGCACTAAGTGAGATATGAACGCCATTATACTCTGGCTATTTCCATGAGTACTTGTAGAGTATGTCACAGGCTACAATTTTTGGCTAACAGTATTTTAGAATTGAAAAACTGAGTTTATCTGAGATTTCTTATTAATTGAATATGGCCAAGCAAACTTTTCGAAAATAACTGTGGCCAACAAGCATAGCAGTTATCAGCTACGTGACTTACACAGTGTTGCCAGATGTGCTATTTTTTAACCCTTACCGTCGCGGAGTAATTCTGTTTATAACTAATGAAATAATGGACTGACACCGCAATTTATAACCGAATTTATTAGAAAATACAAACTTGCTTATTTTCATGTACATTATAATAGGAAAATTCTAGTTAAATACTCTTGGTGCCATTTGTCAGTTTTGGAATTAAAATTAGGCGTCTATTTTTAAAGACACCGCGCTGGTAAAGGTTAATTCCGATTCTTGTTTGGTACTACTTTTTTGAAATGGTAAAAAGCGGCTTGCTTAATGACATAGTAATTAAGGCGAAAACGAATGGAATTTTACGGCTTCAAAAAGTGGTGTCAATCAAGAAATCTGAATTTTTAAAAAAAAGTACCCCACAATTAACACTTTACTTACACTACAAAAGCTCATGGAACTAATCACTCTCTGTTGCTTGAATGCTATACAATAATTTCTCTTTTAAATATAAAATTCACACTGTATGTATTATTTTTTTAAACTGTATTGAGAGTCTACATCTTTCAGAATAACATAAAATTTCACGAGCATCGAATGGAAAGTAATCATGTTTTTATATTGTTTTATGAAATGTGATTCTAGAAAAATTCAAAAATAGCTTCAAAGTACGAAAGCTGTAATTAAAGTGTTATAAAGTAATTGACAAATTCGCTTCATATTAAGAATATTTTTATGGAGCTCAATACATCATTTTTAATGATGTCATTTATTAACAAAACGTTGATAAATAATATTTTTTGACGAAACTAATCATTACTCTGAAAATCGGGTGCTCACCTTTTTGTTTCTGAAAAAAGCAAGTATCTAAATCTCTTCCGGAGTTTGTGGATTTTTTTAACTTTAATGAGAATCAGCCTAAAATGGCATCTAAATTACTAACATAAAACGAGTAACGACGAAAAATAATTCTGATAAGCTGTCTTTTCTTTCATTAAATGTGATTTTTGAAAAAAAAATAGCTAACAATTATTTGAACATGCAAGAGTTACATTAACATATTTATGACATCCTGAAAAAAATATCTTTCTAGCAGGGACATTTCTTTTTACCTATCACATTAGATATTTTTTTATGATGTCATTTATTGTTCATATCTCAGTAATAAACGCTTTTTTATTACTGATCAAATATTGCCGTCCCACACTAATATTTATTTATGAAAAAATAAAATATCGATTTTTAATATATATTTCTTGTAAATTATAAATTTTGAGAGGCAAACTATGCATAAAAAAAGTCTGCATATATACATACCCAGAGGGAGTCACATAAAGCATAAGAGAAATGTCATTCATTTATTGTTGTACATACAAAGAAATAGATAGACCGATTGTTAGATAGACAGAGAAATAAACAAGGAGACAGGCAGATAGACATAAATATATTCAGACGAGTAGGAGACAGTCAAACGGATAAAGAAACTGGAAGGGGGGTAGGGAGACAGACAGATTGGAAAAGGGGCAGACGGGTAAATGAATAGGCAGAGGATAGACAGATAGATGGCTTTTTCTTGGCTCACGAAAAGGGCAGAGGGTCAGAGCCGCGGAGTTATAATTGCAAGTGTATTTATGCAGAATAACTAAACTCTTCAGTTTCACGTGGGAAAAAAAAATATTTTTTATGATATATTTTTAAAGATATTTAGATTTTACTTTGGAAGTCAGTACGCTCGTTTATAATGCTTGGCGTAATTCAGACTTAAGAATGTGAGGTTAGTTGCCAAATAACAGCTACGAAAACAAAAGTGAAAAAATATCGTTGAATATGTATGAATTAAAAATTGCCTCCGATTACTCATTTTAGATAAATTAAGTATATTTGTGTGATAATAACAGAAAAATCATTTATGTATATAAAACATGTGAATAAATTTTTCGTGCTTATTAAAACAGATTGCCAGAAAATATATGTGAAAAATTTCCATCTCTTCGAAGGCCATTATGTCGTTGTTGCTAAGACCCTTATATCAGGGGAATATCGATAAAAAAAAATGTGTTTTTACAATATATGAGCTAGCGTCGACAGCTACGCTGGTTGATTTCTCTAACGAACCTATAATGAAACGAAATATATTGGTGAATTTGATTATGTGTTTTAATGTAATATGGACCTCTTTCCGAATGTCTATCCGCATTGCAGAAACGATACGAACGACATTGCTGTATTATATTTTCTAATGAGTCAGACAAAATTCTAGCTGTTACGTTAGTTCATCTTTCATAGTATTTTTTGGAAAATAACCATAAAATTATATGCATTATATTAAAACTAGTCCTGAAGATTTTACTAACTAATACTGCACGAATTATCAAAATACACCCAGTAGAACACTTTAAAAGTTGATTCACCTGATTAAAGAACATTCCCCCATAATTATTTAACTAAGCAACGTAGAACAGTATATTAAAACCTAATATACCTAAACGTATGTACTAAACTTATTAGAAATTTATTATTACTTATAAAATAAACTTATATACTAAAACATTCCCTGAAAAGTTATATAACTAGGACTTCCCTCAGAGGGATTAGTCTGAGCGATATTACTGAGAACATAGATTTAATAATAACGTGTGGAAGCAAAGAAAATGAGATGTTATCTTTAATTGTCCATATACTGCGAAAAATTGAAATGATGAAAATAAACGAATTGTAGAATTACAAAATCTTATATATAAATTCGTATACACTGTTTAAAAAAATGGGAAATCAAACCATTCAAGACAGCCATGCATGGATATAAAATTGAAAGTACGCAATATATTAAAAGTAAAATAGAAAATGAAACACTAATTTACTTATATCGGAATTTTAACTGTATAAAATGATGTCAAGAGAATAATCAGACGCTCCGCACCAATTTGAGTAACTTTAAATGACAAATATGTGATGTTTAAAAAGAATGGACTATACTTTATACGGTGTGTGCTCCCCCGAATAGTTAATATTGTACAATATCTGTTTTCCACGGATGCAATGAGGTTGTCGATAACATTTAAGGAATTCCCTTCTCAAAATCTAATATAGTATCAAAGTACCGAATACATCAAAAGTGGCATGCAATGCTTCGTTAGAGTTAGAGTGGGTTTTAGATATGCTCGATCGGATTTAAATGATGAGTGTATGCTGGCCCCTACATACGCTTTATTGTTTTGTTTTCAAACATATTCTGCACAAGTTGAGCTGTATTTAGCATGTATTAAATAAAAGAAATCGGCAATGATTACAACATAAAGTATGACACAAGATCTGAATATATCGTCTGCATAACTTTTGAGCTGTCAAAGTGTCATTTGAAGTAATTTACAAATCCATACATATTTATTCAGCATATCATGCAAGCTAACATACGCCAATATGAACCCGATTACAAAATTTCACCAGAATAAGTTAATATATAAAAAATCTACTAATGATAATTGAGAATATGACCTTATGATAAAATGTCTAGAAAAATGAATCGGATAAAAAATTCATATCACATTTAAAACGGCACTTCCCTCTGTTAGTAGCCTTGGCGAGCGAGAGAAAAGCCTAGAGAAGGAACACTTTAACAAGTACTTTCGGTCAACCTACTCACTGTTTCATACAGGTCTTTATTCAATATTTACACAATTCATTTAATGCTGTATCTACCAGTTTTGTTGCATTTAAATCGCATGTTTTGCGGAGGAAATGCAGCATTATGAAATATTTAAAGTTGCTGTACCTAATAATTTCAAATTAATGGTAATTGAGATCGCTTTCCGTTAATTTTATCTTTTTAAATTTTAAATTTTTTAGAAACCATTCATAGTACATTGTATATTTTAAAACTAACCCGAAGCAAAATTTCAAAATTTTGGGCTTAGCAGTAACAGAGAAATAGAAATTTTTTGAAAGTTTTTTGTTTCTGCACTGTTTTTTATAGCAACATTTTTAGAAATTGTTCTATTGCGAGAATTTACGTCATGATAAATACAGCCATGTCAATTTTCATGTTTATATTCCTAACAATTCCATGTACTTCGTTACTTAGATCATCTTTAGATCTTTTTCCGCTTTGTTTAGTCTTTCTATTTTTTAGAATTCGTTCTACAACGAGCATTTACATCTTATTAATTAGTGCCATGCCAAAGTTCTAGTTTCTAACCCCAACAGTATCCCAAAAATTTCAGTATTCCAGATAAATCATAGTTTAGAACCTTTCTAGAAATTTTTGCGTTTATCCGTCAAATTGAACCTTTTAGAGAGCGTTCATTACGAGTATTTACATCTTAAAAGTAACTACCGCACCAAATTTAATTTAAAGTTTCTAACCCAATCAATAACGCAGAAATCACAATTTTAGAACTTTTTTGCTCCTGCAGCGATGTAGGTTCTTGCACTGACATAAAATAGTCTTTTTATCGGAGCAGAGATGGCCACCAACATTTTTTTTAAATTGGCTATGTAGTTTCAGAGATAACACCTCACAAACGTACAAACATTAATAATATTATATACTTTATAATATTATAACGCTTTATAATATTAGCATTAGATGTACAGATACAAAAGACATTTATCTGTTACAAGCTAAAGTGCCGGCGTTGCCCAGAATTTGAAGGATGTTTGTTCTGAAAAATCAATTTCAAAATTTAATATACAACACAAAACAAACATTAAAAAAAACAGTCGAAATGTTGTTGAATGAATCATATGAAAACGCTATATAAAAATGTATAAATGTATATAACAGACGCAAAAGAATACAGCTATAAATGAGCTTATTTCAATTTATAATTGGAGCAATAATGTTAAAATACGCCAATATTTCTCTAATCGGGTTTTTATTATGCTTCAATACATTTTTCACACTCATATGACGTTATACTATGTCCACCATGCCCTTTATATTTCCAATATTACGTAATATTTTCCTCTTTCACGTGGAAACCTTGAAATAGAAAAGTTATGAAGTTATATTCACTTTCATTTAAATTCGTCAAACCATTTATTTCATTTTCATATTTCACGTGAATATCTTGCAATAGAAAAGTTATGACGTACTATTCACCTTTTTTTTTTTTTTAAATTCGGCAAACTCTTTATTTCATTTTCATTTTTCACGTGGAAATCTTGCAGTAGAAAATTAATTGTTGTAGTAATAATTTTATTGTGTTTTTTAATTGTTGGCAACTGCTATAACTAAAAATATTTAAATTTGATAAGAAATTGCTGTTAAATTGGTGGTTTTTTATTAATTAAAAATTAACTATTAGTTATTTCGATTCCGGATTACTTTAGTTGTCTCGGCCATGTTTTAATACACATGTACGTATCTCTTCACAATTTTGGCTTCCAAATTGTGGATTTTTTATAGAATTACAAACAGACAGATAGACAAGTTTTCATTTTTATATATCTCTCTATTCTATGAAAAGTAACTAACACTGTCACCGCCGCCGCCGCCGGTTTTGAATTTTTTGTGACCGGAGATATTTCTTCGTTAATATTAAGAAAACTATTGCATACAAATATATGAAAATCGGTGGTATTATAGCGAAATGTTTGATAAACACACTAATGCATACAGTTTTCAAATCGAAGAATTATTTTAAGAGATATTTAATGCTAAAGTTACACAAAATCGTTCCATTAAAAAAAATTATAAGAGCAAAAGCTATATATGGGAATTTAATCATTTTTAGATCATTTTATTCAATAGAAGATCCCGGTCTGCAGGTTCCATTAATTTTTTTTTTAATTTGACTCATTTTTTGAGGTTTTATTTCTATTTTAAATTCAAATATTCAGCATTTTGACAGATATTTTTTACATATTTTAGAAAATGGTATTAATTTAAACTGTTGCCAACTGTATAAACAGCGCAAACAATAATGTTTGCTTCAAATTAAAAAAAAATATATATATTTACACGTTACTATTAAAAACAGAAAAAAACCTTCAAATTACAATTAAATAATTAGGTATAAAAAGCAGGCACTTATTGGAAATTACGCCATAAAAACTATATTTATATGTGAATTTTAAAAGAGAAAGGATATTGTAAAATAAATTCATTAACATGCGTTAGAAATCTGAAATAGAACAAATTACGTCACATTACACTTATTATGCAAAATGAACAAAAAATAGTATTGCAAAACAGTTTAAATTTAAAAATTGCGCGAGACAAAATATTAGAGGTTAAATATTAGATTTTTTCAAAATTTTATTATTTGTCGTTTGATGTGAGGTGTTCAGCTATAAGTATGCAAATTTTTATGTTTCAACATAATTAGGGGCTGAGTTAGAAAAATTGCTTAAAATACACAAGTTAGAGCCCAAAGGGTTAAATATTAGACCTTTTTCAAAATTTTATTATTTGTCGTTTGATGTGAGGTGTTCAGCTTAGATTTGAACATGATATATTTTAGCATGATAGAAAAATTGCTTAAAATACACAAGTTAGAGCCCAGAGGGTTAAATAATAGACTCTAAAGTACGAACACTTGCGATAACACGATAAATCATAAAATTTTGAAAAAGTCATATTTAACCCATCCGGTCTCTAACTTCTGTATTTTAAGCAATTTTTCTAACTCAGCCCCTAATTAAGTTGGAGACATGACATTTTGCATACTTAATTAGGGTTATTATTACGAATAATACATAATACATAACATAAGTATGCAAAATTTCATGTCTCCAACTTAATTAGGGGCTGAGTTAGAAAAATTGCTTAAAATACAGAAGTTAGAGACTGGAGGGTTAAATATGACTTTTTCAAAATTTTATGATTTATCGTGTTATCGCAAGTTTTCAGCTATAAGTATGCAAACTTTCAATTCTCCAACTTAGTTAGGGGATGAGTTAGAAAAATTGCTTAAAATACATAAGTTAGAGCCCAGAGGGTTAAACATCAGACATTTTTCAAAATTTTATTATTTGTCGTTTGATGTGAGGATTTCAGCTATAAGTATGAGAAATTTCATGTCTCCAACTTAATTAGGGCTGAGTTAGAAAAATTGTTTAAAATACATAAGTTAGAGCCCAGAGGGTTAAATATTAGACTTTTTAAAAATTTTATTATTTGTCGTTTGATGTGAGGTGTTCAGCTATAAGTATGCAAACTTTCATGTCTCCAACTTAATTAGGGGCTGAGTTAGAAAAATTGCTTTAAATACACAAGTTAGAGCCCAAAGAGTTAAATATTAAGCCTTTTTCAAAATTTTATTATTTGTCGTTTGATGTGAGATGTTCAGCTATAAGTATCAAAATTTCATGTCTCCAACTTAATTAAATTAGGGGCTGAGTTAGAAAAATTGCTTAAAATACACAAGTTAGAGCCCAGAGGGTTAAATATTAGACTTTTTCAAAATTTTATTATTTGCCGTTTGATGTGTGGTGTTCAGCTATAAGTATGCAAATTTTCAAGTCTCCGACATATATAGTTTCTGAGAACGGGCTCTGTGACAGACGGACAAACAGACAGACAAAGGAGTGAGACAGGTAGGGTTTCGTTAGATGGACGAAACTCTAAAAACATGCTGCGTATGACTGTAACAACATCCTAAAATTACATTACCATCCGCGATCTACCAATCCCGAATTTAGTTTATATTCGTTTCATATATTCTTATTCTTTTGTGCGGCCCTGTAAAATAATTATCAATATTATATACAATAAAACCTCTGAATAGCGGACACCCCGAGAATGCAGAATTTGTCCTCTATTTAGAGGTGACCGCTACTGAGAGTAAAACATGTACAGTTATTTAAGAGTTGGTAATCGAAAAAATGTCCGCTAAATAGAGGTATCCGCTAATCGGGTGTGTCGGCTATGGAGGTTTTACCAGTAAAACTTCTGAATAGCGAACACCTCGGGAGGGCAGAATTTGTCCTCTATTTGGAGGTGTTCGCTACTGAGAGTAAAAAATGTACAGTTATTTAAGGGTTGGTAATCGAAAAAATGCCCGCTAAATAGAGGTGTCCACTAATCGGGTGTGTCCGTTATGGAGGTTTTACTGCATAATAATATCATCCTTTACAAGAAAATTGCATGCTGTATGATAGACAGATAGACATCCAGAGAAAGATAACCTCCGGATCAATAAACACTTTAATCATCCACAATTGTATGTCATACAACATGCCAGATTTTATACAACAGGCTAAAAACGGTCACCGTGGTACGGAATACTGTATTATTATTTGTTTGCCCACCAAAACTGGTTGCCACGGGTTGTTGCAAGGTTTGTGATCACGTGGTTGAAAATGATCTATTCAATATTACTGCGTGCGTATTTTTTTTTTATTTGCTCCATGTGTTCAAACCAGTTGTCTAAGAAAACATCAACCGGTGAAAGCTTGACGAAAGGTTTTTATTAGGCTTTTTTTTTAGTAGGACTTGGCGTTAATATCCATCGTAGTAGTAAAGTGTCCGGACAGTAATATTTCGCTGAGTATTAGCCTTCGCTTCGCTCAGACAATTAACAGTGCAAATCCCTTCAAAATACATTAAGAAAAACTCGACTTAAAAGCGGCATAACTAAATTTCTATTTGTAATTCCACTATTCCACCTTTTTAAATTTTTGAAAACCGTTCTTAGAGAAAATAGTCATCTTAAAAGTAACCCCTGGTCAAAATATCGGGTTTTTAGCTACAGCAGTTTCACATAATGTGCAATTTTATAACATTTATTTCTTGTTCCTTCTTACGGTTAATTTTTATTTCAGAAATTGCTCTCTTTCAAATATTTGCCTTAAATATAACAGCCATGTTAAATTTCAAGTTTCTAGCACTAACAGTTCCAATTAAATCATATTTTCGATTTTTTTCAAAACACTTTTACATCATTTCATGGTTTCAAATTTTGAGTTTTCGAGAAACAACTCTTAGACATCATTTATGTCTTAAAAGTTAACACCAAACCAAACTCTATGTTTTTAGCCACATTGGTATAACAGAAATCGCAATTCTCGAACATTTTCTTTTTCGTCACCGATTTACATTTCGAATTTATGAGAAATTATTCTGCTGCGAATATTTACGTCTTAAAAGCAACATCCATGTTACATTTCAATTTTCTAGCAATAGCAGTTTCAAGTAAATAGTAGTAACGGACGATTTTAGAAAGTTTTTCGTTAATTTCATTATTTAAAATTTCGATTATTTAAAAATCGTTCTTTGGGAACATTTACGTCTTATTGCTAAATATACCAACAACCAGCCATTTGACCAGTACCAATTGCATAAAATTTTCAATATGTACAGTGTTAAAAATGACGACCATTCCAAATTTAAACAATTTATTCATAACAGTGTCAGGAAATCGCCATTTTAGAACGCTTTTGTTCCTACATATTCTACGAGATTGTTACACAGGCATAACATACAGTCCATTTTGGAGATGGTCAGCAGCATTTGCATCCATTTTTTAAATAGGTTCGGTAGTTCTAGAGATTACAAACACACAAACTTTACTTTCTTATAATATTAGTATAGACTTATCCAATCTGTGACCTTTATAGCCAAATTCTTGAAACTTGCATATATTTAACACTAAAACTAAAATGAGACTTCCTTTGACGGCCACCATATGAATATGTTAAGGTTCAAGCCAGAACATTGATTATGAAATAATTTTAACTCCAGAACCGCCAAGACGGTCATTTTTACCGTTTCGAAACTTTCCTTCCGTACCAATTTGTTTCTATTTAGAGTATAACTTTCAGTTTCTGTGACTTTTCCTATAATTCGAAAAGCTATGATATGCCAGTGATAAATTTTCCAGTCAGCCAAAATTTACGAAGTATTGCAGTAGTATACCTAGAACCGCCGAAACGGTCAAAATAAACGCCGTCAATTTTAATGCACATTTTATCTATTAGATGTCGCCAAAAGTCCATACTTCATACAACCATACTTCAACAAAGGTTACAACATTATTACAGATAACTTCTTTACTTCACTGCCCCTTGCAGAAAAGCTGAAGTCACTAAAAACAAATATTGTTGGCACAGTCAATCAAGGACGAAAAAGAAAATTCCACAGGCCATAAAATCTGAAAAAAAAAAGTGTTTGTACAGTAGCCAAATTCTTGCTAAACATGACATTACGTTGAGTTTATCAAGGGAAGAAAAATAAATATGTTTTAATTCTATGTTCCCGACATGCATCAGTTATATTTGAAACTGATAGTACTTGAAAACTAAAGTTCTATAATTCTACAAAATTTGGCGTTGACGTGCTCGACCAAAGGACACGGAAGTATTGTACAAAAGCTAATTGTAGACGATGATGTACAAGTGTTTTATAATTTTCTTGATCTAGCGGGCATCGATTCGAAAAAAAAAAAAAACAGTCAAAAAAGGTGTTAAATACCACTATCTCGTTTAAGAGAAAATAGCTTTCTTTAATCAATTTATATTATTTGTAGTATTTTCTAGAAGAAAATACTGGTAGTTTCATTTTTTTAACTGTGCTTTTCCCTGACCATTCGCCACCCTGAATATTGTATTGCTCAGCGGAAAAACATAAACGTTTGTTTTCACTAAGTTTATTCTTGTTTTTAGCAACTTCGATTTCTCATGAAAAATATTTTTTACTATAAAAACATTCTTAAAATAAAAAATATAAATAATATATATATATATATATATTTATATATATATATATAAATTTTGCTATAGCTTTACATAATTTATTCTGTAGAGATAATCATTTTATATATATATACATCAATATGGTAGCAATAATTATTTCTATTAATAGTTTTAATGTTAATATGCTTTAGCAGTTTAAATTCATATTACTTTGATCTGAGAAGTCAATTGGGAAAGCGTTTTGGTTGTCTTTGTATGGCTATAGTTGTTCTTGATTTTGGATGTTAGATGCGGTTATTTTTGACTAATTTGTTATCAAAAAGTCCAGTGGTATCTTGCTTTTTTTTGTTCTATGAATTTAGAGTTATCATTATTTGGTTATGGAAATTTTTAAGGTCGTTTTTGAGTTCTGCTTCTATAATTGTAAATATTGTATATATTTTTTTCATGCTCAAGATTTATTATTTAATCAAGACTAATTTAATTAAATTTATTATTAATTTTTATATTATTATTTTTTTTTTCAATTGTTGCATTTTATAAACATAATTTTAATATGGCAGTTCTTAGTAAACATCTCGATCCTGTTAAGATACACTTAGCATCTATCCAGTGTAGTGCCCGGTACAGGAACAATAATTGGGTTGTTCCTGGATCGTCATCCAGCGACCATTTATACTCCCCCCCTCGTCCTTTATTTTTTCGTAAGTGTTATGATGCTCGGTGCAAGACATGTTCAAACGCTTCTCAGACACAAATTGTCTCAGAACCTAATTATTCAAGTTTTTATAAAGCATTTAATGTTATATATTGTATAAAGTGCAACTTATGTAACATGAAATATATAGGTGAAACATCAGGTCCAATTCATAAACGTATCAATCATCATTGTTCAGACTCTAATGATAACAAAGCAAATAATATACAATCTACAGCTGAAATTCAACATTTTCATAAACATCAATTTAAAAATACGACAATTGAAATCCTTCAAATTCTAAAAAATAAATCAGAACGTCTTTATACGGAATCATCATATATGAAATATTACAACACAATTTATCCTTATGGACTTAACAGTGAAGTATTTAATAGACCTGTCAAAGTCTTCACATCTATAAATAACAATATTGATTATTCTCCAATTTATCCTACTCTTAATCATAATTTAAATTGTAAAATAATACGAAACAAACGTGGAAAGGGTTCATCATCAGTTACAGTTTCCAAAACATCTATCACTAAAGAAATAAATGATCTTCAAAGTAAATATTTAGAGAATTATAACTGGTTGTTAATTCGAAAAAACATCTTTACTATTAAAAAGGAACAGATTGTACAACATTTAAATGTATTTCTAAGTAAATCTTTCTCTAAACATTTCTCTGATATTTATTTTGACCTCATTATGACTAGGTTTAATCTTTTAAATATTGATTAAAAAAAAAAAAAAAAAAAAAAAAAAAAAAACATAAAATTCAAAACATGAATACTCAAATGATAATTACTTTTTCAAATCACATACTTAATAAAATTAATATCAATTCTATAATTAATGATAAAAATTGTTATTTTCCCATTAATAATCTTCATATATCAAAAACCTTTAAATATCCGAATACAATTGGTAGAAAGATTTTTAACTACAATACATTTTCAAGAAATACATCTGCTGCAAGTAATTTTCCGTGTAAATGCAATGACCCCACTCTAAAAAAAATACATAAACAATGATCATGGACATATAATCACTGGAAATCTTGATATTGTTAATGATTTTAAAATGAAACAACTAATGGGTTATGGTACTAAATATAGACTTCCATCTAAATTTAATGTTAAATCTATTATCAAACAGTTTACATATGATATTGATATTTTTATTTATAAAATTTCAATCTCTTACAATAAGCCTATTGAATATTTTAATCAATGGAAAATGTTAGTAATTGAAAAATTAACTATGGCTTTAAAAAATAATATTGCTGATTTGGTTTCTATTAATACAAAGCATTTTTTCCAGCAAATTACTAAATTACAAAGAAACTACGTTATTACATATATAGACAAATCTCCTAATAATTATTCAATTATATGTAAATCTTATTATCACCAACTTCTTACAACTTGTATTTCTTCTAATAAGTCTTTTCAAAAAACTAATGAAAATGTAATTGTAAATAATCGTAAAATTCGAAGTTATTATAAACTATTTAATATTATATCTACTAACTTTAATTATCCTTATTTAGTTCTTATTCCCAAATTTCATAAAACTCCAATTAAATTTAGGACTGTAACTATTGGTTGCAATACATATAATAATAAAGCCAATAAACTTCTTTTAAAAATTCTTAATCAATTATATACACTTACTACAAACAATGATAATACACATTGTATGATATAAAAAAAGCTATCAACTTGTCAATATTTTAAAAAATCTTCTTTGTGTATATAACATAACGACATATGACTTCAAAGATCTTTTTAATAATATAGTCCTATTAGATTTACATAATATTATAAATGCATTATTTAAAAAGTATTATGAAAAACTTGAATTACCATCTAATATAGATATTGCATATTTTAAATCTTTAAAAACTTCATTATCTATAATAATTATATATTGCAATATAACACATTATATTTACAGCATGTCGGTATACCACAAGGTGGTTGTACATCCAGTTTATTATCAGACTCATACTTATATCATTATGAACGTACTTTTACTAATAATAATCTACATTTATATCGTTATGTTGATGACATAATTTAAATTGAAACTGATCAATCTGTAATTAATTTCCAGTAGATTATCCCACTAATTTGGAATTAACGGAAAACCTTTTATCTAACAATACAATTAACTTCTTAGATCTTAAAATTACAATAAAAGACAACAAAACAATCACAGGTTTATATGACAAACGTAAAGAATTTAAATTCAAAGTTAATACATTTACAAATTTTAAATATTGTCTACATCATTCTGTATATCGAAATATAATACTTAATCATTTATATAGAATAAAATGTTTATGTTCTTCACCTCTAATTAACAATAATATTAAAAAAACTAATTTATGATGCATTAAATCATGGTTTTCCAAAAAAATTCATATATTCATCAATATACAATTAGTACTTTACTTACATGATCTTTTAAAACAAATTAACACATGCGTAAACAAAATTACAAAAAAATATATAAAATAAAAAAAACTATAAAAAATTAAAAATTGTAAAATAATATAAAAAAATATTATAGGTTGGATGGGTGGGTAGTTGTTAGAGTACGGAGGAGGGTGGTGTTGTCTGGATAATACGTAATGGTTAATTTATAAAAAAAAATATGGGACTTTTGTATTATCACTATATTTTTAATACGTATTTTATAAGGATGTTGATTTAATATTTTATATAAGTAATTGGTGACTTTCATATATATTTAGCTTAACCTTCCGTCTACCAGACGGGTCCATTGGACCCGACATGTACATTCAAAATATTTATTCAAACCAGAAATTTCTTCAAAACAAACTAAATGTATAAATCAGACAATAATAAGTTAAATAAACAAATTAAATAGTTTTAAGTAAAAATTCTGGTGTAGAATGTTTTTATAAAACTTGAGTAAAATTTCCGGTAGTTCTAGGGTTAATTAAAATTTTATCTAATTTACAATAATTTGTTATTAAATTTTAATTTACTCAGGACAATATCATATTAAATACTAATAGTATGCCATTTTATAGTGATTAATATGCATATAAGTATATTTAATATAACTAAAGTTATACTGTCTGTATTAAAATTGGGTAATTATTTTTATTATTATTCCTCTATTCTTTTTAATATTGATCTATTTTCACTTTGTGTTACAAAATTTATTATCGGTTTAATGTGTTTGAATGTCCCACATTCGTGCTTTTTGGATTTTTATGGCTGTATGAAAATAATCCACACACTATATTTGAGATTTTTAGGTAATGGGAATTTAAGTATCTGATAATCTTCTATATACTTCCACATGTTTTTTATGTCCTGTTCATTTTATAAATATATTATATTTAATAGTTATTATTAACGATTTTTATATTATTTTTAATATATCATTTGTTCAACTTGTGAATAATAAAAAATACTACTAGATGGCAGCACCAAAATTTGTCTTTTGATGATAAGTTATAAATTTTGTCTTTTGCAGCTTCTTTTCAGTAGTAATTTCTTACACCAGGTGGTTTTTTTTCGCTAAATTTTGACGATATTGTTAAATAGTAATTAAGTAATTTAAAAGTGTATTTTAGTTATTTTAAATAATGTAACTACTTTCTATTTACTTTATTTTATATTATATTAATTGTATTTATCACGGTATTTCAAAATGTATTAACTGCATCATTTGGTATTAATTACTGTGATTTCTTAACTGTTTTATTCACCTTAATCTTTACGTTATTATGGTAGCCATGTGCGAGTGGATATATTGTAAAAAAAAAAAAAAAAAAAAAAAAAAAAAAATGAAATATTAATCGGTATGTTGTGCAATATTTCTATTTTATATGCTATAAATATTTAAATTGGTTTTATTGATTTTTCCATTTCATATTTTTTGATTCTATTCTGTTTTCATTTTGAATCTATTCACTTGATTATAATGGTTGTTCGGGCACAGAGAAAAATATTTTTTAGCTTTAGCTTTTTTTTCTCACAGAAAACAACCATCTTGGTTATATCATTGAATTCTGTGCCCTTGAAAACGTAATTCAATATATAAGCTTTTCCATTATTTGTCGGTGTCCACTTTCTTCTTTTTTCTTCCATAATAATTCTTATGATAAATTATATATACGTATATATGTGTGTGTATGTATATCAATGTAATATAATTATGACATAATAAAATGCAAAAAAAAATATAATAAAAATTATGAAATATATATTATTATATGGGCAATGATGGTAAAAATTGTAATAATCGATACTAAGAGTAAAAAAATACAAGTAATCAATAGTTGAGCATGATAATCCACATCGGTCAAAATGACCGATTTGGTAGTTATAGGTATACGTTTTTGCCGACGGTTCTGGTGTTAAAGATTATCATTTTTCATAATCTTTTTTCAACCAACTTAGGTATAGTTTATTTAGCAAGTTGTCTAATTGTGTTAATACTTACTCTTAACAATTTGTTAAAAATATATAAAAAGTTCTCAACATAATTGTTTCATATTAATTTGCTTAGACTCTGTAGAACTTAAGAATTTTTTTTTTTTTTAATTATCCTACCCGTATTTGTATTTTTTATTCACACATTAATGTATTTATTTATTTCCACAGCTTGTCCACTGAAATATATTTTCTACATTGTACTCGTAATTAAACATTATCTAGTAGCATTCTGTTTAGAATGAAAGATTTTATTGATTTTTTCATATCAGTGATCATCACAAATATAATTTATATCATCTACTTTCATTTTCCTTCTTTAAAATATGATTTATTTTATCTACTTTCATATTCTTCAATACATTTAAAATCAATATTTGAAAGTAATAAGCATGGAAAAAGATTTATTACAACATCTTTGTTTTGCTTTTTTTCCTTAGTATTTATGCAAATAATTTCCCATGCGAATGCAGTTTTCATCGCTTTTAAATTTTTCAACTCCGAAATCTTTGAGCCGCTCTGCGTTATTCCAATATCCGTTACTTCTTGTTACGTCATTGCATACAAACTTCTGTGCATTTTAATGTTATATTGACTTAGTGAATAGGGAGGTTATGGTGCATTATGCATAGTTTTTTTAATAAGTAATTTTTAAACCTTTTTATCCCAACGGTACTTTAAAGTACTATGAAAGTAACTTGTTAAAAATTCATTTAACACTAGAACGCCCGGAATTTTTTTCAACTTTCATAAAAGTATTTCACACCAGAATTTTTATTTAAAATTATTCGACTGATTTATTTAATAAAAGTCTGTATTTTTAATATTTAACTTATTTTGCTAAAGAATTTATGGTTCCAATTACCATTTAATCATATGGTCGGAGTAGAATCGACTCTTTCCGGGTGTTCTAGTGTTAATACATCGATTAGTAGTAATACAGTTAGAAAGAATTATTGATACTTTAACTTATCTTGTTCCTAAAGCATTATTGTTAAACAAAACACACATATTTTTAAAAGTGTGATTTTATTTTTATTTCCATCTCTTCAGCTTTCTTGACGTTAAAAGATTGTGAGTGAAAAGCTTCATTTCGGAATTATTCGAATATTTTTATTGTAAGAGCAATATATTAGTACATTTACTAATTCTATAAAATAATTAAAAAATATCTTAAACAATCATTTGGTGTAGTTATAATTATGGTTATTATTAATTAATCTCCATAAATACATATTTCATTCATTCATTTTAATTGGCAAAATCCTCCTAAAAGTTATTAAACAATTGTGTCAATCTTATAACTTAGTTTCAAGAATTTACGAAGAATGTTTTAGAAGATGAAATTTACATGAATTCAAAATTTGGTGCAAAAAGGGTTAAAAGAACTTGGTAATATAAACGTTTCCATAAATAAATAAATATATATATATATATATATACAGCAGTGGCGTGGCGTGAAAATTTTCGGTGGTCATCGCAATTATTTAAGTTTGTGGTGAAAAATTATTAACTCTAAAATTCAATGGTTGAATGTTCAAAAAAGAAACTTTAAATCTTACCTTCACTTATACATGAACTCCAAATGTTCTGCTAAAACTGGATCGTAGAGTTTTAAAAGCTTATTAAGAGTTTTAAAATATTGCTTGGTCATCGTCGCATCCAGCGATGACCGGATGCCACGCCACTGATATACAGCGTGTCCATAATTAAACGATCCTACTTTAATGTTTTCTACAGGCAAAACTATTGTTCATTAAGTGGTGAAATTTTGTGAAAGACATAATAAATGTATGGGAATTTGTTTAAGCTAAAAAAAAATATATAACTAAAAATAGTTCAAAATTTCACCACGACAGGGCGAGTTTTAATAAATTGCACATTTAGCATTATAATAGATTAGAAATTTTATTTACAGGATGTTCATTTGTTTAGTAATTTTATTTACAGGATGTTCATAACTAATTGACCCTATTTTAAAGTAAGCAACAGACGAAAGTATTGTTCACAATGTTGGGACATTTTTTGGAGGACATAATAAAAGTATGGGAATTTGTTTGAGTGGAGAAAAAATCAGGAGGCTGTTTTTTACACGTTCACGCCGGCAAGGTGGTTCACACTCGACTGTCTAAGAGTTGTCAAGTCTCCGGCTTTTTTGCACACCACTATTGTTTTAGAGAAAATGTTCTTCCTTTAAATCGCCCTGTTGTTCTAATTAAATGAAATGACATTTCCTGTACTAAAATACAGGTATCCAAAAGCCTGAGACTTGGCAGCTCCGAGACAGTCGAGTGTGGCCTACCGCGTCGGCGTGAACGTGTTAATGAATTACGCATTTAGCATACATTTATGATAGTTTAACAAAATTTATTATATCTAAACATGTTCTGCATAACTCTCATCATTTCCAGATACCAACTGGACTCTGGAGTCATAATACATGCATGTGGGGACATACATGTTCCACAATTGACCGCTGTATGTTCAGGGAAATACTAGGGGCATGTCGTGAAATGCTGTTTTTAGAATAAGGTTAGGTTAGTAAATAAAATTTCTAAACTATCGTAATGCTAAATGTGTAATTTATTAAAAATCGCCTCTGGTGGCGAAATTTTGAACTACTTTTATTCATATATTTTTAGCTTAAACAAATTCCCATCCCTTTATTATGTATTTCACAAAATTTGACAACTTTATGAACAATAGTTTTGTCTGTAAACAACTTTAAAGTAGGGTTGTTTAATTATGGACACCCTGTATATATCATAGCTGCCAAGTTGTACGGATTTTTCCTACCACTAAAATTCAATAGAAACTTCTGCCTTATTTAATTATCAAACTTCATTGTATTTCGGCTATTGAATTAGGCAAAATTTTCTATTACATTTTAGTGGTAGCAAAAATCCGTACAAGTTGGCAGCTATGATATATATGCAGTAGCGCTCAAAAGTATTTTGACAACCTTATATTCTCTCATATTTTATTTAATATAAAAATGTAAAAGAAAATATAGTCCCTATAATTGAGAACACTATGACTGCACTTATACAAATGTATCAAGTTTCAACTTTTTTGTTTACATTCGGCGCCACCGAAGCAATATGACTCCACCTTAGCTCAAAAGTATTTTGACACTGAGTTTGCATTTAATTGTTGAAGGTGTCAGTGGCGCTATAGCTTCGATTAGTGTTTATATTGACTCATTGTGATTAATTTTAAGGATCAGGAATACCGAAATGTAAAAAATATAGAAGTGATTCTAGAAAAGCCGCTGTAAATGCACTTAAGAAAGGTAGACTGATAGCAGAACTAGCTCTTTCTTTTAACGTGCCTCGGCATTTTTTATTACATAGTATAAAGTTTTTAATAAACAGAAATACATCGAAAATAAGCCTCTAAATGGCCATCCGAAAAAAAAAACTTGCAATGTTGACTGTATTATATAAATGATATCTAAAAGTGATTGTCGTAAGTCCGCTGTAATAATAAAAAATGAATTGAAAGAAAATTACGGCATAGACCTACCCGTTTCATCAGTCAAACGACGCTTAAACCTCTATTGTTTACATGGCAGAAGATCAGCAAAAACCCGTTTGTTATCTACTAAGAATAGGAAGGCTAGAGTTGCATTTGTAAAACGGCAAACCCTTTCAGGGGCAAAGCAATTCCATTGCTAAAGTGAGGAAATTAATGAGCATACCGGAATTTGAAAACAAATTTATTTGTAAATAAGAAAAAGCTATATTTCACACACTTAATAAACCGATTTTTTTTAAACTAAAATTCTGGTGTCAATCGTTAATTTCAACATTTCAGCAATGGAATTGCTTTGATCCTGTGAGGGTTATGCCGTTTTACAAATGCAACTCTAGCCTTCTTATTCCTATTAAATTAGATACGCGTTTTTGCTGGTCTTCTGCCATGTAAACCATAGAGGTTTAGGCGTGGTTTGACTGATGAAACGTGACGTCAATCACTTGCAGATATCATTTTTATAATACAGTCTACATTACAAGTTGTTTTTTTTCGGATGGCTACTTTGAGGTTTATTTTCGATGTATTTCTGTTTATTAAAAACTTTATTCCATGTAATAACAAGTTGCCGAGACAGGTTAAAAGTCTGCTTGCAGTCTATCTTTCTTAAGTGCATTTACAGCGGCTTTTCTAGAATCACTTCGATATTTTTTACATTTCGGCATTTCTGATCATTAAAATTAATCACAATAAGTCAATATAAACACTAATCGGAGCTATAGCGCCACTGACACCTTCAACAATTAAATGCAAACTAATTGTCAAAATACTTTTGAGCTAAGGGGGAGTCATATTTCTTCGGTGGCGCAGAATGTAAACAAACAACTTGAAACTTGATACATTTGAATAACTGCAGTCATAGTGTCTATTATAAATATAGTCTCTATACAGTCTCTATTATAGGGACTATATTTTCTTTTACATTTTTATATTAAATAAAATAAGAGAGAATATAAGGCTGTCAAAATACTTTTGAGCGCTACTTGTATTTAGGAGTGTTATATGTTTGATTTTTTAAAAAATCCTAAAGTTTTATTCTGTATTCTAAAGAAATATTTCCAAATGAAATAATATATATATAATTGCGACACGGGACTGGCTTTTGATTGAAGCACAAAATGCATAGCTGCACAATTTATTATTTTTTAATAGTATTTTAAAAATGCATCTTTGCTCTGTTTAATGGTATAATCTGAAATATTCAGAGCTAAGCAAGCTAAGCATATTTATAATTTTAGGCGAAAATAATTTACTTATAGTTGCATATCTTGAGATCTTCGCTATTATTGTGTGTGCGAAATTAGTCGGTTTGTTTTTCAAGAGGTTTTTAGGTCTTTATGTATAGAGTAATCCCTTTCAGTATGTATATTTCATTTTGTTTTCATTTTTTTAGATATTTTTTTTCATTATTGGAACTTTAAACTACAGTAATTTAAAATATTACATCTTTACTCTAGGAAACATTCTTGTCTTTATTATGGAATAAAAGTTTAAACACTATTCGAACACAACATATCTTATATAATTGCGAAAGAAAAGAATTTTTTTATCACTAAACTAAGTAGTTAAATGTGATAACAATAGATTTAATGGATCGTAAATGCTTACTAATAAACACTTCGACGAGTTTCGTACTTATTATAAATATAATTTTTTTAACCGAAAAAAAACCTATTTCGTTACTTGATTGTTTTCGCTACATGCAACAATCCTAGAAACGAAATCTTATACATAGCTGCAAACTCTTGCGCCTCTTTGTACCACAAAAAAATAATAGATTTTTTTCTTATTTAATCGGCAGGTATGCCGTATAAAAAAGGAGGCAAATCGTCGGGTAGTGATTTTCTGATAGCGCTACATCACTTGAGGAAAATCGTTGAAAATGAAGTATATTTTTAAAATCATTATTTTATTTTATTTATTTATTTATTTATGTATTTATTGAATTTTATAGAAAGTATTGAAACATTTTTTTGTGAAATTTAAATGGAATCCATTCGAAGTATCCTCTTTAACCCCTTGAGGGGCGGTGGGATAAAATAATTTAAACAATATTCTCTCCAGAAAATTTTATATTTTTAACTTTGGAGGAAAATCGCCGAATGATTGCTTTTCCTTATTTAAAAATAACTTTTAGAGACATTTTTGCATGCCCCTCAAGGGGTTAATAACAAAAATCACAAATTGAATCAGTTACGTAGATTTGGGAAATTGGTGAACATATATATATATATATATATATATAAATCCCTTCCGGCTCGGCGTAAAGTCGAAGGTAGATTTCAAAGTTAAGTAATAATTTCATAAAAAAACTAAATAAAAATTAGAGATAAACCCAGTTTAAAAACTTAATCTGGCTGCTTTTGACGAGTTTTTAATTTCATTTTTCTACAATATCAGAATCATGTTAATACCGCATTTTTTTTTCAACCACTATGTATTTTTATTTATTCATTTATTTGCTATAAGAATTGGTCCTATCAAAAGCTTGTGAAAATAAAAGTTGTAGATAATATTAAGAAGATTTAAATCCACTTTATAAGTGGAATTGATATATTGTGAATTGACGAAGTTATGATTTTTTTTTTTATTCTTCAAAAATTCGTCATTACAGAAAAAATTTCAGATTTTCTGGATTTTACGGGGAAAAACTTACGTTAAAATACGGAAATAGTACTGGAGACTCGATTGCCAGTACAAGTTCCGTAATTTAGTCCTTTTTTTACAGTGTGTGAACTCAGAAAAATTCGCGTAAAGCATGTGGCTTCTTAATGGGTTAACTACTTGCGTGTTGGAAAAATACCAGATAGCATCCAATTTTCGTTGATGAAGTTTTGTTTCTTCTAAGCTAAGGACATATATCGCAACATATGTTATTAAGTTACTCCTGTGTTACGTGTTTAAAATGTCAATAAAATGGATTTTGAAATAAAATGGATGAAATTAATTTTTGCTTAAATGCAAAAAAATATATATTTCAGCTAATTACTAATTTCCAATGTCTATAGTACTTATATTTCTCGTATTTACTTACGTAAATTACATTTCCTTCAAGCTTGAGCGTTTATCCGCTAAAATTGTTTTTAATACGAACTTTCGAAAACAAATCCTTACAAACTGGAGTTTTAATAAGAAATAAAGATTATTTTAAACAATATGATTAATCTTCATCCTAAAGTGTAATTTATTCTATCTGATTTTCCACTTTGTAAAAAACTTAAAACACAATATTTGTATCTTATGAGCATAATAAATTATCGATTACAATATGTTTCTTTTCATTTTGCTTTGCATTAAAGCAAATAACTTTTCACGCAGATGCAAGTATCATCATGTTTGAATTCTTTAGTTCCAAAACTTTGAGTCGGGCTCTATGATTCTTATCATAAATCATTTTCTTATACGTCATTTGATGCAAAACTTAAAGGCAAATGCTGCTGTGGAAAAAGAACAATTTAACATTTATTCATGCATTAACATTTATTTTCTCCAAGAACAATTCAAAATTCTGGAACAAAATATGAAATGAAAATCGCGATAAAAAAAAAAAAAACTTCTACAGAAACAAATTTTTGTGAAAATAGTTTTGATACACTGAACCTCGTCTGAGAATTACAAACTACGGTAGGCTTTCCACATTCGTTGTAAACTATTGAATTTTCAAAGAATGTATTTTAAGTCAAATTATGCATAGACAATACTTTGCTTACACACAAAAGTTTTCTTTTTCAAGAGAAAAATTCCTTGAATTTGAACTTTAGACTGCAAAAGTTTAAAATAACATGTTATTTTGTTACAGAAAAAAGTTTTTTTTTTTTTTTTTTGCTATGTAACAATGAGACAAGAGCCATTTGGGCACAACTCATACTTTTCTGTTATACAACTCGGAAATTGTAGAGCGAGCTTAATGATATATTTATGGATTATTTACGATTTATTTACGGAAAGTGTACATTTTGTTAACATTATAAAAGTACTGAAATCTACTATATGACTATTTTTGCAAAGAAATGTGTTTTATTTATTTTTTTTTTAAATCCTCAACGTGTTTCATACGCATAAACACTCATA
The DNA here is from genome assembly GCA_963932465.1 of Maratus speciosus. Classification (NCBI taxonomy): domain Eukaryota; kingdom Metazoa; phylum Arthropoda; class Arachnida; order Araneae; family Salticidae; genus Maratus; species Maratus speciosus. Next base: position 159,824,627 of record OZ010794.1, read on the forward strand.
ATGTCTACTCGAAAAGAATGCAATTTGTAAGGACAAAAGCCAAAGTTAGTTGGTAGCTTACAAATATAAGGAATTATTTTATGCAAACTTAACTCCTTCGGGACGGGATCCTTTTACGAAATTTTTAATCTTTTCTCACCGTTTTTAAAAAACAGAAATTTGTGTCTTCTTGAATCAAGAAAATGTGCTGATTAAATAAGGCAAATTTTATAGTAAAATTTTACTGGTGAGGAAAAACAAGGATTCTAAGCGCTTCATGCGGCACGTATACGTGTCGCTAACCTTAAAGTATTTTCAAGGCCTTTTTATCAGAAATTTTTTAAAGTAATATTTTCCTTATTTTATGGAAAATAATAATTTCTATCTTCAGAAAAAGCAACCAGTACTTTACGAATTTTCTAGTACTAAAATATCTATAATCCTCTGAATCACTTGATGTGTACGAAACCTGTTAAGCCAATGGCAAATAACGTGAACTGTTAAATTTGCAATATTAGTAACTACAAATTTCAGTCTTAACGACTAATAAAAATATACATCCAAACACAACTAGGATGTAGCCACCAAAAATAAATCAAATCAATATAATCTTTATAAATCAAATCAATTAAATTATTTTACTAGCACAAGAAATTTCAAGAAATCGCCTTGTTCATAAACATATGTTCTATAGTTTCTCCCTATATCATTTAAAATAAATAACTAAAATATCCTCCGAAATTGTGAAAATTACCCTTACGTCTGCTCCGCAGTTCCTCCTTAAGTCATTAAAGCCGGTTGGCAAGATAACTTGCCATGTAAGGCAAACAAAACTTTTAAATGTAAACACCAGTATTTAGTTTGGAAATTTTCACATTATCTAATTTCAAATTTTGAGCGATTAAATAATTCAAAATTACAATTTCGAAAAAATAAAAAAAAGTGTAAAAGAGGCTCGTTGTTAATGGTTTAACATCGTTTAAAAAATGAGTCACTCTGGCAACAATATGGATAAAAGTGTATGAAGAATACAAGAATGGAGTTAATGGAACTGGCAACCACGCTAGATAAATTGCATGTACTGATTGTTGACCCGATAAAGAATCTTCCCACAAGCGTATGATAGCAAAACCCCTGTTGAGTGATTAAAAAAAAACTAATTAAAGGAAATATCTATTCCTGTTAAGGATTACCAGAATTTGAAATCTGATGAAATGCATTTGTTCTTGGAGTATAATTGCCAGTAACTGAACTTGTTTTAAAATTCATTTAATACATCGATTAGCAGTAATACAGTTTAGAATGAGTTATAGATGCATTACTTTATCTTATTCCAAAAGCATTATTGGTTACACAAAACACAAATATTTTTAAAAAGATGATTACTTTAGCCTTTGCATCTTTTCAGCTTAACTGGCATTGGGGGAAATTTTTCAATTCGAAAATATTTCTATATTTCTCGTGTAAGAACATTATATTTGTAAATTTACTAATTCTACAAAATACTATGAAAAATCTCTCTATTCTAAAAAAAAAAGTAAATACCGCTGTCACCGCCGCCGCCGGTTTTGATTTTTTTGTGAACGGAAGTCTTTCTTCGTTAATATTAAGAAAAATAATGCATACAAAAATATGAAAATTGGTAGTATTGTACAGAAATGTTCGATAAACACGCTGATGCAGACAGTTTTTAAATCGAAGAATTATTTTAAGAGATATTTAATGCTAAATTTGGACAAAATCGTTCCACTAAAAAAGTTTCATAGGAGCAAAAACTGTACATCGGAATTTAATAATGTTTAGATCATTTTATCCGTTATAATTTCCCGGTGTGCAGAATTAATTAATTTTTTTTTTTTATTTGTCTCATTTTTCGAGGTTTCATTTCTATTTTAAATTCAAATTTTCAGCATTTCGAGAGATATTTTTTACTTATTTCAGAAAATTGTACTAATTTAACCTGTTGTCAACTGTATAAGCAACGGAAACAATAATGTTTGCTTCAAATTAAAAATTTATTTACACGTGACTATTATAAACAGAAAAAAAAACTTTCAAATTAGAATTAAATAATTACGTATAAAAAGCAGGAACTTATTGAAAATTACTTCATCTATAATTACACGTGAATTTTAACAGAGAAAGGATCGCTCTATTCTAAAAAAAAAGTAACTACCACTGTCACCGCCGCCGGTTTTGAATTTTTTGTGACCGGAGGACTTTCTTCGTTAATATTAAGAAAAATAATGCATACAAAAATATGAAAATCGGTAGTATTATACAGAAATGTTCGATAAACACGCTGATGCAGACAGCTTTCAAATCGAAGAATTATTTTAAGAGATATTTAATGCTAAAGTTGGAAAAAATCGTTCCACTAAAAAAGTTTTATAGGAGCAAAAACTATACACCGGAATTTAATAATATTTAGATCATTTTATGCGTTATAATTTCTCGGTGTGAGAATTAATTTATTATTTTAATTTGACTCATTTTTCGAGGTTTTATTTCTATCTGAAATTCAAATTTTTAGCATTTCGAGAGATATTTTTTACTTATTTTAGAAAATTGTACTAATTTAACCTATTGCCAACTGTATAAACAATAATGTTTGCTTCAAATTAAAAATTTATTTACACGTGACTATTATAAATAGAAAAGATACTTTTAAATTAAAATTAAATAATTGCGTATAAAAAGCAGGAACTTATTGAAAATTACGTCATAAAAAGTATACACGTGAATTTTAAAAGAGAAAGGATATTGTAAAATAATAACTTCATTAACATGCGTTAGAAGTCTTAAATAGGAGAAATTACGTCATATTTACGTCACATTACAGTTATTACATAAAATGAACACAAAATAATATTGCAAAACAGTTTTAATTTAGAAATTGTGCTAGACATTTATTTGATATTTTGAGAGGATCTTTTCAACTATTTCTCTTAGGAAAGCGCAGAAAATATTTCATTTCTAACAAAAGTAATTTCACGTGAATATTTAAAAGAGAAAGAATAGCTTGGTCAAAATTACGTCAGATAAAAACGATTAATTTAAAACGTCTCATTTAAAGGAACTTTCTTTTCGCTTTGTTAAAAAATACCAGGAGACAAAGACTCTGTTTAATTAATTCCTTTTATATTAGCTTATTTTGAAATGTTGTTACACGTGTCTACGTAATCAAGTTATTTTGATTTAGACGTTTTACTTGTATTTTTATTAATGTTGTACTAATTTATTTGTTCTTTCGTTATTTAAAATAAAAATTATGTCAATTTGTATAATTTGGCGAAATTGGTCGACTGGATAATGAAGTAGTACCGCAGCGGATTTGGCATTAAAATTCCCCAATCAAAGAGAAATGAATAGAAATCCGTTTATAGGGAGATCGCCACTGTTTTTTAAATTATAATTCAATATTTCGAAATCTTTTGAAAGCCGATCAAATTAGCGTGCATTTAGAGTCTGCGGTGTCTGGATGGGGGGTTGGCGAGCGTAGCTCGTAGGGGGCCGAGCCCCCTAGTATTGTAAAATAATGAATTCATTAACGTGCGTAAGACGTCTTAAATAGGAGAAATTACATCACATTTACGTCACATTACACTTATTACGTAAAATGAACAAAAAATAATATTGCAAAACAGTTTAAATTTAAAAATAGCGCGAGATATTTACTTGATATTTTGAGATGAACTTTTCAACTATTTTTTTTTTTTTTTTTTTTTTTGACAGCGCAAATAATATTTCATTTCTAATAAAAGTATTTTCACGTGAATATTAAAAAGGGAAAGAAAAGTTTGGTGAAAATTACGTCAGATTAAAAACGATATATTTAAAATGTCTTATTTAAAAGGACTTTCTTTTCGCTTTGTTAAAAAATACCGGGAGACAAAGGCTCTGTTTACTTAATTCATTTTATATTAGATGATTTTGAAATGCCATTGTATCTTTTAACAGCAGCTGATTTTTCCGTAAAATTCCCCAATCAAAGAGAAATGAATAGAAACCCGTTTATAGGGAGATCGCCTTTGTTTTTTTAATTATAATTCAATCTTCCAAAATCTTTTTAAAGCCGATCAAATTAGCGTGCTTTTAGAGACTGCAGTGTCTGAACGGGGGGTTGGCGAGCGTAGCTCGTAGGGGGCCGAGCCCCCTAGTATTTTAAATAAAAGTGGGGTTATAAATATTGCACAAAATCTCTATGACTTCAAATTTAATTAATCCTTCTAAATCATCCAATCCTTCTAAAATCCTTCTAAAATTTATAAAACGATTACGTAAGTCTTCAAATGTAGTTTCAACAATTCACGAAAAATGCCTAAGAAGATAAAATTTTCATGTATTCATAATTCAGTACATAAAGGGTTACTGTCTAACAGCAAATCAAATTTCAGAAAAATCTATGTTGTAGTTTTTGAGACACAATTATTGCGTAAATCGTGAAAATCACCCGAGGATGGGCCTAATCTATACATACAACCTAATCAGCGCAACTTTATGCTTAAGTCTAACTAAATAGAAAATGAAAATCATAGAAATCAAATATAGTCATTTGTTTTACAAGCTGTGTAGAGATAACGAAATACGAAATTTCATTTTTATATTGTATTTATTTTCTGTAACTTATATTTCAGCAAGTATTGTCCTGCATCGAAGAAGGACATTCAAAAAACATAATTCTTGTAAGACTAAAATTAACTGAGTAATGATACTTTGAAGTTCATGTATTTTCAGTTTATTCGGCGCTGGAAGTGCTTCTTTCCACTTTTGGCTAAAAGTATCCTGAAAGTTAAAATCACTAGTTAACTTTCGATCAACACCAATTAACATATATTAATTTTTACATATCCCCTAGAAGGGCGATGGAACATATTTTCATAGTTGCCACTTTCAGGATTTTTTTAACACAAATAAATTCTTACAAACATTTTAGCTTTATTTAATTACAGAAATTGTGCGACTGTATAAAATATCTATGCATGAAAATATTGGTATTAAAATATTCCGGAGGTTGAGAACTTTTTTTTTTTTTTTTTTTTTTTTTTTTTTTTTTTTTTTACACAACTTTATTTAATAGGAACTTGTACCGGAATAGTATTTTTATAATTTTGATTGGGAGAGATTTTGAAGTGGTATTCCCTTTATATTATTTTCTTTACTTAAATTTTTAAATTCAATATTAGAGAAACACTATTACTTGCGCATAGAATGATTATGGGAAAATACTGTGTAATAAGTGAATTAAAATTTATATTACCTCAGCGAGAACTAAAATATGCATCTGGGGCATTCCTACAATCTTTTGACATTTAGGAATAAAAATCTCGTGAAATTAAACTTGGTAAAATAACATTTTAATCTGATAGACGATTGCCTTAATGATTCAAAATAAAGAAAACATTTTCAGCAGCGAAAATGTTTTTTATTAACGTAGGTTTAAGTTAAACTTGCGAGTTTAATTTTCCTTGCCATTTTACCACTATAACTTTCTATCTTCTTCTAAATTTTTACTTATAATGAATTTGTATAGTACCCGCAGAACATTCAAATAAGAAATAATAATAATTTAGTATTCTTAGTACAAACATTTTGGTATAACATTGTCTTAATGGGGTGTAAAAGAAGAGACGGTAGGGAAAAAAAGGGGGTGGAATAGGAAACAAGGGACGGTAATGCAAAAAAGGGGATGGTAAGGATAGGACGGTACGGAATGTTACGACTATTTTTAGACAATTCATGTTAAGACTAAGTGATATCCTCAATGTTCATTGATTTTTAGAAACAGTTATTTACATTTGATTAAATTTAAAAAGAAAAATAATTTACCTCCAAAAGAGCAGGAAAAAACCTTTGGGACGGTAAGACTACCAATAAAGCCACGATGCTTGAAATTGATATTTAAAGGCTGATTTACATTCTGCAGTAAATTCGCTGTCAAAGAATTTTACACATTCTTTCTCTAGCATACTTCTGCATGAGGAAAAACTTAAAAAAAAAAATCCGTGGCTCCAGCTGAAGTGATTTTCTATTTAAGTGTAGCAAGAAGGATGGTGAGAAATCTACCCAGGGACAGAGTTCAAAAAATAAAATTAACCGTAAAAGTGTGTGTAGGTTAATTTTTTGCTACATATCTATATAAAACGATTGTCTCAGTTTCGGAAAAAAATTACATCGAATTACTTTTATTGAAACAATTTTATGCAGACAGCACCAAACTTAAAAATAATCATCAGAGACAAGGGACGGTATAGGAGTTTTCCTGGTATTTGGATCCCCAACATCGTCCAAAAACTTATTTATCTCGTTAATATTGTTATGCAATCATGCAATGGGATGTTTCTGTTATGCAATCATGCAATGGGATGTTTCCCAGTATATGGTATAATAAAACAAGCACAAGAATATGTACTAAAATAAAAATTATTATTCAGGGACATAAAATTCAAAAGATTCTGAGAATGCCCCATCTAAATTATGTTAAATAAACAAGTGTAAAAGAAAGAGGATTTTTTTTTATGTATAATATTTCTCTTATAATAATTCAATATACATATGGCTAGTTCCATGGTTTTTTGTAGTGTAAGTCACATATATGATTCTTGCTATGCTTGCTGGCCAGCGTTATTTTCGAAAAGTTTACTTTGTCTATTTTCAATTAATGAGATATCTCCAGTAAGATAAGTCAATTTTTTTACGTTCTAAAATACTGGTAGCCAAAAATCGTAGGAATCTATTTTTCTATTCATAATTCAATATTATATCTTTAAGGAGTAAATTATTACAGAAAATATAAAACAATGCTGCATAACATGTGATAAAAAAAAATATTTTTTTTCTCAACAGGACTGAGCAATGTATTAAAAATGCATATTTTATTTTGAAACGGAAACGAAAAATAAATAAGTGTATTTTTAAACAAAACGCAATGTTAATGCATAATTACTTTAGTCGATAAATATTAAACGTTTTGTCTAATATAATATTTGAACAACTGCAAACAGGAAAGAAATACACGTCGCTCCGAATGTTTATTTTTAATTCTGCGAAATATTGCATATTTTCCAAAAACAATATTAAAAATAAATGTTTTCTCAAGTAGGACAATAATCACATAAAATCCAGTGAATGTATTTTTTATGTACTTATTTCCGCTGCTATTTGCTTAATTTAGTATATTTAGTTCTAAAATACACAATTTTATTCCTTAAAACCCTTTAAAATACGTATTAAGATATTTAAGATAAACTTATATTATAATTTTTAACTTTACATTTTTCATATCATTATTTATACAAATCCTTAAAAAAAAAAAAAAAAAAAAAAACGCATACTACATATAGCGATTCCTTATGTTTCCTAGAACTTGCGTTACAGAATATTTTTGTGTGTTCTTAGCCAATATAATATCTTTAAAATAAGAAAACATCCTGTTAAAGGTTGTGTTAAAACTGTATTTTTTCAAAATAAACTACAAATATAAAGCAGATGAAGAAAGAAATCTATTTGAACTGAATAATTTGAATACATTTCTCTAAAATAAAAAGTTATGTATATATATATATGTTGCATTATTAGATCTAATTCCGCGATTTCCTTATCTTATTCTAAATTACAACTTTATAAGAACAAACAATCTTCTTGAAACACCATCAAAAATTTGTAAATGCGCTAGGCCTTTCGAAAGATCTGAGTCTTCCTTCGTCAGGCGCAAAAAAGACGTCCTTCTACTATGAAAGCAGAGGCACGCCAGGCGCAAAAAAGACGTCCTTCTACTATGAAAGCAGAGGCAAGACAGTCTTGCCCCTGCTTTCATAGTAGAAGGACGTCTTTTTTGCGCCTGACGAAGGAAGACTCAGATCTTTCGAAAGGTCTAGATGGTGTTTCAAGAAGATTGTTTGTTCTTAGTCATTCACACCAGTTTTAACTTATTTTCTTTACTACTTTATATTCACTAAATCCTCATCCTTAAATAATCTCTATCGTTAACTCTGTTAAATGCTCTTTAATTTAATGTCTCACTTGTCTAAATTGCTTAAATATTACGCTTTTAGTATTCTTAAATTAAATGTTCCATTTCCGCGCTTTTTTCTTTCTAGAATATTCTTTTAGCTTCCATTTTTACTTTCCCGCGCATTTCTGAGGTTATCCTTTTTCCCTTAAAATTCATCCGCTTGCTCTGTCCGCACTTTTTTCATGACGTGATGTTCTTAATTATTCATTGGTTGAGAGCGCGATCTACGTCATGTTTGTATTCTTACACTTGAGGAACAAAAAGTCGATACTCGCTGTGTTTCAGCAGAATTTGCAGTATTTCTACTTTGATAACTTCCACTGGTCGCCGTCTGATATTTTCTATTATCTGCTCACCCATAATTAAATACTACGTAGCGATGGCTTGATTAAAATGAATTGATGGAAACTGCACCGCCGAAAGCTCTTTCAATAAAATCCTGAGTTGAATTATGCATTGTCTCAATTATTCCGGAGAAACCTACACTGGATAAATGTATTACCCTGCCTACCACTCGATGACTGCAACTACTTTCCAATATTCATGTTGATTTACTGCGAAACATTCTCTTCTTTAAAATTCAAAATTCGTTATATTTGTCGACGAGAATTCAACTTTACCTGTGTTTCTATTATTTTCAACATTGTACTACTGGTAACATAACAACCAGTTATTTCGTTCACTAGTAAAACCTATCAATGTTAGAATAATTTAACATATATATGTATATATAATATGGATGAAATCACAAATATATGAACAAATTGGTAAAATTCTAAACACGAACAAGATATGAACATAGGAATATATATATATATATGTATATATATGTATATATTATATGCCATATTATATTTATATATATAGATATACGGATTGAAAAATTTAGTATAAAGTACAAGTCTGCAGCTGCATATTTGGAGTGTAATATCATAGCACATATTAAAAAAAAAAAAAAAAAAAAAAAAAAAAAAAAAAAAAATCAGTATTTATGCATGAAACGTTTTAAAAATAAATTTTAAATTTTTTATACTTAATTACAATTAAAGAAACACGGTGCATATATTTTACAATTTTTTTATGAACATTTTACAAATTATTCTGCATTTAAGAAATAAACTTATGTCTTGTATTTTAATTAGGCTGTTTCTGTTTTAAAACCCATTTATTTATCTAAAAATTTCTGGAAAAATATTTTTTGTGCATTTACACTAGAATTACCGTGTTTCTAGTATACTTAGAACTACCGGGGTGAGTCATTGCTGATCCACGACTTTTTAGCTCACAGGCTATCAAAACCTGAGAGCTAATGTGCCCGCCCGTTCTGTATGTATGTATGTACGTAAAACGTACGTATGTATGTATATATGTACGTAACGCGATAACTCTTGATAGAAACATCCGATTTACTTCAATTTTTTTCCTAGGTTCATTGTGATAAGACGCTTCCCTGATTAGTTTTGGGAGTTCATTGGTTAAGGATAAAGGGGGAAAAACGGGGTTAGTCCACCCCCCCCCCTTTATTCAGAAAATGGGTTTTTCATGCAGAATCTTTCGATTTGCTCCGAATTTGGTATACCGGTTTATTATGTTAAGGAACTTCCCTGATTAGTTTTGGGTGTTCATTGGTTAAGAATAAAGGGGGGCTAGTCCACCCCCTTAATTCAGATAATTGGGTTTTTCATGCAGAATGATTCGATTTGCTCCGAAGTTGATATACCGGTTTATTATGTTAAGGAACTTCCTTGATTAGTTTTGGGGGTTTATTGGTTAAAGATAAAGGGGGGGAGGGGGGCTAGACCACCCCCCTTAATTTATATAAACGGGTTTTCCATGCAGAATTATTCGATTTGCTCCAAATTTGGTATACCGGTTTATTATGATAAGGGGCTTCCCTGATTAGATTTGGAGGTTCCCTGGTTAAGTATAAAGGGGGAAACGGGGGCTAATCCCCCTTCACTTATTTTTTGAGGGGCATTATTCTTTAAAATAAGTGTATAATATACAATTAGTGTGAATAGCCTGTGAGCTCAATGCCATCAGTTTAGCTGGGCACTTTTCTTTTTTATTATTTCAAGCATGGACGTTAGATATCGTTAATCGATATTATGTGTCAATATTTTATGACATGTTATGCAGGGATGCAAGCGCTGCGCAAACAAATTGGCCAATATTTACCACTAAATTTTAATAGTATTCCTCATATTATTTAATAACAGAATTTTTTTATTTAATAAGGTAAATAATACTATTAATATTTAGTGTTGAAAATCAGATATTTTTGGAGCAGCGCTTGCAACCTTGTGTTATGTAATAAATATGTTTCATAAAAGAAATGTTTGAAGCAATATTCAAATGAAAATATTTTGCATCTATTTAAAATATATATACATATATATATATATATATATATGTATATATATTAGATTTAATTTTCGGAAATATTTTTTTTTGCCAATTATGATTTGTTATGCCATTATATGCCAATTATTATGCCATTATTTTAACAATTTCATAGCTGCCAACTTGTACGGATTTTTGCTAACACTGAAATTTAATAGAAAATTTTGCATAATTCAATCGCGGTATTGCAATGAATGTTAATAATTAAATATGGCAGAAATGTCTGTTAAATTTTAGTGGTAGCAAAAATCAGCACAAGTTGGCAGCTATGCAGTTTATTTGTGTTGAATTTACAAAATAATATTTTGAATATATACTTCAATAAAATATAGCAAGGTAGTGCAAACAAATTTTACTATGATAATTTCGTTTATAAAATCATTCTGTTATTTTAACTTAATTACAGTTATATTTATAGAGTTTCGTTTAATTTAAAAAAAAAAAAAAAAAAAAAAAAAAAAAAAAAAAAAAAACGTTATACGATTTTTATATTCAAGTAGTTTTGTCACTTCCAAAAAATGTAACAGAAAGAAAAAAAAGTATTTACTTTGTTACATTGCTTATGAGAACTTTCAGTCAAATTTTCAGATATGTCTGTAAAATATTTCTGTGAATGATAAAATATCTCTATGAACATCAATTATACTGAAAACTTTCAATATTGTAATATTGTAATCTTATGGAAGCTCAATAAAATATATCAGTATAGAATATAAATAATTTAACTTTAGTAATTGTGTGTGTAAGACATTCTAACTTTGTGTGCAAAATGTCACCGTAAATTTATTTCCTTTTTTTGTAAAAATGTCTCTTTATATTTATACTAGAAAAATAGCCGTCAAAAATGGCGGAATATGAGATATAAGGATATATACAACACATGTGGAAGAATACGAGTTTTTCTCGCTTGTTTCGCAGTGAAAGATTAAAACAACATATTTTAAAAACGAAACTCATTTATGAAAAACAGTAGAAAACCATTAATCGCACAGCTTGTGTTTGTGTGGATTTGAGGCTTTTTGCGGATTACAGGTCATGTTTATATTTTAACATGGCTTCTTTATGCTAAATAAATTGTATAAATGTTGAAAAAAATGTGTATGTATATGAAATGAAACAGTGAATATGTTGCCAGAAAATATGTTTTAAATTTTCCTTCTCCGCCGATGCCCCTAAAGTGGAGGAGTACCGGGAATTTAACTTTTGTATTCGACTAGATAAAGCGCGGTACTTTTCCGGTACAGATGCATTGGTGTACTTCTTTATGCTGTATTTCTTTAAAGTTTGTCAAAATTTGGGCTTCAGAAGTGAGATTTTTTACCAATATAAACAGCTGTGAAAACAAAATTAAAGAACTTTTAAGTTTATTTATATAATCTATAAACATTTTATACTTGTACAATTTACTTCTGTTTCTATACAAAAATAGTTAAATGTATTCTTTATATATATAAATAAACTGTATAAGTATTGAAAAATTACTTGTGTATATGAAACAGTGAATAAGTTGCTAGAAAACATGTTGCCAAATTTCATTTTCTGTGCCTCACCAAGGCCGCTCTATACTGGAAAAGTACCTAAAGCGTATTAAAATCGGGCAGTTAGGAGCTCAGATAAAACAGCTCCGCCTATTGGCTGTAGCATCAGAATGAAGATGTAAAGACGTACATTTTCATATGTTACTCTTTAAACTGTCACCCATAGAATTTGAAAAAACCCTTAAAAACAAGAAGTTTAAATTAAATTGCGGTGACATCGGTAATTAAATATTAATGGTTTTAAATGGGAATTTCGCCAAATTAGCTATCTATCGCCAAGTTGGCTTCATATATGACAACTTATTTTTGTCGCCAAATTTCGCGTCATCTCGTCAAATTCGGTGACATCTCGCCAATTTGGTCAACATTTGCGCTACTGTGGTAACCCTGCATTAGTAATTTTTAACAATTACTCATTACTCTGAGCCGGTCCTACCGGAATTGTGAGGGACACACAGAGACTTTGATTTTATATAAATAGATATCTACCCTATATATATAAAATCCTAATGAAACGAATTTATGAAACCGCTGAAATGAAACGAATTTATGTAACGATTCTTTGAAACGACTGATTAAACAACTGATTACGTTTCACGGCAATTTCTCCTAACATATAAAATACTTTGCGATGAAATTAACACCAAAAATCAGTATTGATCCGCAGATCTCAAAACTGGTATTAGAAATTTTTAATTCGAATTAGTTTTCGAAATATTATATTTTTCTAATTTTAAATACATTTTTCTAATGATGGCAACTCAAATTTTAATCATAACAGATATTTTTTTCATATTTTAGAAAAGGTTATTATTTTAAACTAATTTTGCGACCAGTTTGGCCTCCCTTAAATGTATCATGCTACTTTTATTCATAATTCAATTTACTTGAACAATCTTTCGCCAAATAGAAAGATCCTGATAGAGAAATCAATTCTGACGGTATTTTTATGTTAGCGAGACGCATGTAATAATTCGCCAAACATTTTTCCAGTCGCATTTTTTTATATTTCATTAAATTCATTTAAAGCATAATCCTTTCATTCACTTTATTGAAATACACAACTTTCATTTATAATTGATGACTTTCACATCTTTCTTTAAAAAAAAAAAAGAAAGAAAAATAAATTAGGCGCAGATGTTGTCTATGCACCTGGGTACCTAATTGCCGCCAAAATGGCATTAATGTGATTGACATGGTAACCCGGCTATTGGATGTTTATTTAATAATAAATGTTTATACACATTTATATCTTTTTAAAAATTAGATAAATTATTTTGTTCTATAGTTATTAATTATTTTTCTTTATATTTCCTTTTGAAAATAATGGAAAATATTTAAAAAATGCGGTACTACTTAGTTATTCCGTCGACCAGCCCCCTAATATGTATATAATTACTAAAATTAATGTTAAATGTACGGCTTTCTCAAAATTTTATGGTTTGTCATTTGAGGCGAGGTCTTCAGCTATAAGTATGCAAAATTCCATGCCTCCAACCTAAATAGGGACTCACTTAAAAATAATTGTTTCAAATACACATATGGGAGCGCAAAGGGTTAAATGTACGACTTTTTCAGAATTTTATGATTTGTCGTTTGATGTGAGGTGTTCAACTATAAGTACGCCAAATTTCACGCCTCCAACCTAATTAGGGGCTCACTTTAAAAGAATTGTTTCAAATACACACGTGGGAGCCCAAAGGGTTAAATGTATGACTTTTTCAAACTTTTATGGTTTGTCATTTGATGTGAGGTGTTCAGCTATAAGCATGCAAAATTTCACCCCTCCAACCTAATTAGGGCTGACTTAGAAAGAATTCTTTAAAATACACATGTGGGAACCTAAAGGATTAAATGTACGACTTTTTCAAAATTTTAGGATTTGTCGTATGATGTGTGGTGTTCAGCTATAAGTATGCAAAATTTCAAGTCTCCAACATGTATAGTTTCTGAGAACGGGCTCTTTGGATAGACGGACTGACAGACAGACATAGGAGCGAGACGAATAGGGTTTCGTCAGATGAATAAAACCCTAAAAAAGCGCATATCATAATTAAAAATGCATTTTAAGTAATCCTTACTAATATACAGTAATTCGGATACAATATAGTATCTGAAATCTTTTCAAATACACCGCAAACAATTTCCCCTGTACCATTATAAACGGAATTCTTTTGTGTGGCCCTGTAAATGAACAATAACTATTCTTTGCACCGCATATTCAGCGGAATGCATATTTTAGTGGACTTCATAAATGAATATCAATTTTACTATGTTTGAAAGTGTGTAACACCTTTAACAATCATTTGAAAGGATTTTTCCCATTGGCCGTAATGTAAGGAAAAACTTTTGATCTGTCTGTCAGAACTGCTAGACTGAATGGGAAGAAAGCACTTTTCACACCAGTAAATATGAAGATAAATATTTACTTTCTTTCACGATACAAATTCCTTGATAAAATTGGATAAAAAGTACTCTTCTTTTAAAAGTGGTGGGAAATCCAAAATTTAGATTTTAACGAAGATAACAATTTGGGCGTTAATGGGTTAAACTTTCGATATGGTTAATTTAGTTCTATTCTTAAACTCCATGGTTTGAAATAAAATTTAATTGATAATTTTATTGAATATGGTGTTAAAACTTCTATTATTAACATATATAAGATATATATTGAAATAAAGAGAATATTTAAAGTTTTGTTTGAAAATTATTATTATTCTTGAACTATTGACACGTACTATATTAGTCTTTGAATTGGATGCCACAAATTGAATATTATATATCATGAAATCCCTTTTCAACCCTAAAAATAATAATAGGTAAAAAAAAAAAAAAAAAAAAAAATGCTAAGAAAGATGATGTCGAGTCACACCCCACATAGGAGTGCAAAGGCTTATATTTCAAAGAGGATCCGGAGCAAAATAGAGTTGCTAGTTTGATATATATTTTTTTTTTAATTCCGAAATTTCTTAACATTACCAGAAATTACCTGTAATATTATTTTCTTTATTTAATGACAACCATTTATGCATTACATTTTTTGTAAACACGTTTTTTTAATTCCGAAATTTCTTAAAATTACCAGAAATTACTTGTAATATTATTTTCTTTATTTAATGACAACCATTTATGCATTACATTAAGTAACAATTCTTCTTTCAGAATTTCCGGTGCATTTCAAAATTTTTTAATTAAAAAAAAAAGGCCAATCTGGCAACCCTGGACAAGAAGTTGCATCTATTCCTATAGTAGAGATCCGTACTTTGAATTATTTGCAGATCTATATGCATGACCATGTTCTTTATCTGATGCATTATCTGGATTTTATAAATAGCTGTAGGCTGTGATGATTATAGAAATAAATGCTTTTAAAGTGCTTTTTTAGGAAATATGTATATTTGAAGTAGAAATATATAATTAAAGCATTTCATACAGAACTGGATAGGGATGGTGTCTGATAGAATTTCTAAAGACTTTTTTTACATGACTGAGTTCATGAAGCGAGAGCCAGCAATTGCCAATTATTCTATAATACACAATTGTCATCAAATAATTGGCGAAAAGTGAGAGAACATGAAAATCAATGAAATGATATCATTTGAGTAAAAATTATCTGTTACGCTTTGGACAATTAGGAGAATTTTGAATTGTGTGGCAGGGCCACCAGCATAGCAGTCCTAAAAAATAAGCCAAAAAGAATTCGAACGCCAATTCGTACGTGAAGAGCAAAGTTTTGAGAACCTAGCGTGAAAGACAAAACCAGACCGCATGTACTGGGAATGTTTATGATTTAACAAGGAAGTTAAACTCAAAACCTAAGCAGAGAGCAAAGAGTTATTTCTACTGACAGAAAGCAAAGTCGATCTGTATTCTTTTTTTGTATCTAGTGAGCGTGAATAATCATCCAAATGAATTATATTTATGTGAAAGGCATTTTAGTGATAAAGACATATGTTAAATTTCTTTTCTTTCTTTTCTTTTGGAGAGAAAATATAATGGGAGCTGAAATAAAAGTTAGGATAAAATGAATAAGCAATGAAAGACTAGTTTTAATTGAAATTTAGAGAAAAGGAATAATTTAAGAAAAATATATGTGATTCCACATCACAGTTCCGATTGTCTTTGAAACGTTAAAAAGGTTTGTAAAAGTATTTACTTTTAAATCCTGATGCCAATCAATCATTTTAATGCTTTAGTAAAATATGTACTTTTCTCCTGAAAACATTAAAAAAACATAGATAAATGTGTATTTACATATTTAAAAAAATAAAAAAACATTGTGTTTATCAGGCAATGTCGTAATGCCAGAATTTTTTTTTCTCATACGGAAAAATATATAAACTGTAATAACCATCTATATATATATAACATTTATATATATATATCATCCTTCTATATATATATATATATAATATATATTTTTTTTCATTATATAAACTGCTCATATTTAAATTGACAAATATAAAAAAGTATGTAACAAATATATAAAATATAATATAAAACATAATATAAAACAAATATCAAAGTTTTCAAGCATAACTTTTTTTGAAACAATAACTAAAATACTAATGAAAGAATATAAATTATGTTGTCGAGTATGGTTTCTAAAAATAAATCACTAATGAAGGCAGGTTTTTTTAAAAAATAATTGCATACCGTTATTGGAAGAAATATAAAGATTCTTATTTGAAACTTTCATATATTCTAAAGAAATGGAGAACAATAATTGTCAAAAGATGCAAAATGAACTCAAGTCTTGTCAGTTTCAAATAAAACACACTTTACATAATATAAAAGGGCATGTTCGTTATTTATTATTTATAGGGAAACTTTTCCGTTTAAATTATAGAAGAGAAATTATTTTTCTTTTCGTTTTTACTCAAAGGAAATACAGAAATGGCATTAGGGACACTAATAACCTTTCCTTAGCGGTTTGATGTAAAAATAACTAGAAAAAATGTAGTACAAAACAATATTTCAGTAAATGTACTTTTCAAAACAATTGTATATTTTAGTATAATGAAAAAGACTCGAGCGTAGCACTTAAGTTGTACTATATGAATTTCATTTGAGTGAATTTTAAATTGTAAATATTGTTTTAAATTAACGATACAGAATTTATTCAGTTATCGTTGTTCAACAGCTAATTTCTAATATCATTAGCAGTAGACGTCATTAGGTTTTAAAAAGTTTGCGCACTTGCATTTACGTTTCTATAACTAACAATTTAGCTATTACATATCGGGACATACCAGGCTGTACATACTGGGTGGTTATAAATAAACGTCCCAAATAAACCCTTAGTGGGCTAACCGCTCAACCAATCGAAAAGAAATTTTAGATATACTTATTCGAAGGTATGCGCTCGATATCGTGTTGATTTAAAACAATAGAGCTCTCACGATTACGGTTTTGATGGTTACCAAATCATAACCACGGTTACGCTTATGAAAATTGCCGGAGTAAAACACTTCTAAAAAAGGCCGCGAGGAACGAAGGGGGTGGCTACAAGACATGTTTTTCAGCAGCTGATTTTTTTATCTCACTTGCGAACTGAGTAATATTGTAAGATTTGTTTTAAAATGTTTTTGAGTTGTGTTTGTGTACACATAGTGAAAATAAAAATGTAATGATTTGTTTGCCTGCCGCTATAGGTCTCAGAGAAACCCCCCTTCAAAGTTCAAAGTGCAATGATTTGTTTTAGTGTGCTGAATATTACGTTACATAGGAACTGATTAGGATTACACGGGTAACGGGTTAGGATTACACCGATATTACACCGGTAATTTTAGTCATACGTGTATCATTCCAACGCCATTTCTGGTTTTTTAATGCCCTGATGAATTTGCGCAGAAAAAAAGGGATGTTGCCATTCGAAAATTTCGAAATATTTTCACTGTAACTGAGACTGTGAGAGTTCTATTCTTTAAAATCATCACGATCTCGAGCGCATACTTTCAAATATCTAAATATAAAGTTTCCTTTTAATTGGTTGAGCGGTTAGATCGCTAGGGGACATATATCGGGGAAGTTTTTTTATGACTACCCTATATATACCGTTATCCACATTTTGGTAATTTTGGACCCTCTCCGCCACTTACGATAGCATACGCTATCATTCCTTGAACTCACTTCCCTATTAATGATTTCGTTATCAATGTATAAACATTCTTTCCATTTTTACAGTTCGTTTCTTTTTTCTTTTCTTTTATACGTTTGCAGTGTTATGGCTGTACATTTATTATTCGGATATTTCATGGATTCAAATGAAAATAAGTCAATAAACTATCACTTTTACAAATGGAATGTTTTTATACCAATCAACGTCTAAAAGAAATCGTTACTATTAAAAAGTATCTCATAATAGGTTATCGTTACATAATGCATTCAGCAGTAATAGTAAAAATTGTCTTCTACCAATTGCCCCTGCAAGGGAAGCGTAACAGCAGTACTTCGTGTCAGGAAAACAGATGAACTCTCGTTCTTTTATCTCAGTCATCTGTTCTTTCTGATTATTTACTAAACACAACAGGTATCATTTCAAACAAATTTCAAACTGGAATCTCCACTGTTGTATGAGTGTATGGCAGAGAAACAAGAATGCCGAAAGTCAGGGTATTACATATTTTGGAATGAAATGATTTTACTCTTAATAGTTTTAACACTAACTTTGTATTTTCTTAATAATATACAGAGTTCTCACGCTATTAAGCCACGCCCCATTTTGTAAGGACTCTATTACCAATAATCGCATCAAACTATGTTCTAGCTAATGAAACATGAAGAAAATGATCTTTATAATAATGCTGTTTGTGGAGTCCTTACAAAATGGGGCGTGGCTTAATAGCGTGCGAATCCTGATATAAATACCTCTAAAATTAAAGATAGCAGGCTGTTTTGAAGTAATGAAAGAGTAACAAAAGAAGAGAAATTTTTATTTGGATAAAAATGTAATTGATATCATGAAGCAACCCATACTCCCTACAGATATGTTAAGATATTAAGGGATCGACATTTCTACCCATAAAGTTATAACGCTATATATGAACCGCACCTACGGTATATTCCAAGCTACTTTGACAAATCTGGTGGATTATTATATATATATATATATATATATATATATATACAGGGTTGTTATAATTATTCAGAAGGCTCTGGAGCCGGTTCTATGGCTCCAAACCAAACAAAGATTCACTAGTACGTAGTTGAAGGGATGCGCTCTGCAAACATCGAAAAAAAATTAGTTAAAATTTTTGTCAATAGGTGGCGTTGCGCCAAAATTTAAGCCGATATTTGCAGATTCCTTTATTTTGTAAAAAACAAAATACAGGAAATTTTCTTTCACGGTTGGTAAAAGTAAACTTTTTCCGATTCGTTTTATCAATTTCGGTCAATCCAGATGAAACACACAAAATCACAAAATTTCACCCAACGCTTGAAACAGATCACATTTTATTCAAATTTTCGACGAATGACGTCAAAGTGACGTCACAACTTCGAAAACTTGAAACACCCTTCTAACCACCTGACGATTTAAAACTTGCTGATAAAGTGTGTCTGTGATTTCTTTGACACAGGAACAGTTGATTGTTTCTGAAAAGCATTTGAATCTACGCTTTGTGGAGAATAGTAACTTTGAAAGAAAAGGCACTTCTTGTAAAATTATTTTATCAAAATAACAGCAACGCAGGTGCAGCTCTTCGAGAATTCCGGAAACTAAAAGATGTTAGACTTGGACCAATGTCGGATCGTGGAGTTCACAAAATGATTAAAAATTTCGAGGAAACAGGAAAACTCGACATTCTTCCTGGCAGAGGACGAAAAAAGGTAGACATTTCTAGCATTGAAGATATTGTTATTGCTGGTGTGGATTTAGCAAGCCAGTCATCATTTGTTAATGCAGGTGTGCCAGCTATTGCGAATGAAGTCGATATGCCGATTTCCACTGTGAGAAAAATGATACTACAATTTTTGTGCTACTATCCATACAAGATTCAGAGGGTGCAACAACTAATACAGGGTGATACCGAAAGTCGGCTATCATTTTCAGTACAGTTTCTTGAACGAATGAATGTGGGCAATTCTTGTCCCTGGAATGTTCTATGGGCTGATGAAGCTCATTTTTTATTTAAACGGATAAGTGAACACACACAAGTGTCGAATTTGGGCGAAAGGGAATCCTAATGTTGTCCAAGAAGTTCCATTGCATGCATCTAAAGTGACGGTGTGGTGCGGTTTCACAGCTACGTTTACGATAGGGCAATATTTTTTTGAGAAACTAATATCCACAGGACACATTGTATGTTCCGTAAATGGAAGAAGGTATCTCAATATGTTGTCAAATTTTCTGATTCCTGGGCTGCAACAGCGAGGCTGCCTTCAAAATATTGTGTTCATGCAAGACGGTGCACCACCACACATTTATAGAGCAGTTCGGACTTTCTTAACAAGCCATTTTACAGAAGACCGCATCATAAGTCGTTAATTTCAAACAGTCTGGCCCCCACGATCGCCTGATCTAACACCATACGATTGATGGTGGTAGGGATTTTTCAAAGATTCTGTATCTAAAGACAGATGTCAGACAATCTCTGATCTGAAAGCAAGTATTAGACTTCATATTCGCTCAATCTCACAGGACAGTTTACGCAATGCTGTAGAAAACACAATTCTGAGAATGGAATGCGTTATTGAAAATGGTGGAGGATTCTTTGAGCATGCGTAATGTTATTCTTCGTTATTTCCTCGTTGCCGAGCGACATGTTTTATTTTTGTTGATGCAGATTACATCACATGAAATTATATTCATTTTTCTGTATTGTTTGGAGTCATTGGTCAGGCTCTCTGATTAGGTGAACTTTTATTATAACAATTCGCAGTTCCTCGAAGTTTGTTAAAACTTTGAAATTTGTGTGCTTCGTCTTGACTGACTGAAATTGATATAATGAATCTGCAAACATCGCCTTAAATATTAGCACAACGCCACCTACTGAAGAAAAATGTAACTATTTTCTTTTTCGATTTTCGCCGAGCGCATCTCTTCAACTACGTACTAGTGAAATTTTGTTTCATTTGGAACCATAGAACCGGCTCTAGAGCCTTCTGAATAGGCGAACTTTAATTATAACAACCCTGTATTTTACCCTCACCAGAAAAAAATTGAATAATACATCCTATAAGTAATATAAAAGAATGCATGAAAATTTAAGGTCAAAATTTCTTAAATCTGTGTTCTTGGAATTTAGAATTCCGCGATTTGGCAACACCAATTCCAAATTTTATACATTTGAGCGCCAATATTTTCATAAGAATCTGAACATTTTTTTTTTTTTTTTTCAAAATAATTTGTCAATATAAACACTCAAAATAGATATTTCAATATATATTTTTTTAAAAATGTGATAATATATCTAACTGAGAAATAAATAACATATTACATATGAATTTATTAAAATTGAAAAATACATTTCCCTATTAAATAAAAATTTAAAAAATGGTATCATAAAGTAAAAAAAAACTTTTGATCTCAGAAAGACATATAATGCACGTTAGTGTATTATAGGAAATACAGACAATATAATACTATTTTTATCTATCATCCATTATACAATATGTGTGGAACGTATAAAAAGTATTAAGATTTACAATAGCTCACATTTTTATCCGATAAGCACCTCGTAAAATAGAAGATAATCGTACGTTATTTAATGGTTTGAAAAGGGGTTTCAACAACACTCCTCCAAATATTAAATCGCATTACTTTATCTTATATGTAATAGTTGAAAATAAAATAAACAATTAAATTTAAAAAATCAAAAAACCCGACTGTGTAAAAAGCGAACTAATTAATTATTTCTCATCAATTTGAAACATTTTTTTTCAATTCCTACTATTAGCTCACACTCTTGCTATATATACAGGGTGGTTATAATTAAACTTCCCCTATAAACGGCATCTTACAGCGCAAACGGGTGAACGGAATGCAATAAAATTTGGTATGGAGACTATACACGAGATGCGCTCACGGAATTTCGAAAAAAAAGTTCCAAAAATACCCACCAGAGGGCGCTTTTCCAGAAAAAGCATTAAATTTAACACAATAAACAGCCAGAACAGCCGGTTTTACATTTTATTATTCAAATTTCTTGTTCTGGATCGGTAATATGTTTCCTGTATTCCGTTTTGCTCGTTTATTGTGTTAAATTTAATGTTTTTTGGAAAAGGCGCCCTCTGGTGGACATTTTTGAACTAATTTTTTTTTCCTAAATTCCGTGAGCGCATCTCGTGTATAATCGAAAAACGTAATTTCGTTGCATTCCGTTCACCCGTTTGCGCTGTAGGATGCCGTTTATATGGGAAGTTTAGTTATAACCACCCTGTATCTTGTTCAAATTTTCAATCGTTAATATAATAATTATTATTAATCCAATCAAGCTCAAATAATTTTTTTAAACTTGTAGTGGATGACACTTGATACTAGTCTAGTTTTTTTTTTCAAATAGTAATTCATTAATTAAATTAAATTAATTAATTTTCAATAATCGAGTGAGCCCCCTTTTTGATCAAGGTATTTTAAGACCGAGAGAGCCCTCTTCTTGATCAAGGCATTTTAAGCGCCACTCATAAGAAAAGAAGAATGGGAGAAAAAAATTCTCTTATTGACCTAAGTAGGAATTGACTTAAAATATATTTTGTATATTACTTACCTATTTTTTTTATTTACTTGTATTGATGACTTTTAAGTTGTGTTTAACTGTTAGTTCTTATCTATAAACACTGTTTTGATAAGATCTATAGATGTCTATGATGGTTAGAGTTGCAGTAAAGCTTAGAGATCCACAATACATACACAACTTCCAGGTTGTATAATATTTTAACGGAGCTTCTGACTGTAAAATAGTCAATGAAACATCGTCTTTATTTTGAAAGACTTATCCAATGACATGCCTCTCAATAGGGTGCGTAATTTTTCTTTTCGTCTGTACCGCCATTTTGAATTTATAAAAATAAAACCTTGTCTATAACCATCGGGCAGTTAAGACGAATCGATAGAGACCTCATTCATTAAAATCCATCCATCCGTTGGGATGTTTCGAGGGTATAAAGAAATCCACATACACAGATACGCGTGAAACATATAACCCTTCTTTTCAGTCGGGTATAAAAAAAAGATGAAAACAGCTATAAATACTATAGAAAATAATACCTAAACTCGGATAAATAACTAAAATTTATTTTTTTCCAAACATAAATTGTGTTTATCAAACAAAAAACAATTCCAATCAACATAAAATGTCCAAACATAATAATATCAAAGGTATAAACATGTAAGTGCAGCGAATGAACTATTGGCTGATATGTGTTATAATAGTGTAACATTATTTAACATTTTCTTCAATAAATTTTAACGTTTAAAGTTACATAACATATTATACCTATAGAAATGTCTATATGTACATTTATATTCAGAGGGTGCCCACTAAAGTCCGTTCCCATCCTCTTAACTGCCGGATGACTGCAGTTATAGTCATAAAGTGGTATCTAGATGCAGTAAATTAGGTATGCTCTGCTATATGAAACTGCTTACGGCGCCATTTGGCGCAAAACGGCAGAGTTAGCTTCCCTATCACGAAAACGGAACGATATATGGGGAAAACGTTAATTACAAAGTTCTTGAGAATAATCATTTAATACGAAAATACACCAGATGGACACGAATGCTAAAAACAGAAGGCTTAAAACACGCATTCTTTTGTTAGCAATTTTCTATTCTGAGACGTCACGAAACGATCTTAGAAAGAAAAAAAAAATCACCAGATACCTTTATTTCCGATGCTTAATCTTCTCTTCTTCAGCTGCCGTGCATATCTGGACATCGGATGCCACGTTGGCACAAGCATCCATAATGCGTCGTTGTAGATCCTGATATGGTAGAGGAGGGGTCACATACACCTGTTTTATCAAGTAATTCCGCAGAAAAATCGTTTCTTCTTTGTCTCAATTTTTGTGATGTCACAGTTTTGAAAATGACGAATAAACATTTGTTTATACGAAATTGATAACATCAATAAATAACTGTTTTTAGCATTCAGGTTCACAAGGTGTCTTTTCGCACAAAATCGAGGATGCTCTACAACTTTGTAATTCACTTATGTTCCATATATCATACCGTTTCGAGATAGGAGCGCTAACTCCACAATTTTGCACAAGGTGGCGTTGTAAGCGGTCTCATGTAATAGCGCATAGCCACTTTACTACACCTAGACACCACTTTTATGACTATAGCTGCAGCCGTTCGGCAGTTAAGAGAGTGGAAAATGATATAAGTGGGCACCTTGTATATATGTATTATATAGTGTCAGACAAAAAATAGCATCATCTGTGTAAAAAAAAAGTGTGCAAATAAAGTTTTTTTTTTTATGTTTATGTTTCATGCAAATAAAATGTTGATACATTAAAATAAACCTGTTGTATTATTTTCCCATGGCAATTAATTTAACAACAACAAAAAATATATATATATAATTATTGTTATTAAGTTCTGAAAGGGAAAAACGCAAAATTTTACCAAAAATGAAACAGAGTAATTAACCAAAAATGCATTAGATATTAAAAAAATTACATAACTGCAGTCATGTTACATGCCCGTTGATATGGAAATTTGTAATTCCAATTATCTGCAATGTATAATTACAGTTTAATTGTATGTAATTAAGTATAGTTAAAATTACATGCCAAAACAATTGCTGCAGCACTGTAACCGGAATCACCCCCATACCATTATTTGGCAAAATTTCTGTGTTTGAATGTACGTAACTGTAATCAATTACATGCAATTAACCTGTAATTACACTGCGGATAATTGAGATCTTTCAAATTTGCCTCTGGTTACTATTTACCTATTATAGGGAATATTTAAATGGAAAAGATTTCCTATCAACTTTCTCATTCATATTTCATTAACCTCTTAACGGTTGCATAAAATAACGGTTTAAAAATTCAAATTGCTCATTGGCACCACTTTTTTAAAAAGAAATATTCTTCTTATTTAATGACAGGTAAAATGATACCAAACTAAAGCCAATTACAATATTTTATAAAACTGGTTGGAATCAAACAATCTGGATAAAAGACACAGCCCGTGAATATCACGGGAGCTTGAATTAAGGGGTTAAGTTTTTTCTTGCAGTGGATACTTTAGAAATTTTTCACATCTTTCTTTAATCTGTTTTAAACTTTTTTTTTCCATTTTACTGTAGCTTTTCAGAATAAATATACATTATTTTGTATATAGTATAACCAATAACCTTTCATTATGCACTCTGTATAGTAAAAGATTTCCAAAACCACTTAATTAAGTGAGCTTTGAGCATCTAGTCAACGCTCCCTCACACTGACTGGATCAAGTCTCCCCACATAGCCCTTTCCTAAAGAATAGCACATTGTTATGTTAAGCCTCAGTTACTGAGCAGTATTTATGGCTGGAATGAAAGCTCGATATTTCTGCATTACTTAAAACCTACTTACTTAAATTTATATGACATATTTTATCTGCAAAAACCTTACAAAATATTTAAAATAAACATAACTTTATAGTGGTATCAATTTATCGAAATTATCAAATTTATCAATAGGTGTCAACCAAAGCTACTGGAATGCTCAAACAGCATTCTTTGTTTCATACACATAATCGAAATAGGTAAAATACATTTTTAGGCGTTTTCCACTACATAGCTGCCAACTTTTACGCTTTTTGGCTACCACTAAAATTTTAAGGAGATTTTCGCCTTCTTTAATCATGAGATTTCGACGATTGAATGAGATAATATTTTCTATAAATTTTTAGTGGTATGAAAAAAGCGTAAAGGTTGGCAGCTATGTAGTGGAAAACGCCTAAAATTTTTTTTTTACCTATTTCGATTATGTTTATGAAACAAAGAATGCTGTTTGAGCATTCCAGTAGCTTTGGTTGACACCTATTGATAAATCTCTGAAATGCTTTTAAATATGAAAACTGATGGGTGGGTCAAGCCTGCCCTATGGTGAACTCTCCCTAGTCTCCCATATATATATATATATATATATATATAAGAAAAACTGTTAGAAAAACTTTTTAAAAACATTTTAGCAAACAATACTATTAACTTTTCAGATCTAAAAATTAAAATCACAGAAAACAAAACAATAACCGATCTTTATGACAAACGTAAAGATTTCCAATTCAAAGTTAATACATTTACTCTTTTTAAATCCTGTCTACATATTGCAGTTTATCGTAACATAGTCCTTAATCATTTGTATAGAATCAAGAGTTTACGTTCCTCACATCTTATTAATAAAAACATGAAACAATTAATATTTGATGCATTAAATCAGGGTTTTCCTAAGAAATCCATATATTTTTTAATCTACAATTAGTTTATTAATGATCTAAACAATGGGTAGTAGAGTAGTAAATTGTATGTTACTATTAACATTTTGCGAATTATAAAAATATATTAAAAAATAAAAATAAAAATAAAAATAAAAATAATAATCATAACAAATTAAAAATACAAAAAAATAAAAAATATATAATAGGTTGGCTGGATGGGTAGATGTTAAATTATGGAGGAGGGAGGCATTGTCTGGATAATTTATACGCAAATGTTGATTTAATAAAAATATTATTATAAAAAAATGAAAGATACATTGTAATAATTAATTTCCAAGTTTATGTTGGTTGAGATTAGTAAGCATTTCTGAATAATGGATAAAACCATTTTATATTATATTAATTTATTTCTGTATATTATAATTTATAAATAGTGGGCTATAATACTGTATATGATTCATATAAAAATGTTAAAATGTTATATTTAGTTGTATCTGCCCCTCCCCCCCCACCAAAAAAAAAAACAAAAGAAAAAAATAATTAAATAAATAAAAATTAAATTTATATGTCGTTGAGTTGGGTAGTATTTCTATATTTTTTATATAATTTTCTAATATTATTATTTATTTACTTAATTTCTTCTGAATTATAACTTAAAAACAGTTATAAAAACGTTACAATATAGATGGTAATTATCTGTTAGCTTTATTCTAATTAGCTGATTTAGAATTATACAAATTGTGCTGTTAGGATCTTTTTAAAAAATAAGAGTAAATCTGGATTTATAATATGCAAACTGGCATTAAAATTCTCCCTACTTAATTTCAATAATCTCAGACACTTGGCAGCACTAATTATATTTATGCTTAGATATTATTTTAAACCATTTTATAACTTGAAGAATCATCAGTAGAGGGCAGCATTATAAAATTATTGTCATTTTTTGTGTTGCCTACTTAGATAATAATTGACATTCCTACCACTCAAATTAATTACTGTATTTCTTCATTCCTATTTTGTAATGGATTTACACTGGGAGCCTTTAATTAATATATAAAATAATTTATAATGTTTAGATTAATTACGATATTATATTTATGTTATTAATAATATTATTTACTTGGTGTGATGATTTTGAATTGTCACAATTCACTTTTAACTATTCCCATTAATATGGCAGGGTTTTTGCTGTGATTGTTGGGTAAGCATGATTACAATTCAATATGGTATTTTAAAATATTGCATGATTCTATTGCTGAGTAAGTGTTTAAGTTACATATTTCATTTTTATTTCTATTGGGCATGACATTGTTCTGTCCGGGTCTTACATATTAATTATATATCCAATTATGTATTTCTTTCATTTTTTTCAAGGTGTGGATAAGTGGGCAATGGAAGAAGAAAACATTTAAGCTCTAGCTTATTATTTCTTCCTCAGAAATTAACCGCTTATTACTAA
Source organism: Maratus speciosus (assembly GCA_963932465.1). Taxonomy (NCBI): domain Eukaryota; kingdom Metazoa; phylum Arthropoda; class Arachnida; order Araneae; family Salticidae; genus Maratus; species Maratus speciosus. The sequence goes on from OZ010794.1 coordinate 159,852,397, forward strand.
GGATTTCGTAATATTGCCCTTTAAAACGAGTTAAGAATCATTAGTTCCAATTTTATTCATAAATGCGCCCTTATTTTAAGTACATTTGATAGTTTTTCAGTTTGAATTAACGAATTTACAATTTTGAAATCATACATTTCGTGAAAAGGATTTGTTGTTGCTGACAATGTTTCATTATTTCAGGTCTTTTGTCGTTGGTTAATTTAATTTCGTTACAAATAGTTTTAGAAAATATCTCAAATATTTATGATTTTCTTCATATATTACATTATTTACTTTTACTTTTTATGAATTTGACATTCTGTTGTTTTTCCTTTCGCCAATTTTGAATGTTTTAATTTTTAATACTTCATATATTCGTGATTAGGATATAAGGTTATTTAAAAAATCCATTAATGAATTGTTAAATTAATAATAGTTGATCCAGCTTTATTATGTATAATGTCAGTGTAATGTATTGATACTCACTTTATTAATTTTTATTTTTAATTAAAAAAAAGGTGATGAATTGTAATATTATATAATGGTTATATATATATATATATTAATATATACATACAGTGTATATTAATATATATATATATTATATATATTAATATATATATTATATATATAATTATATATGTAATATATATATTATATATATATAATTATATATATAATATATATATATATTATATATATTATATATTATATATATATAATATATATATATTATATATAATATATACATATATATATATATTAATACAGTGTATTTGTTCCTGTTTCGTTAACTTAAAATCCCATATCAAAATCCCCATATTCTATGCTTAGTAGATAGCTTCCCCTTATTAAAATCGCACTATGTGGATATACTTTTTCTTTCATAAACGCTGCCTTTAAAATATTTTGAGACGGTTCCTATAAAAACTTTCGCGCATTTTTTGGACCAACTTGCACCTTTTTTTTTTTAATTTCATATGCGGCTCCGTAATATCTTTCGTTTAGTTGACTGGATAGGGATCCGGATCACAGATTAAATTCATTTAAATTTCTCTGATGATGGCCTTGTAATGGCTGAAAGCGTTTTGGGTTTTTCTAATGTATTTTAAGATATTTTTAATGTATTTTAAATAACTTTATATTATATGTATGCACCTGAAAGTAATTTCTGTACATTTAATTTTGCCTTTTTATATGAATTGAAAATATATATTTTCATTTTAATAGGAACTTTAAAATTCTAAATTTTTCAGAATATATTTTTAGAAAAATGTATGTCTAGACACAAGCGTCTGAAAAGAGAAAAATTAATATTCAGAAAAAACAGAAAAGAAAGATATTTGTGTTATGTTATATCTTAAATTTATTTCAAGAAACCGCATGCGTTAAAAGCAATTAGCATATTTCTCCGATTTACTGAAAGTACTATTTGCATTATTGGTTAGGAACAATATTTTAAACAAGAAAACGAATTATATTCAAAAGAATTTTGCACAAGGGAAATATGGATAAACATTTTACAGTACAGTTATTCAAAATGCGGAAGATATTTTTCATTTAGTTCGGCGTTTATCGAAGATTGAATTTCACGAACATTCATTAAAATACAATTCCTTCTTTTATACGAAAAATGTCATTTTACTATTCATACCGTTAATGATAATGAAGAAATAACGTAATAATATTATTTCAACATTCTGAAATCTAGAAGGAAAAAAAAAAACTTTATTGGACAAATTAGGCAAACACCTTCCAAGCATGTGCACAGCGAAATTCTACTTACGCACACACTTTCTTTAATCTAGGTGAAAAAAAATTATATATAATACTCGCATTGATTTAAAAATTGCATTTTCAAAAATAATTTTCAGTTATATCTATTCTAATACATGAAAGAGTAAAATCCAAGTAATTCAAATGCAGTTATTATAAAATTTTAAAATTAAATTTTAATACATGATAATAATCTACTGAAATTAAAAAAAAATTGTCTAAAAATATTTGAGTCATAAATCTAATTATTCTACTTATTGTTTCTATTATGTTTAAGATTTATTTTATATTTTTAAACATTAAACTCGAGATCTTGAAATGTATAACGAATAATATCGATTTCAAATAATAATTAGATGTATCATTTTACTCGCCACTGGCGAGAAACTGTAAAGATCGGCGAAAAGTTTTTTTTTTTTTTTTTTTTTTTTTTTTTTTTTAAGTAGTTAGCTATATTTTTCAACTTTCCTAATTACTGCGATGTAAACATGGTACTAAGTTCTATTTTATAATTAACTTTCATCTCTTGTTTATATTTCTTAATTTTACAGGAAAAAAGGCCATGAAAACGCATTATAACAATAGTAACCAACTATTTTTTGAGTTTAGTAAATTTTGTCATAAAAATTGTACGTTGCATCTTACTAGCTGGTGAAATAAATCCTTGGCTGGTAAGATTTTCTAGAAATTCCTCACCCCTGATAATAATAATACTATGTCTTAAATATGTTATATTATGAAGGTGGGTGCCAATCATTATGCATTCTTCTTACCAGTATGATTTAATGCTAATCATACATCACCTCGACGGTCGAGTTGATGGCTGAAATTCCAAGGTTAGAAAGAACTCGATTAGCATATTAAAATGCAACTGTTCTGCCAAGTCATATCTTGGTGGAAGCCACCTGTAGACTCAATATTAATGATTGATCGGTAGTTTTATCATTATGTATCTGCACCCAAAGTCATTAAAACATGGAGGACCGGGAGTAGGGAAACACAATGATATATCTATCAGTCAAACAATAAAATTGGACTTGCAGGTGTTTTCCATCAAAATATGACTTGGTAGACCAATTGCATTTTAATATGCAAATCGAGTTTTAAATATTGCTGGAATTTCCTCCATCAACTCGATGAGGTGATGATTTCTGCAGCCGCCTCCGATCTAATACATTTTCCATGACAAAAATTACAGTTCACAATCAATTTTGTAGTGTTAAAGAATATTTTTTTATTTAATGAATCTATTTGCAATATATTGATCACAATGCGTTAGAAATAATGTCTTATGAAAATATATTATAACACTTTTGTTTAAGGTAAATACCGCTTAAGGATCGTATTTGCATGTACTATGAATGAATAAACTTCAATATTTCTAATGATTTGAAAAAAAATAAACAGTTCATTATTTTATCTATACTAATAAAATAAAGTATCGCTCTGTCTTTGTGCCTGTATGTCTGTCTGCGATGGCTAGCGAAATCTACTGCACGAAGAAATCTGAAAAACTGGGTATCCAAAGCAGGTTCTTATGCACCTACAATTCATATTTTAATTATTTTAAGACGCGGGCATCCTGGTCCTTATAACATTTTATTCCCTAAATTGCAAATAATTTCCCCCTTTTTATCCGATCTTTTTAGGTTTGGAGCCCTTTCTCTATTTTGTTTTCCCTTATTCTACATTCAAGATAGTGCCTGGTCTCCTGGGTCCGGTACAGGAGAAAAAAAAAATATATAGTCGACACTCTATTGACCAGGGAAAAGTGTCGTCATAAGCGGAGTGTCGTGGTAACCGGAGTTGGAGAAAAATATGCTTATAAAAAGCTGTATTTTTAATTAATTAATTACAATTTTAAATTCATAACTGTTCTTGCAGTTTTAAGCAGTACAACATTATATTAAACAAAATAAACACGAAAACGAAACTGAAAATAAGAAAAATCAGATATATGAAGATTTTTTTTTTTTTTATTGTTATATGAAATATTGATGAATTAAGGTTTGCTTGAAATAAATGAGCTTCCTACATTTCTTTTTTCAATATCATACAATTATTTGTAATCAGTATTCGTTGTTTCAGAAATGGATGTTAGATAATTTCAGAACATTTCAATGCAATGCAGTGCTTCGGTTTTAGTATGTTGGAAAACGCCGAGTAACCACGAAAAAGCGCCGCCTGACCTGAACAAAAAGACTGAAATGCCTATCTGGAGCTTAAATGGGTCATTCATTGTGTGAGGGTTTATTTATTCAGATAAAGGATTGAAGTAAAATTTCTCATTTATCTTAATGGGTATTTTAGACACTTTTGTGAAAAGTTTTGCTAAGACATTTCTTACTGCTTAATTTCCGTGCTTATGGGGTGGATTATGAAAAATGGTCAATTTTCCTAGACCGTCGGAATATCCGGAGTTAAAAATTATTCAACGACGTAAAATCCGGAGTTTATTTACATTACGATCATATACAGAATATCGGGACTTTGAAAACCTGACGTGATAAGCGGAGTGAAGTGAAAACCGGGTGTCGGGATAACGAAGTTCGACTGTATATATAAATATATTTATGAAAAATAAGAACACCAAAGTTCAACGTTGGTTAAGTTATAATTCGTCTTTGGGAAAAGAGTAATTGAGATTCAGATGTTAATAACGTTATTTATTTGGCGGTTCGGAACTATTTTTTTTAATTGGCGTACTCGGTACGCTTCCCGTATTTTTTAGGTTATTTCGGTTATGATTCAAACGATTTTTTTTCTCTTATATTTTAATTCAGAGAACTTGAGAGCAGAATGAATCATTTAATTTATCACTTTTAATTAAATTTCGAAATATTTAACACAACCAAAGTAAAAACAAGTAGTGTTATGTTAAAATTACGTAAGAAAATATTCAAAATTATTAATAAAATTAACCCACCGTATTCATATATGTTCAAGCATTCTTAAGAAATAACGGTTTAAAAGAAATGGAAAAAAAGGAATACACATTAGTTATATATTTTTAAATCTTAAATGTGCATCAATGACTAACCCACCGTATTCATATATGTACAAGCATTCTTCAGAAATAGCGGTTTAAAAGAAATGGAAAAAGGGAATACACATTAGTTATTTATTTTTAAATCTTAAATGTGCATCAATGATTCGTATGCATTTAACAGAATTAGCATATTTTTTTCAATTTGCTATAAGCATTATTTTCTGTATTTGAGGGATATAAAATTGTGAGCTAGATAACGAAAGATATTCTGAAAAAAATTGCACGTGTTTGTTCACATTAAAAGTTATACAATGCAGATATTGCAAATACAGCACAATTTTTCTCTTTTCTTATAAAATTTCACAAACATTTAATAAAATAAATTTACACAAAAATGTGATTTTGCAAAGTTTAACCCTTTATCTACTGACGGTACTTATAAGTATCACTTACTTTAAACTTTCATACTATAGTGAATATTACTAATTTCTAATGGTACTTTGCAAAAACACTCTTTTAAATCCACTTTATCCGGATACATAGCAGCAGCAGTTGTAGGTTTGTTATTTTAGAGAGGAATAAGGCTATCTTTGAAGCAGTCGATGTGTTTTGTGCTAATTTTTTGTACAGATTGCAACGCTAGTCTTTTTATTGCTGCAAACACAGTAAAGAATGTAAGATAAGTGTTGGATTTTTTTTATGTGTTCATTATAATCTTAGAATACAATATGACTAGCTATTTTAGGTGAACGGTGTATGTATTTGACTTAACAGTTGAATTACTCGATGGTACTTATAAGTACCGTCACTACACTGGGTGTTGGAGAAAAACTTCTCTTTTACTTTTCGTCTGTGTGGAGATCCATCGTTTACATCTGCTTTAAAATGTAATTACTAATATGTAGTATAGTAATAATTTTCATAGTATTTCTTTTCTGTTTCACTGTTATTTTTTACAGGAAATCGAAAAAGTTGTGGCAACGGCTCTTTTTTGTTATGCCAGAAATGACATATGTAAATTCATATATTGCATATGTGGAGATGCGAGAGAACATAATGACCCTGAAATATAGACGTCTCATAACTAAAAGACTGCTAACAAGATTAAAACCTTAAAAAAATACTTTTTTTTACCCTTCCAGGTGCAAAGCATTTTCAATGCTAAAGTGTAGAAATAAATGATTGGCACTGAAAATTGCCGAAAAAAGTATTTGTAAATGTGAGAAAGGCTATATTTCCCATACTTATTAAATCGAAAATATTTTACATCAATTCTGGTGCCATTTGAAACACCTTGTGGGTTTTCTGTTACGATATTTTAGTAATAGTGTACTGACGGTACTTTAAAGTACAACTTTAAATAATTACCTCCACGGAATTAAATTTCTCACGGATGAGTATTTTTTTTTTATGTTTGTCCTTTAATTTTCATTCTAGTAAATGAAAAAGAAATTATATGAAAAAATTGCAGTAGATAAAGGATTCGGTGATACTAATATTATATATGTAAAAATTCAATTCTTCGTATATAATGTTATTATTTCAGTTTCTCTTTCTCACTAGGATATAGTACTTTCACTAGGATAGAGTTAAAGGAAATATGTTTTATATCGCCAAAAATATTTTAGGTGGATAATAGTTTCCGGACGAATAAAAAACAAGTTGGTAAGTGTGATCATAGATCGCACAGAGGGTTTCGTTTAATATTCCTTTCAAAACACTTTATCCTTTTGCGAAATCTGTTAGTTCCACATTTCGCAACCAGGGGACGCACTCTATTCTAGACAAACATCTATCCGAACGAAATTCCATTTTACAACTATCCGTAGGTATATTAGTCGAGGGGATCAGGTCTATAGCACCCGAAATAGGTAGGCGCCCCCTGGTGGTAGAAATTGGAACTGAAATCTGTAAGGCTATGTGCATAGTATGAAAGAGTGGTCAAAGTGGTGTCGGCAAAAGTTAGGAAAGCACCTACCGGTTGCAATGGGGGGAGGTTAGAAAAATTGCTTAAAATGCACAAGTTAGAGCACGGTGGGTAAATAATATAAGACTTTATGAAAATTTTATGATTTTTCGTGTGATCGCAAGTGTTCTGCTATACGTATGCAAAATTTCAAGCCTTCAACTTAAATAGGGGCTCAGTTAGAAAGGAAAGCTTAAAATACACATGTTAGATCCCAGAGGGTTAAATATAAGACTTTTTCAAAATTTTATTATTTGTCGTTTGATGTGAGGTGTTCCGCTATAAGTATGCAAAATTTCAAGTCTTAAACTTAATTAGGGGCTCAGTTAAGGAAAAAAAAGCTTAAAATACACAAGTTAGAGCCCAGAGGGTTAAATATAAGACTTTTTCAAAATTTTAGGATTTGTCGTTTGATGTGAGATTTTCAGCTATATGTATGTAAAATTTCGAGTCTTAAACTTAATTAGGGGCTCAGTTAGAACAAAAAGATTAAAATACACAAGTTAGAACCCAGATGGTTAAATATAAGACTTTTTCAAAATTTTATGATTTGTCGTTTGATATGATGTGTTCAGCTATAAGTATGCAAAATTTTAAGTCTTCAACTTAATTAGGGGCTCAGTTAGAACAAAAAGATTAAAATACACAAGTTGGAGCCCAGAGGGTTAAATATAAGACTTTTTGAAAATTTTAGGATTTGTTGTTTGATGTGAGGTGTTCAGCTACAAGTATGCAAAATTTCAAGTCTTCAACATATATAGTTTCTAAGAACGGACTCTGTGACGGACAGACAGACAGACAGACAGAAGAGCGATACGAATAGGGTTTCGTCAGATGAACGAAACCCTAATGAATAAACTAAACATAAGTAATAACTTAAATACTTGTGATATAAAATGATGTAACATTTATTATGTAAAGGCATGATACAGCAAAAAAATTTTGTCTTCAAAGGAAATCGGTAAAATAATTAATCCTAATACAATTGTCATGTAAAAAAAAAAAAAAAAAAAAAAAAAAAAAAATCATGGATAGAAATGTGAAATTGTATTATGTAAAACATTAGTTTCATGTGCAGTATTAAAGACAATACATAACGTCATGCGGTATGCAGTAGATATAAAGTAGATGATCAGGGAGTATTACTTAGCAAAAAGAAATAAAAAATCAAATGAGACACGGTATGTATACATGGTTCGTACGCCTACTTGAATTTTGCAGTCCAGAAAAATTTTCGGTACCAGTATTATCTTATAGAAAATCTCTTTTTAAATGAAGGTGAGATTTTGCGATCGTTACCTAGATTTATTTTTCTATAAAAAGAAACTCGTAGTTCTCCAGGAGAAATAACGGAAGCCGTACGAACCTTGGTATACTTTGTTATTAAAAGAACTCTTGTTACACAAAAGTAAGTGCAAAACTAAAGCTGGAAAATGTAAGATTACTTCGAATGTAATTTTATTTTTCATTTGTGAAATAATTGAGAAAGTTTAAGGTATGTGTCTATCCTCAAATCGCTGTTTTTGTAAAAAAATTCAATTCTTTTTATTATTTTAAATTAAATTTAAAAAATTTAGAATTCTAAAAATGCCTTACTTTTGGTTCGGAGATAATTAGAAGCAGAGTTATAGCGCAAAATATATACCGGAAATGAACTTTCTGAAACCGGAAGTGAACGTTTAATGAGCCACAGAAAGGTAAACAATACATTTTAATACACAAATATGCAGTATATAATATATACACAAATATATAAACACATACAACTATGGTATATTTTAAAGTTGTGAAATTTATACATAAATTTTTGTGCTATATCTAAATCTTAATTTGCGTTTTCTGGAAAACTGCGTTTCTCATTGTGTACATTTACGAGAAATATCATTTCTTTAAAAAGTTTTTAAGATATTGAAATAAAATTTTATGTTACGAAGTAAAATATAGTTTGTAAGTTTGTATATATTAATTTAACACCTTCGGGATGGGAGCCTTTTACGAAATTTTTAATCCAAAGCGTTATAAGTAAGCGAACAAACTTAATGCTGAAATCAGACGTAAATTAACATAGTTGCGCCCCCTTGTAGACGGAGTGATAATTCACATACGCGGGCTTTTAGTGTGATGCGGATTTTCTAAATCTTTAGTCACTCATAAAAATCAGTTTTGTTTGCCACAATATTGAAAAATAACGGCGTAGCGAAAGGGGTATCCTGATCCACTTGACACCACGAAGTTTTCTTCGCATTATCACAAGCACTTCAGTTATTAATCAAGGTAAAAAAAAATTTACAATGTTAGTGGTGTGAGTAAGAAAACAGTTAGGTATCTACCTGTAGTTCAAACTCCATCCGCTACGTGGCACATGGCCTTGATTGATGTGACCTCGCTTTTAATCTTGCGGATACTTCTCTCATTTAAGATAGGACGCTTACTTACATCGCTTTGTTTTTAATCTTTTGTCACCGTTTTTTAAAAACAGAAATTTGTGTCTTCTTGAATCCAGAAAATGCGCTGATAAAATAAGACAAATTTTACAGTAAAATTTTACTGGTGAGAAAAAACAAGGATTCTGAGTGCTTAATGCTACGTGTCGGTCGTCCCCAAGGGGTTAAGAGCTATTTTTATTGAAAAATGCACATTTAAAAAAACTGTTTTGCATATAAAATTTGATATATGTTAGTAAATTTAAGAGGTTTTGCAAATCTTTTGCTTCATAACACTAGTAAGTGGTGTTTTAATATATTGTTGAAAAATGAAAAGAGATTTAATGAATAGATTTCGCTACAGAAGGTTTGTCATAAACGCAGTTCTTTACAAATATTTGATTAAATAGTGCCTACATTTGAAAAGTTAATTAAAATTCCATTAAACATTTATGTGAATTAATACTTTTATTCCCTCTTTTAGCTAAAAACACTTGTGTATGATAAAAATTTCATATTTTTCCAAAAAAAAAAAAAAAAAAAGTCACGAAGGTAGGCACATACCTTAACACTAGAACGTCTCGAAGGAGTCGATTCGACTCCGACGATATGATTAAATGTCAACTGTAACCAGGATTTTTTTCATAAAATAAGTTAAATTTAAACCACGCAGATTTTCGTTAAATAAATCAATCAAGTAATTTTAAATAAAAATTCTGGTGTCAAATATTTTTGTGAAGCTTGAGTAAAACTTCCGGGCGTTCTAGTGTTAAACATTGTTGAATACACAGACAGAAGAGGTAAACCACGCGGACCAGCTATCCAAAGTTTTTACACAATGCCGACAATCTCTAATGATAATGTTATAAAATAAACATATCACCTTAATTCAAGTAGTGCAACTCTGGTATTCGCAGAAAATCGTAATTGCAAACAAATTTAATTAGTTCATAAATCTCCCCAAAAAATATCATTGGTCGATGAATATCCGAAGATTTCTTGCTCACGAATATTTAGATTGATGTTTAACCCTTAAATGCGCGATTTTTTTTTATTTTGTTTCGAAAAAAATATATATAATTCTCTGAAAGGTTTATTACACAGGAAAAATAATGAATAAAATCAGAGATGCATTTTTCATATAATACGCCAATCTTTTCTACTGTTGCACATCTGCAATAGAAGTAAAAACGAATGTGGTGTGGCTGTTTTACGCTAAAATATTGCAATATGTATGTCACCAAATACCTTATTTTATATAAATATTTATTTTATAAAACTTAATATTTAACCCTTTAATTCAGATGATAGGATACGTTCTAGAAATTACGTAGTCCAGAGAATATGACTTTAAACCAGAAATATACAATGGTTAATTTAACTTTATTTACATACGGAAGGTCCCTTAATATTTAAATCAAATATTGCTATTATAATTTTCTGGTGTGAGTTAGATATATACGAAAACAAAATATATTATGTTCAAAACATTGTTGTTTGCATATATGCAAAGCTGCACATTAAAGGGTTCTACTGACCTATTACGTGACTACCCACCCTGTACCAGAACTTTTATACAAATACGATACAACCCCTCCACTTACATATTTTACTTTGCAAGAGAGACCACTATTGGATACATATATTCGAGAAGGAAGAAAGGCATACGAATATATATATATAATATAAAAATTTTCGATTGTAAAACAAATACCCTTATAGATCGATGTGATTTATATAAAAAAACTCCAGACATTATTTGAAACTGTGAATATTCATACGTATTTTATCATCATACGTTATTTTTATATGTTTCATAATATAACTAAATCAAACTGTTATCTGGTAAATGCTTGGATATAAGGATAGGATTTTTTTATTTATTAGATTATTTACTAATTTGAAATTTAATTTAAGAAATAAAAAAAAAGCGTTACATAATAAATGTTAAACATTAAAACGACTTTTTTCGTAAAAAAAAAAAAAATAATAATAAATAAAAATTAGGGACTTTATGAAAGTGTGGATATATTGCCCTAAGACTTATCACTTTTGACAGAGCACGAGTGTTATACCCAGCAAGGCGTGATTAAAACTTCGGTCAACTTGCCTGTAGCCCTTGGGCCTCTAATTTTAGGGATCTTAAATTTGGTATGAAGTTTTTGAAACATTATATTTTAAATCTATTTTGACAATGTATTAAATATAATTATTTTCTAGAGTAAAATAAGAGAAAGACAAAACATATATTAATTTAAAGATGTAATTATCTATCATACCTGTATTTTAAGGTATAGAAATTACTTTAGATTTCTTGAGAGTTTAACAAAGCACCTTCTGAATTAATACTTGGTCCTGGGTGTGCCTTTGGTTTTATGTGGGTGCACGTCAGTGGTATAAATGCTGAATACTTTTATTGCCAACTTGTTTAACGTATGTAAAGCATTAAATGTTGCGATTTTGATCTCAGGAGCAGTAAGGATTTATGGAAATTCTACATGATGAAAAAAAAATTTGGATTCACTGAAGAAATTTAAATAACTTGATGTGTCGCTGGAAACATGAATATTTTGTCGGTATCTCTTTACGGTTATTGCTAGTATTATTCTTATTAGATTTTTAACATTTTCAATATTTACTTTTAGTATTGTGTGAAATTAAAACATAAATTAAATAATTATTCAATATTTTATTAACATTTTGATTTTTTTTTCTAATAATTGTGTCAAAAATAACCTCAAATTAGAAAATTTTGAGATTATACTAAACTTGGATGTTAACTTTTGACTAATAAATCTCAGTAAGCTATACAATTCACGGCAGTGTGATGCAATACAAAGTAAAAAAAAAATGCTGTGAAATAAATACATATGTAATGCAATTGTTTCAGTTTTTCTTTCGTAGAAAATGCATATAGAAAACATTAACATTTATTATCATTCGCAGTTTTTATCAGATAAGCACCTCGTAAAATACAGTATATCCATAAGCTGTTTAATTCTTCAAAAAAGTCATTTTACAGTATTATTTTTTACATGTTAAAAATATAACTGTCTGAAGATAAATATATATATATGCATTATTTTTTTTGTATCCATAATCGTGATTGTTTATTTTTTCTTCATTTTTAATCCTCATAAGGTATTATATCTGATTATACTTTTTAAATAAAATTTGGTTTATGTATTGTTTGTGATTTCGCATTATTGGTCATTTTCATTATCTTTCAATGGTATTATTGAGCAGAAAATTTATATATATATATTTGCATTTTTACTAATGAATGGTTTAGAAATCTCAAAGATTAATCTTTAAAAATTGCGATACATTTTTTTTTATGAATATTTTGGAAACACATAATGATATTGAAATACTATATGGTTTAAAACGACTATTATAACTTTAAAACGTATAATATTTCAATGTCATTACACAATTCAAATTATTCACGCAAAAGAAATAATTATATACAACAATTAAAACTTAACTTTTAAGATCACTATACCATTCATTCGTAAAAAATGGGGGGGGGGGGAATTCTAAATTATTCACCCGCACACATTGATAACTGTATCAAATAAGGTAATATAACGTAATTAAATAATTTTCAAGAGCGATATCTTAACACTAGAACTGCCAGAAACTTTTCTCAAGTGTTATACAAATACACTTTTGTTGGAGTTTAAGTGGCCTATCAAGCCAAAAGCACCCCATTCTCGATAGCAGGAATTCGCTGTCTCATATTTAAACAATTAGAAAAAATCTCTTGTGGCTATGCTGCTTTTGAAATGGAAATAGGTAAAATGCTCTTACCTGGGATTCATCAATATCGCGATGACGTATAACTTCATCGGTGTGGCGTGGTCAGGGATTTATCCAAAAGCTTCTTGAAGAAATTATTTTTATTTTATTTTGTGAAGCATTATTTATCCTTTGAAGTATCCTTTGAGAGCTTAATATGAATCGCTAAATCCATGGGAAGATATAATGTAATATGAATTAGTATTGTGTGTTTTTACGATAAAGAAAGATTCAACTTTTAGCTTTTAAATACTTATAATTAAAGATATTACTGGAGTATAAGAAACTCCATGTTAACAGAGAGGCTACATGATCAAGAGTGATAATACATAAAGCTGCTAAAACACATATTCGCAGCGTAGAAAAAATATATAATAATTAAAGGTGTCTGGCAACAGTCAAAATGTTCAGATGTTCCTTTTTGGTTACATATCAGTGATGAAATCTTAGTTATTAGAACATATGCTTTAGAGAGTTACTCAAGTGGGCTGTAATAGCACTCATTATTAAACGCGGAAGTAAAGAAACAGTTCGTAAATTGGCTTGTTAAAATGATCTGTGTATGGTAACAAGTTCTTTCTTTTCTTTTTTTTTTTAATCACTTTTAGGAGTTGCCGAAGAACATCTGGGGAATTAAATTTAACACCCCTCCTTAATCTCCTCAGATGGATAAGGTAACAAGTTCATAGTCTTGATGTCACACAAAAGTTGAGGTTTGGGTGTGGGCTTTGTCAAGCAGTCAGCAATCATGTATTGCGTGGGACAATATTTTAATTCGATAATTTTATCCTCCTTTAATTGTCTTATGGCGTGAAAGCGGATATCAATATGTTTTGTCCGCTTCGAAAATTTTTCATTTTCTATCATCTTTATACTGCTTTGGTTGTCATGGTAAAGTAAAATAGGTTTTACTTGATACAAGTTAAGATCTTCTAGCAGTTTTAATAGCCATAAAATTTCTTGTCCTGCGGTTGCTGCAGCAACATATTCCGCTTCAGCGGAAGAATATGCAATGCTTGACTGTAATTTTGTAGTCCATTGAATGGGATTATCACCCAGAAGAAAAATATTGCCGGTGGTTGATTTTCTATTTTTAGTGTCCCCAGCCCAATCAGCATCAGCATACGCGATGAGTATTGGTGGTTTATTTTTGCTTATTGTTAGGCATAGGTTTTTTGTGCAATTGAGGTAAATAATAATTCTTTTTGCCGCTTTCCAATCCTTCTCGCGTGGCGTTGCACTTCTCCTACTAAGTATATTTACTGGTGCCATAATGTCGGGTCGAGTGACTGTGGCAATATACAAGAGCGAACCGATCGCTTGCCTAAACTTTGTATTGTTCGGAAGTAAATTGTCGCTATCTTCTAATTTATAGAAACCTACTTCCATCGGTGTACCAATAGGTCTTGCATCTGTTAAATTTAACTTTCTAACCAAATCTTCTATTTTTGACTTTTGGTTTAATTTGTAACCATCATTCGTTTTGATTATGTTGGTTCCTAGGTACTGACTTATTTCGCCTAAGTCTTTTACTCCGTACTCATTTTGCAATTGTTTTATTACATCTTTAATTATTTCACTTTTACTCGCGATTAAAATATCGTCAACGTAGACGATGATATAAGTGAAATTTTCCTTTTCTTTTCTAGTAAACAAACATGAGTCAGCAGTGCTTTGCACAAAATTCATGTTTTTTAATGATTCTGCGATCTTTTTGTGCCAGGCTCTAGCTGCCTGCTTTAAGCCGTAGATTGTTTTATTCAGTTTACACACTTTGTTTTCACAATTTTTTTCTATAAAACCCTCTGGTTGTTTCATGAAAATTTCTTCTTCTATTTCGCCGTGAAGAAATGCAGTGTCGATGTCAATGTGTTGAACAGAAAGATTTTTATATGCCGCTGAGGCTAAAAATGTACGGATTGTTGTGTGTGAAAACTACGGGTGCGAAGGTTTCATCATAATCTTCGCCGTACTTCTGATTATATCCTTTCGCTACTAAACGGGCCTTGTATTTTTGTACATTTCCTAAATTATCTAACTTTCTCTTAAAAATCCACTTGCAACCAATAATTTTCTTATTTGGTGGGGGATCCACTAAGTCCCAAGTTTTATTTTTCTTTAATGAGTTGATTTCTTGCTGAGCGGCTTTGAGCCAATTTTCTTTTTCTACTGGGTTGTTCATGTTTGCTATGTCATAAAAATCGGTTGGTTCGAATGTGTCATTTGTTTTTACGTGACATACGTATCTGTCGGGTGGTACTCCTCTATTTGACCTCTGAGACCTTCTCGGTTCTACGTCGGGTTGTTTGGACGCGGTTGGTTCTTCGTCCGAATTACTTAACTCTGTTTGAATGTAGTTGTTGTCATTGTCTGAGTTTTCTACCTCTTCGCTTTCTTTTAAGTTGTTTTCACTATTTTCTATAAATTTAACTGTTCTCGCTATTATTATTTTGTTTTCTTTTGTAAATATACGGTAACCTTTTGATTTGTTGTCATACCCCACAAGTATTCCTTCCTGCGCTCTATCATCTAATTTGTTTCGCTGATGTTTTTGTATATAGGCATAAGCTTTACAGCCGAATGTACGCAGGTAGTGTAAGGTGGGTTTTCGGTTGAACCAAATTTCGAACGGTGTTTTGTTTGTTATTTTGGTTGGTAGCCTATTCTGCAGGTGATTGGCGGTATTTATGGCTTCTCCCCAGAATTTTTGAGGTAAGCCTGCTTCGGAGAGTAGACTCCTAGTCATATCTAATAATGACCTATTCTTTCTTTCCGCTACGCCGTTTTGGCTCGGACAAAATGGTACAGTAAACTGGTGTTGGATACCTCTTGCCCTTAGGTATTCTTGCGTTTGTTTACCTAAATATTCCCCTCCATTATCGGATCTAATAGCTTTAGGGAATCTGCCGAATTGGGTTTTCACCATGGCTACATAATCTTTTAACTTTTCGTGAACTTCATTTTTATGCGAAAGTAAGTAAATTACTGTGAACCTTGAATAGTCGTCTATAAAAGTGACGAACATTGTTTTTCCCCCGATAGTAGGTGTACCGATAGATGTGCACACGTCCGTGTGTATCAGATCGAGCACTTTGCCTGTTTTGGGACAGTTTGTTGATTTCGGATATGGGGCATCACTTATTTTTGTTTGGATACATATTTCACATAATGCGTTATGATTACAGTTATTTATTTTTATACCGTCTGCTAAGTTTTTATTTATTAATTCTTTTATCGCATTATAGTTACGATGGCCAAGCCGTTTGTGCCAAACTTGTATGCAATTTTTATTTTTACATTCATGTGCAATGTTTACTTTATTAGTTTCAGCGCTTTCTAATAATTCGACTTGATATAAATTATTTTTCATTCTTGCTTCAAGATAAATATTCCCGTTTCGGGATAACGTGCATTTTTCTTTATCGAAAATTAATTTATAGCCATTCTGTGTTGCTTTGCTTACCGATATGAGGTTTGATTCTAATTCTGGTACATATAATACTTCTTTTAATGTGATTGTGTTTATTCCTCCATCGGATGTTTTTGTTTTAAATGTCGTTTCACCTGTACCGTGTGAATTCAGCGTTTTTCCATTGGCAATGATGACTGTCGTCTTTTCAGTGTCGTTAAACTTAGTGAATGCATCTTTACTGTTTAGAATGTGTGTCGATGAACCTGAGTCGATTATCCAGGTTTGTTTTCCTGGTTTCTGGACTAAAAAAGCTGCGTCGCTGCCTTTTCCTGAATTGCCCTGTGTTTTGTTAATCCGAATTGGTTCTGTTTCACGGTTTTTGTTTTCTCTATAATAGTTTGCGTCTTCATAACATAACGATGATGTGTAATACTTGGATTTGTGCGGCTGTTGTTTTTGTGACGGTGAGTAAGTGTTTCTGTTCTTAAGATGCCAGCACTCTCTGTATGTATGGTTTTTTAATTTACAGTATGTGCACTGTTTGTCCTTTTTATTATAGTGTTCAGCCGGAAACCTTTTATGCGTTTTAAACGCTTTTGAGGAATTCTCGCTCTGATCTGTGTTTTCTAAACGTCTTGTATATTCATCAGTGAGTTTTCCTTTTATAAACTCTGAATTAAGTTCATTTTCTGGACGGGCCTCGAGGGCTATAATTAAGGTGTTGTAGCTAGGTGGTAATGAACAAAGTAACAGAGCTGAAATGTGCGAGTCATTAATAGTTTCGCCTATGGCTGAAAGTTTATCAACAAGTTCTAAAATATGTGTAATGTGTTTTATTAGATTGCCGTTTTCTGGGAGTTTTGCTCCGTATAATTTTCTCAGCAAATATAACTTGCTTGAGAGATTAGCCCTTTCATGAATTGTTTTTAAAGCTTGCCAGGTTTCTCTGGCAGTGTTTAAGTGCTTTACATGCACGATCTGTGAGTCTTCAATACTCAAGTTGATAATTGCACGTGCTTTACGGTCCCTCTTCGTCCAGTCCGTGTTAATTGGATCTGGGGGATTTTGTGTTATTACATCAAACAATTCTTCTTTTATTAAAATCATTTCTGCGCGAAATTTCCAATTTGAGTAATTATGCGAATTTAATTTTTCGACAATTTGGACGTCTTTTATCCCTGCCATGTTTACTCTTATTTATATATGCGACGAACCTATTTCCTTTTTATTTATTTATTTACTGTAAAATGTAAAATGAACGATTTCTTTTTTATTATTATTATTACTCACAACCAACAAATTGTTCATTCACTAATTATTTAAATGTTCATTACATAAAACATAAATATATAAATGTTTCTTTTTCATTCACCTTAATATTTCTGGTACAATAACATTCATTATTTTATTCAATGCAGCATCTTTTTATTTTTTTTTTTTTTATTCAGAACATGAATATTTTTAATATTTATAATCTAAGCCACTATATAAAATTTTTCTTCTTTTTCGCTAAACATGAGCACTTTATCTGTCTCATTAATCTTTTTGTTGGAGTTTAAGTGGCCTATCAAGCCAAAAGCACCCCATTCTCGATAGCAGGAATTCGCTGTCTCATATTTAAACAATTAGAAAAAATCTCTTGTGGCTATGCTGCTTTTGAAATGGAAATAGGTAAAATGCTCTTACCTGGGATTCATCAATATCGCGATGACGTATAACTTCATCGGTGTGGCGTGGTCAGGGATTTATCCAAAAGCTTCTTGAAGAAATTATTTTTATTTTATTTTGTGAAGCATTATTTATCCTTTGAAGTATCCTTTGAGAGCTTAATATGAATCGCTAAATCCATGGGAAGATATAATGTAATATGAATTAGTATTGTGTGTTTTTACGATAAAGAAAGATTCAACTTTTAGCTTTTAAATACTTATAATTAAAGATATTACTGGAGTATAAGAAACTCCATGTTAACAGAGAGGCTACATGATCAAGAGTGATAATACATAAAGCTGCTAAAACACATATTCGCAGCGTAGAAAAAATATATAATAATTAAAGGTGTCTGGCAACAGTCAAAATGTTCAGATGTTCCTTTTTGGTTACATATCAGTGATGAAATCTTAGTTATTAGAACATATGCTTTAGAGAGTTACTCAAGTGGGCTGTAATAGCACTCATTATTAAACGCGGAAGTAAAGAAACAGTTCGTAAATTGGCTTGTTAAAATGATCTGTGTATGGTAACAAGTTCTTTCTTTTCTTTTTTTTTTTAATCACTTTTAGGAGTTGCCGAAGAACATCTGGGGAATTAAATTTAACACTTTTACACTATAATTCTTATTAAAACCTATTTAACTGATTTGTTTAAGATATTTCTCAGTGGTGCATTTTAAAATTATTTTAGAAAGAAATGTCTTGTTCGAATCAAGCTATTTTTTTATTTGGTACCGGTCATGGACCGCTATGGCGGTTCTAGTGTTAATTCTATATAAGCTGTCATTCAAAATATAGCTTTGACAGTTAACACATTTTGACAATATGTTTTTGTGAAATACGTGTTTCAAAACAATAGAAGCTCCTCCCTTTCATGATAGTCTTTCGTAATCTGTTTTCCTAGATAGTTTTCTAGTGTTTATGCACGATAAAATAACATTGAACTACTAATAACGAGGAAATGACGTAATTTCAATATTGTGAAACTTTAACTGTTACCGGTTTCGCAGGACCTAGTTGACGCAGGAGCCAACTTTCAACAGTAAATTTGAACATAATTTTTCTCCTTATTTGAACTCGTTATTTATGGATAATTTCAATCACAAGTACGAAAAAGCTCATATTCATTTTTACCGGTGGAAGTTTACATCGTCGTAGTCACTCCTTGCGTTTTCATCATATTGTAACAATCTAAACAACCTCGTGTCAGTGTCAGTGAAAGAGATTATAATACCGAGGCCAACTTCAAACAGAAAAAACGAATTAATTTTGTAGAATATTTGTGAGAGAGATTTTACAAGAATAAGGCGGGAAATAGTTGATGAGGTGAAAAAAAATAAAAAAAAATCAACCGTCATCTTGGGACTACCTCCTCAGTTACTTCATTCGTATCTGGTAGACAAAGACACTGCACCATATTTCTCATCCCTTTTATTTATAACTCCATTGAAGATGCATTTCAATGTACGGCTTTAGTTGACTTACAAAGTGACTTACAATGCAAAAAATTACGGGAAACATAGTATAAATGCAACTTTTGTAAGTTAGAAATTCCACCTTTAGTAAATAATGGAATTAAAACAATAATTTAGTCAATAATGAAATTGAACAAAAAAATAATTCGCCCCAATGCCAGTGTGTTAAAAAGTCAGCTAATGTCTCGTATCCAGGGTTCGCACAGTGTTACCACTAAATTTTAACTGTATTAGGAAAGTATTTCACAGCAGAAAAATTTTGCATAATCTGCGAATAAAGGTGGTGTTTGCGAATTATGTGTTTTAAAAATTAAATGTAAATCATCTTATCAATAATAGTGGTGTCAGAGTCCTTGGAAATTCCAAGGAGTGTGAGAACCTTGCGTATCTTTACTCTCTAGAAATGTGAGAACAATAATGTTTGATTTTTTTTCTTTGTTATGTAAGAGAGTAAGAATTTCACTTTAGAAATTTACATAGTTAGATAGGTTCTTTGATTACGTTATTGTAATGATTTATGACTGAACATTCTCACAAAATACCAAAATCGCATATTTAATCAAATAAACAATTTACCGTAATTTCTGGTGTATAGCGCGCAGATCAAACAATTCAGTTTGGACCCAGAAATTTTATTCATTATTTGACGACCAATATTTACCGTGATATAAAGAGTTACATTTTATTTATAAAAATTTCTGGATCGAAACACGATTGTTTGATCCGCGGGCTATACACCGGAAATTAAGGTATTATAAATATTATTACGATTAATAATTCATGAAAATTCGACTTGAGTATTATTTTCAAGTACGTTGTAAAAGGAAAATTTTAACTAAATATTATGGATGCCAGGAAAATAAAAATTATGTGACCTTTTTTTACCGACATCTCCCGAGAAATAACTATAATAAATTTAATAAGAGAAAAATATAAAGGGTTAATGAGAAAAACAACTGAAATGTATATTGGAAAAGCAAATTTGGTTATGAATTCATTACGATTACACTTTTTAGAAGTAGTAAATACTGTTACTAGATAGCATAACCTCTTCGCTAACTGCGTCCACATATATGGACGACTATTCTTTTCATCATAAATCATTTTTCATCATTTTTTAAAAAGAAAAATATCTGAAATGAATATTAGAAAATGAAATTTGGTTATCAATTTGTTACGATTACGCTTTTTAGAAGTAGTAAATACTGTCACTAGATAGCATAACCTCTTCTCTAACTAGGTACACCTGTATGGACGTCTATTTTTTCATCATAAATCATTTTTCATCGTGTTTCATTTTTTTTTTTTTACTTTTTTATTTGTCATTTTAATGGCTACATGTTTGAACCAATAAGTGACAACATTTTTGCTGCTTTCCTCATAAAATAAAGTTTACTTTCATCTGAGTTTTCAAAATGCCTCCATGACAGTGTTTCCAAGAAAGTGTGAAATTTTCATAAGAATTTAACTTTAATAATTTACAATAATAATTTTTGAGGATTTTCATATCATTCACTTGTTTTAAAGGGACAGTAGGCATTAACCCTCCGTCTACCAGACGGGTCCATTGGACCCGACAGGTACATACAAAATATTCATTCAAACCAGAAATTTCTTTAAAATAAACTAAGTATATAAACCAGACAAAAATAAGGTAAATAAATAAGTTAAATAGTTTTAAATAAAAATTCTGGTGTAGAACGTTTTATTAAAACTTGAATAAAATTCCCGGTAGATCTAGGGTTAAAAACGAAATCCTTCAATTTGGAATGGATTCATTTGAAAATTAACAAGCTTGTTATTGGCAAACCCAAACAGCTAAATTCAAAACTTTGTGTTAAATTAGAGAATAGTTTTTAATTTATTCAATTTTTATTTTTTAAAAAATAACGAACAATTGTCATTTTTTTTAAACGCTTCGTGTTCATTTCGCTTGCCTAAAATATGACAATATTTATTCAAGAGATACTTTTTATAATTTACAATGGAAGTTGGCATGAATTGTAAAAGTTTGATGAATATATAAGAAGAAGAAATATTTTTATAATTATTCTTTGTTTTTTCTAAATAAAGTAGCTATATATCTTCATATGCTCATCAAATTTCAACACTAAAATACTCCTGAAATGCAATTTTTATGCCAACGGTTATTTATTATTGTATAGAGATACACAGTAAAAACTTCAAAAGAATGTGATAATTTGAAATTCGCATGGGATGTTTCAAAAGCTAGATATGTGAGAAATTTTAAATTTTGAGAAAACAGCATTTACAGTAAAAGAAACTGCGTAAGTATATATAGTTTATACAAATATAAAAGCTTCTATCTCTGCGAAGTTACGTCATAATTGAAAAAAATATTTTCGCATCAGATAAATTTTACCCTCTCGTTTGATAATTCTCAAAATAATTTTAAAAAATGTATTTTTTGTTAAATTTCGTAATTTTGAAAGTCCACTGTCTGCTTAAGCCCTTAAATTTGTGTTTCCGTGAATTTAAGTTAGTGATAATTAAATTGATATTTTAAGGGAATTTGTAATTTTAGATTTGAGAACCTAAATTACTAGCCTCCTAAAATATCTATTTGAATTTTTCATTTTTCTGTCATCTATGATGTCATTTTGTTTGGGAAAAACCAATGAATGTTTATTTTTGAAACCAATGGGGCATTATTTTATATTCGTGTCTGAAGAGGATAGGTCAATAATAAAAAGCTATGATAATTTAAATCCATTATTTAGAAAAGTTTTAAAATGAGTGTAAAACAATTTACTAAAAAAAAATAAGTGTATATTACAGGGAAAGAATTTGAGCTTTTTGACGTTATCAAGCCTTTGAGTTCAGAAATTGCTTTTAAGAGTGGATAAAATTCTTGAAATAGAGCCAGATTCAATAGTAAATGGCTATCATCATTTTAAAATATTACTCTTAAAGGATTTTAAAACGTGTTCAAAAAATTTGGACGAAATTTGTATGTCACAGAAAAGATATTGAGTCTTTTGACATGAATTTTCTTTTTAGTTTAGATATTTCTTCTCAACTCAAAACTAATTGAAATAGCTAACGAACTGAAATACCTATCTAACTGAAATATCTACTTTAATAATTGAAATATCTACCCTAATTAAATTATGTTAACCCCTTGAGGGGCGGTGGGATATATTTTATCCCACTTAATTTTAATACGGATATACAACATAAACTTTTAATTAAATTTTACATTTTTAACTTTGTTGGAAAAAAGTTGGAAAATTGCTTTACCCTATTTTGAAATGATTTTTTTCTAAATTTCCGGTGTGGATTCAAAATTACAGAAACGCAATTGTTTGCCCCCGAAAGGGTTAACTAAATAAAATGTCTAACGTTTATGAGTTAAAATAATTAATAGTTGATGATCAAATTAGAGAAATTTTATCAACAGGAGGAGAAAACCCTTTATGGATGGTATTAATAAAGTAAAAGTAATTGATGATTTATTATATAAAATAAGAAAAGCTACAAAGCCACAAAGGTACATTGTTAACCAAAAAGTATAAATTGAGACATATTTTAAAATAAAAAGCTTGAAATTCAGAAAAAATATATCCTTGCGTTTGATCTTTAAATTATGCCAACACGAAATAGGAAAGTTCTGAATTTAACCCAGGTACTAAAGTTCAGTCTACTGGAATATAGAAATGAAATAAACCGCAATATAAGTTGTTTTAATTGCCAGGCTTAGGTAGCGTCTGAATGTAACATCAGGGAAAGAAAACACATTTTAAAAATTGTTTTAATTTTGATGATTGATTTTGTGTTATTTTCAGTGCTGCTTCCAAATATGAAATTTGTGTTTTTCTGTCACATTACGTATTTTTCACAAAGTTATTGCATATTTAAAGGAAATAACTTAAGAAATAATTAAATAACACATGAATAAAAGTAATATAAAAAAATCTTAAATTGATATTGCAGATTATAAAATTGCTTTTTTTTTAATTGAAATTTCTTTGAGAATCACTGTCCTTTAGCAGTTGTTAGTCGTTAATCTTTAAGTGTGCCAAGAAATCCTCTGAAAAAGAATGAAAATATATCATCACAGAATCGTCATATCATCATAATCAATATCACCACATGTCCGGCGTTAATGCCGCGGCTGAAACAGGCCTGTTATAAACCCGGATATTATGTTTAATACATAAACAGCGAACAGCAGAGCAGTTCTCAGGGACACCCAGTAGCAATGCTACTCCACTCCCTGTATATGAGTATGTGTATAGCATATCCAAGAGGAGCCATGGAAAGATAGTCTAATCGTAGCAAAGTAATTACTACTATATGAGAAAGATAAATTTAAAAAAAAGGTAACAATGGAGAGGCTGAAAATTTATGAAAGGCATGAAATAAAAGTAATAAATAAACATAGAATACATTTTAATTATACTTATCCTTTGGATATCTTCTTTATCAATATATATATATATATATATATATATATATATATATATATATATATATATATATATATATATATATATATATATATATATGTATATATATATATATATATTGATATGTTGTGGAAATGCTTGAATATGCAAAAATGGATGAATTTATGGCGTTTTTGCTGCATAGTAATTGCGAGTATATTACAAAAAAAATGAAATAGTTCATAAATGAAATGTGATTTTATTTAGAGAAGCTGGAAAACAATTACTTACTTCCATTATACGGTTTTAAAGTTTTATTTAGTCACGAAATATTTCAGAAATAATATTTGATCCTATGCACTTCAGAAACAAAACACGAAGAAAAGCGAACGAAAAAAAACTTATATTATCGTAAAATATTAATAAAATGCAGGAAATCACATGCGTTGAACGAAATTAGCATATATTTTCAATTTACTTGAAATATTAGTTAATTTATTGTTTAGCAACATTATTTTCAGTAAAATGGAATGATATCCAAAAGAATTTTACACAAGGGAAAAATTGCTATAACTTATACAATACATATATTGAAAATGTTAAAAAATATTATGCTAAATAGGAAATTTTATTTTAACGCATTTTTTTAAGTTTAAATTTTGCAAACATTCATAAAACATATTTTCTTTGTTATGCAAATATAGCAATCTTTTAGTTATGGACATAATATGATACTTGCTTGTTTCCCGTTCATGTAGTGCTTAAAAAATAATAATAATAATAATAATATTTTATTCATTCGAGTTAATTTAAAGTCATTAAAACTAATCACCGTTGACTGACAGTGTAAATATTATACAGGGTGAGTCATAAATATCGAAACAATAGATTATCTTCTTAAATATTGCCCCTAGGCACATACTTCCAATTGAAAAGTTTCATAAAAAAAATGCAACATTTGATGAGATAAGTTTCAACTCCATGGGGTGTCTATATGAGAAAATACAAAAATTAAATTTTTATACGGCCCCCTTAGAGTAAAATCCCCAATTAGGAAATTTTTCCTTATCTATTCCTGAATTAAATACAAAAACAAATCATCTCGATATCTTTAAAATTCGCAGAGATATCAAAATTCAAAATTCTTGACTTACACCATTTATCCATGCCTCTGAGCGACGAGTTTTTGACACATTTTGAATGCAAGGTAGGGATCAGCCACAAATTGTACATTATTAAAAGTCGATATAAGACAGTGCCTCTCCTTTGGACATAAAATAGGCAGCGTATAGGTTTTACGTTAAATTTCTTTTCAAAGTATGCTGGTGGTCTGCACTAGAGGTCTGCACGTGTCGAAATATCTAGGTCCGGTCCCGAACCGACCCATAGGAAAAAAAGTTCGGCCCTGCCTGGAAAAAAGTTCAAATCGTAGCCTGGCCCGACCTGATTGAATTTCTACATAGTTTTTAACACCGATATGATTAAAAGTTGTTTCGTATGGAGGAGTTCTGACCAAAAATACTTATTATATCTTTTCTTTTTTCATATTTATCATTATTATTTTTAAAGAAGTGCCAAAAGCTGGGATTATTTGTTTTATTAATGAATCTCTATTTATATGTAAATGATTCACTTCTCCTTTAATAACGTTAATCCATATTCCATGTGTTAGAGACAATGCAAAATGCTATAAAGTAAAATCTTTTAAGATGGAATCACATAGGAAAGAAAAAAAAAGCGTTATAGACAAGTTCCCTTTTTAGGAGTTGTAAATGTAGTATATTTTTTTTCATTTATTATTATATTCATTTTCCATGGGTCAACAGATTTTTTCGTTTAAGAATTCCGTCATAGGCAGATTTTTTTTCACTAGTTTTACTGTATTTTAAATTTTTTGCCTTAAAATCTACTATCCTTTAAAAATATGAATTTTAAAATTTTATTGTAAAATAATGGCCATTTAAAAATATATCAATTTTTTCTAAAGTTTTTGGGCTGAGCCAAATTTTAATTATTTTTGCACGGGTTAGGTCAGTCAGAGATAATGATTTTAATATGGGTCGAGACCGGGACTGAAAATTTCGCCCAGGAGAGACCTAGGAATAAGGAAGCCAGTCCCGGTTCGGTATAACCAGTGGCCGAGAGGTTCTGCTCTCAAGCAGGGTTCGAACCCAATCGTGTCCTTCGGCCCAATCGTTCGGAGTTTTCAGTGGTTTTCTTCGAACCTTGGATATCCTTGCGTAAATACGGGTTAGGTTCCCTTAGAAAGACCTCCACGGAAGGCACTCCCCGTTTCGGGCTCATATCCCTCGCATAGATAATTGGCCGTCATAAATCACACCAACACCCGCTTCGGTATGAAAAAATACTATCGGTCCGGCCTGGCCGAGTCTTCAGAAAAAAGTCGCCAATCCCGGATCTGGCCCGGCCCCAGTATAGACTTTTTCATCGGCCTCACCGGGGCGATAAAAAGCCTGAATTTGTAAGGACTAAAATTATGAAAAACTCTTAATTGGCATGTTTGAAAAAGCATTGTTTCAAATTCTACATTAAACATTTATTTATGGACATTTAAGTAGTACAAAAAGGTGCTGGAAACGGCAAAAGTTAAACTGAATCGGAAGTTTAAGCTCCGAAAGAAGTGACTTTTTCACGTGCAGTTTTTTAAAATGCATTTAAATATTTTATTAGGAGTCAATCAATGTTTAAAACTTCAAATGCGTTTTCCTGCATGAAGCTTTTTTAATCGTAAATTAAAAAGGTGCAAACTTGGAACATGTCTTTTTTTGATTATTTTACATTAATTTTGTTTCGTCAAATTGAAAAAAAAAAATTTACTTTTGAAAATATGATTTTTTTTAAAAATAAGTTACGTATTTTTTAAGCAAATATTTTTAATATTTTTAAAATTAAAATTAAAAAAATTCCTGAAACAGAACTAAAATTATATTTTCCTCTTTAATTAAATGAAAAAAATTTGAAATACGACGAATAATGTTTTGAGTTATAAAGATTTTAAATTAAATCCGCTTAAAAAATACTAAACATTTAAATTTTTAAAAACTTTATGCGAAATATTAGGATGTGATTTTGTTTTCAAATTACCCGGTTAACCATCACAAAAAAAGAAAAAAAAAATCAAAATTCTAGTTCAACAAATATATTTTTTACATGTTTCCTAGAACTCTTAAACTAACATTGTTTCTTCGATTGCACTCATTTCAATTTGTGTCTAATCCCTTAAAACCTGATGAATTATTTAAAAGTCCATAGCCCTGCGAGTTTTTCAGATATGAAGATGCAATTTTTTGTGTTTAATTCAGGAATGGATAAGGAAAGTTTTCTTCATTGGAATTTTTACACTACGGGGGCCGTATAAAAATTTAATTTTCGTATTTTTTCAAATAGACCCCCTATGGAGTTGCAATTTATGTCATTAAATTGTGCACCTTTTTTATGAAACTTTGTAATTGGAAGTATGGGTATAGGGGCAATATTTAAGGAAATGGACTATTGTTTCGATATTTATGAATCACCCTGTATAAATCTAAAAGATTTATATTATTTTAAGTAATTACGAAGAAATTATTTAAAATTTGTTTAACTTTTATTTATTACAGGATTATATTCCTATATATACAGGTTATATATATGAAGTAAATTTCAATCATTTAGTAACACGTTTTGCATTGACATACAGCTATACTAGCGTTTCTAAGCAACGTGCGTGGCCTGCCGGTTATTTC
Organism: Maratus speciosus; assembly: GCA_963932465.1. Lineage (NCBI taxonomy): Eukaryota > Metazoa > Arthropoda > Arachnida > Araneae > Salticidae > Maratus > Maratus speciosus. The sequence goes on from OZ010794.1 coordinate 159,880,088, forward strand.
CCAAATAATTCGATGCGGCACCCAACGTGTTAACACTAAAACAACCATTAGGGGTCGTTTTGACCCCTGCCAGTTTGATAATAGTCGATTCGAACCAGAAATTTCTTTATAAGATAATGCAAATGTTTTCATCACAGAAATAGGCTAGTTAAGTAAGTTCAATAGTTTTAAATAAAAATTCTGGCATGAAACACTTTTTATAAAACTTGAGTAAAATAGCCGGTGGTTCAGAATTTTATAATTTAAATTTAAAATTATAAGTTTTTAATAGCTTAAAAATGAAGTATATGTTCAAAATTCATTAGTTTCAGATCATTATAAATATTATATAGGTCTATAGAACCAATAGGTTCGCTTCAGTTTTGCGATCAATTGAAGCAAGTCTAAAAACAGTTTTAATTTTTTTATCAAAATTAAGCATTTTTAAAAAAAGTAAAATAACAGTTGCAGAATTTTGAAATACTTATGGTACGTAGAACTGATATTAATATGTCAGTGGTATATGCTTTAGGAATTTGTATTTTATAGTGAATCAGAAATAAAAGTAACTCCTCAGAACTTTTAAGCTGAAATTTCACATATAAAATTTATACAACGCAGTACCAGTAATGTTTGAAAGTGGTATATATTGCGAATGAAAACATTTAGTCCTGCTACGAAAGTATCTCTCTATAACTTATTTTTACGTGGATTACTAACCGTGTAGTTAGTTGACAAATGGAAACCATTTTATCGATATTTAAAATTCCGACAGCGCATGCAACCTACTAAGGAAAATGTTTAAAAGAGGCGACTTCTGAATTTGGAAGTATATATGCCTGTGACTGAGAGAACTATTTTTAAAAAAGACTTTTTCAAAGATAATTTATGCACTACATTTGACTCAGAATATTAAAATATATTTGTATTTGACATAATATGAACTACATTTATTAAGGGGTTACCAAGATTGATATGTTAATTATATTTCTACCTGATTAATCAAGCAACAAATAATGAGTAAATAGCATATCTGCCAACATCTTACCCTTATTTGTGCCATAAAAATATTATAATAAATATAACCGTTTTAAATCGCTATCTGCCGATTAAATAAGGCAAAAATTTCTATTAAATTTTTGTGGTACAAAAAAAGCGGAAGAGTTGACAACTATGAGTAAACCAAGGTTCGCACACTCCTTGGAATTTCCAAGGACTCTGGCACCACTATTAATGATAAGAAAATTTACATTTAATTTTTAAACCAAGGAATTCGCAGCCACCGCCTTTATTTACAGATTTTGCAAACATTTTCTGCAGTGAAATACATTGAAAATACTGTTAAAATTTAGTGATCACACTGTGCGAACCCTGGTAAACCTATACACTATAAAAAATACGTTCATTTTGATGATAACTTATATTTCAAATTTAATTTTAGTATTTCAATCGTCATAAGAAATTACTATTTAAAAAAATCGAAATTTTAAATTTATTTAAATTTAAAATTAGATTAAGATTATTATCAATATTATTTTGGACTCTTGAACCAATTGACTACAGTCTTTTGCACAGTCGATGCAATTTAAAAAATAATTTAAAAAAAATTAATCAAAATTAAACTTTAAAAAGAAAACAAAACATCAATTATAGAATTTTTGAAAAAAATTATGCGACATGGCACCCATGTTATCATGTCAGTGTGAAATATTTTATGCATTTATATCTTATAGGCAATCAGAAATAAGATTAAATGTTATATATTTTTTTTCACCTTCAGTGGAAACACCTTCAGTGAAAACACCTTAGTGACTCATGAGACGTCTTAACCCATTAGCCGCCAAAGCTGTAGGGTTGAAATTGTAAACTTTTTAGCTGAACATCCATCGTTTGTCATCACAAACGCTGAAAGATAATTTTCGCTTTATATGATCTTTTAATTTTATGTCTTTAAGTAAGGTCAATTGTTCAATTGAAAAATATTAGTGGGTATGTAAATAACTGCTGGAGGTATGTAAATCTGTGCATTTAGTTCAACCGTTGGGTGAACGCAATACCAGCGGGTAATGGGTAAAGCTGAAAGTTCCTCTTATAAAATTTATACAATGCAGTATCACTCATCTTTGAAAGGGGTATTTTTTATGTTTATATTTAATACATTTTCTGTACATATTATACTACTTATACAAATAATTCATAATATTCTCTATGTTATGATAGCTTTTTTGAAAGTCTAAATAAAATATATAGTGAAATAATAAAATAAACAAGGAATAAACAAGGAACAATTTTTACAAAAATATTTAATAAAATATTACCCATAATTTATTAAAATACAGAAAATGCAATCACAAACAACCGTGGTAATAACTAATCGTTTTTAAATAGAATAACAGTGTTACAAAAAGAAATAAAACAGTATCAGTTTTTACAGCTAGACAGTGTTGCCAGATGGGCTACTTTTAAAAAAATCAGATTCTTGATTGGCACCACTTTTTTGAAATGGTAAAATGTTCCTTATTTAATGACATATTAATTAAGGCAAAAACAAAGTGAATTTTACCTTTTCAAAAAAGTGATGCAAATCAAGAAATTTGAATTTAAAAAAAGTACCCCACTATCAACACTGCAGCTAGATAATATCTTGAGCTTATTGATCTGTTTAAACAAACATTAACATTTCCAACCATTGTTGACGTTTTTCTCGATAAAAACATTATAAAATGTAAGATAATCTTGTTTTTTTGTGAATCATATTTCAACAGAATATTTCTTTAGAGATTAAATATGAGATGGCACTTTACATGCTAAAATGGAAAGCATAAACAAGGGTGAAAAGTGAGTTAAAGTATCATTTACATGCAGGGGCTTAAAACTCTAGCCCCCAGCTGGCAGTCTCTCAACACAAAATTTTATTCGTTATTTTTCTTTTAAATTTTTTGTAAGAATGCTAAGAAAATTAAGCGAGGAAAACTAATAAAATTTAGAGGTGATAGACTGCCCGTTGGCGGCTAGATTTTTACACCCCTCTGTTTAAATGCATATTTCAAATAATATATTTAACTTACAAAATAATAAAAGCATTTTGTACATATTCGTCTGCACTTTTAACTTGTAAATACTATATTTTCCAAACGTAATATTTAAGGCGCATTGAACCCATGTTATTCTATGAGAGATAAATATTGTATGCATTTATATTTTATAGGCAGTCTCAAATAAATTTAAATGTGATATGTTGCACCTTCAGTGATTCATAGGACTTTTTAATCTGAAGGTTTCTCATATAAAAATTATTCAATTCAATACCACTAATCTTTGAAAGGTGTCTGTTTTTATATTTTAATTTAAAACTTACATTCTAATTAAATATTTTGTTACTCGTATGTAATTCATAATATTTTCCATATTATGCAAGCCTTTTTTGTGTGTGTAAACAGGTAATTAACGCTAGAATGACAGAGAGGGTTCAATTTGGCCCCTACCAATTGAATATACTTCATTTCGAACCAGAAATTTCTTTATATAATAACTTTAGAAGATACAAAGGAAAAAAAAGAATCAATTAAATAACTTAAACAGTTTTAAATTCTGGTATTAAATATTTTTATAAAACTTAAGTAAAAATTCCCGTCATTCTAGTGTTAAATCATAAGAGTAAATATATATATATATATATATATATATATATATATATATACAGGGTGCAAAGGAAAGTTCCTTTAACCTGAAAATACTTGCGAACGGAGAGAGCTACAGCTATGCAATTGAGGAAACGGTATAGCAAAGCGACTACGCCCGAACTAATGCAAACGACAGCAGTGCCCCCATTGGCGAAATTTGGAAGATAGTCATTGCAAATCGAAAACGAAAAGAGATTGAGTAAAATTTCCATTTCAAAAGTTTTAGAGCTTCAATTAATTAGTACGAAACGACATTTGGTTCACACGGATAAGATGAATCGTCACCTGTATACTCAAAAATGTCCGAAATCGATGAGCGACGTTTCTAATTTGCATATTCACATTTGGTAAATGTAAGCAGTGCGCATTTGTAAATTGTGTCGTTGTACTGTACTGTAATGCCTGTAAAAATTTAATTAATAATGCATTTAAAATTTTAGTTTAATCCTTTCAGGGGCAGAAGAATTCTGTTCGCAAAATGATGAAATAATTGACTGACACCAGAATATTCAAACGAATTTCTTAGAAAGTAAAAACCCGCTAATTTGCACTTTCATTTAAAAACCAAAATTTTATTCGAAAATTCTTGGTGTCATTTGTCAGTTTTGGAATTAAAATTAGGTGACTAGAACGTCTAGCCACCGCCCTTGAGAGGGTTAAACCAATGACCTCGTATTGAAGAGGCTCGCAATAGACGTTCCATGCTGAGAAATGTGCATGCAGATTTACTTTCACGATTAGAAACGTGTATCGTGAGCAATGGCGAACTTTTCAAACATACTGAATATAAACTTTTTTCTCTGCGAGACAGTTTGTATTTTTGTGTGTGTGTGTGTGATGTTATCAAAATTTATTGAGATAAGTACGTATTTATGCAATCATTTGTGCGTATTTCTTCATACTTCTGGATATTCCATTCAAACTTTTACAGAAAATAGAGTGCATTGATTTCGGACATTTTTGGGTATACAGGCTAATATTTATCCTATCCATGCAAACCAAATGTCGTTTCGCACTAATTAATTGATGCTCTAAAACTTTCTAATTGGAAATTTTGCTCTATCTCTTTTCGTTTTCGATTTGCAATGGCTATCTTCCAAATTTCGCCACTAGGGCGTTGCTGTCGTTTTCATTAAATCGGGCGTAGTCGCTTTACTATACCGTTACCTCACTTGCATATCTGTAACTCTCTCAGTTCGCAAGTATTTTCAGGTTAAAGGAACTTTCCTTTGCACCCTGTATAATAAAATATTACACATAGTTTGTTAAAAGATAGAAAATGCAATATTAAAAATAAGTCTGAGAAACACTAATCGTTTTTAAATAGTATAACAAAATTACAAAAAAGAAATAAAACAGCATCCGTTTTTACAGCTAGAGAATGTCTGGAGCTTATTGATCTGTTTAAACAAGCATTAACAACTGCAAATGTTGTTGACGTTTTTCTCTATAAATACATCATAAAATGTGAGATAATCTTGTTTTTCTGAATCGTATTTCAACGGAATATTTCGCAGTAGATTAAATATGATATGCCACTTTTCATGCTAAAACGGAAAGCATATACAAAGGTGAAAAGCGAGATAAAGTATTATTTATACTCATATTTCAGATAGTACATTTAACATACAAAATAAGAAAAGCCCTTTTCCATATTTTCTACACTTTTAACTTAGAAATACTAAATTTTCCAAATTTAGTATTTCTAAGCTTAAATTCCAAATTTAGTATTTATGCTGCATTGAACCCATATGAGTGAATAGCAAAACCCCTGTGATTAGCAAATATTTTATGCATTTATATTTTATAGGCAATCAGAAGTAAAATTAAATGTGATATGTTGCTAAATTACACCTTCTGTGAAAACACCTTCAGGGACTCATGACACCTGTTAATTTGAAGGTTTCTCATATAGAATTTATACAATGCAGTGCCACTGATCTTTGAAAGGGGTATGTTTTTATGTTTGTAATTTAAAACTTACACTTTCATTAAATATTCTGTTACTTGTATGTAATTCATAATATTATCTATAATATGAAAGCCTTTTTGAAAATCTATATAAAATTCGCAATGAAATAATAAAATAAACAAGTAATAAAACCATAAGAGAAACGAACTTGAAGAAAACCTTGACAACATTTTTCCATTGAAAACCCTTCGTTGCGAAGTGTTTACTAAATACTAATTATTAGATAGATTGATATCACGGTACAATCGACTGGAAATGGACAATACTGCCAGCTCATTTAATCATAATAGGGGATCACAGCATCACATAGAATATATATAATCAAAAATTAATATAAAAAAATGTTGATAGACACAGGAAGAGAGGGTTATAAGAGACAGATATGTCTTAACGCAAAACCAAACTACAAATTTTAACCCTTCACTGCACGCTTTTTCTTTTCTTTATGAAAAAAAATAATTTGATTACTTTAGGTAGTCACAAACACAGGAAAAAATAATAAAAAAATTCAGACTTCATATATATTTTTTACATATGGATTTTTGTGGTACGTCCCATATGTGTCCCAAAGCACACAATTAGATATTTACCTTTTTGTACTAAATTTGACACAAAACACACAATACTTGTGTATTAGATATACAAAAAGAGTATAATATGTATTAAAAGTTTATAGCAGAGATTTAACCCTTTGAGGTATAAGTAATTGTTTTCTGTGATGTTGAACGCATACCGGAATATTCGAAAAAAAATATTTTGAAATAAGGAAAAGCGATTTTGCAACTTTTTTCCTCCAAAGTTGGAAATATAAAATTTAATTAAAAGTTTCTGCAGCGAATATTGATTAAAATTAGGTGGGATATAATATATCTCACCTTCCGTCAAAGAGTTAAAGATGTGCAAAAAAGTAAAAAATGTTACAAATTTCAAAATACAGATTGTAATAAGCTACGAAGGAAAAAAATGTATAGAAAGTTATTTTACAATAAAATAAAGCATCATCAGGAAGCAAATCAAAAGAATATAGTGTAAAATAGTGTAAAAAAGAGCTTTAAGAGCAAAAATGTTCCAAATGTTCCAAAAATTTTTGGTGACATTCAGAGTAACAGTTTATATCTCGATTTATACCTAAGGCTACTCCACATTTTGAAAGTTTTACGAGTGCAGTTTGGAAGTTTATATCGCTCTCTGCTTTCCATATAATACGGCCAATGGCATACTCCATCTAATCTTATATCTTTGACTGGCATTGCAGATACATGACCTTTATGTTTCTTCGCTAGAATTCCCCTTTCTACTTCAGACATTCTTGGGCGTCTTCTTTTAGCATTTGGGGTTTCGCTTCCAATCTTACAAAGGCAGATTGCAACCTGTTCCCTGAATTTAGCCAAAGGCATTTTTGTTAAGTAATTATTTTTGTTCTTTTTTTTATATAAGATCCATGAATTTATCATAACAACATCCAGTAGACATAGAAAACTCCGCTAAGATACTGTATATTCCCTCGGTCGCCATCTTGGATTTCTTGGCGAATTTTTGTTAGCGTTGTTTATCGATAAGGCAACCCAGGATCTGGCAACCCCGTTAAGCCTAACATGCTCATAAATCGCTGCTTCGCGACATTTACTACTTGGCGGAAAGGGGTTTTCACGCCACGAAAATGTCCAAGATGGCGGCCGAGGGAATATACAGCATTCGTTCCGAAAACTCGAAAATAATACTTTTTAGATCTCATTTTATTTCTATATCTGCCTAAATGGCTGTCTAGTAAGTCGACAAGTAAATTCGGCTGTCTAGTAAATTCGACAGGAACATTCAGATGTACTCCACGGGTAATTTGAAAATTTGTATCGTTTAGAAATTCAATCCCCCCTCCCCCCCCCCCACACACACTCCCGGCACATAAAAATGTCCCTCTTTCGGAAAAAAAGTCTCAATTCAACAGTGTTGAATTGTATTTGTTATTTTAAACTTTTATATAGTACTTTTAGTAGAATTTAAAATTACTTTAATATTCAATATAAAAACTTAACTCCTGTTGCAGTTTAAACTATTTCTTGGGTTACATTTGTTGTTATCGTGCAATCAATGTCTGATTCAGATGAAGAAATAGCATTTTCAGTTCTATTTTTAGCTGAGTTATATGTTGAATCTTCCCAACTATCAACAGAAAGTCCAAAAGATTCATCACCAGTATCAGATGCAAATAATATTGCATTGATTTCATCTTGCGTTAGCCCTTTGCGCGCCATTTTTCATTCGAACGTATTATGAGCTTTATGCTCTATGTTCCATATCTGGCACAAACGCAAAAACAAGATTTCAAGCTGATGTACTAATTTTTTTTAGTTTTAAGCAGCTTAAATAACAAATATGTGATACACTTGAATGTCTAAAATTTTATCTTGCGATATTTTCAAGATTTTTTAGTGAAAAAGTTGAAGCAAATTCTACGGTTGTTTGTGACGCAAACAGATATATATATATATATATTTTAATGAAAATCTAATATATACTGAGGTACTGGTACTGCCAGCTAGTGAGAAAAACAGGTACAAATCTCTTTGTTTAAATGTTCTAGATATGGCACAATGCTCAGATTACCTATATTTAAGATACATAGGAAAATAGAAGGGTTTTATTGGTGTGTGCCAGATATGGCACACCGTGCAGTGAAGGGTTAAATCAAAGGCCAATGATCGAAAGATCTGGTGAGGTATGTTAAGGGAGCACACAATCCTTCAGGGATTTTAGAACCATTTTGTTTGTATGTAAAATAAATAAACAAAAAAATATGGGACCTTGATGTTAGATGTTAACTGCATACATGTGATACATGAAGCATTTGCCATAACAAATAAGTATTTAACAAATACTATATACTTGTCAAGGTGTATTAGGAGTCTTACTTTTTTCACTGAAGGTGCAATTTAGCAATATGTCACTTTTAATTGTATTAAACTATTGTATTAAATTATAAAACAATAATCAATAAAATTTCTACCACTGACAGCTTATTAAATGCTCGGTGTAGAATAATTATTCAGGTATCCTGCAACTGACGTTTAACTTTATTTAAAGGTCTCAGGACTCATAAACATATTTTTTTTTAATTTTAAGTTTTTTAGATGTTAAATCCCTATCTTTTCTGAACATTTTGATGTAATTGTTTCATTGAAATTCCCATTAGAACACAAGTTGTGGCTTTTAGAATAATACCCGTCCAATAGCTGAAGCGGCGTTTCCGAAACATTGAAGTCATTTTTCTCCAAATAACGTTTTAGGGCATAGCGTATGATTCTGAATGTGATTCATAGCGTCAAAAACTTCTGAATATTTTATTTTTATTTCCATTTTTTTCTTTTACTCTACACTGTTAATTTACACATTTCTTTAATTTTCCATGACTGCATCTTTTTTACATGCTAAACATTTTAATGTACTCGTTTTTAATCAATTTTACTACTTTAAGAGACCTCAGGACTCTTAAAGCTTCGAAATTTTAATTTATTTAGATGTTAAGGGTACACAGTACCTTTTAAACTACTTTTTCGATTTTGATTAATACTGTAATATACTTAAATATAATGTCACTACAGATATTAGTTACTATAAAGCAAATATAATTTCATATAATTTCAATAAAAAAATCTTGTAGAACAGCCTATTTAACTAAAATTTAAATTTAAAAAAAATAAAAAAATGAATTTAAAATCCCTACTACTTTTTTAAATATGAATATTTTTGCTTCATTTTTTTTTCCATATTCCTTAGATTATACTACACAAAACTGTGCATGGATTTTTAGATGTAATGGATATTACATTTAATATCAATCTTTTTCTCTTTTGTATAGTAAAAAATCAAGGAAAAATAAATGAAGAAAAAAATAACTATAACTTTGAATGTTAAATCCATGCACAATTTTATGTAGTACGTTTTTATGATTATGGGAAAAAAAATTGAAGCAAAAATATTCATATTTAAAAAAGTAGTAGGGATTTTAAATTTATTTTTTTATTTTTTTTTTATTTAAATTTTAGTTAAATAGGCTGTTCTACAAGATTTTTTTTTAAATTATATGACATTATATTTGCTTTATAGTACCTAATATCTTTAGTGACATTATATTTGAGTATTTTACAGTATTATTCAAAATTGTAAAAGTAGTTTAAAAGGTACTGTGTCCCCTTAAGCTTCTATCTTTTCTAAAAAATTATATATGATTGTTTCCTTGAAATTTCCATTAGAACAAAATTTATGGCTATTAGAATTAATTATACATGCTTAATACCTGATGCTGCGTTTCCGAAACTTTGAAATGATTTTTCTCCAAATGACGTTATTGGGTATAACGAGCAGGATATCGCAAAAACTTCGGAATATTTGTTCATTAAATTTTCAAAACGTATGTTTCATGTTAATCTGTATAAACTGAACCTATTACTTTTTCATTATATATATATATAAATTCGGTTTATGGCGTCAAAGTCCGCCATCCAAAACATCTACAACAATAGTCTTTTAACATGACCATACCCAATTAATTGCTTGTTTTTTTTTAATATCATCTAGTATAGTTCCTTTTATTTTCATCATTTCTTTGATACATTCATTTCTTATCCTTTCTACTGTTGATACTCTGCATTATAATTTTTTTATTATTAAAAAAATATTTTTTTAGATGATTATCTTATTGAAATTTTCTAAATTGTGCATTAGATAATACAAATTTGTATCAAAAATATAAAAATACTTTAAATACAAATTTATTTAGGTTCCGTCTAATTATTACGATCTGAAGTATAAGTAGGCAAAAAAAAAATCATTCTTGTCGCAAAATGTAATTTGTAACCCTGCGCGTAACCTGTTGTGCCGATTGTCTTTTCGTCAAATGTCTCACATTTTGGAGCCCCTGTAAATGCTAATTCTGCATCTTGCAATTTTTTAAATACAGGAAAGAAAAGAAAATAGTTATATCTTTCAACTCAATTAAATTTGTATCCTAAAATACATTTTAAGACAATAAATGACGAACATGATTTTTTTTTCTTTTTTCCAATTTTAAGAGTCTTGATCCCCTTAATGTTTAATTTTAATTGAATGATATTAGAACTCTTTTTTGAATGGCATTCACTGCATACAACATTTTTCAAAAACTGATAAAGGAATCTGTCTGAAACTTGGTAGATAATTTTATTTTGATGATAACTTATATTTAACATATATTATTAAAATTGCATAATTAAAATTTTTTGAACGAAAATAAAAGAATAATTTCAAAATTTTAAATTTTAATATAAAAAATATAGATTTTTAATAGTTTAAAAAGGATGTATACTTCAAAATACAATAGGTCTAGATCGTTATCAATATTATTTTGGACTCGAGAACCAATAGCTTTGCTACAGCCTTCTGCACAATCGATGCAAGTCCAAAAAAAATCAAAATTGAACTTTTTAAAACAGTAAAATATCAATTGTAGAATTTTAAAATTATTATGCTACACGGAACATATATATTAATCAGTCAGTGGTAAATATTTTTTGCATTTATATTTCATAGGCAATCAGAAATAAAATTAAATGTTACATGTTACTAAATTGCACCTTCATTGAAAACACCTCCATAGACTCATGAGACATTTTAACGCTTTAACGGTCGCATTAAATTACAGTTTAAAAATACAAATTGCTTACTGCGTCCCTTTTTGAAAAAGAGATATTAGCTTTTTTTTAATGATAGGTAAAATTGTATCACAATAAAGCCAGTTACAGTATTTTATAAATTTGGTTCGAATCAAACAATCTGAATAAAAGACACAGCCCGTGAATATCACGGGAGCAATAATTAAGGGGTTAAGCTGAAGCTTTGTCATCTAAAATTCATACAACGCAGTACCACTAATCTTTGATAGGCTATGTTTTTATGTTTGCAATTTAATACTTATTTTTTTTTTAAATATTCTGTTACTTATAAGTAATTCATAACATTCTCTATATTCAGCGCCTGATTACCAATGGGGCACCTTAATACCAATGAAAAGAAGAATTCTTTTTTTTTTTTGTTTTTTTTGTTTTTTTTCCTCATTCATGGCAGAAATATATGAACAGCGTTTAAAAATGGCCAACGTTTCTTTTAAAATTTATTGTAGTAAGTGGGCTCCGTTGGTAGTGAAGACATGTCTATATCATAAAAGACTTTTTGATTTTCTATATATTAGGTCGTTAAGTAAGAAACACGTGGCTACAAAAGGGACAGCTTACCAAAAGAGAAACATGCACCAGTGAAACGGAATAAAATATTTTGTGATACTCAGGACAGTAATACTTCATGAATGTAGCGTTTACATAAGAAGAAGATTTCTATTAAAATTCACTGATGGAAGATTGGCACGTTTGTAATCTGGCTCTTTTGTAACTCCAAGTTTTATACTTGACGACCTGATAAAATACACAATGGAAAGAAAAATAAAAACGTAATAAAATCATAAGAGCAAGAAACTTAAATAATATATTTCATAAAATATTACCTATAGTTTATTGGAATATAGAGAAAACAATAATAAAAACAACTCTGGGGAATAACTAATCGTTTTTAAATAGCATGACAAAGTTACAAAAACAGCTAAAGAAGTAACCCTTTTTACATCTGTAGAAAGTCTTGAGTTTATTGATCTGTTACAAAAAAAAAAAAAAAAAAAAAAAAAAAAAAAAAAAAAAAACATTAACATTTGTTACCTTGCAACCTTTGTTGACGTTTTTCTCGATAAATACGTCATAAAATGTAAGATAATCGTGTTTTTTGTGAATCATATTTCAACGGAATATTTCACTAGATATTAAATATGCGATGCCATTTATTATGCTAAAAAGGGACGCATAAACAAAGATGAAAAGAGAGTTAAAGTACCATTTATAAGCATAATACTATATTTAACATACAAAACAAGAAAAGCATTTTCCATGTATTCTGTGCACTTTTAAATTGCAAATACTAAAATTTACAAACGTAAAACGAGAAGAATTATTGTATTTTGGTATCAGATTTAGTTTTACTATTTAAATTTTTATGTTTGTAAAAATAAATAAATATATTTGTAAAAACTTTAATTTTTTATTTTAAAAAGTATCTAAAATTCAGCATATTGTTTTACAGTTAATTCGATATTAAAATACATGGGGTAGCTTATTAGTTTTACAAAACTATAAAAAAAAGATAAGAAATGAAATAACCATAGATATGTGTTCCAACATTTTACAAACATATTTTGGTGGACTGGGGAAATCTAAAATAAAAACTTGTGCGCTATCGTTGAGGCATAACTATAGATTATGATTTTCGCACCAATTATATATATTCTACCACTACCAACGCCAATATTATATAATGTATTTTTTTTTTAAAAAAAGAACTGTTGATGTCCAGTTGTTGCAAATTGTTTGGAATACTTTTGTATTATATGAAAATAAATAAGTTTTTAATTTTTAATTTTATCTAACTAGGGAAGTTCAAGAAATGTTACTAGCCGACTTAGAAGAAGTGGTATCGTTAGAAAGATCTTATCTTGGGGAGGAAAAAACCCAATGGAACTACCTGTCGCAAATGCGCGGTGTTCGCGATATCCAACAATGTACTGGTCGTTCGGAAAGTCGTATCTGTTTGGGAAAATCAATTTGTACCGGGAAATTCTATCATTTAATTGTTATACATTGGTTCCGATATGTAATGTCTAATAATTACCGGGCAGAATTTTCCGGTGCGAATGGATTTTTCCAAACGAACACGACCTTCCGAATGTTCCAATATGTCATACAATTTGTTTATTTATTACAATGTATTTATGCTGTTACATTTGTCATATCGTTAAAGTTATAATTTTTGTTGTTAAATAGCTTCCTGTTAACTCAATAATGTTACATATGTTTAGAAATTAAATCAAATTAATGACTCTAAATAAAGGATTGTCATGGGTGACTAATTTTATATTCTATTCCCACCAGTATTTTTGAAAAAAAAATGTAGTACATTTCTCTAGCACGTATTGACAAACTGAATGTGAAAGTTTTTTTTTTGAGAAACTGGTGCGATGTTAATTTAAAAATATTCTACAATGGTAGCATTTTGAATGTATTTTTTCATATACTGTGTGTGTGTTTTTTGATGCTGGACATTTGTTATGGTCACTGGTGGTTGTGGGATTTTATATACAAGTGTGCAGGAAGCCATTTAATGGCATGAAAGAAAAATTTACCGACATGACGAATGTCACGGTATAAATACATGATAATAAATAAACAAATTTGCGTGACGTAAATTGCCAGATCTCTCGAAAACGGATGATTTGCGACGTGTATTTCAATTGAGTTTTCCACACGTCTGTCCAAGGATATTACACTTGTCTAAATTGTTGCGTAACAGTTCTTGCACTTTCCTAGTAAGATATTATGCAAATAAAATTTCGTTTATACACAGAAATATAACAAAATATAAAAGCACTTTTCTGTCTTGGAGGATTGAAAAATATTAAAATAACATATAAATGCGAAAACAAAAGTTCGTGCAGATTTTTACAGGAACAAAAATAAACCAAAAATACATGTAAAATACATTGGAAATTTAATATCATTTTAATTTCAAAATAAAGGGTTTTTTACAAATTGAAAATTTTATAAACATAACATCGAATTTAAAACCATAGATAGATAATTTAAAATTACATTGGAAATTTTTAATCAGAATTGTAATATTAATAGCGACAAACAATTTTTGAAGTGATAACAGAAGAACTAATGATGGGAAGCAACTCAACGAGACATCTCTATAAAACATTTTTTTATTAAATAAAAATGAAACCAATAATAAGCGTGAAAGTCTGTGAAAAGTAAGTGATAAACGTAGATGCGTTACAGAGATAATTACAAAGATTTAGAAATATCATGTAGAAAATCTGAGCCTTTTTTTCTTTTTTGCTGTTGATGATAAATTGCATATTGATAATAAAATAAAAACTACATACAATATACAAGATACGAACTTTTATGTTAATTTCTTAAACCGTAATCAACAATTCTTGAAAGTGCATAAAGCGAATGGAGATACTTTAGCAAAATGTTTCATTGGCAATGAAAGGTTATTGAAAAGGTTGTTTAAGCTTATTTCATTGCTTATTTCTTGAAAAACTGACACATAATCCACATAAATAATCCTTAATAATTTATTTTGCTCTCATTCATTTTCAGTTGCATTTGATGAAAGAGGAGATTCTTCAGATACTTATTCTACAGAATGCTTCTTGTAAGATGTTGTTAGAAAGATATAATATTCTTTTGAAAATATTTTCCCTAGAATAAAGAAAAATTATGAAAGTAAAACAGCTATATCATTTATGAAGCAACTGGTTAAACTAGAATGTTAACCAGCCTACTGCATCTACGAAATGCTGCTTGTAAACTGTTGGGTGAATTAAATAATTTTCTTTTCCATGTCTTCGCCTTAGAATAAATAATAGATGATAGAAATATGTCTAACCTTATATTATAAGCTGCAAAAAAGCCTTTTTATGAAACAATCAATTTTATCATTTTTTTGCACTTTGATTTTTGAAATTTCAAAAGGTATGCATTGGAAATAAATTTAGAGCTCTGCTAAACACTTAAGTTTTATTTATCCGCTTGTGCTGGTTGTCTAACATATTCCCATAACTCGTTTTTTTAATAATCAGAATGTGAAACGGTTTATTGCTGTATTTTACTGAAGTTATTATTTATTTTGTAGTTTGATAAAATATAACTATATGGCGGTAAGCAACAGTTTGACAAAAAAATAATAATAATAATAAATAAATAAAAATAAAGCAATTTAACAAATTACAACGACCATTTGGAAAATGATTTTTTCAAAGACTAATATTTAAGACATAAAAAATCGTACGGTGTTGTTCATACATTACGTACGCCATGGATTAAACATTAACATTCCTGGACTCATCATGAACAAATTTTAAAAGAAATTTCAGCTTTACATTTTTCGGTGCTGTAATTTTTAAACTTCTACGGAGCTGGTCATACATTACGTACGCCATGGATTAAACATTAATATTCCTGGACCAGTTTTAAATGAAATTTCATTTTTAAACTTCTAAACTTCCCACAATATTACTTTTATATTGTCGTATAGAGAAAAAAATGCATTTTTCATTGCAATTTGTTTGACAGCTGTATCTCAATTTGTTTCTGAGTATTATTTTTTTGTAGTTTCTATTACTATTTTGTCATAGTGGCAACAGAAGTTGCCACAATGTCTCTGTTGAAAGTAAAGGAAAAATACAGATTACTGTATAGACCCATCAGAAAACGAATAAAATGCGGTATTCAACTAATAAAACACTTTAGATATGTTTTTGATTTCCTACCCTGACCGAGGACAATAATCATTTTTCCAAATGGTTAAAAAAAACAAAACAAACAACAACAACAAAAAAAAACAACCCATTGATTTTAATCACTAAATTGTTGAAGAAGAAAACAAAAATTTCCATTCGATTTAGAATGACCTCTTCTTTATTTTTTATGTTAAAAAAAAAAAAAAAAAAAAACCGCAGTTCTCTTTTATGTAGAAATTGTACTTAGCATTAAAAATGCCCATTCGAATACTGATATCTTACATTATATTTATATTTTTTGAAATATTTTATCCCGAGTATCCAAATGAAAAATCAGTTGGTGAAGTAGATTCGTAATTATACAAATGTAAAATTTTGAACTTTAATGATAATGTAATTTTTAATAGTTACAAAACAAACTATACAGCACCTACCACTTTAACCATAACTACAAAAATACTTGGCAAAAACAAACAAAATGATGGATCTGCATATTTCAATCGTCTAGAAATCAATTCCTGTTAAAAATATTCTATGCTATGTGTAATTCATTTTTTTCATGAAAATTTATTTCGAAAAAATAGTTATTTTTAAATTAATTTTTGAAGGAAAAAATATTAGTTCTAAACTATATTGTAAACTAAATACATATTTTAACAGAAAAAGGCTCAGAGTTATCCTTCAAAATGTATTTAACTTTAGGAGTTTCGAACACAAAATCTGAATAATTCGTAAGCTATTAAACCTATTGACTTCCTATTTGGTATTACAATTTATAACGTTTCAAAAAATCCATATATGATGACAAAATTGGGTTTTTATATTAAAAGTTTTAACGTTTTGTATATTTAGTATACGTAAAATACACATTAAACTATTTTTCAATAAAAGATATATTAACCCATAACTTCTAATAAAATAACTCTTTTCATGTTTCTCTGTGACAATTTGCCGATTAAAATCCATTGTATCTCTTTTTGGAGTTAAACTGCTCTATATCATACAGGTAATTGCTCTTATTCGTAGATTCATATAACTACTTAACTTCCACTTGAACTAAGTAAAGTGTGTAACAATATTCCTTACGGACATAATATATTTTAAAACATACATACATTTATACATGAAATACAGAATGAATAATAAAATTTCGTTTTTGGCCTTTGTATAATAGACATACTATTGGAAAATGAGTATTGCGAGAATTCAGAAACGAATGTAAATTTTTTTATGTATCAGAAAGTTAAAGATTACAAACAATTATTCATGTCTCATCATGGATTAAAAACCCTATAAATATTTAAATCTACTACTTTTTCTATTCATTCATTTATGTTGTGTAGAACAAAATTCTTAAATTGTATAAAACAGTAACAAAAGTTGCTACGGTGAATTGTATCTTGCATAATCGATTTTTCCAAAAGTTGGATGTCCAGATTTCATATTTTTCAGTCGCCCTTCATTTCAGATACTGCATTTCCAATTGTACTTAAAAGAACACAAACAATGATTTGTAATATATAATATATAATTACTCTTTTTTCGTTATTTCCAGTCTTTCTGGTTCTTTTAACCCTTTGTCGGGCAAGTCAATTATCTGGCTGAAATGTTGAAAAGTTTCACTGCCACCACAATCTACAAACAGATATTTATTTGAAGGTGAAATGCGGCTCCTTTTTTAATCAGCGCATTATAGTCCAGGGGAAATGTACGAAAAAAGAGGGAAACCTTGCAAAAGGTCGAGTAGAAGATTTTATTTTTTTAATTTATTTATACTGAGGCAAGCATAGAAAAACCAAGTTTTCTAACAAAATTTCTTAATGCTAAGTTTTATGTGTCCAAAAAAGAACAAAATTTTCGGACATTTTTTTTAAATATCTCGCGACCCGTTGCCGTAACATATTATTTCTCAATTACAATATTAAACAGAACAAAATTCTCTACAATTCACACATTTACAACTTTTTTATACATTGAAGCAAACGCAGAATTCCATTTCGAAAATAGGACATTTTTTTTTTTCAATTTTCTTAAAAACAGAGAAAAACGTAGTTCTGGCTCGGTTTTTCAAATGTTTCCCACGTATTTAATCGTGTATGTTAAATTTTTTATATTGGTTGCAGTAAATTATGTGTTTCAGGGCCGAAACCAGCCTTTTTTGCACCCGTTGCAAACATGGATTATGCCCCCCCATTTAAAAAGAAATTTACCACGATAAATTTATAAATCTCTAATAGCGGGATTTTGAAAATTTTAAATGTGCAGTCATTAAATACGTAATGCTGAACTACGTAATCAGCTTTGCCAAATATTGATTCATTAAAATCTCGAAAACCTAACCGTAAGGAACACAAATGTATTCCTCTTTAAACAGGTTTCCATCTTAGCAGGTATAATTGTTTTATATTCTTTCTCTTTAAAATATATAATATTTTCTTTAAAGACCGGATTCTGTATATACAGGTTTCATTTTCAAAGATTTTACGGTAGTTGTAGTATTGAGGCATTTAAAGTCACTGTTATATGAATTATGAGACTAAATTTATCACACGAAGACATTTTCAAGGTAATATTAAACCTGTGGTAACGTTCTTGACAATTATCTTGCTTGAATTTTACTACTTTTAAATATATTTTTTTCATGGGATACCTGAGATCAATATCTAATGTTGCGCTTTTGTGCTTTTTCAGCTTTATACCTCTTGATGAACATGATTAAGATATCTCTTTTATTGAGGATAAGGACATTCCTTTGAAATGGGATGCTAAAAATCCTACAACAGTGCCATCAAAGAGAAAAAAAATATTGTTAAATATCACTGTAGAAATTATTATTATTAAAATAAATTGGTATTTCATTTGATAAATGGTATCACTGAGATCATTGAACAGATATAGTTTCAAAACAGTACACAGGGCTCGCACCGTTCCTAAAATTTTGGTACTTTGCTACCACTAAATAAAAACGATAATCTTTGTTGTATAGTTCTATTATAGATGTTAAAGGAATGTACCACGAAGAATTCTTATTTAAAATACTGGTAGCAAAGTGCGAAAATTTTAGGAACAGTGCGAACCCTGAGTATATATTACAGAAGATTAGAATATTCCATAACGTGTATTTTTAAACAACTAAAGTAAGTTTTTCTGTTTGAGCTTTAGAAAAATTAATAGATAATCCTAAAGTTTTACATATTTTTGCATGCTGAAATGATATAATCTCTTGTTATATTTATTAATATAAGTGGAAAATTTTTCTGACAATATTTATTAAAATTAATCTTTTAAATATTTTTATGAAACTAGTGATCTCAAATATTTTACTGACAGAATTTTTAAATTTTACAAGAGATAAATACATAACATTAGCTAGTGAAATAATCTGTTGTCATTTTTATTGTAGATGTTTTATAAGGTAAAAGTATTTCTTACATAAAATTTATTTAATTTTAAGCCCCCACCCCTTTTATACAGAGCTACAGTCAAATGTTTGTTATCTTTAAAACAGTATAACGTTCAAACATATGCTATCAATAAATGTTAAATAAAATATACCATTATAGTGAGGAATAAAATATGTTTTTCGCAAATTTTCATACCTATTCCATTGATTCCTGCAAAAATATGTATGCATTATAAAAATTATAAAATTATTAAAATTGTTAAAATTAAACAAGAATCGTTTCTTAATTGAAACTATCGTGCGAATAAGTTACTAAATATTGAAGTATTCTTTTAAACAATGCTTTGAAATTAACATTCTACATGAAAATTGTCTTATTCATCTACACCAGAGGTGTCAAACTGTGGCCCACCGTATACCACTAAAATTTAAAAGAAATAGTCGACAAGTTGAATCGCAGCAATTCCACGATTAGATAAGGCAAATATAACTGTAAAATTTTAGTGGTATACGGCGGGCCACAGTTTGACACCCCTGATCTACACTCTGCCCTACATTTAAAATTATGCAAATTTATTGAATATAAAATGTATGATGAGATGTAACTAAAGACGTGGGGGTGCAAATAATATATAATTTACTGCTACCAATTTCTAGAAGTACGCATACACGATTAAATCCGTGGGGAACATTTGAATAAACGGGGCAGACCTACGGTTTTCACGGTTTTTAAGAAAATTGAAAAAAAAAATGTTCTATTTTTGAAATGGCGTACTGCGTTTGCTATTGAGTGCATAAAAAAGTTGTAAGTATGAAAGTTGTAGAGGACTTTGTCTTCTTTAATATAGTAATTGACAAATAATATGCTACTGCAACGAGTCTCTAGATATTTAAAACTAGTCGGATATGCCACACCCAATACTTTCTTCTATCTCAAATATGATAATTCATCAATCTTCGCTATTGCACAGTAAAAATTAAATGGCAATATGTGCCCCTCTTGAGGATTCTAAAGATATGAAATTCCGTGCATTAGTTCTTGAGATATGACTATCGCTAAAATCGTGTAAATACAGCAAAATACAGCCTAGCAGCGCCACCTATTGGGTGATTTATACCAAACCCTAATCATCAACAACTTTTGTCAACATCTGACTGAATCTGAAGTTTGGAGAAAGTCCGTGCATTCCTTTTTGAGATAGAGGCTATTGCGGAACTTGAAAAAAAATTCACATAGCAGCGCCACCTATTGAGCGATTTACACCAAAAACTAATTAGGAACAATTTATACTAGGGATTAACTGAATCTGAAGCTTGGTGAAAATTCATGCATTAGTTCTTGAGATAGAGCGATTGCGGAAATCGTGTAAAATAAGCACAGCAGCGCCACCTATTGAGTGATTTACACCAAATTCTAAACGGCGCTAATTTATATCAGGGACTAACTGAATCTGAAGTCTGATTAAAATTCGTGCATTAGTTCTTAAGATAGAGCTATTGCAATAATCATGAATAATGCAGCATAGCAGCGCCATCTGTTGGGCTATTTTCACCAAAAAGTAATCAACAACAAAATGTATCAAGGGTTAACTTAATCTGAAGTTTTATGAAATTCCGTTCATTAGTTCTTGAGATATAGCTATTGCGGAAATCGTGAAAATGCAGCCCAGTAGCGCAACCTGTTGGGCGATTTACACCAAAAACTAATCAGAACCTGTTTATATCAAGGTCTAACTGAATCTAAAGTTTTCTGAAATTCCGTGCATTAGTTCTTGAGATAGAGTACCCACAAAAGTTTTGTCACATACAGACTCACGGAGTGACAGAGTGACAGAGTAACAGACAGAGTGACAGACAGGCATTTTCTAAAAACCATCAAATCGTATTCAGGACTTTCTGAAACGTATAAATCCATCGAAAACCGGAAGTCGAAATTTTTCACGAATCCAATACTTTCTTCTTGTAAAGATAGAAGGAAGTAAAAATAAAAAAAAAGTTCCAAAATGTTGTTGTCTTTTGGCTACAGAAAATTTAACCTTAAGAAATTTTGTTAGAAAACTTCGTTTTTCCATGCTTCCTTCAGTATAAACAAATAAAAAAAATAAGATATACTACTCGACCTTTTGCTATTATATTAAACCTATTAAGTTTTAACCCTCTCGCTGCGCATCCCGAGATATTCTCGGGCATGCATATTACCGTGTAATTAATACTATTTGGTTATTCTTACCAAATATTTTTTAGCGAAAACTTTGTTTGATTTAATCAGGACATTTTCCCCGATCACGATAGTCAAAATTTTCTGCTTTAAATAACCGGTGATAAAAGATTAAAAATTCTGTAAAATATACTCATCGCGAAGAGTTACGTAAGCAGCGAAAGGGATAAGTTTATTACCATTGTCCGATAAAATGTTTTAAATCGCGAAAATGTTGCTGATGCAAATTAAATAAAATGGTTATTTCTTTAATCATTGAAGTAAGCGAAATATGTCTTACAACATGGCAGTAACATGTGTTTCATTAAAAATTAATTGCTGTCAGCGGTGTTTGTTACGGCCCAAAAGTATGAAAACACGGAAGACTGGGAGCAGGAAAACAAAATGGTAAACCTACGAGTCAGTCTCTAAAATTGGTTTTTAGGTGTTTTCCACCAAGATATGACTTGGCAGACCAATTGCATTTTAATATGAAAATCGAGTTTTAAGAAATTCTAAAATTTCAGCCGTGAACTCGATGATGCGATTGTCCGTTCTATCGCCTCTCGGTATAAGGAAGAAATATTATTTTACATGGTCAAGAACGTATTACTAATGATTTACTGTAATGTTTACATTTATGTGAATCGACAGTGAAGTGCGAAAGAAACCTGGAAACTTCTTTCTGTAGAAATTGTTTTTGATTGTAAAAGAAAATCTTTTTCATCTAAATATCATTCCTCAAGAATGTAGAAAAAACAAAACGTAGGATTAAGTATGACCTGGTGATATTACAAGTGTAATGTCACCAGTAAAGCTAACTTACGAAATTAGTGTTTTGAAAATTTTAAATATTTCACGAATCAGCAGCATTTTTTTCACCATCGTTATCGAAGTTGAAATTTTACTTTTCAGAATTA
Organism: Maratus speciosus; assembly: GCA_963932465.1. Lineage (NCBI taxonomy): Eukaryota > Metazoa > Arthropoda > Arachnida > Araneae > Salticidae > Maratus > Maratus speciosus. Next base: position 159,902,626 of record OZ010794.1, read on the forward strand.
TATTTAATGCTCGATTAATTGTAACTTTCAGAATGATACTTTAACCCTTTCGGGCACAGTGTGTCCGGGTCGGGATACCTAATTTTAATTCCAAACTTACGAACGGCACCAAGAATATTTTAGTAAAATTTTGCTTTTACAATAAATAGTTAAAGTAACGTGTTTTTAATTTCTAAAAATGTCATTTTAAAATTCCGGTGTCAGTCAATCATTTCATCATTTTACAACAAAAATTGCCCGTGCCGGAAAGGGTTAATAATATTATTTATACTTTTGTGGCCAAATCAGGAGGTTTATTTTTAAATTGAAAAAATCTGAATTTACACCAGATAATCTTGAATATTTGTTTTATTTTATTTATGGAATATCTATTATTATAGAGTAAATAACTATAAAAACTTCCTGGTACAAATTCGAAATATCTAAAAAAAAAAAAAAAAACCCAGGCATGGCAACATTAAACATACAATATGTTTCTTTATTTTAAAGTTAACCCCTTGAGGGGCGGTGGAATATATTTTATCCCACCTACGATTAATGAAGATTTGCACCAGAAAAATTTTATTAAATTTTACTTTTCTAACTTTGGTGGTAAAAAGACGTAAAATTGCTTTTCCTTATTTTGCAATAAATCTTTTTGGAGATTGCGGTGTGAGAACGAGTTCGGTGTGTGTCCTGATTTCGGCATTACAGAAACGCAATTACTTGCCCCTCAAGGGTTACAAATATCAAGTGTGATATAAAAAACCTATTTGTGTGACTGTATAACTCTTAGTTTCTGGTTATATAAATGTATTTATTATATATTTTTATTGAATTAAATTACATAATACTGGATCCTTTTGCCTTGATTTATTTAATTAAATAAAATATCTGCGTACATAAAAGTAATAATAAAGTAAACAAAAGTAATAATAAAGTACCAACATATATAAATCCATATATATATATATATATATATGGATATATACATCTCGCGGGCCGCATGTGGTCGGCAACTTTTTTACGTGTGGCCCGATACTTACAATCGTTAATCCATATTTTAAAAAATAATATGTTTATAAAAAGTATTTAAGATCTTAAATGTTGTTTTATATTCTTTCATAGTAGGACAAAATCTGCACGGTTATTCATAATTAATTTTAAATTACGCTAAAGCGTTCGAAATGTCGTTTGCCTAGTAAAAGGTTAGTTTAAATATAGTTGTATTTGTGGTACACTAGTGTCCATAAATTTCTTAATATTCAAAACTAATCACACATTATTGAAAATCTATTGTATTATTTGTCTATATATTAAAAGAAAAAAGTTTTTTTTGCATTGAGCAAAAAACTGATTTATTAGAGAAAATTTCCTGTTTTTTTTCTCCTTATTTAGAACCTGTTAATTCTGCATGGTTATATTATTGCATTTTATGCTAATTATATAGGTAATACTGCTTTTTAGGATAGAATATTTGTCGCGGAATAAAAGGAACTAAAAAAAATTAACACCACTATTTCCAAACGACAAACGTAGAGTCCTATTTCTACAAGCTTTGCGACAAAAATCTATCAAAGTTTATTGTTTGGAAATGGTGGTGTTAATATTTTCTGGTAACGTTTCTTTTGAGACAAACGTTCAACCCTACAGATACGCAAAACAGTCGTCAGCAAAAGTTTAGACACTGGTGATTTTTAACCTTTAAATTAAAAATACGAAGACTTGGGTACGAAGCCAATGTCTGTACATACAAAAATACGAAGCCAATGTCTGTACATACAAAAATACGAAGCCAATGTCTGTACCTATTTTTAAATATATTTTAAACGTTTTAGGACAGAAATAACGGTTTTAATGTAGGATATTATTTAATTTAACTGAAAAAAGTGAAATTTGCATATTGCAAAAGTTTAGACATTTTTGTGATTTTTTGCCAACTGTTCACGAAAAAACTCAAATTTCAAACTTATGACGTCACATGCATGAAGTATTTAATCGCACCTCGCGATAGTATCGGTTAGTGAAGATGCTACGAGCTAGAAATTTTCAGTCAGAAGAAGTAGTTAAAGCATGGAAGCTGAAATCGAAACGGAAGACAGTTGCAGAAATTTCAGCTACTTTGAATCGAACAAAGAAGTCTGTCTATTAAGTACTGTCTAAGGGTGACTCTTTCAAAGCAAAAGATTAATCTGGAAGGCCTCGTGTGGCCAGAAAACAAGATTATAGAAGGATCCATAAACTGGCATCTAGACAAATGATGACTGCTAATCCCATTAAAAGTGAGTCAGAGATTTCTGTGTCAACGGACACTCTCGTAGATGAATTAAAGAAAGATGTACATTAGTTGATATGAAAATGATAAAACAACCAGCCTTAGAATCTCACAACAAAGTGACCCCTTTCCGTCGCGGAGTAATTCTGTTTATAAAACTGATGAAATAATGGGCTGAAACCAGAATTTATAAACGAATTTATTAGAAAATATGAACTTTCTTATTTTCACGTACATCATAAAATGGAAAATTTTAATTAAATCTTCTTGGTGACATCTGTCAGTTTTGGAATTAAAATTATGTGTCCTTCCTAAGGACACCGCCTTCAAAAGAGTTAATGATTTGGGACTCACTTTGTTTTAATTCTCAAGTATCTCTGGAGTTTCTGATAAGTCGCCAGGCAGCGTAAGACTACATTCATACATTGGGAAAAAATTACAGCCATTTGGTGAACTTTTAGTTCTTTCGAAGTATGTATTTGAGCAAGATAATGAGTCTATTCATGTTGAATACAAATAAAAAAATTGGTTTAACTTTCAAAATATTACCGTTCTCGACTGACCCGCGTGTAGCCCTGATGTGTACCCAATCGGGAACATTTCTGTCATCATATCTCATACTCTTTATGCAATTTTTTGACAATACTCCTCTGTAAATGAACTTCTATCTGCTGTTGAACGTGTTTGGCACGAAATAGACTCCCAAGTGATGCAGAGTTGAGTTTCTTCGATGAAAAGTCACATTTTTGCATTAATATCAGACAATGTAGTTCCTGTTCGATTTTAATTTATGGATATTTTACTGTTAACAGACAAATTGTCTATACTTTTGCCACGATGTTAAATTTGTTTTTTTTTTTGTCATTATATGTTGTGTAAAGTGTATAAATTAAAATTTATTGTTTGTGTATGAAAGAAAAGTCCCCATTAATATATGACAGTTAATTTACAAAAAATCGTTACATACTTCTCAGCACAGAAGCATAATCGATCATTGTCTAAACTTTTTTTAGCACTGTATTAACTTTAGTATATTGCTATGTTACGCCATTTATGTTGTCTTAATATTTTAACTACTCATTTGTTTGCCATTTTGTAAGTGATGCGGCCCGCCTAGTATCGCAAACACATGTTTGCGTCCCACGAGAAGAGAAAGTTGAGTATGGCTGTTCAAAAGCCATTTTAATAACAGTTCAAAACATACTCAATAAAACAACACAGATATAATGGACAAATAGCCAATTTTACACATTTTCCAACTTCTTTAGATAACGCATAAAAATTCTAAACATCCCATAAAAGGAAAAAGATCATTTCAACTGTTTCACGCTTAAACAAATATGATCGCAAATACAGGTGTTGAATTATCTCATTCCCTTGCGTTTCTTGCAAGAAAGAAGACATATGGTGCTTAATAATCCGTAGAAATAGACATTAATGTGTTGTTTTGTACCCAACAGTTTCATGAAGCAGATGGTAAAGTAGGCCATTATCCAGTAATCTGTTTTCTACCGAATATTTATCGTATATTCTTTCGTAAAACAAGTCTTTTTTTTTAATTTCTTTGTCTTAGACAGAATCAAAATTGAAAGGAATAGCACTGCCCCGCTATTTTTAAAGGCGATATGGCATTCGTATATTTCAAATGTTTTAAAAATAATCGGTAGAATGATTGTTTAAATAGAAAATTTATACGCATCGAATAACGTTTAAGCTTTAAATTTTGACTTTAAGCATTTGTGTAAATTCGTAATATTTGTTTCGAATGACACATATTATGTATTAAAACAGCAGAAAATATGTAGTTTAACCCCTTGAGGTTCGGTGGGATATATTGTATCTCACCTACGGTTAATGAAGATTTGCACCAGAAAAATTTTATCAAATTTTACTTTTCTAACTTTGGTGGAAAGAAAGTAGTAAAAATGCTATTTCTTATTTTGAAATATAATTTTTCAAAGATTCCGGTGTGAGTTCATCATTTCAGGAACACAATAACTCTCCCCTCAAGGTGTTGAAATGAATCATGAAACGTATTTTCTGTCTCTTTTTTTCAAAATAATAGTCATGGAATAGTGTTTTTCAATTGCTTTCAGAATGGAGCTATGAATAAATAGGTGGAGTCAGATAATGTAAGACAGATATGCGAGTGAAGTAACTGAAAATGTAGAGAAACGATAATATTTGACAACCTTCAACTTAACTTCCATAAGATGTTGATTAATTTGATCCAGAAAATTTATTTGATGTAGCATTATATACTTGATTTCACGCTATGCATTAGGCAGTCTATTTTTCTAAGTTATAGTTTTTTAAAATATTTCTGGATTTAAAAAGTCTTTTATTTTGATGAAATATGGAAGATTGTAATGTATGAATACGGCATACGATATTTGTTTACATCGGATAAACAGGCCAGAAAACCTCATTTTCAAAGAGTAAAATAGTTTTGCATCTTATTTAAAAGTTTTATTAATGTAATTTCATTATTCATTGTTCAAGTAAATTCATTATTCATTGTAAATCCACTTTGTTAATACGCTAAAACATACTAAATAAAACAACATAAATATAACAGACAAATAGCCAACTTTATACATTTTCACCTCCTCTAAATAACTCATAAAAATTCTAAACATCCCATAAAAGGAAAAAGATCATTTCAACTATCTTTCACGCTTAAACAAATATTATCGAAAATACAGGTGTTGAATTATCTCATTCCGTTGCGTTTCTTGCAAGAAAGAAGATATATGGTGCTTAATAATCCGTAGAAATAGACATTTCAAGTGTTGTTTTGTTTCCATCAGTTTCGTGAAGCAGATGGTAAAGTAGGCCATTATCCTGTAATCTGTTTTCTACCGAATATTTATCGTATATACTTTCGTAAAGCAAGTCTTTTTCTTTTGAATTTCTTTGTGTTAGAATAAATCAAAAATGAAAGTAATAACACCGACCTGCTATTTTTAACATCGAAACGGCACTCATATATGACAAATGTTTTTAAAAATCTCAGTACCATCATCCTTTAAATATAAAATTTCTACATTTCGAATGATTTTCAACTTTCAGTTTTGACATTACGAATTTTTATAAAACCGTAATATTTGTTTCAAGTGACAAATATTATGTACCAAAATACCGGAAAATATTGTAGTTTAAGATGAATCATTGAACGTATTTCTTGTTCCTTTTCAAAAATAATAGTCATGGAATAGTGATTTATTATGGAGGTATGATTAAAGAGGCGGAGACAGATAATGTAAGACAGACGTTGCGAGTAAAGTAACTGAAAATATAGATACAAAATGTATAATTGCCAAACTTCAACTTCCGTAAAATGACGGTTAACCCCTTAACGCTCGAATTAAATTACGGTTGAATAATTCAAATTGCTTATTGGCACCACTTTTATGAAAAAGAAATATTCACCTTATTTAATGACAGTAAAAACGATACCAAAATATACCCAATTTCACTATTTTATAAAACTGGTAGGAGTCAAACAATTTGAGTAAAAGACACAGCCCGAGAATATGACGGGAGCGAGAATTAAGGGGTTAATTTGATCCAGGTTAAAGACGTTTCTAACCAGAAAATTTATTTGATGTAACATTATTTACTTAATTTGATGTCTTCAACTCTGATAAAATATTATATTTCTAATTTCTTAAAATATTTCTGCTTCAAAAATTCTTTAACTTAGATAAAATTAACCGACATTTTACGGAAGTCAAGTTAAAAGTTGCAATGTATGAAGGTGGAGTCCGATATTTGTTTACATTGGATAAACAAGCTCCGAACACCCCAATTTCAACGGGTAAATTTGAATAGAATTTTTCGCCTTATTTAAGCGTCTGATTTATGTAATTTCATTACTCATTGTTCAAGTAAATTCATTATTCATTGTTCAAATAAATTCAATATTTTCTTATTTCTTGTTCCTTTTTAAAAATAATAGTCATGGAATAGTGTTTTTCGACTGCTTTATTATGGAGTAATGATTAAAGAGGCGGAGACAGATAATGAAAGACAGATGTTACGAGTAAAGTAACTGAAAATATAGATACAAAACGCATAATTGCCAACCTTCAACTATTGTAAAATGACGGTTAATTTGATCCAGGTTAAAGACGTTTCTAACCAGAAAATTTATTTGATGTAACATTATTTACTTAATTCGAATCTTCGACTCTGTTTAAAATTTTATATTTCTAGTTTCTTAAAATATTTCTGGTTAAAAAATTATTTAACTTAGATAAAATTAACCGACATTTTACGGAAGTTAAGTTCAAGGTTGCAATGTATGAATGTGCAGTCCGATATTTATTTACATTGGATAAACAGGCCCCGAACACCCCAACTTCAAAGGGTAAATTTGAATAGAATTTTTCGCCTTATTTAAACATCTTATTTATGTAATTTCATTATTCATTGTACAAGTAAATTCATTATTCATTGTTCAAATAAATTAAGTATTAATTGTAAATTCATTTTATTAATACTGTAAAACATACTTAATAAAGCAACATAAATTTAATGGACAAACAGGAATCTGTTTTCTAGCGAATATTTATCGTGCATTCTTTTGCAAAACAAGTCTTTTTCTTTTGAATTTCTTTGTCTTAGAATAAATCAAAAATGAAAGTAATAACACCGACCTGCAATTTTTAACATCGAAATGGCACTCATATATGACAAATGTTTTTAAAATTCTCGGTAGAATTATCCTTTAAATATAAAATTTATACATTTCGAATGATTTTCAACTTTCAGTTTTGACATTACGAATTTTTATAAAACCGTAATATTTGTTTCATGTGACATATATTATGTATTAAAACACCAGAACCTGATACAGTTTAAGACGAATCCTGAAATGAATTCCTTGTCCCTTTTTGCAAAATAATAGTCATAGAATAGTGTTCTTCGATTGTTTTTATAATAGACATATGAATAAAGGGGCGGAGGCAGATAATGTAAGAGAGATGATACGAGTGAAGCATCTGCAAACGTAGACGCAAGATGCATACTTGACAACCTTCAAGTTAACTTCCATAAAATGTCTGTTAATTTGATCCAGATTAAAGACTTTTCTAACCAGAAAGTTTATTAGATGTAGCATTATATACATAACTTCATGATTTCGAAATCTGTTTAAATTTTATATTTCTAGTTTATTAAAATATTTCTGGTTCGAATATTTCTTCTTCCTTAACGTAGATAAAATTAACCGACATTTTACGAAAGTTTAGTTGAAGGCTGGAATGTATGATGATGGAGTCCGATACCCGAACATCCCAATTTGAATAGAATTTTTCGCCTTATTTAAACGTCTTATTTTTGTAATTTCATTATTCATTATTCATTGTTCAAGTAAATTTATTATCCATTGTTCAAATAAATTCATTATTAATTGTAAATACATTTTATTAATACCGCAAAACATACTTAATAAAGCAACATAAATGCAATGGACAAATAACCAATTTTACACATTTTCACCTTCTCTAAATAAAGCATAAAAATCATAAACATCTCATAAAAGTAAAAAGATCATTTCAACTATGTTTCATGATTAAACAAATATTATCGCAAATACAGGTGTTGAATTATCTCATTCCGTTGCGTTTCTAACGAGAAAAAAGACATATGGTGCTTAATAATCCGTAGAAATAGACATTAATGTGAGGTTTTGTACCCATCAGTTTCGTGATGCAGATGGTAAAGTAGTCCATTATCCTGTAATCTGTTTTCTACCAAATATTTATCGTATATTCTTTCGTAAAACAAGTCTTTCTCTTTTGGATTTCTTTGTCTTAGACAAAATCAAAAATTAAAGGAATAGCACTGCCCCGCTATTTTTAAAGTCAATATGGCATAATTTAGCTATTTTAAGCTTAGGGAAACTTTTATCAGTACATCTTTATGCTTTTCAAACTTCATTAATATAGTACTGGACATCTTACAATTATAAGAGAAGAAAATACATTTTATAATCAAGTATTTATATGTTGTAAAAGTAGGTTGAAAATAATAGTTATAAAAAATATTTTTAAGCTGCTGAAAATATTTTTTTTTTTTTTAAACAATAGTGTTGTCACTATTCTCATCTAAAAACGAATATATTTCCATCTACACTCATCAATAACTATATATGTTAAAAATAGAATGAATTTAACTCTTTTATTTTTTGGCATAAACGTTTATCAGTACATTAATACATTTTGCTCAAACTCATTAATACAGTACTTGAATTCATACTTTCATAAGACAAAAAAATATACTTTATAATCAAGTTTGCATATGCAAGAAAAGAGAAATTAATTCTGTATCTAAATCTAATAAATACATTTGTGAAAAGAAAGATATGACAAGCAGAGATTATAATACAAAAGAATTCATCACAATGCAATGAAAAAAAAAAAAAAAAAAAAACTATCGCGATTTATTAAAAGATATAAGGAATTTCTTTATCATTTTGAAATAAAGGATTCGAAGTTATTATTATCATGATAAAACAGGTATTATTCATGTTATTTTAGCACAGTGAATTTATGCTGAAAGATGATAAAAATTATAATGGAAGCTTTAGCAGTTGCTTTTTATTCAGTAATTCTTAATGAACAAGAATATTCATAATCAGACAAACTGACATTCGGAAGCAGAATCTCTTTATATGGTAAATCTGCACAGAAAAAAATATTTAACTGTATAATATAATAATAAGGAAAAAAAATTACAATTAACAATATAATATAATAAATAAAAAATAATTACTCGATTTAATGGAAACACTGTTTATATACTGAAAAAACAAAATACATTAAAATAGACCTCTTTATATCGTTACCATGCCTAGGAAGGGAAACATTTGCTGTATAATAATAAATGCAAAGAAATGACTATCTAATTAATTGAGCTTTTTTAATATAAATACTGGTTAGTTATTGAAAATAATAAAACCTGTTTACTAGAAAAAGGAATATTCCTCCTAAAGTTCGATGAATAATAAAATTCTATTATAAACAAAATAAGGTAAAGAAATTAATAAATTACTTTTTTAGCAAGTTAGATTTAATGCAGATATACAGGGTACAAAGGAATGTCCCTTTAACGTGAAAATACTTGTGAAAGGAGAGAGCTACAGCTATACAAGTGAGGTAAAGGTATAGTAAAGCGACTACGACCGATTTAATTAAAACGACAGCAGCACCCCCTAGTGGCGAAATTTCGAAAATAGCCACTGCAAATCGAAACGAAAAGAGATAGTGCAAAATTTCTAGTTAGAAAGTTTTAGAGCATCAGTTAATTAGTAGAATACGACATTTGGTTTACATGGACATTGGTTTACTCCGTTCGCAAGTATTTACATGTTAAAGGGACTTTCCTTTGCACCCTGTATATTGTAAACATAAAAGTGGAGGGTTTTGATTATAGTAAAAAAGGTCTCACAGACATGCATCACTCACAAAAGTCAACAAAAAAAATTTTCCCCATCCCAAAAAGATCAGCGTATTGAAAGACTTTCAGTGGTGTTAAGTCGGTACAAGTAGCATGACAAGCATTCACGTAAGCCATATGTAAATACCAACTTTGTAAACAGTCAGTAGCAAAATATACTAGAGGAAAAGAAAAACTAACTGATTTTACAAGTTTTATACACAGCATTTTTTAGCTTTTACACAAACCAGGTTGTTTGGTTGGTTGTGTTTATGACGGCCAATTTTCAACACGAGGGATATAGGCCCTAAGGGGGAAGTGCACTTCGTGGGGGTCTTTCTAAGGGAACCTAACCCGTATTAACGCTTTACACAAACCAGGATTCCCGCATAATTATCTGTGATTTGTGCTTGTGCACATCGTTTTTCTCTTGCTATTGATTGTTTTGGATGTTGTTGTTGACATGTGTCTTACGTCGTGCAGCATACGATTTTGGGAATCTAATAGAACAAAATTCAGTTTCTGAAAATTATTGATATCAAATTAATAAAATTGTACATACTACAGAAAAAATGTTTTAATACTAAGATAAAATATGGTTTTGCTCATTACATTATTTATTTTATTGTTACATCATCACAATCATAATAGAAACAATTCTTGTCCTTTTAACACGTTGAGCCTTTTGTAATATTGCTTCTTTCAGTGCTGATTTTTATAAAAAACAAAATACAAATTTATTTACTATAATAAGCATTTCCTTTTATTAGAAAACAATAATTATTTAAATACATACTCCCACAGCTGTTAGTGTAATCAAAAAAGGAATAATTTTTATGTTTCGTTGTTTGCTCTTCTTTTAGGTTTGTATATTTTGTGACTGTGACTGTGACGGTATATATTTTATAACGCCAGGTGACTTTTATCTGTACTGTAATTTTCTTAAGAGCCTACACTAGTCACTCAAAAAGAGCCAGATGATAACGTTAATCCTATGCGGAAGTTATTTTCAAATATCTCGCTTGAATTTTGATATTTTCGAATGATTTTTTATTTGCATAGGATAGCTGAGTACGATCTACAACCGGGCTAGTTTTTACTTTTTCGATTTTAGTTTCAGATATTTAAAAAAAAAAATACTTTATCTTTCCGAACAGGTTCAAATCGGTTCCTAAAGTAAAAGATTTGCCCGGGTGTAGATAGTCCTGAGCTATCCTATGCAAAAAAAAAAAAAAAATCATTCAAATATTAAAACCCATTCGAGAAATTTGAAAATAACTTCCCCATAGGATTAACATTACCATCTGGGTCTTTTTGAATGACTACTGTGGCCTATTAAGACTTCAATGACACGATTACGGATAGTCCAAGAGCTGTTAAACATTTTAGGGAAGGTATTTGAGGCACCCTGAAAATTTGTGCAACACTTCTTTTGTAATGCCTGTATACAAAATCGAATGTCTGGCTGAAGGATCGTGGCCCAAAACCTGTGCCAGACAAAGAATGGCACTTGACACGTGTCTGGCACAGTTTTTGTGCCGACTAAAGTGTCTGTCATTTTCAAAATATGTTTTTCTAAGCATAAATATGTGCCTCAATCTCAGCGTGCCTCAAATACCTTTTTTGGGTAGTCAAAAAATGGCACTTGACACGTGTCTGGCACAGGTTTTGAGCCGACTAAAGTGTCTGTCATTTTCAAAATATTTTTTTCTAAGTATAAATATTATTCTGTTTCAATCTCAGCGTGCCTCAAATACTTTTTTTGGGTAGTGTCAAAAAATGGCACTTGACACGTGTCTGGCACAGGTTTTGGGCCACGATCCTTCAGCCAGACATTCAATTTTGTATTCAGGCATTACAAAAGAAGTGCTGCAAAAATTTTCAGGGTGTCTCAAATACCTACTCAAAAATGTTCAACAGCTCTTTTACTAGGAATCTGAAATGATTAGAAGAATGTGCATTGGTATCTCCATTAACTTTTACTCTTGATACCTTTCAAGAGTTTTGCACTTGATTTTTTTTTTTTTTAAGTTTTTTTTTTTTTTTTAAGTTTTTGTGACGACACAAAAATCTGTCCGGTTGGGATATTTTTTTTTTGTATTATTTCTAGACCAAGTACTAGTACCATTTGTATGATGAGACATGTTTGCCGTTCATCAGACTAATACTTTAGCATTTTCCGGTGCAGGCAAATTGTGTTATAAAATGATGCAATCATCGGCTGACACCGGAATTTGCATACGACTTTTTTAGAAATTAAAAAATTGTTACTTTACGCTTTCATTGTTAATGCAAAATTTTATTAAAATATTCTTGGTGCCGTGCGTAAGTTTGGAATTATAATTAGGTATCCCGACCCAGGTGCACTGTGCCGGAAAGGGTTAATTCTCCCGCTGCGTAATTGTTTTATGAAAATCTCCTTCGCGACGAGGCATCTTTTAAGAATTTTTATTATTTTCTCACCGGTTTTTCAAAACAAAAATTGTTGTCTAATTTAATCGAGAAAATGCTCCGATTAAACAAGGCAAAATTTACAATAATAAAATAACTGGCAGGAAAAATCAAGGAGGGTTAATCAGACGGGAAAAATGTATACCCGAGAAAATCTCGAGTTGCGCAGCGAGAGGGTTAAACGCTCTTATATCGTCACATGCATTTTCGTAGAATTACGTATACTCGCTTATCAACATATTTTATACTAGACGCCACAGTAGCATTCTTAAAAGATCTTGCACTATTTTCATCATTTCTATTATATCTGCCTTGTTTTGGAGTAACAAATAATAACCTCGATTCACATCGAAATCTTTTAATTATATAGGGGAGATGGGGGATAAATGGGACATTTTCACAAAAATATATATATTTTTTTTTGTTTAAGTTATTATCAATATTATACATCACATTTCATACATTAGGTATTTGACAACATATATGAACAATATGTATTCAGAAAAATATTATGAAATAAAAAAAAAGTTCCTCCCTGACCCAATCATCCCCACAGCAGGGATGAATGGGACACTAATAGGGATGGATTAGACACAAAGATTTTCCTCCCTGTATTAAATTTTACCAAATTAAAATTTATAATTATAACCTTATATGTAATTATATTTGTAATATATGATTATACAGCACGAATCGATATGTTTTTTTTTTCAATAACATATTTTATTGCAGCTTTAACATTTAATGCAGACTTCGGCTATCAATCTGTTCTTCTTTCCGCACTTATGAGTCATTTTAGATTTGAAATGAAAGTGAAAAATGTCTTTTAAATATGGCATAGCTAATAATTTTCAATCATAACTTATTAATTAATATTAATTAAATGTATGTTAGGAACATGCAGAACGGAAATTATTGGGTCGATCGGAAAGTCGTGTCGTGTTGGGAAAATCAATTCGAACAGTAAAATTCTCCACGGTAATTATTAGACATTAGATATCGGAATTAATGTTTAATAATTAAATGATAGAATTTTCCTGTACGTATTGATTTTTCGACACGACACTATTTTCCGATCGACCCAATATGTTGGGGGTGGGGATTTATTTGTGCAACATTGCAAAATTCAATATAATTTTCCCCATTTGATCAATAAACATATACTATTTTTAACAATTTTATCTATTTTGATTAAGTTTAGTACCAATTTTTTTATAATCCACAGTGAAAATCTACAGTGTCTTTTGCTGTATTTTAAAGCTGCATAATGTCTAGATAAATAGATATATCATATTCATCAAATATATAAAAACCAGCACATTCCAATGTTCATAAAAATAACTTTTAAAAATTCCTGTGTTTATAGAAGCTTACATTATTAAAGCTATAATACATGTTAAGAATAAAGTAATTATTATCGAAAAAGCATTTCCTGACGCGTAATGGTAATATTAATGGCCGCGAAGTATTCATGTACAGGCAAAGGTTCCTTATGACAACCTTTTATGTATAGTTACTGATAAAAAGTTACAGTTACAGTTACATACTTTTAGATAATTTAATAATATAAATTCAGTTAAAAACGAGAGGTAATAGATAGAAATCTAATAACCTTTATATTTCAGATGAAGTTTTTTGCCATATACATACTTCAAAGTTAGGAATATAATAGAGAATTTTTATTGTTTTTTTCTTAATTTCAGACAATTAAATATATCTTATAATTATGTACTTTTCTACACTATCTCAAATTAAATGCAAAAAACTAACGACTTCTCTGAAACTCATTAACGGAATCTGTGAAAATTTTCTATAATGAGATATGAAAAGCAATCATTGTCACAAAAAAGAATTTTTAATAAAGTAAGAATAAAGGACGTAACTATCACGATTCATTAAAATATATAAAATTAATTTTTTATACGTTTGAAACTAAGAGAAAATAATTCTTGTTATACCAAGAAAAAACAAGATTTGATCAAGTTGTATTTCTAGCTTCTTTCGCGGAAATGTAATTGACATTAACCCTAGATCTACCGGGAATTTTATTCAAGTTTTAATAAAACGTTCTACACCAGAATTTTTATTTAAAACTATTTAACTTATTTATTTACCTTATTTTTGTCTGGTTTATATACTTAGTTTATTTTAAAGAAATTTCTGGTTTGAATGAATATTTTGTACGTACCTGTCGGGTCCAATGGACCCGACTGGTAGACGGAGGGTTAAGAGGATTTAGTATTTCTTTTAAGTAATCTACCTTCTCCACAAAATATTTTTTCTTTTCAAAAAAGAAAACTTGTTTACCTTTTCTAAACTATATGTATTTTATTAGTCCTCTAATTTCGGCAAATTCGTGTTACTATATATATATTTTTTTTTTTTTTTTTTTTTTTTTTTTACGAAGATACTAAAAATTGTTGAAGTATTTGATCGAGTTGTATTTCTAACTTCTTTTACGAAAATATAATTGACATTAAGAGGGTTTATGATTTCTGTTAAGGGGTCTCAGGAATCTTAAAGCTCTAAAATTTTCAAAATTTTAATTTTTGTAGATGTTAAACTTCTATGTTTTTGAACATTTTGATATAATTGTTTTCTTGAAATTCCCATTAGAACAGAAGATATGGCATTTAGAATTATACTTGCACAGTATCTGAAGCGGTGTTTCCAAAACTTTGAAATCATTTTTCTCCAAATGATGTTTTTGGACATAACGCGCACGATATCTCAAAAACTTCTGAATATGTTTTCATGAAATTTTCAAAACATATGTTTCATGTTAGTCTGTATAAACTGAACCTAAAATTTCCTTTTTATTGTAAAAAGAAAATATTTTTTAGAGGTTTATATTGTTAATTTTTTTTTCTAAATTTTGCATTAGCTAAATAGAACTTTGTATTAAAAATTTAAAAATGCTTTAAATACAAATTTATTTAGGTTCAGTGTAATTATTATAATCTGCGGTATAAGTAGGCACCAACATTTTCATTCTAATTGCAAAATTTATCTTGTAATCGTGCGCATAAGCTGTTATGCCGATTTTCTGCTCGCCAAATGTCTGGCAGTTTTGAGCCCCCTGTAAATGCTAATTCTGCATCTTGCATTTTTTCAAATATTTGAAATGAAAGAACATACTTGTATCTTTCATTTCCATTTAAAATTGTGTCTTAATATCAAATACATTTTAAGATATTAAATGTTTAAAATGGTCCTTTTTTTTCATTTTTTTCCAATTTTAAGTCCTGAGACCCCTTAAGTAATCTACATTCTGTTTTGACCTTTTGAACTCCGTTACACAAATTGTATTCGTTCGGCACCACTTTTTTAAAAGAAGTTTCCTTCAAGTACACAATTTCCAAAATGCTCTGATTAATTGAGGCAAAATTTATTTGCCTTTATTGATGATGCCAAAAACAAAATTTGGCTTGAAAGATGATGTCCCCGCAGCGGAGACAACGGAGTGGAAAGGGTTAAAGAAGTTTGTGTTAGAAAAAAAAAGAAAAAGAAATAAAGAAAAAGAAAAAGAAACAAAAAGAAAAGTTTAACTTAATTGCCGTTTCTAAAATATGTGCTTTTCATTGTTTCTCTAATTACTCCTAATTCCTGTTACAATTTATTTTAGTACTAAATTGCTAAAAATTTCTATTGTTTAAAAAGAAACATTTTGTTTTAAATATATAAAAAAAACAGTACATTTCGATGTTAATAAAACAACTTTTTAAAATTATCGTATATTAGTAAAACTATAATATTTGTTAAGCACAAATCAATTATGATCTAAAAGCATTTTTTGGATCTTAATATTAAAATCAAAAGAAATAATGAAAATATTTAAATGAATAAAATTCCTGAAACATTTAAGCATGCAAACGTATCACAATAATTTAATATGTTGATGATTCTTAACAATGGTAGTTCGACACTAACATCAATGAATTGCAAAACCATATAACTTGAAGAACATTGAAAATCATAATTGAGAAAATAGTATCTGTGATTGTGATAAAAATTCCCTATTGATTACTATCCGCATATAAGTAATAGATCTGCTAGATCAGGGGTGGCCAACTGTGGCACGCTGGACACCACTAAAATTTTATAGTAATCATTGCCTTATCTAATCAACGAATCTATACTATTCAAGTAGTCGGTTATTTCTTGAAAAAATTAGTGGTGTGCGGCGTGCTATAGTTGGCCACCACTGTGTTAGGTACATTTCAGTTTTTGAACTGTATCTTGCCAACCATATAATTCATCAAAAATAGTCATTTCCTTGTGCTCTACATCATGGAATTGAGCGTTTTTCTTTATTATGTAACATTGAAACTGAATGGGAGAAATAAGTACCAAGTCAAGTTGAAAAATTAAGCATTCTACATTGAATTAAAAAAAAATACCATAAAAATATTACGTGATGCTAATTATTATCAGAGGTTCATATATATACAGGGTGTTTCAGCACAGCGGTTACAAACTTTCAGGAGAGATACAGTAAACCTAGAAGATAGAAAATCACCTAGCAATGAATGGTCGGAAACGCTTTCCAGGCGCGGTAGTGACGACACACAGGGGCCGCAGTGCATATGGAAAATTTTATTGTTCCTACTAGTAATCTTAATCATGATCATTTTATTTAAAATATGCTACAGAAAGGAGCGATGATTATATTATTTTCAAAATAGTGGTACGAACAATACACTTTTCCCTATAAAATGAGACTCCTGGACACAAAAACAAAGAAAGGAAAAACACTAACAGGGTGAGAAAACATGTTTATTTTTCTTAGTACCCTAAAATAGCTGGGAGATTGCTGAACAGTACTGAGGAACGTGTTGCACACAATCCGGCAGCTGCTGAAGAAGTCCGGGACAAGTCCGGTATTCTCGAGAATTTTAGAACTTCCATGCGCAAGATATGTGAGGCCTGCATCACGAGTATGGGTCGTAATTTTGAACAAGTTCTTTGATGACGATCGTTGACTCACTTTTTGTACTTATTTCTTATTTTTTTATGCTCTACTAAGTATAATAAATATGTTTCCTTAGCCTGTTCTTGTCCTTAATTTTTTGTGTTGTCACTAGTGTTTCTAAACGTCCCGTGAATATTCTGGCTCCAAATGCTCTGGACACCAGGATTTTACAGTAATTTTCATCGCCGTACTTAATGGTAGAATTATAGGCGATTAAAAATGGCGAAATAAACTGTACGAAATTACTGTTTTCCAGTGCATTTAGAGCATTGAGTTACGCGGCACACCTGGCAAAACTAGCCGACAATACCCCGAATGGAAAGCGTTTTCGAACATGTATTACTGTGAGATTTCTTATCATCTAGTTATACTTAATTTATCATGAAAGTTTGTAACAACTGCGCTGAAACACCCTATATATATATATATATATATATATATATATATACATTCGATGCTATGTTTATTTCATTAGCAGATTTTATTTCATGTGTTATAAGACTTATGGTTAGTGTTCTAGATAAAGAAGATAAATATAATACTATTTAGGTTTTGATTTTTTCAATGTAAAAACACCAGTTGCACACTTTTGCGCCGCGCCGACTGCTTAGAAATCGCGAATAAGTGAAATACCTTATCATGTGAATTATCTTGAAAGACGAGTAAAAGGAACTGATGAGAAAACTTAAAAATATAAAGTGTGATTTTGTAAAACTCTTATGCAAAAGAATAGGGGGGGGGGGGGGGGGAAATCATGGATTTGCAAACATCCATTATGTCAAAAAATAAATATTGAACAGGTGTGTATATAATAAAGTTTGTTGTCGCATACCGTGTATCTATGAATAAAAAATTATAAAAATAACGAGCTGCATGTAATATAATTAAAAATGATAACAAAGTAAATAAATGGTAAGTGCTTAACAATGTACAAGTAAATATATCGAAGAACTAAACTGCAAACATACCCATGAACAAAAGCTCGCGTATGAAAAACTAGTAAGTGCTGCTAATGTGAACTAACGAATTTAAATTAACTATGGATAAGTATAATACCTCTGGTGTTTAGAGAAAGCATCATAAAATATATTAATGCAAAATATACTTCCAAAATATTGAGATAATCATAAAATTAACTAACTATCGATATAGGTAGCATTATAGCCTGAATGAAGCAGTTTAGTTTTTAAGGTGTGTTGGTTAAAAACTGTTTATTTCATAGATAATTACGTATAATTGTCGCCCAAATGAGAGACGCGTTCCTGTAATAACTCTGTCTTTTGAAGAGAAAGAAAATTGCGCATGCTCCTATCGAGGGAAGTAAGCGCTGAGGATGCATGCAGTATCGTCCGATCCTGCCAGATGCGTGTGCGATAGCGTGGGAGTACGTTAAAAGCATCGCTATCATCACGGATGCCTCCAAATGGTGTCAACGCGCGGTCGTGCAGTTTTTAACAACAGAAAATGTGAGTGCTAGTGAAATCTATCGTCGAATTCAAAATGTGTATGGCACGGAGTATATGTGACGTAGACTGGTATTCCGATGGTGTAGGGATTTTCGTAGTGGAAGAAGCAGCATTGACACGTCACGATCTGGTCAATCATATGTGGTCTTCATGCATATTTTGCATTCGACGATAGATTTCACTAGCACTCACATTTTCCGCTGTTAAAAATTGCACGATCACGCGTTGACACCGTTTGGAGCCATTCATGATACGAACGATGCTTTTTCACGTTCTCCCACGCTATAACACACGAATCTGGCGGGATCTGATGATATCACGTGCATTCCCAGCAATCGGCGCCCTCTGTAGGAGTATCCGCAGTCATCTTTCTCTGCAAATGGAGGAGTTATTACAGCAACGACACTTTCATTTGAGTGACCCTTATATAACACAGATAATTACACGAAAAAAAAGCCAGTATAATGCCAGTATAAAATTGTAAATTATTTTTCACTGTAAATTTTAATCGATTTGTGTGATAAAATTTATCTTATTAAAAGCTTGGTAATATGTTCTATTTTTATCAGTTTTTAAATGCCATTATTACAGAAGTACACCAGTTAAAAAAAGGGACATTTTGTTAATTAAAATTGAATTTAATTAATTTATTTATTGTTGACAAATTGTAAATCAATTATAAGAGGCTGTCACTCAGTTTCTGAATTTATTCTTACGAAATAGAATAAGATGCTGCTGTTCACGTTTACATCCACTACTGCTGTCATACCACTAATTTTAAATGTTTGTTTTCTGCATTATTTAACTGCAAAATTCCAGGATTTAAATAAAATGAAAATTACAATTTAGTGATAGAAGTCAGAATAAAACTTATATTTAACAAGTGTACATACACATGAGCTAAATTAATAATCTCAATTAATGATATTTAAAAATCGCCTTAAGTTAAGTTTTATTTCCGCATTATTACTAAAGAAAATATAAAGAAATATGCAATTTACATAATTTAAATTTTAGTTAATTCTGCTTAATCAAGTAATTATAATGATGCCACTTAAAATAATTATATAGTATTTCCGAGGCATTTGAAAGCGGGAGAGTATTTTGTAAAATTTATTTAAGCTATTAGAGATAAGTTTGATACAATAATATTATTTCAAAACATATGATAAAGCAATCTTCTCATATCATTATAGACACAGGATCTTTTGTCTGAATCTGGTATGTCTATTCAATCATTGAGATCTACTTGAAATTTTAAAGAGCAAAGTTATTCATGTGTTAAATATTAATAATCTTTAAAACTAAGGTATTTCAATAACCACTTTGATCAAGAAACTTTAACAGTTTATTAAACAAGTATCTATTGTAGAGTAAATGTGTAATTCATACATTTTCCAACTTCCCATTTCCGTGCAATTGATATCTGTGGTAAATTTGTTTAAAAAATTTGTTGTTTGAAATGCACATTAAACAAAGTTTAATATATTGATTATATATATATATATATTACACTTTCATCGCGGCTATTACGCGCCTTTTTCCTACCATCTGCGCTAAGAGCCTGAGCCGCTCTTCGCAGAGCTAAAATTTAAACAAAATTCAAATTCATTTAAAACTTGTTTATTTTACTTTTTAAAATAATAATAAACATCATTTCTCACGGTAATGATTTGTTTGCCCTTACAAACATAAAAAAAAATAATAAAATGTCGTCTCCGTTTGGGAAAATCAATTCGCACCGGAAGATTCTGCCCTGTAATTATTAGTTATTAGATATCGGAATCAATGTCTAATAATTAAATGACAGAATTTTCCGAGGCGAATTGATTTTCTTTGATCGATAGCTAATATTCCTGGAAGACGAGTTATCTCATCCCTAGCGATGAAAGTGTTAACGTGAAAAGATTAAATATTTACCGTTGCAGCGCTTGTTTTAAGTTCATCACAGATAAACGCTGATAAGATTGTGTTATATGTGAGATAAAATTTCTATAAGTAAATGACAATCCAAGTTCATAACAAGAAATAACATAAATAAAATACAGGTTAAAAAATCCTCAGAGGGACTACAGAACAGGGTTCGTACGTTTCAGAGAACTTTCCAGGTGAAATATCAGTATTTTTTTTATAGAAAAATAAATCTAGGTTATAAAAGTACAAAATTTCGACTTATTTAAGGACAGATCTTCTATAAGAAAATTCTGGTTCCTATAACACCCTGACCCGTTCGCGCCCTGACAGAGTGTCAAGTTAGCTATATACAAGCGGGGATGACCGAGCATTCTTTCATTTAAGGCGAAGTATGTGCTTTGGCATTCGTAATCGTGAAAGTCGATTTTTCGGCCAAATGTCGCCAAATATAGCCATTGCGGCTTCGTGACCCTGTACCGTAGTGACCCAAAATGACACGCTATGTAAATCTGCTCGAAAATGTGACTTAACTTAGTGGACTTCAGGTAATCAAAAACGGTACGATACAAAATTTAGTCAAAATCGTTTAAGCCGCTATATAGATAAAATTAGCTTGATCCGCAGTGACCCCAAAAGACCCACCGATCTAATTTTCTCGAACATGTGGCACAGCCCAGTGATCTTCTAAAGACCGAAAAGGGTCGAATACAAAATTCAGTCTAAATTGTTAGAACCGATCTTTAGACAAATTTAGCTAGACCCGTAGTGACCCAAAAATGATCGAAAAAAAAGAAATGTCTCGAACATTTGATCGAGCCCAATTTCTCTTCTCGTGCCTAAAAACGATATAATACAAAATTTTGTCAGTATCGTTTGAGCCGTTTTTTTTTCGATACAGTTAGCTTCACCCGGACCCTTAGTGACCCAAAATGTCCCTCTATTCGAATTTTCTCGAACATGCTGTCCAACCCAGTGATCTTCTGGAGCCCGAAAACGGTAGAATGTAAAATGTAATCAAAATCGTTAGAGCAGTTTCCTAGATAAAATTAGCTTGACTCGTAGTAACCCAAAAAGGAATCAGTAATCGAAATTTCTCGAATATATGACCTAGACCAATTATCTTCTAGTTCCCGGAAACGGTATCATAAAAAATTTTGCCAAAATTGTTTGAATCGTTTTTTAGATACAATTAACTTGACCCGCACCCATAGTGACCCAAAATAACCTACTAATCTACTTTTCTCGAACATGCTACCTAACCCAATGGTCTTCTCGATTCCCAAAATGATAGAATACAAAATTTAATCAAAATTGATAGAGCCGTTTTCTAGATAAAATTAACTTGACCCGTAATGACCCACTCATCGAAATTTCTTGAACATATGACTTACCTTAAGGATCTTCTCGTTTCATGTTCTGGTGTAATACAAGATTTTGTCAAAATCGTTTATGCCATTTTTAAGATACAATTAGCTTGACCCGGATCCACACTGACCCAAAATGACCCACTAATCTAATTTTCTAGAACATGCTACCTAATCCAATGGTCTTCTTGATTCCTAAAAACATAGAATACAAAATTTAGTCAAAATCGTTAGAGCCGTTTTCTAGATAAAATTATATTGACCAGTTGTGACCCAAAAATGATCCACTAATGGACTTTTCTCCAACATACTACTTAGCCCAATGTTCTCCTCGTAATCCAAAACAGTAGATTACAAAATTTTGTTAAAATTGTTAGATCCGTTTATTAGATAGAATTGGCTTGACCCATAATGGCCCAAATATGACCCACTAATCAAAATATTTCGATTATGAAACCTATCCCAATAATTGTTTCGCGCCCAAAAACGGTTTAGTTAAAATCGATTGAACGTTTTTTTATATATAATTAGCTTGACCCTGACCCATTATGACCCAAAGTGTCCAACTAATGGAATTTTCTCGAACATGTGACCTAGCCCAATGATCTTCTAGTTCCCCAAAATGGTAAAATACAACATTTAGTCAAAATCGTTAGAGCCGTTTTCAAGATAAAATTTACATACACAGACACACACATACCCACATAGTTTTTGCTCGTATTATAATGTAGAATTAAGTATGAATGCAAAGCCCATAGAAACATGCCTATGGTTCATTTTTAAATACACCAATTTTAAAACTATCTATGTTTTTTAAAAGTTATTTTGTGTTCACTTTACCTCAAAAACGATTATCGATTGTATATAAAAATTTTAATTTACATATGTTTTCTCATAACCCAAATATAATTGTAACTAGCTGGACATATTAAGCTGCATAAATCGGAATACACTTCTTAAAAAATAAAATAAAAATATATGTTTAAATTGATTGCAGTATATAAAAGTGTTTTAAACAGAAACCGGCTACGTACTTTCGTCCACACTACTGGTGAAATCCTCAAAATCTCTTAGTCAAGGTCGTCTTAATCAAAGACCCCGAGTATGTCACCCTTACACTGTACGAAACTAGTTGGTTTGTTTGTTTTTAATTGTTTTAGATGTATTAAAATCACTTTTAGCATGTAATCGTATGTCATTTTACTAAAAAGAGTTTTTTTTTTTCAAATACAACAAAATAAAATAAATGAATTCAATGAATTAAAATTGTTAATTAATAAAAATTAATTTTAATTAAAAGTTGGGCATATTATTTAGATCACAGTAAATCTAGAAATATCAATAGATAGATAACTACTACAGAATGTTTTTTTTAATAAATGTACATTTTTATTATATTTTCTAATTTCCATTATAAATCACTTCTATAATCATTAATAATAAGTTAGTTCGTCTTTAAACTTGATTCTTTCATGTGGTGTACGTAATTGAAATAAACTTAACATCCTAAATGTCGGAATGTCGGAAAGAAAACGTATAGAAGATGAAATTTAACAAAAAGTGACAGTAATGCATGTTTTTTAATCTCTAAACAGTTTGAATAGAATAAAAAATACTCAATTATGTAAAGCACACCATATTGTAAAGAACTAACTCATTACAGAAAACTAACATTTTCCATCGATAGATGGCGGTAGTCATCTGATGATAAAATATTGTTCTGCTTTTTCGAACTCCGAAGCGAGAAGCGGAAGTGAGAGCGCAGTGAGTTGTTTTTTGGATTGTGAAGGTGACATGACGTAGTGATCTAGTTAAAATAGAAGATGTTACCGCGATTATATTTTGTGTTTTGTGTTTGTAATTTTATGTTTTGTGAATGTTCATTAAATCAAGAAAACCATCCGATGGCCTCTTCATTTATCAAGTGTGTTCATTATTAAAGTATAACATCGTTTCCTACATTACAGACGTAAAAATGGTGGCAGCCCGGTACGATACTCCACGGTGCAAAAAGAACCAGTGATGTTCTTAAGTAAAGATGCAACTATAAGTGAGTAAGCCAGTACCACATTTTGTATTTATTAGTACCTTGAATTCCAATCTGTTATCGATTAAATTTATTTTAATCTGAATTAATTAGATTTATTTGCTTGCGTAAATTAATTTCAAGCTTTAGAAAAAGCGCGGGTTAATTGGACATATTTCAAGTACTGATATATACTGGACTTATTCCCATCAAATCAAATAAAAAATTTGAATAATATTGAAAATTATTTCATTAAGCTGTTCTCTTTATAATATATTGTGTTCTTAGGCATTTTATCTTAGAAATATTAAGATCTGTTCTGAAAGTTGAAATAATAATAAATAAAGTTTATTTATATATTTTGGGGGATAGTTCTGATGGTAATTCTTTTGAATAAAAAGTTAAAATGGTATAATTTCATTCTTTAAAGGAACGAGATTTTGAAAAAAATAACATTTCCAATCTTACCATTTTGTTATTTGGATCAATGCCAAAATTACAAAGTTCGAAAGCAAAAAATGTTGGAAGGCAGATAAATTATGTTTTTTCTTTATTTGTTTATTTAGTTTATTCTAAAAATAGAATAGATGGTATTTTCGTTTTTTGGTTTCTGATTGAAAAATGAATGTGGATTT
The DNA here is from genome assembly GCA_963932465.1 of Maratus speciosus. Lineage (NCBI taxonomy): Eukaryota > Metazoa > Arthropoda > Arachnida > Araneae > Salticidae > Maratus > Maratus speciosus. The sequence goes on from OZ010794.1 coordinate 159,927,151, forward strand.
GATATCTGTTTTGTTATTTTTAAAGAGAAACGTTATTGAGTTTAAAACGGAAAAATAAATAATTCTGTTTTGTTTGTCGGGTTTATGTAAAAAAATAAAAACTTGATAAGTATCGAGTAAAAGATAAAAGTGTTATTTTCATTTCGAAAAAGAAATTGAGTTGAACATTTTGTAATTTACTCTTTTCATGTAAAGAAATGAAAATGTTAAGATGGTTATTTTAAATATTTTTTTTTTGCGAGTAATTTGTTATGCTTGCATAAAAAGGGTTGAGAATTAAGAAAAATTCTCGAATTTACTTACTTTGATTGGTTTAATTTTAATTGCGTAAATTAATTATTGTTTTGAAATAAATGTGTTTATTGAATAGAATACAGTTCTGAAAGTTGAGAAAAAAATTCTTTTATCATCTTAATCGTATTGTTGTGACAATTACACATTTACTTATTTAATTTGTTTAAAAAGTTGCACAGTGTTTAATTTACTAAGAATTTGATAGAGGTGGATTTTAGAATTGCTTTATTGATTAAAATTTATTATATCGGCTTAAAAGTTTAGTTGCTAGTTTTAAGTAGGAGACTTCTGAGTTCTATTAATTAGAAATTAAACATTCTGATTTTGTTTCGGTTTATCTAAAATTAAGATGGCCTATTTAACAAAAGCTAGAAGGGCAGACTTGTTGGAAATTTGTGACGAATTGGAATTGGAAATTGATCTTTCGAAAAAGATTCCAGAAATTAAGAAAATTATTTTAGAAAGCGAAGTTTACAAGGAAGAAGAGGTTAAACTCGTGTTAGACCGAGTAATAGAAGATAGGAAAACGAGAGAAGAAGAGGAAAAAGAAAAAAAAACGTAAGCAAGAAGAGAGAGAGAAAGAAAAAGAAGAAAGAATTCGACAAGAAGAAAGGGAAGAACGTATGGCTAAGGAAGCTCATGAACATGAACTAGAATTAAAAAAATTGGAGCAATTGCAAAGAATTTCTGAACAGAACGATGGGTCAGGAAGAAAGGTTGATGTCGGACCAAAGATACAGTTGGCACAAATTGTTCCGAAATTCGACGAAAAATCTGATGAGATGGGTCTGTTTTTAATTAATTTTGAGAGAAGAGCAGAGATGGCTAAAGTTTCGAAGAGTGAATGGGTTGCATACTTGTTAGCTGTTTTGCCCACATAGGTTACAAACATGTTAGCCAGGGAATCGCCTGAAGATGCGATTAACTACGATTTCGTTAAAAATCTTATATTAGAAAGATATAAGTTGAATAGCGAGAAACTGAAACAATGTTTTTATCGGCATCATAAAACGCCAGACAAATCTTGGAGGAATTATGCGCAGCAACTCACTAGTTATTTTACAGCCTGGATGAAAGAATTAGGTGTTGAAAAGTTTGATCAACTTAAAGATCTAATTATTACAGAACAGTTAAAGTTTCGAGTGCCTGCGGAAACAAAACAACATTTTCTAGACAATTGGTTAAATTTTGTGACGCCTTTAGATTTGGCAAAAAATTGGATGACTATGAAAGTATCAAAGAAAGTTTTAAAAAGAAAGAACTTCCGAAAAAGACCATGTCTAATTTTCGACCCCAGTTTAAAAATTCAAATAACTTTGACTACAAGAAAGAAAATAAGGATAATAAGCCTAAATTGCCAATTAAATGAGAATCATTAACTGGGAATCATAGAGAAAGATAATTTGATAAGAGGAGAACGTTGTGTTGTTACGAATGTGGATCAAGCACCCATCTTCGTCCTCAATGTGATAAACTTAAGAAATCCCCAGAAATAATTTCTCATGTTAAGGTTGGGGTTGGACAAGATTCTTCTATAACGCCTTATCTTAGTGGGGCGAAAGTAAACGGCGTACAAATGGAAATTTTAAGGGATAGAGGTGCGACAATAGATTTAATTGCACAAAGGTGTGTCAAACCGCATATGTATTTGAACGAAAAAGTGTGGGTTCTGGTGCCCTTACACGATGGTCTATTCTGTTTACCTCTTGCAGAGTTTGAATTAGACTGTGAAACGGGGCATGTGATAACTAAATCTGCTGTCTCTAGAGACTGTATATTTAGGAAGACATTTGTTAGGAAATAAAACAGCCTCTATATTTGAACATTGTAAAGAAGAAAAGGCAGTGAAAGAGCATATGATTAATGCTGTTCAAACCAGAGATCAGAAGAAAATTCTGGAAGCAGAGAAGGTTTCTCATGAAGAAACTGAAATGCACGAAATTTCTGATGAAACTGTAGAAAAGAATCATAGCAATAATATAGAAAGAGAAAACAAAAAAATGGAAGCGAAAAAAGATAAAGATAAATCTGAAGAAGGGAAGTTAGAAAACCAAGAAGACTCAATTTTGCCAGTATGTCAAACTGTCTCAGTACAAGAGCTTATAACAACTCCTCCTAAGACATTTTCTGAAGAACAAAAGAAGAGCAAAGAGCTAAAACCTCTTATTGAAGAAGCTATAAGGAAAAATACCAAAGATAGCAAATTTATTTTGGAGAAAAATATGCCTTTTTATAGAAGAAAATATAGGAATGGTACTGAAAGAAAACTATTATTTGTCCCGGAAAGATTTCGTGAGCAGTTAAAAAAATTTTGTCATGAAACTGTTGCAACTCATTTGGGGGTAGCTAAAACTAAAGATGCTTTGTTTAAGACTTTATATTGGCCAAATTGCGTTAAAGATATCGAAGATTATGTAAGGACCTGTAACTACTGTCAACGAGTTGGAAAGCCTCAAGACAAAAAGAAAGCACCTTTACAGATTGTTCCAGTTATTTCAGAAATATTTACAAAACTAAATATTGATGCTTGTGGACCTTTACCTGTCAGTACACTAGGCAACAAATACATAATAACTGTAATTTGTTTAGCTTCGAAATATCCTGACGCCTTTCCTACACCTAATTTGTATTCTACGACGATTATTGATGCTTTATTGCAAATTTTCAGTAGACTTGGATTTCCTCGTATGCTACAAACTGACCAAGGAAAGTCATTCATGAGTGTACTTACAACGGAATTCTTAGAGAAATTTTGAGTTAGAGTTGTGCGAAGTTCGGTTTATCATCCACAAAGTAACCAGTTGAAAGAATGCACAGGACTTTGAAACGGATACTCAGAATACTTTGTTTAGAATCTGGAGCTGACTGGGAGAAAGTACTTCCTACTGCCCTTTTTGCATTAAGAACTGTAACTCACAATAGCACTGGGTTCAGTCCAGCAGAATTAGTCCATGGCCAGAACTTAAGAACTCCAATGATGCTCTATGAAAAATTGACTGAGCAAGAGATAAAAGAAGATATTGTGATATCCTATGTATTTGACTTAATGAACAGAATGAAGAAATGCCAAGAGCTCGCTGGAGAAAATATGGAAAAAGAGAAACAAAACCAAAAATATTGGTATGATATAAAAGCCCGAAAACAAGAGTTTAAAGAGGGAGATCAAGTATTAATTGTGGCCCCGTCCAAACCAAATAAACTGTCAGTTAGTTGGATAGGACCTGGAGAGGTAATGATAAGATTATCAGAAACTAACTATGTTATATACGATCCAGAGAGAAAGGAGTCCCAAGTGTATCACGTAAATATGTTAAAGCCCTACCATCAAAGAAAAATAGAAAGTATAAATTTACTGACTATAAAAACAACCTCTAACGATGAAGAAGATCATGAAATTCCTAAATTGGATGAGGAAAATAATGACAATGCGGTGTTAGAAGTACTGCAAGACATCCAAAAAAACAACAGATTAAACGAAAGTCAATGAGAAGAATTAGTCAACTTATTGGAAAATATGCTGACTCTTTTTCGACTGAACCAGGGTGCACGTATCTAGATGAACATGATATTGAGCTGGAATCAGAAAAAAACTATCTGTGCCCGGCCTTATAAAATGTCGCCTAGACAAACGGAAATCCTCAAGGCCGAACTCGAGAAAATGCTGAAACTGGAAGTCATTGAGCCAGGTGAATCTGACTTTGCCTCTCCGTTAATTTTAGTTGAAGTTCCAGGCAGAGAAGCGAGACCTTGCATAGATTATGGCCGTTTAAATAAAGTGACTCGCACAAAATTTTATCCTTTGTCCAACATTGACCAGTTAATAGAAAAGGTGTCTTCAGCTAAATATATTTCAGTTTTAGATCTGACCAGAGGTCTGAAAATCCTGTCTTGTACAGTCTTGTCTTTTTTCATCTTTCAGTGTAATGCTTTAAAATTGGGAATTGGTATAGTGTTATCCCAGCTGACAGAAAATAATGAAGAACATCCTATATTGTATCTGAGCAAAAAGTTTTCAGACAGAGAACGAAACTTTAGTACCACCGAAAAAGAATGTGCTGCTATTGTGTTTGCATGCGAAAACTACGATGCTATTTGGATGGACATCAAAAAATTTCAGATCCAGACGGACCGCAACCCCTTAGTATTGTTAGACAAAAACAGCGGAACTAATCCTAGACTTTTAAAATTGTTCATAAAAAAGGAAACCATCATCAGAATGTTGATAGTTTGAGTCGAGCCCTAAAAGCTTAGGTTTGATTGGAATGCTAATATGTAAATATGATAATTTGTATGACAGTTAAATTTGAATTTATTGTTTTGAATATGTGTAAATTATTTTTCATTTGTATCTTGAGTATAATATTTGAGTATTTATAAATTTTATTTGTATTCTATATATTTATGTTTACACGGTGGGAATAAGTCAGTTGTGGTTCACGGTACTAAACTTTGTTTGGAACTGGTGCTTGAAAAGCAATAACTCAGAAAGAAACTTTTCCCCGTCAACAGTGAAAAGTTTTCTGCAGGTGGGGAGGAGTCTGTAAAGAACTAATTCATTACAGAAAACTAACATTTTCCACCGATAGATGGCGGTAGTCATCTGATGATAAAAGATTGTTCTGCTTTTTCTAACTCCGAAGCGAGAAGCACGAGTGAGAGCGCAGTGAGTTGTTTTCTGGGTTGTGAAGGTGACATGACGTAGTGATGTTAAATAGAGTGAGTTAAAATAGAAAATGATACCGCGATTATATTTTGTGTTTTGTGCTTGTAATTTTATGTTTTGTGAATGTTCATTAAATCAAGAAAACCACCCGATGGCCTTTTCATTTATCAAGTATGTTCATTATTAAAGTATAACATCGTTTCCTACATTACAATATGTACGTGACTATTATAAAACGAAAACGTGTACTGTAGGACTACACGTTAGGGCTACTCTTAGGTGCCATTTTAAATAAATCTCTATCAACAGTTTGTTTTGTAGTAGATTTTTCTCTTCTTCTTTTTAGAAAGTCATTTCGTATTATTAGTCCAGGCAATAGGGAATTTTACCTAGCAAAATTAATGGTAGTTCTGGAAATCGGCTTAATTTATGTTTTTGGGGTTGCTGAATCCGAATTTGTAACATCCCACTAAAATTTCCCCCGGCAACCCCCCAAATTTTGGTAAAAAGACTCCCAAAAAAGGTTTTTATAAAAAAATCAATTTTTTAATAGTTTTAAGGGAAAAGTATCTAGAAATTCAGAAAGTAGACAAAATTTGCAACAAATTAGATATATGACATTATGACTTAGGATGAAGGGGAAGGGGGGATCTGCCTCGAACATGCGCGCGCTGCTGCGTGGACTAAGTTGCGATTCCACTTAACCACTCACACGTTTACATTCGCCGTCCCATTTCCCCTCCGAACTTTCCTTATAAGATTTACTTTAAGTTTTTTGGATCGCTGAATCCGAATTTTTAACTTACCCCCAACACCGCCCCCCCCCCAAAAAAAAAATAGTTGTTATTAACTTAATTTTCTTATTGTTTTAGGGGGAAAACATTGCGAAATTCAGAAACTAGACAAAATTTGCAACAAATAGGATATATGACATTATGACGTAGGATAAACGGGGAGATAGGGGGCTGCCTCGGAATATTCCCCGCGCGCTTTTCTCAAAAACCAAATTTTTTCAAAAAATGAATTTTTTGGGGGTTGCCGGGTGAAATTTTCGTGGGAAGTTACAAATTCGGATTCAGAGACCCCAAAAACATAAAGTGAGTCGAAATCCAGAACTAGTATTAATATTTCCAGGTAAAATTCCATATTGCCTGGACTTCATAACTTAGTGCACGTAGCGCCGCGGTGCAAGTTCAGAGGCAGCCCACCCCCTTCCCATTCATCCTACGTCATGATGTCATGCATCCTATTTTTTGCAAATTTTGTCTAGTTTCTGAATTTCGTAATGCTTTTCCCCTATAATAATAAGAAATTTAAGTTATATACAACAATTTGGGAAGGGGAAAGGGGGGTTCGGGGGGGGGAATTTTGGGGGGAAGTTAAAAATTCGGATTCAGCGACACAAAAAACTTAAAGTAAACCTGATAGAGAAAGTTCGGAGGGGAGATGGGAGGGCGAATGTAAATATGTGAGTCGTTAAGTGGAATTGCGCAACTTAGTTCACGCAGCACCGCTAACATGTTCAGAGGCAGATCTCCCCTTCCCTTTCATCCTAAGTCATAATGTCATATATCTAATTTGTTGCAAATGTTGTCTACTTTCTGAATTTCTAGACACTTTTTCTCTAAAACAATAAAAAAAATTTTTAATATAATTTTAAAAGGATTTTTTAATAAAAACCTTTTTTGGGGGGGGGGGCATTTTACCTAAATTTGTGTGGGGGGGGGCTGGTTGCCGGGGGAAATTTGGGTGGGAAGTTAAAAATTCGGATTCGGCGACCAAAAAAAAACATATAGTAAGCCCTTTTCGAGAACTATCACGAATTTTGCTAGTCTATACGGTCCCTATTGCCTGGACAATATGTCGACGTTCATAATTTCCGCATGACTGAACGAACACCTGCGATCAGAAAACTTGATAAATGTATTTAAGGCACTAGCTGCTTGATTCCAAATGTTTCCCTTTGACTCGTCCACATCTACTTTATCATAGTCAACGACTTGAGGGCTCTGGGTTTGATAACACTGTGAATGATGGCCTCCTCTGTCAAAATTTTCTCCTCTGTCGGTTCATCAAAATCTCCTTCAACTCACTCTTTTATTTATTTTCGATTTATTTGTGTTTCCGAAAGTCGTGGCAGATTATCCAGCATGGCGGACCTTAAGATGCCGGATCAGAGGATGTTTACTGTATTAAAATGCGTGCAGATCTGCTGAAGAACGCTTTTGTTAATTAGGTGCGTTCGTAATTATATAAATACTTAGCACCAATAGTCGTCGTTCGGTCCGTCCGTCTGGCTGTCAGTCTGGCTGTCTGTCCGTCCACATGTTAAAGAGCAAAAACTGCCCAACCGAATGGTCTCAAATTTTAAATATATAATTGTTGCAAAATTTTGCAGATTCATTTCAAATTTTATGAAATTCGGAGGTATAGTTTAATTACAGGGACAGTCAAAAGTTTTCCTTTATATTGCGGTCAATGGGGAAAATATTTAAAGTGAATTTTAATGATGTCATAGCCTTTGAACAGAATGAAATTTATACGCACTTATGAAGTGCACTGAAATATACATTCAGTGCAATATGCGGTACAAAAAATATTTATAAAACTATTTATAGTAAGAACGCACCTATTTGCCACGTTTGACGTCCAATTTCCAAACTGTTTTGATTTATAATACACAGAAATAATATGATGAATTTATCAAAAGATTCATTTCTAAAATAAACGTTAAAATTATTCAGTTTTTGCATTGAACAGTTTCTGCATTACAGCACTGATACATTTCACTAAAAACAAGTTAAATTTGAGAAGAAATTTCCATGTGTACATACGAATATAAATGCATAATCAAAAGTAGCATAAATAACATAAATCTTAATACACCCGGGATAAAAAATGAAGAGTTGTGCTAGTGATATCTTAAAAGAGAATTTAAAATACCTTTACAAACCTCTGGTAAACATTTTGGATCATTTATTTTAAAATGTAAATACGTATTTCCATATTCCTTTTTAACACTAATTCAACCAGTGTTAATGTGTCATTTTAAAGTTTTGTTTCATGTTTATTTTAATTATGAATTTACAAGATAATACGATTTAAAATCTTAATACGGTTATATCTTATTGCGGTTATGATAATACGGTTTAAAATTACGGTTTAAGTCTTCAAATTATTAAAATTACTTGTGACTATTTTAAGCTGAAAATAAATAATAAAATTGCCATAAATATAAATCTTTTAGACGCTATCAGTTGACACTGGTAAATTAATGTTAAATTATTTATTAATTGTACGTGTGGCCCAAGTAGTCTCTCTGTGTCTCTGACCAAAACTTTTTTATTTTCATATACAATAAAATGTAATTAATTCATCAGCGACACAAAATGATTATCAAATTATACGAATTTCGCCTAATGAAAAAATCTTTTAGATATACATGCCTCTATTTATGTTATCTTTTATAATGACTTTTGTAAATTTTCATCTATTGTACTAGAAGTTTCTCAAAGATCATTCGAAAGACTTACGCGGTTTCAAACTAAAAAAAAAATCTATTACGGTTAAGTAGTCACCTTTTATTGAGCACGTGAAAAGCGTCTGTAACGTTTAGTCATAGAAGCATTTGTTGCATTATAATTTGCATTCACGTCTTGAGTCAGTCATGACTAATAATTATAAAAAAGTGAAATTCATAACAATCAGTAAAGAATATCTCATTTGAGACGATACAGCACACATCCATGAGTAGTGTTGTAAATTTCCGAAGGAAGAAACGACATTTTTGGGGTAGAATACTGTTCGTAAAATGATAATTTAATTGACTGACATCAGAATATTCAAACGAATTTCTTAGAAAATAAAAACCCGTCATTTTGTTCTTCTACTATGAAAACATAAATTCATTAAAATATTCTTGGTGCCACTCATCAGTTTTGAAATTGAAATTAGGCGACTAGAGTCTTGAAATTCTTAACTTAGATTTCTTGATAGGCACTCCTTTTTTGAAATGCTAAAATTCGCATTACTTAATGATATAATAATTAAGGCGAAAACGAGGGAGTTTTACCATTTCAAAAAAGTGGTGTCAGTCAAGAAATCTGAATTTTTAGAAAGTAGCCCACTGGCAACATTGAGGGCAGCCACCATTTTTGTGTCAGCGCATTATTCAGGGAACGGTGTCATATTCATAAATCTTAATTATTGCCTGAGAACTCTAAGGCGACTGGCCTGGAAGCGGGGACATTTTTAACCACCATTGATTTTATAAAATTATTTTTACGACAGATTACTATAAGAATTGCAATTAAAAGCTCACCACGAACCGGATTCCCACGCCATTTAACCCCTTGACTGGCAAGGAATTGCGTTTGTATAATGCTGAATTCCCACCGGAAAATTTGAAAAATTTTCTTTCAAAATAAAGAAAAGCAATTTTACCACTTTATCCTTCCAAAGTGAGAAAAGTAAAATTTTATAATTTTTTTTCCGGTGCAAATCTTCATTAATCGTAGGTGGGATAAAGTATATCCCACCGCCCCTCAAGGGGTTATAAGGCAAATGTAAAACGAAAATTTTCGTAAAAAAGTGCTGGTAAACGTTTTGATTTAGCCTATAAAAATAGAATGCTCCAAGGGCGGAGGTCGACCACAGTTAAATGGTTTTTAGTAAATATAGTGTGCGTCGTGCTCTATAGCACTGTCTTCTACACTATCTTGCAGTATGAGCGTATATATAAATACCTATATCTGTTTTTTTAAATGTACATTTAAGAATTTTTTATTGCGAAAACTATGCAGTAATACGAATAAAATGATATTCCACATTCAATTTTTAAAAATGTATAGCCAATCAAAATTTCTATATTTGCATTTATTTTAGTTACATTTATTGATATTTTCACGAACCTAAATATGTTTCTTCAAAAATATTGATACTATCTATTGCAAAAATAGGACTAATCCCCTAGATGCGATTTACTGTATTAACAAGTTGGCTGCCACGCTACGAGTATACTCGTAGCTTCAATATTCGTGGCTTTAATTTATTACTTTCTCACCATTATTTTAAAATCAAAAGAAACTGCCTTATGTATTACCAGAAAAATCGCTGTATTAGTAAAGCGAAATTTACCTTTCAGAATTTGTTGTGACAAACGACTTTCAAGAAGAAATTTGAAAATTCTTACTTTTTGCGGCAGTGAACTTGTTAAAAACATAACATACTACCAGGTCAAAATTCAGGCACAACTGTTACAAATGTCAGAAATGTCTAATATTAAATATTAAATAATAAAGTTAATTATTAATGTTATAATAAATCATATTAAATAATTATATTAAATAATACTTAATAATATTATTAAATAATACTTAATAATATTATTAAATAATAATTAATAATACTATTAAATAATGATATTATTCTAATAAATAATAATGTCGTTGTTTAATACTAAATATTAAATATTAAATAATAAATTAAATAATAAATGCCTATAACACAATACTACATTCTTTCTCTCTTGCCTTCATTTACTAATAATTTTGCCAAACCATGCATTTTGCCATATGAGATTTAAATTCAGTCATATACCTAAAACTTGTTTTTAAATATCGATGTATAATATTCATAATTATACAGACCATCAGAGTTGAATTTTAATAATTGTATTTTGAAACGTTAAGTTAAAAAAAAGGAAAATCTTCTCTGGCACTCCTTCGCAAAATAATGGACCCGGAAGATTATTCAAAAGTTTCCGTTGGGCAGTTTCTTGATTACATCCCCGATACACATCATCGAAAACTCGTTAAATTCAAGAAAAAAATATTTCATGTGTGAATGCGAAACTCGTTAAATTCGAGAAAAAATATTCCATGTGTAAATGCGAATTTAAATACATACCAAGAAATATCATGAATACGTTAAATATTCATAAACTTTTCTGTAGAAAGGGGAAAACGTAGTCTTGGTCATAATATCCTTATGTAAATCTAAAAACCTACATGTATACCTCAGTTTCAGTTTTTGATATATTTACTTTTGAAATGTTTTAGGTTATTCCACATTATTTTTTAAAACATAATATACGTAAGTGTCATTTAAAATTATTTTATTTGAGTATAGTTATATTTTAACGTATACAATTATATTTTAATGTATCCCAAAATTAATTTTTAGGAAATTGGAAATTGTTAATTTGTAAGAAAGCCGTTTATATTCATAAAATGAATTCTACAAATGTTATACTTGAATGGTGATATTTTGATTACATTTCTAATTCACATAACTGCTAAATAAATGTTAAATAAAGTTTTAAATAGTTAAGTAAATGTTTCAGTTAAATAAATGTATTTTATCGAAATGATTAATAATAATAATCGAAATAAATGTATTTTATCTTTTCTGTGAAACTTCCATACGCAAAACGTAATTTCTCAAAAAGCTATTGAAATATAGCTATAAAAATCAAACTGCAAGTTATTGACTCATGAAAAATGTATAATATATACTAGATTTTAGTTCATTATCTTCACCACTGTCATACAAATTACGTGTACAGGCATCCCCCGACTTACGTAAATAATACTTTGCACAAACTTTTACGTTACTTGAATTTTACGTAATCGAATTTATAAATTGATTAGGTAAAATTTCGTGAGAAACTTCAATAGTTGTTATATATAAAAATGAGTGATGGATTTTAAAATTAAATAATTTCCAACCTGTGACAGATAATAAAAAAAATCTTGCAGGAGGGTTATGTATGATGTTAGGAGTTTTTGTACTGTGATTCTTGATTTTAGTTCGAATTTCAAACAATAGAGGGTGCTGAGAGCAACAGGTGCTCAGTCCAGCCCCGTTTTTTGGTACTTTGGGATCCATTCAATACATTTTAATCTCTTTTTTTAGCATGTAAGAAGATAAAGACCAAAAAATCGAGCCTGGATTTAGCGGTTATTGCTTGCAACGCCATCTATCGATGCTAGTTGTAACTAAATCTGAGAATCGCAGAATAAAATCTCCTGACATCTTACATAACAATCCTGCAATTTTTTTTTTAAATATCTGTAACCGTTTGCTAGTTACGGAATTTTAAAATCCATCAGTAATTTTTGGGACACCCGGTATATATATATATATATATATATATATATATATATATTTACCATAAGAACGACAATGATTTTTAACGATAACTTTTTAACAACTTAGAATTTAGTACAGTATCTTATTTATGAATGTAATATATATATATATTACGTACACAGTACTATTTTATTAATAACGCATCATGCAACAGTATTTACTCAGATATAAACTATAAAAATATGAAAAAAATATAAAAATAAACTGAAAGGACACTTTTCAAATAAAAAACTTCTTATAGAAGGCGGGATTTATGAATTTAACATTGATGAATTGATTTCAATAATTTCCAATCCATATTAAACAAACAGGTGAAGCCAGTAAAAAAAATCAATCGTTTCTCTTCATAACATAATTTCTACGTTTGAAGACCAGATTATTTTTTGTCACATTTTAATTAGATTCGAGATTGTTTTGTTAAAGATTGATTGTATATCCCACTAAATATATAACTCCCACTAATATATAAAACTATATTATGGTTGAAATTTCTCTGGTTGTGATTTTTATCTACATATTTTATTTATAAAATAATTATCAAATGCATGCAAATACATATCAAACGTGCTAGTGTGCTCATAAATTAATTTTCGAGATTTATTACGTAACTCATAGTCGCATGATACGTAAGTCGAGGGATGCCTGCAAAAAGAATATACATATATATGCGATATAATTTACTGTAGAGTGTTTTGCGTATTGGGCTAAATTTCACAAAATTTTAGCATAAATGCCTAAATGTAATTATGGTATGGACTATATTTTCCTCTTCGTCGTAGTTTAGAGTCAAAATCTTCCTAAACATAACCGTAATTTATAATTAAATATCATTTTTCAAAAAACATGCTCCCAACGCTGTCAGAAAACTGAAAAATTAAAATTTGTGTGTAATCCCTTATCATTCAGCGAGTTTTAGTGAGAAACAAAAAACAGCTTACTCTAACGCCGATATCTCTCTACATTTTTACGATATTTGACTGATTTATATATATATAGAAGTTGCTACATTTTAAGTTGCAAACATAAGTTGTAAATTTTTTAATGATTCGACAAAATTCTGCAGCGATAATATATATTAAATTTATAACAATTCTGTTGGGTTGTTTTTGCGCTGTTATATGCGAACAGATAGACAGACAGATAGACGAACGAGTCAGACGAAGACTATAGGTTCTACGCCTTTATATGATTAAGAACACATATAAATAACTAACAGTGTAAACATTTTTACGTCGTTTTCTAGTACAAGCATTGCCTTTTAATCAAATCAAGTTAGTTTGCTGTCTAACTTTCAGCTTCAAATTTTGACCACTTTTTTAAAAGTAATTTTCCGCTCATTCAGCATAGAATTCTGTGAGAAGGCAAAATTTACTTTTCTTTGGATTTTCTAGTTTAAGTAGATGATCATTATTCACTGCTTATATGGTATCATGTTCATTGTTGTAAAATTTAAACTAAGGAGGGAGATTCTTTTTGATTCACACTAGATGATAAGGTTAATTAAATTATTACAAATATTTTTTGTGCTCTTGTCAAGATTTAGTATGATTCAGTATTTGTTAAAGAACATAAAGATTTTCTAACTCAAAGTATTATGTATACGTGATCATTCAGGAATACCATAAAACAAAACCTAATAATCCTCAGGGACACATTGAGCACTTCAATAATCGCTATATACATGTATCAATATTTCTCAAAATATATGTATCTTTATTTATTATTTATGACTTAATATTATACGAGGCTAACGAGAAAGACAGGCTACCGCGGTGGGTCTGATTATTCTTTCTTTACAGACCGCTGGAGTCACGTGATGCTTGAATGCACCAATGAAGGTGTGCGAAAAGAGCATCACGTGACTCCAGCGGTCTTTAAAATAAGACGAATAGGACACACCGGGGTAGCCTGTCTTTCTCGTTAGCCTCGCTATGAATATATATGACGTAATTTTGTCTCATAAAGACTAAACACGCAGAAATTATTCTTGTTTCTTTTTTTTATGGAAAAAGGCATTTTTTTAGAAAATACATTGAACTTTTTTCACATATTTAGCCATTACATACAATGTAGACTAAGAAAATGAGTTTCAGCACATTGACTCGTAATGCACTTGGGCATTACTCTAAATTACATGCGTTTATTAGAAGATAAGGGAATTGAAAATGTTATTCAAACATTTTTCTTTTATCTACCTGCTTATGAATGTACATGATTTAGAGTTTTCCCAAGTAAAACTGCTTCCATTGATTAATTTATGACTTTAATGACTAACTAGAAGCTTCGTGAAAGACTTTTTTATTATCCTCACTGGTCCAATTAGCTTGTTTTCCACCATTTACTTTACGCTAAATTAAAATCACTTATTTTCGTTCGCATTAGAAAATGTGACACGAAATCAATGAATTTTCATTTCATTTTGAAACTTTTAAAATTTAGCACTAAAATATAATACTCATTTTTTAATTTTGATATGTCTATATCAATTATGACATTATTTCGTTTCACTAATTCATTTTTACACTTGTGTGCATTCATTAAGGCTGTATTAAATGTTTTGTGCATATTATGAGTATTTAAATGTTACTATTAAAACATTCATTTATAAATAGATTTTCGAGTATGCTTGCTGTTTTAGTTAATTAGACTGATTAAACGTATATATATATATATATATATATATATATATATATATATATATATATATATATATATTATTAATCGGTATGGTGTTTATTATTTATATTTTATATCCTATAAATATTTAAATAGGTTTTATTGATTCTTCCATTTCATATTATTTGTTTCTATTCTGTTTTCATTTTTAATCAATTCACTTGATTTTAATGGTTGTTTGGGCACAGGGGAAAATAATTTTTAGCTTTAGCTTATTTTTCTCACAGAAAACTACCATTTTGCTTATATCATTGAATTCTGTGCCCTTGACAACGTAATTCAATATATAAGCTTTTCCATTTTTTGTCGGTGTTCACTTTTTTCTTTTTCTTCCATATTAATTCTTATAATAAATTAATTTTTTTTTTATACTTACAGCTTTAATTCATAATATTTGATGGTGGTAGGTTATGTTTAATTAATGGTTATATATATATATATGTATATATATATTAGAACGAATTCCTTTTGAAAGGCTTTCAATGTGTTGTTTTGTGGAAAATTTTATTTCCTACATGTAGTGTTAAAACGTACACTTAAATACTACATTCAGCAAATGTACCCTCGGATATAATGTACCAGAAAAGTAATTTTATATTTATGTTTACTCCTATTTGTTGTTATTTGTCATTATTTAAATTTATTACAACAAATATAGAAAATTTTAATTTAAAAATAGCTAAAAAACAGCTAAAAAATAAGTATATGGAAAAGTGAAAAAAAAAAAAAAAAAAAAGAATAATGAAAGAATTTAAAGGCGTACCCAAAATAATCAAGAAGAAACATGTATTTGTTTTTCTTTGTTTTAGGATTTTATGAAATGCATATTCCTACTTTAAAACTGCGATAAAAGTTTATTATAAACTGTATACTAATAAAATATCATATAATTAAAGCTTATTTTTACAGAATAATACAAACATAGCATAGAATCTTTCTTTCCTTATAATACTTTAATATTATCAGGCATGTGATTTCCGCGTTTTTGCACACCAGTATATTCTTAGAGAATATGTTGTTCTCTTAAATCGCAAAAATGTTTCGATTAAATGAAATATAATTTTCTGTAAGAATATACTGGTGTGCAAAAACACGGAAATCACATGCCTGATTATTGAAAATACAATGGACTGTCTTCACATAAAATTGCATGACATGTTTTTACGTTATCTCAAAAAAATATATATGCATACGTATTCTAGATCACATTGGAAAGCAAAAGCTATAAATATAATATATAATACACTTTTACTCCCTTCTTATTTGATTCTTTATAACATGATGAGGAAATCAAGTAAAATTAACCCGTTGGGGACGAGCGACACGTATACGTGCCGCATGAAGCGCTCAGAATCCTTGTTTTTCCTCACCAGTAAAATTTTACTGTAAAATTTGCCTTATTTAATCAGCGCATTTTCTCGATTCAAGAAGACACAAATTTCTGTTTTTAAAAAACGGTGACAAAAGATTAAAAATTTCGTAAAAGGCTCCCGTCCCGAAGGTGTTAAGGGCAGTTGGAAGGTCAAAATATAAAATATTTCGAATTTTGAATATATTGAATCTACCATTTCTCCCCGTTCTATTGATATATTACTTTTGTTTCTACGGCAACCATAAGTTAGGTTTTTTTTAGTAAATATGTTTGTTTATCTACTTTACTACTAGTGCGTTTATTTACTTTAAACTTGATTTTCTCAAAGTGTTGTTTTTTTTTAACTTCGATGTATCTTTTTAAAAAAAGTATTATACATTATGCTTTGAAATTTTGCTTGATCACTCTATACATATCCCTTTCTAATCTGAGGTGAATTATTTAACCCCTTGAGGGGGCAAGGAAAAATGTCTCTAAATATCGAATTCTCACCGGGATAATAAAAAAAAAATTATTTTTAAAAAAGGAAAAGCAATTTTTCAATGATCATCCTCCAAAGTTAAAAATATATAATTTAGTTAAATTTTTCTGGTGAGAATCTTGTTTAAATTAGGTATACTCCTGTATCCAATAGCTCACGAGACCAATAGTACAATAGTAATCCGACTAAAGGACACTTTTATGTTTTGGAAGAAAAGAAATAAAGAAGTGAAAGACAGCAGGAGATCCCTTCAAAATCTATCGCAGGCAGTAATTTCCTCATAGTTAATCATGGTAATATTTTTCAAGTACAAAATTGAAAACACAACTGTTTTCAACACCAGGCACAAACGATGAAGGACATTATTGTTTGACCGTAAAACCGCAGCTTTGATCCTCTCCTGGAAACTCCGACTAAGGTTAATGTAAGACGAACGTCTTTTTGTACGCTTTTTTCCTTACATATCATCCCTACACAATGTCGCTAGAATTGTGTAGGGAAAAAACGTGCAAAAAGACGTTCGTCGTCAGCCTAAGGCACTGCCCATACCCAGTGTTGCCGCATCTGGCTAATTTTTTATTTAGAAATTCCGAATTATCACCAGTAAGTTTTAAATATTATTTTTGCTTTATGAGATGGTAGACGACTATGATAGGAAGACATTTTTTGCCCGGTACCTACGTTCCACATCCCAGGAAGCTGAACATGTGAGCAGTGTTGTCCGCGGGGTACTTTTTTATAATTCAGATTTCTTGATAGACACCACTTTTTTTTTTAATTTTGGAATTCATGTTATTTTTGGCTTAATTAAAATATTATTAAGTAAGGATAATTTAGGCATTACCAAAAAGTGGTGCCAATCAAGAAATTTGAATTTAAAAAAAAGGTAGCCCACTGGCAGCACTATATGTGATTAGGCGACAAGCTGCAATTCCATGGGTTGCAGAAATAGCATAAAAAAAAGAAGAACGTGGGGAGCACAAAGAAAATTAAATAGAATTGCTATTCAAATTTTTCTGGTGTAAAATTAATGTATCTAAATAAAAAATCCCTCAGATGTGGCAACTCTGCCCTGACCACGCCCTCATTCCATCCCATGGGATCAGGCGATGAGCTCGTTCTTGTTACTAATCATACTGTAATCGCCATTCCTATTTGTTGACCAGTAATTCGTAAAACAGTTTTAAAAACTCTTCATCTTCTCTTTTTTTTTTGCTGTTTTCTACTGTAGATATATATGGAAATATGTGAAACACATACTGTGGAAAATGTCTTCACAATGCTTAACACCTTCAAGGGCAGTGGCTCATTTTTGGACCACCTAATTTTAATTCTTAAATGCCTAATTGGCACCAGAATATTGGAATGAAAATTTTTCCTTTTATTAACCCTCCGTCTACCAGACGGGTCCATTGGACCCGACAGGTACATACAAAATATTCATTCAAACCAGAAATTTCTTTAAAATAAACTAAGTATATAAACCAGACAAAAATAAGGTAAATAAATAAGTTAAATAGTTTTAAATAAAAATTCTGGTGTAGAACGTTTTATTAAAACTTGAATAAAATTCCCGGTAGATCTAGGGTTAAGTTCGTGAACAAATGCTTTAGCTTATTTTTAAATAAATTAGTTTGTAAATTCTGGTGTCGATCACACATTTCAGCATTTTACGAATTGTAGTACCTTGCCTCTGAAGGGGTTAAAATATTCGAGGAAATTCCTTATTTTTCTCTAAATTGTGTTTTTTATTCTATATGTGTTAAGTATATGCCATAATGCATATAGTGTGCCAATGAATAGTATTCAAAGTGAAATTAAAAAAATTGAGTTTGAAAGTCCCTTGTCCCTTTTAACCCCTTAATTCTCGCTCCCGTCATATTCTCGGGCTGTGTCTTTTACTCAAATTGTTTGATTCCCACCAGTTTTATAAAATAGTGAAGTTGGCTATATTTTAGTATCGTTTTTCCCGTCATTAAATACGCTGAATATTTCTTTATCATAAAAGTGGTGCCAATAAGCAATTTGAAATTTTCAACCGTAATTTAATACGAGCGTTAAGGGGTTCTTTTTAACCCTTTTAGGGGTCTTTTAGGTTCTTCTATTCTTAAAATGCTGAAATGATTGATTGACACCAGAATTTACAAACAAATTTATTTCAAAATAATTAAATGCACGTTGTTTACGTGCTTAATAAAAGGAATATTTCCATTCCAATATTCTGGTGCCAATGTGGCAATTAAGAAATAAAATTAAGTGGTTCAAAAATGACCCACCGCCTTTGAAGGGGTTAACCATTTACGCAGGTGCAGCCTTTCTCTTGAGAAAAAATGTTCTATGAAAATTTCGCCACTAAAACACCCCTTTAATTTACAATTAGGATTATAATACATATATTTACATTGTTTTTATAAGAATTTCTAGATTTCCATAGCAGTATTTTTTGTTGATTAATTTAATAATTCTTGTAAATATTTTACCAAAAGTGTTAAAACTACCAGTTTTAATGTAAAAAAACTTATCTAATTTCATATTATTATTATATTAATTTCATAATGTAATTTCCGACATCGAGGAAAAGAATTACTGAGGTGGAACAAATTCTTGATTCGCAATTTGGTATATAAAAGCTTTACGAATCTCACTAATATAAAAGCTGATAAAATAAAAAATTAGTTAGTATTTTTTTAGTCATAATTGAAGTTGCAAATGTTTACCATAAACAACCGTTTTATATAAATTACTTATATTTTTGAAGGAAATGACTAAAACTATAACTACAACATCACAATACAAATGTGTTTTTTGAAATAAAACGCTAAAATGTTTTCTGCTATTGTG
Organism: Maratus speciosus; assembly: GCA_963932465.1. Classification (NCBI taxonomy): domain Eukaryota; kingdom Metazoa; phylum Arthropoda; class Arachnida; order Araneae; family Salticidae; genus Maratus; species Maratus speciosus. The sequence continues at coordinate 159,946,630 of OZ010794.1, forward strand.
TAATTTTTTTATACTATGCTAAAAAAATATAATACAGATAATGTATATTAAATATATATTATGTTATTTTAAAAGAAGATAAGTTATATTGTAAACTAATTACATAAAAGGAAGAACGCGACTAGGAAAAACAAAGACTGCTAAGCAAAAATATTACATTAATCACATTTTTCATCACATTGAGAATCTTTTGAGTGAAAGTTCTTTTGCTAACAAGCTGTTATGAATAAAACAGCGACTTTTTATCAAGTATTTCATAGATATTCGAAATAAGGTCACGATCTCCTGTTTTCTTTATATTAAAAATATTAAAAAACTCGCTGGGATATATAAAGAGACACTAAAATGGGAAACGTATTTTTGTTTTTATCTTCCATAATCTTTGTCGAATGAAATAAAAAACATTTATTGAAATATATGGGCAAGTGAATTGTATTCCATTTTTATATTTATAAAAAAATATAATTGGGCAAAATATTTGCTCCTTAATTTTAGAAGTTTCAAATAATATTAAAATTTAAATTTTATAAAAAAGTTTAAATTTGGTCAATTAATTATATATATCATATACATACATAATGTACACATATTTTATATATACTGAGTATAGGTATTTTATACATACAGTTTGTCACTTACGAATTTATTTTTCTATACTATTAGACCGGGAGCCAGCAGCAGAGACAACCATCTCATCAAGTTGGAGGATGAAATTCCACAATTAGCTAAAAGTCGATTACCATATTAAAACGCAATCGGTCTACTAAGTCATATCGTGGTGGAAAACTTTTAACAACCCGATTTTAACGATCGACACGTAGGTTTACCATTGCGTTTTCCTGCACCCAAAGGTATGAAAAGATGGCGGACTGGGAGCAGGAAAACACAATGGTATACCTACGAGTCAAAGTTTGAACAGTCAAAAACCATATGAATATGTTTCGGTTCAAACCAGAAATTTGATTATGAAATAAGTTTAAAATGTACATAGAAGCAAAACGTTAAATAATAAAGTTAAACTCTTTTAAATCAAAATTCTGGTGTGAAATATATTTATAAAGCTTGACTCATATTTCCGATAGTTCTAGTGTTAAATTACATAAACCCAGTTAAAAATATGACTTTAAATAGTATTAGTTAAAACTTCAAATTGAAAACCATGCCTACAATTATCTAAACAGACTGTTATGTTAGTCAAGATTAATAAAAATGCATAATTTAAATTTATCTAATTGTTATAATTAAATCTAACTCTTTATGCCTTTTTTTTCTAATGAAGTCTTTGCTGATTATTTTAATGGGAACAAAAAAAAAAGAGTTTTTGCCTCTTTTACGCAGAAAAAAACATATTCTAATTGTTGAAATAAAAAATACATATTTTTTTTTGTTTCACCTTAATATTATTGTTTATTTATATCGATGATTTTTTAAAAAGAATTATAAACACAGTGCTGGCTTGCTCTTACAAATGTTAGAATACGCGGTTAGATTTAAAGTTTTCTTTGAGGTCTACTGTCTGCTTTTTCTTTTAGATAAATATTTTTATTATTCTTTACACCGTTCTCTTTTTTCGTGCAGATTCTTTGTACGAGTGAAAAAATGTGTCACTGTGCTTTCTTTCAAATTTCCATTTTTCCCTGTGATCAAAAGGTGATCAATAATTTATTCTCTGAATTAAGAAAAAAAAATTAATATGGTTATTAAACCATTTTTTTTGTGTATATACCCCGCATTTATTAGGTAAGTCCCACATAGTAATGACATGATTTTTTTCTGTAACATTTAACAGTTTTCCGTAAACAAGTATAATATAATGACATTAGATCGGCTAATTAAGCACCACTTTTTACACCATTATGCAAAAAAATATATATGTCGGACTTCGATTTAATAATTTTTGTTTGAATAAGGGTACACGTGTGATTCCTGGAAGTAGTTACCATACATACGATGTAGTTACCGTATGTACTTGTCTAAAAATTTAACTCCGCTACGATATTCATAACCCATAATGCCACCCCGTTATTGTTTTTATTTTACCTGTGGAGGTAGGAATTTATGTTCAATTTAATAGTATCACAAGTATTTTTTTATACCAAAGTTCTTCAGCCAAACAGACACTCGTATAATAGCTATCTCTAAATAGTATGCGGACCTCAAATAATAATTAGATTATCAATCTCCTTACGACGTCGTGTGAATGTGTTCTCAGAATTCCCATTGCATTTATTTGGGCATAAATATCAATGTTATAGGTATAACCTTCAGGAAGACACAGTTAATTTTATGCCATACTTATGCCGCTTGCCTGGAATACATTTGTGAAAACCCAGGCGTCCTCTCCTTGGAACCATACTTTCGTCGATTAGAATGTTTTTGCTATGTTTAACAGGATTTTCAAAAGTATCAACAATTTCTTGAACAATATTTCGAATTTTGTTCAACCGAATTTCTGGTCTAGCTGTGGTATTGTTAGAAAAATGTAAAAAAATCAGTATCAATAAAAAACGATCACGTTCCAAGGCATTTTTATGCGCACGTTTCCATACATGTTCCTTTTATACTAATATAGGATACTATTTTATAATTATACCTCGCACCACTTCATCAAAATAAAAGTCTTTGACAAACAGATTGACAATATGTGCAAGAAAAATATAGTACAAAATTTATTTTCTTTAAATAGTGGTGCAAATAGAATATAAAAATTGTCGCATGTGGTAGCCCTGCAAATATAATCTAATTTCTGACAATAGCTCTCTGTCATGCGGTAGATCGTTATTTTCATTATCAACGTTAATCTAAATGTGTATAATACATAGGGGTAGTGCTGTCTGATGTGTAGTCAATAAAACCATGTCTCTAAGTAATTTGCTTACTCCCTACGATCTTTCAGACATACACAATCAACTCTACTTGTTATATTCGAGTTCAATTCAATAAATATGAGAGGGACGGGTCATTACGTACAGTGTCTGAATAAGTTACAGTACCGCGCCACCAGATATAGGGAAACATGAATTCGAGCGCCGTCTCAGAGCGAAAAGCATGAACTTCGGCGCCGGCGTGAACGTGTTATAGTTAAAATATACACATAAATTGTGCACTCTCATATACATCACAGTAATTATTCTCTCATCTATTATTAATTCGGTATTAGTAATTATCAGTAATTATTATTAAATACTTTTTAATCACGAAATATTGATTTACAAAAATGGAGTTATATATTAAGTAAATAAAAAAAATATCTCATTTTACTTCTATCAGTTTGTTGCAGTTGTACAAAGTAGTTATATAAAGAGCGTTATTCACCATTCAAAATTTTGAAGTAAATACTAATGAAGACTTTGTGCGCTTTTTAAATACAAAAAACTTTGGAACATTAGAATGCTTAATGAACCGTCTCTATCGTGAAATATAAATGCGGAATAGAAAATCCATGAATGACGCATATTCCAAATTATGTGTTTATTATAAAACCAAACATATGTAAAACAATGTAATGTATTCGAAATAAAACCATTGTAATAGTTTGTTATTCATATAATATATGCAATATGCGTGTTTATTTACATTTACTGTTATGTATAGTTGTGGAAAATATTACAGAATTTTTAATTTAGGAATTTATAATTTATTCATAAAATGAAACAAATCACACAAAATATTTTCTTTATATTTTTCTAAACTACTTGGACAATTTAAAGACATATCATATTGGATAACTATACAATTTAAATAATGCAAAATTCTTACTCCATTAAGATACATTTGTGAACTTGAATACCTGAAATAAATATTTTTTGAAAATAATAATATTTCATAGCCAGAAACCATATTTAGAGTGGATAAAAGACAATTTTGTATTTTGAATCACGCTGGCACATCATGAAAACATTCATTTAGAAAGTTCTTTTTTCAAGATATTGCGATATTGATATATGCCAACGAATCACTAGTAGCATTCGTAGTTATGCAAATAGTTTCATAACATTTGCATTTGTCGAATTAGAAGAGTTTCAGACGTAAATTATTATTCATTCATAATTCCATGCATTTTAATGGGGATAAAAACAGTTGCGCAATCACGTGTAACATTTGACAATGATGTACCATTATCTCTGTTATTACTTAAGCAATTTCAATTCTTTTATGGAATAGTTTATGCAGTAAGTAAACAAGAAACTGAATCGTTTAACAAAGAATACAGCTAAAATAACACAATATTTATATAATATAAAATAAAAATTTAAGACACTGTTTTGCCGAGAACCACTAAATAGATTTCAAATCGTTTGCAACAGTTGAGTCATTAGATAAACTATAAAATGATTGTCCATAAAATAAAAGTTAAGTTAAAAAAATTATGTTGCAAGATAATAAATGAAAACCACATAGAATCATCAAATAAGCTTATGCATGCTAAAAGTGATAAAATACATTAAAAATGCATATAAATACATTTCCGCTGGTATGTTTCATTTTTAGTATTTTCACTATTTTATTAATACTCAAAAACTAATGCATAAAATTTCATCAAACTTAATATTCTGTTGAACTTTTGTGTAATTTGGTGCTGATAAGGTTTTCATGTAAATCATATAACAGGTGGCGCTTCTATGCTACATTTTTCACGATTTTCTCAAAAACTAAAGCATGGAATTTAATCAAACTTCATATTCTGTTACACGTTCACATAAATAGATCTTTGTTAGGGTTGGGTGTATACAGCAGGACAGGTGTCGCTTTTATGCTCTTTGGCCTGGGACTTTCTGTCGCAGACATCTAAGATGGTGGATGCCGAAATTCATTAATTTGTTTGAAAGAAACAATGCTTATATCTCTTTTTGAAATGCACGCAATTCAATGAACCCATATCTTTAGAATCCTTATGATGAAGATGAGCATATATTGTCATTTAGTTTTTGCACTATGATAGCGATTTTTGAAGCATTGACATAAATGAGGCAGAAATTTTTTTGGGGATTGCCACTTCCGCCTACTTTTTAAAAATATAGTGGTGCGATAGAATATAAAAATAAAATCATGTATAAAAACCTAGCGTCCGATAAAGATTAAAACAACGCAAAAGCTTTCAACCTTTATTAAATTAGCATTTATGCTCCCTAGAACATGAAATCATACTTGCCAACATGCGACTTAACGACCGTAAAATGTATGTTAATTCAAACGAGGTTAAACCCTTAACCTACAATGACGGGCATAGCCCGCGTACGATGATCGAGGCAAATGTAAATTCTTCTAACCACTAAAATTTCACAGTAAATATAATTTAATTTAATCGTCGAAATTCCATGATTAAGCAAAGCAAAAATCTCTATTAAATTTTTGAGGTAGCTATGGATTTGCCTAACCGTGGAGCTGTTAAAAGTCAATCGTAGGTTAAGGGGTTAACCCTCTTGGCACAGAACCGTTCATTTCGTAAAATGATGAAATGATTGTCAGACACCAGAATTTACATACGAACGTCTTAGTAATTAAATACCTGTTGTTTTAATCTATCAGTGCGAAAGCGAAATTTTATTAAATATTCTTTGTGCCGTTTGTGAATTTGGAATTAAAATTGGGTGGTCCCTCAGTGGGATCACTTATAGGAAAGGGTTAAACAGGTTTCTAACCGAAAAATATTTTTGATGTATCGTTAGCTATTCAATTTCCTGTTTCTACGTGATACTTGTTTGACATCATTTCTTGAAAAAATATCCAGTACGAAGCGTGTTTAACATTGGCTTATCTCACATTTTACGGAAGTTTAGACCGAAGTTAGCGAGTATGTGAAATGTTTCAAATTTATTAATAAACATATTAACAATAATCTGAAATACGATGTATTGGGTATAAAATGTATTTTAATCTACAAATGCCACAAATGGCGTTGCCACACACACTGTCAAAATATTTATTTACGGCTTATTTCATGAGAAACATTAAACGTCTTGAAAAACGTATTATGCTTTCAATAATACAGATGATTTCATAACTTATTATTGATATTTTAGTAAAATTTTAATGAATTATTTACGTTTAACACAAAATTGAATAATAATGATAATGTTGTTGATGAGTATCATTTAAAAAAATGCATGCTTTGCCATTTCAAGCACTGATTATATTTACATTCAAAGAAAACTTTAAACCAGATGATATATTATACTTTATAAAACAAAAAGTATACTTGCTATGTAGTGCAAATAATGTCACCTTATTTGAATATTTCTATTTATAAAGTTGCAGATATTCTTTTCATTGCATTTCTTATTGTTAAAAAAAGGTTACAACATTGATGATATAGTCGTATGTATTAAAAAAATTGTAATAATTATGAATGGAATTTATATAAAAAAATATAAAAAAAAGTATTCATATATTTTATAGTAAATTTAAAGAAAAAACTACGTGGCAAAATTCTTCGATTTTTAATTAGAAATATTTTTATTGTTAGTTAACCATTTTTTAATCCCCCCTTTAAAATTAACAATTTAAACAATGATTTCTTTCATTCTAAACTGAATTTAGTTTAACCCTTAATTTTCGCACACGTGACTTTCTAGGATAATGTAGACTACCTTTTTTTTTTTTTTTTTTTTAAATTCAGATTGTTTCATTCCCACCATTAAAAAAAAAAAAGTGTATTTGGCTTTATTCTCGCATCATTTTACCTGCAGATGAATAACCGCAATATTTCTTCTTTAAAAAATTGGTGACAATCAAACAATCTGTATTTTAAAAAGTACTCTACATTTATCAGGTGCTAATCGAATTAATGCGCATCAACTTAATTAGAGAACATATCTTATATATTAAAGAATCTCATTTATCTTGTTTTTAATTAACTTTAAGGTGACTAAAAATGTTTCACTTTGAGGCACTTCAAAGCAAGTAACCAGAGACGAAAATGTATATAATTTTACTGTTGTTGTTGTTATTCTTATTATCTCAGAACATTTTTTTTAATCGACAGACACTCTAGTTCCGCCGCTCTTCAATCAATCATCTTGATGCTATCTTTCAAAATTAATTTTTATATTTTTTTTTTATAGTAAAACGCACAGTATTTTTTAAAAATCTTAAATTGTACTGACTTTTTTATATTGAATGGACGCCATTTCATTAAAGATGCGCTTAACATTCATTTTTGAAACAATCTGACCCATCAATTGTCCGGCCGCCATTTCTTATTATAGGAACAAAAAAAAAAAAAAAAAAAAACTCTATACATTAATGCATAATAATTTAATATCAGTGGAATTTTTCAGACATTTCGAATTTTTAAAAGCAAACTTTCTCGATGAAGTCTTTAAATTTTAGGGTGTCATAGTATTGTTAGCCTTTAATCAATGCTTAAAATGATAAGTTGGGGAGGTAGGGGAGGTTTGATACATAGGGAGGGTTGATACATCGACAATTTTTCTCGACATATGGCATTAACAGCCATTGTAACAGATGCAAAGGCTTCTTTTATTAGCAGAGGCCATCATTAGCTGGACTTAGCAGTGAAGAACTGACAATATATTTTTATTTTAATTTTGAATATTTTTGAATGTCAATGTAAATTTTTTAAATAGTGATTTTCTTTCACAACTCTTATTACAGTGAAGATAATATCTTGTAATTATTTTTTATTTGTAAAACGCAATGTTAGTTTGGATGAGTTTTACTAGAAAGCAGATTGGCGTTTTGCAACTGCATTTATGCAAAGTGATTGAAAATCCAATAAAGCATTATAGGGAGAAATGATACATTAGTGCTGGGGAGATATGATACACTTGTATATTTGAAATTTAATAGTTTTTTTTAACTTTTAAACTAATATAGCACGATAATATTCATCATTGTTTTACAGCAAGAGCCACTGAAATTGGTAAGGAAGAACAAAGAGCCTACACATAGACATTATGTAGGTTACGTAGAAAAGCAGTGGGATGATAGATGGTTAGTTCGCTTTGCTCCTCCTGTAGAAGGAAAAAAGTTTAAATGGCCTGAATGAGAAACTGTTTCTAAAATTGACGAAGGACAAATGGAAAAAACATTAAATCTACCCCATTTTACTTACCGTAATTTCCGGTGTATAGCCCGCAGATCAAACAATTCAGTTTGGACCCAGAAATTTTATTCAGTATTCGAAGACCAATATTTACCGTGATCTAAAAAGTTACATTTTACTTTTAAAAATTTCTGAGTCAAAACACGATTGTTTGACCCGCGGGCTATACACCCGAAATTACGGTATAAAAATGATAGAGTTATTAGTTTTTCTTTTAACCATTTCAGGGGTGGTAGTATGTTTATGAAACAACTTAATTTTAATTACCAAACGCCACATTGGCACCAATATTTTGGTAAAATATTTTCCATTTACTATGAAAGTGAATATATTACTATGGAAGTGAATTAAATGTATCCCTTTTCTTATTTATAATTAAATCTGTTGGTAAATTCCGGTGCCATTCATGTATTCAACACGTTATCATTGAAAATGCTTTGCCCCTGAAAGTGTTAAAGGAATCTTAAATGTTCTAAATTTACGTTAAATTGTTTGCAAATCAGCAATGTTCACTTCATTTTTCCTTGAACTAGATCTCTAGGGCTTTTTTTTCATTATTTATTTTCTAAAAAGTGTGTTAATAGGAATGTTTAAATAATAGCAATAGTTTAAATATTATAGTATAATAGTTAAATATCAATCCTCCCCAGTAGTGGGGAGATTTGATACAGTAGTATCTATTCAAAATAAATGGGATATATTTTTTGAATGAGTATTTTTTAAATTCACAATATTTTTAATAAATGAATAAAGGGTCACTTTATATGAAAACACGAAAAAATTATTTAAAAATAGCTTTCTAAGTGTTGCAAAAAATTAGTGAAAAAAAAGTGTATCATACCTCCCCTACTTCTTTATAAACCAGGGGTGGCCAACTGTGGCACGTTATACACCACTAAAATTTTATAGCAATCATTGCCTTATCTAATCATCGAATTCTTGCGATTCCACAAGTCGGCTATTTCTTTAAAATTTTAGTGGTCTGCGGCGTGCCACAGTTGGCCACCTCTGTTATAAAAAAAATGTTGCATTATTTAACTTACACTGTGTTGAAATTAAATACAAATATTTAGCAGTTTCGAAAAAAAGAAATATTTTTTTATGTAAATTCATTTCAATTAAAATGATATTATTGATTCGCATTAATAGATATTGTTCCAAAATTTTATTTGTTCCGAAAGACGTTGGATGCTAGTTTTGTTTTCCGTTAAAATAGAAAATAAATTCTCATATATATTGTTTTAATCCACTTTGAAATACAACTATTTTGATGAATGTAAAAGTTCAAATTTCAATTTCAATTTCATACTTTGCATATTTTATTTTTATGATTCCAGTAAAATAAATTAATTACAGCAGTCTATCGTCTTGCAATAGAAATTGCCGCCCTGCGAGAAAAATAATTTCATTCGTAAGTTGGGTTTTATTATTTGTCAGAAGAAAGAAAAATCTTCATGAATAAAATTAGATTTCCCAAAACTTGTTCAGTTGATTTATGTTAAAGTTGGTTTCCTTTCGGGGATTTATATGAAGTAACGATGATGAAGTAAAAGTTGATTTGTAATAAATATTCATTTTTCGACCATAAATTTTATTTTTAAATTCTATTTTTCATTCATTTATGTAGAATAAAATACGTAAATCTTCCTGTTATTTCAATATAAATATATATATATATATATATATATATATATATATTATCAGAATATTTATAAAAAAAAGCACAGATATATTTTGAGATTATTTATCTATTTATATAAAATCCAAGTCTCTGTGTGTCCCTCACGATTCCGGTAGGACCGCCTCATTGAAATGAGTAATTGTTGAAAAATAGTAATGCAGGGTTACCACAGTAGCGCCAAAGGTTGACCAACTTTGCGAAATATCGCCAAATTTTACAAAATGACGCCAAATTTGGCGACAAAAATAAGTTGTCATATATGAAGCCAACTTGGCGATAGATAGCTATTTTGGCGAAATTCCCATTTAAAAGCATTAATCTTTCATAATCGAGGCCACCGCTATATAATTTAAACTGCGTACTTTTAAGGGTTTTTTTCAGAATCTATGGATGAGAATTTAAAAGTGTAATATACCAAAATGTACGTCTTTACATCTTCATCCCGATTGTACTAATAAGATAACCGCCAATAGACGGCTCTGTATTGTCCGAGTTCCTAACTGCCCGATTTTAATGTGCTTTAGGTACTTTTCCAGTATAGAACCTTGGCGAGATAGAGAAAATGAGTACTTTTCCGTTATACGGACACTATGCCAAAATGGCCTAATGCGTCAATTATTTCAACCCTGATCGTGAAAAGAATTTTTATTGTAAACCATGCGGAACATTGTGATATGCTATTTATGAAACGTGAATCGCGTGAATTGTTATTATTTAACCTTAAAAGCTATTTAATTTACTATTCGAATAAAAAAAAAAATATTTTTTTTATGAAGTTATAATTTACTTTTACTGCTGACGCTGAGAAGGATTTTACCATTTTGGCAATTACCAGATGATGAGAAAATTACGATAAAACTGTTTCAGGAATTTGGAATTCTGCATAATAAAATGTTGTGTTAAAAAAAAAAAAACATGAAATGAAATTATGGATGAGTTCTGGAAATCCAAAATGGAGATGTAGCTTAAGATCATGCCGAGAAAACGCAGTAATACGACAGAAAACATGGTTTGAAGGATAGCGGTTGTCTTTTCCTAATGCTTTAAGGTTTATATATTTACGGTGCCAGAGTTGACATCGATTGAGTTTTGTGGGCTGCAACTTGATATGAACCACAACACAACAGTTGACTGGAATAGTTTTTTGAGAGAAGTTTGTGCTAATGCTTTATGTTCACGACCAAACAGAAAAATCGGTGGACCTAATAAAGTTATAGAATTAGATGAAAGTCTTTTTACCAGGAAAAAAAAGCAACGTAGGAAGTTTTCTTCCTGCTCAGTGGGTGTTGGGTGCTTTATGTCGTGAAACACGGAGATGTTTTCTTACTCCTATTCCCGATCGTACAGCTGAAACTTTAATGGCGGCAATAGAAAACAAGGTTTAGATGCTGGGCACAGATGTCCTTATTGGCGTGACTTTTTACCGACGCCATTTTTGCGAAAACCTCTTTACTATATCATCTATATCCGGGTTACCATATCAAGCAAAATAACGACACTTTGGCGCAAGTTAAGTACCCAGTGCGTATATGACATTGGCGTCAGAAAAAAAATCGCGCCAATATGATATGACATCTGTGCCAGATGCTGTATATTCCCGCGGCCGCCATCTTTGATATTTTGAGATTTCTTGGCGATGTTTTACATTTTATTTTCGTTAATCCTAACAAACGCATAAATAGCTGCGTGGCGACATTTACTACTTGGCGAAAAAGGTGTTTTTACGCCCAGAAAAAATCTAAGATGGTGGCCGCGGGAATATATGACATCTGTTCGGTTTAGTATGAGTTTTAATTTATTACTCTATTGTATAACAGTTATTTGTTCACTTATTTTAAGCATATATTTGTGATTTAATAAAATAGTTCGTAAAAGTCTGTAATTTTCAAATGTTATATCTTTTAAATGTTCACTTTATCTTCATGTTTTTTCTTTTATTTTTCAAATGCTTCAATTCCCATGATTTTCATTTTGCGCCAACTATTACGCTTGGCGGCAATGGTGTCCGTATAACGGAAAAGCACCAGAAAATGAAATTATCAACATATTTTCTAGCAACTTATTCACTGTTTCATATACTACACAAGTAATTTTTCAATATTTACACAATTTATTTAATATACAGAAGCAACTATATTAACTATTTTTGTATACAAACAGAAGTAAATTGTATATAAAAAAAACAACGATAATATAGATATAAGTAAAATATTTATAGATTATATAAATAAACTTAAAAGTTTGTTTATTTGATTTTCATAGCTGTTCATATGATTTGATCACAAATCTCACTTTCTGATGCACGAATTACAGCAAGCTTTTTAAAAAAAAACGTCAACACCCCTATAGTGGAAAAGTACCAAATTGTCTATTATTTTGCACAGTCTGTGCTATAGTTTGTACAAAAAATTAAGAATAAAATAAGGCACAGACGTCATACACATATTGGCGCGATTTATTTCTGGTGCCAATATCATATACGCACCGGGTACTTAACTGGCGCCAAAGTGTCGTTATTTTGCTTGATATGGTTACCCGGATATAGATGATATAGTAACGAGGTTTTCGCCAAACTGCCGTCGGAAAAAAAATGCGCCAAGACCGTATATGACATCTGTGCCTAAAATAAATGTAAAATAAGACTAAAAAAGAGTTGTTTGACTAAAAAATTAAAAAATATATATATGTATTTTTCTAAATTTTTGTTTATTTATTTACTTATTTTTGAAAGACATGCTTACATTAAAATTCCCCAAAATGTATAAATATATATATATATATATATATTAAATACACTAAAAAGTAGCAAATAATATTTGGGCTTGAAAAGAAATTGTTTCATTTTCCCATGCCCAAGGGAAAAAAATGAAAGCGTGGGCGCCAACTTTATATACATATATATACATAGGTAACATACATAATATAATATCATAAAAAAACTTAAACAAAAGTTAAACTGAAGGAACAGATGTCATATTCGCCCCATATTGGCGCGATTTTTTTCTGTCGCCAATATCATATAGGCAACAGGTACTTAACTTGCGCCAAAGTGTGGTTGTTTTGCTTGATGTGGTAACCCGGATTATGTTGTTTATGCTGTTGATGTTTTCGCCAAATTGGCAACCGAAAAAAATCGCGCCAATATGGGGCGAATATGACATCTGTACCAAACTGAATTGGCGCCCAATTTTTCACTTTTTTCCCTTGGTCATGAGAAAATAAAACTATTTCATTTCAATCCCAAAAATTTCCCACTCTTTAGAGCATTAAAAATACATTTTTGTGAATATTAATGAAAGTATGTCTTTCAATTTTTTTTTCATTTATTTCTTCTATCTTCATTGATTTCTTCTATCAATTTTTTTTTCAGCACATTTTTCTATAAAAACGGCATATGTTCAGCTTATTTTTCTATTAGAAAAGTTTAATGTGTTGCGCTATCGTTAAATCATTTCAGAAACCGTGTTTAATTTTCCTAATGTAAACAAGCACAGAGCTGTTATGGTGAGTCATTCACATTTTAGAATCGCTCGCATAAAAAATTTCGCTCATTGAGTTACTATTTCGCCTCATTCTATACAATGTTAATGACGTCACCGCCAGTCGCTGCACCATGAAAAAGTCTACATGAGAAAAGGGAACCGATGTTGGCATTCATCCAACACTGAATTACCTCTATGGTTTTTATAGTGCTTATTTTTTTTTTCTCAGGCAGACCATAATGGCAACTCAAAGCGGCAACGGGTATTTTTTTGTCAGGTTTATTCTGTTCTTTGGTTGGAAAAATAATAATGAAGTAGAGATGTAATAAAGAATATGTTTTTTAACAAAGAAATACTTTTTTCAATAATTTATAGTATTTTTCATTTGAAATGAATGAGTAATGAATGAAATGAATTGATATGAATAAAATTTTCCTTTATACTGTCATTTACAAATATGATAAATAAGTTAGAAGGATAAGCATTTTCTACAGTAGGACTGTATTTAAAAGAACTGTTTTTTTCTCATGGGCAACTATATGTAATTATTTCAAGATGTAAAGAGGAAGGACATTTAAAAGTATATGTCGAAGATACTGAAAAGCAAAGTCAGCTTTTAAATAATAAAAAAGTTTTTACAAAAATCGTCGTATATTCTGGAGTTTTCTGACCAAATGTTAATTTACACTTAAATTGTATTTTTATGTATTCATTATACATAGTTTTTCATAAATGTGTTTCTTTTTTAAAATGTGTTATTTTCATCTATCACTGCGGAACAAGCGAGAAAAACTCATACTCTTGCAGGTGTTGTATATAACAGATCTATATATTACATTTTCCGTCATTTTTGACGGGCTATCTTTCTAGTTATTTTTATAAAAGTCATTACTTACTGTCTACTGTGGGATCATTTTGCTAGTTTATTTAGAGTTTGTGAATGAATAAATCGTATAATAATAAAAGAAAATTGCGTTTAAATCTGTTTGCACGTAAGTTTTGCAATTTTTTTTCGAATAGTTGGAATTAACTTAAACTAAAGATTTTTTTAATAACGCATACTGGACAATTGCACCATAAAATATAATAAATGAAGGCACAATCTTGATTAACGCTAGAACCGCCATAGCGGTCATTTTGACCGCTACCAAATAAAAATTCTTCGATTCAAACCAGAAATTTCTTTCTAAAATAAGTTAAATATGTATCACGAAGAAATACATTAAATAAATAAGTTAGATAGTTTTTAATAAAAATTCTGGTGTAAAATATTTTGATAACACTTGAGTAAAATTTCCGGCGGTTCTAGTGTTAATGGTACACAAAACACTAACTTTAATAAGTCAAAATTTAACTTCTACGTTTCGAGCTGTTTCTACAGCCGTCTTCAGGAAAATTAGATGGTAAAGAGGTTCAAAGTTAGAGACGAAATGAAGTTCAGAGAGCTTCCTGTGCAAGCGATAATTTGTCGAAACTTGACCAATGATTTGAATACAAAAATGCAGTGTTGCCATCTAGTCAAAAAAAATTTAATGAACTGAGATCAAATGAATCAAAAAGGTCGATTTAAGAAACCACGAGTGCCGACATCTGCACATGAGGGGCAAAACCACGTTCAACTGAGTTTGCATTCAAGTTTTGACACCATAATACACGTTTAAGATGAAATATTGTAATTAGATGTAGGATTGTGTCTTTATGATATTATGCCAAATTTTTGGGATATTATAGGATAAATTATCGTTACAAGGTTTATCTTTACGTGCAATGATTTCAAGTAATTCTCTAATTTTACTTTCAAAGGTGTTATTACACGGAACTATAATTGTTGCTTCAAAAAAGTTAGTTAATGAAGTCTGCCATATTAACTTTGCTAAAGCAAAAATTATAGTACCGTGCAATAACCCCTTTGAAAGTAAATTTAGAGAATCAGTTGAATCATTGCCCGTAAAGATAAATCTTATGACGATAATTTATCCTATAATGTTTCAAAAATTTGGCATAATATCATAAATTCATAATTCTACATCTATATACAATATTTCAGCTTAAACTTGTATTGTGTTGTTAAAACTTAGATCAAAACTCAGTTGAACGTGGTTTTGTCCCTCATGTCTAGATGGCGGCACTCTTGGTTTCTTAAATCGACCTTCTTGATTCATTTGATCTCAGTTCATTAATAATTATTTATTTTCACTTGATGGCAACACTACATTTTTGTATTCAAATCATTGGTCAAGTTTCGACTAATTATCTTTTGCACAGGAAGCTTTCATCTCTAAACTTTGAGCCTTTTTTACCATCATATTTTCCTGAAGACGGCTGTAGAAACAGCTCGAAACGTAGAAGTTAACTTTTAGCTTATTGAATTTCGTGTTAAGTGTACCATTAAGCAAAATTGTGTCTTTATTTAAAGATTCTTTGCTTTTTGGCTAACATTTTGTTATTTTATTTAAACGGAAAGCTTCACTAATTTACTCCGAGAGACCAAACGCACCGTCAATTTTCAACTACATATAAAAACGATCCAAAAAACGGTCCGATATGGTAAATTATGTCCAATATATAATAACGTAATTATAAATTCGTGCACCAATTTTGTAATTTTTTTCGCAAATTTCCACCATTTTTGGTGGAAATTCATTTTGCAAAAAATGAGAAATATTGTTTTTTTTTCAAGGAATTTCTCTTTCATGATGTTAACCACGTAATCTTATATTTTATACGCCTGTATAGTTAAGATGGAAATTGTCTGAGCGTATATATGTCTCAGTGACAGAATTGCCGCGTACTTTCAGCATTGTCTGTTATGTCATCTTGTTTTATGACAAACAATGTGAATTTCCTAAATTACAGTGAATCCCCGCTATATTGAACCGTCAAGGGACCGAAATTCCGGTTCACTATAACCGAAAGTTCACTATATCCGTCCCGCAAACAATTTTAACTAAATGGTTCGGAACTCCTCTCTCCAAATACACAGTATTTAAATACATGTAATACCAATAAAATTAAATAGAAAATAACTGGAAAATAATAACAAAAACCATGTTGACTTACTTTACTATTTTTTACTCTACGTCTTGCGTACAAAAAAAAAAAAAAAAAAAAAAAAAAAAAAAAAAAAAATGCAAATATGCAGTAAACTTTAGCCGATGAGAGGCTGATTGAAGAAACAAATTATCCATACTTCTGTCGTAGGGCCGAAATATTTCAATCATTCTCGGCTCTATATTTTGTGCACACAAAAATTTGTTCAGTACTTGAATTGCTGCTTTGGCTTATAATGAGAACGCATTCCTACGCGTCACCCCTGAATATACGGGAATGGATATTGCACCCACTAACCTTTGACAGGTGCAACATCTGCCGGGAATGGCCTTTGTTTAGGAACGGTGAAGGGAGATAAAAGAGGCAAACAAGATCGCTACATTCTTATCACTACATTCTTGTCTATGGATGGTTTTAAAAATCGGTAATGTATTTATTTTGAAGTAGCAATTTTAAAATTACCCCTCCCCCCCCCCAAAAAAAAAAAGTCAGTCAAAGACGGGAAAAAAGTTCATTATATCCAACCTCCTCATTTTTTTTGCGTTTATTATATCCACAAAAAATAACATTATATGTGTATGCACGGCACGGGACCAACCATTTCGTCCAGTATATCCGGGTGTAAATTATAAGCCGTGTTCACTATAGCGGGGTTTTACTGTGCATTCATTATTGTTAAGTTATGCGAAAAAAAAGAAACTTGTTACGGATTGGTAATGTATCTCGTAAAACATTTTTTACAATTCTTTCCAACTCTAAACCCAATAAAATGTTTAAAAATTGCAAGAGTTCTCTGTTTTGGAATATTTACTGCAGTGGTACACAAACGTTTATTCCTGGGAAACCACGCATATAAATATTCCCTACACTTTTAAAAATGCCCAGCAAACTGTTTAGTCTTTCAGTCGTTTTTAAAGACAACGGTTACTTGACCATATTACTAACCCTTTCCGGTACGGGCAATTTTTGTTGTAAAATGGTGAAATGATCGACTGACACCGGAATTTTAAAACGACTTTTTCAGAAATTAAAAACATGTTACTTTAACTATTCATTGTAAAAGCAAAAATTTACTAAAATATTCTTGGTGCCGTTCGTAAGTTTGGAATTAAAATTAGGTATCCCGACCCGGGCACAGTATGCCGGAAAGGGTTAATACAATAGAGTTATGGATAAAAAAACACATCGTCGCTGAAAGCGACAGTGGGACATCTAGTAATAAACGAAAATGAGACGTCATATTTTCTGCTATGAAAAACCATGTCTGCATCAAGTGGAACAGTAGGGAATTTTTAGAAAACACATCTGAGAAATACTATTAAACATATCTTTGCGATTAAGAAGTGTTTCCACGAAACGCAAACACAGTTATTCATAGCAGTAAGTCAGACATCTCATTGAAACCGGTCCTTCCGCAGGTTTTGATTAGCACAAAAGAAAGCTTCCAGCAGTACATTTGAATAGAAATTCCCTCCTTATTGAATCATGCAGTATTTCTGTAATTATTAAGTCAAGAATATCTATTCCATTCTTCTGATGGAAGTGCAGTGCTGCCAGATGGGCTACCTTTTTTTAAAATTCAGATTCTTGATTGGCACCACTTTCTTGAAATTGTAAAATGCGCCTTATTTAATGACATATTCAATAAGGAGAAAACAAAGAGAATTTTACCGTTTCAAATAAGTGGTGGCAATGAAGAAATCTGAATTAAAAAAAATAGCCTACTGGCAACACTGTGGAAGTGTTTTCTTGCGGTAGTCAGAACTTGCGATCCCGCCATATTGTGATAGCCTAAACAATTCTTCTTTCAATGCCAGCGAATTAGAGAGCCAAAGGAGAAATCATCCGCCAGTAAATTTGTATAGAAATTTTCATCATTTTCATCATTTCATCGCAGAACTTCAGACAAATCTTTTTTTTTCGAAATTCTTTCCCCACTAACGCAGAAAAGTTGTGGAATAGTCTCAGAAATATAAATTTTCAAAATAATCAATAAATAGCTTTCGTTTCCACTTTAGCGTCTAAATATGCAATTTTAGCCGAAAATGTTGTAAATGTTCACATTTTAATAATAATTTTTATTCCCGATTTTTTCTTCGCCCCAGCGCGGAAAAAAATAAAAAAATATATATAAGGAACAATAAGTCCAAAATTTTAAAGTAATTAACAAATATCTTCCGGTTACATTTCGGGTTCTATATATGGAAAATTAACAGAAATATTTGTAAATTTTCACATATTAGTGAATTTTTAAATTTCCGATTTTCTATTCCCGCTAGAACGGGCAAGTTGGAAGAATATAAAAGAAACAGAAGTGAAAATTTTAGAATAATAAAGAAATATCTTCTGGCTTTTCTTTCGGGTCTAAAAATGCCAAAGTAGCTAAAAATTATATAAATTTTCACATTTACGTGATTTTTTTTTAATTATCAATTTTCTTTTCCAGCTGGCGCGGAAAGTCGGTAGATCATATGGTAAACATAAGTTGGAAAAATTTAAAGGGATGGCTATACAACTGTCCCTAAAACATATTGTGGTCTAATTGGAAAACAGCTTCAGAATTCAGAACATTTGCCTGTTGTGGACTTTAACCACTTAACTGATCAATATTTTTGAAAAAACACTTTCAAATAATGTCTATTTTTTTCATGTCTTTTACATAATTTTTAATCTTTCATCACCGGTTTTTTAAAACAGAAAAAGTTTTCCTAAGTGAATCAGACACATGTTCGGATTAAATAATCCAAAATTTACAATAAAAATTTACTGGTGAGAATAATAAACCATGATTGGACTATGGATGCCCGTATGAGGTAGGGGCAAAACATGATTGGCAAAAACACGTACCCCGTATGACGTACGGGCAAATCAAGGAAACGCTTAAGAAAATTAACAGCGCAGTTCCTTCTGCACACAAAACTGATCTCAGCACAGACCAGAAATACTTGCACGATATCTGCATTGCAGTGATAAATGGTTTTTGTCCTGAGAATTTCTTCCACAAAAATCCTGGAAAAATTTCCCAGGCCTGCTGGTTGACAACAGCTAACCGAATCTTGCGTGTTTATATTGGTACACAAAACCCCTCGAACAAACTACAAGTTTTGACTGTTTTTATCATAAAAGTTCTAGAACCTGCGTGGTTCACAATCAAACCGTATGCCTATTTCACAGATGGAGTGTGAAATCTTTGGAAAACAATTCAAGCTTCACGTTATCTTACAGATGATATGAAACTAGTTGTGGATCGTCTGATCCAGAGAAATGGTTACTTTGGTCATCACAACGCAATAATCTATACAATGCTTGTCCACCCAAACGAGAATGTGCGAGAACTTGCGCTAAGCAGGATATTGAAAGCAAGGGGAAAACGAGAACAGGAGTTCGTGTGTTCCAAATTTCTGCACTTAAATTTAAAGCTAAATCTTATATGGATCTCATAGACTGGCAGAATTGCCAACAAACGGAACTTTCGACATTCTAGGAACTGAGTATAAAGTGAAAAATATGGAAACATGTGAATGAAATGCATTTAATGCACATTTGCAACTTTTATTCTGGAACTAAAAATACACTTATTGCTAGTTATACAAAGTCTGTGTATTGCGCGAATAATAAGATTTGTTATATAATGTTCATAATTATTATTTACGAATGTCTAATTTTGTAAAAATAAATGTTTAAAACCATAAATAAATTTTTACGCAAAAATTTTCGAATTTTTTCTATATTTCAGCCTTTACATTTCCTACACATTTGCATAATTTCTCACATTTAGCATCAAAATGGGAACCGGATGATATTTATTGAATATTCTAATATTTTGCACTTATCTTTTTTTGTATATTTTCCCAAGTTTTTCGTGCAGCGGGAATAGAAAATCAAAAATTAAAAAATGACTAAAACGTGAAAATTTACATCATTTTCGGCTAATTCCCAAAGTTTAGAATCAAAAGTAGAACCAAAAGATATTTATTAATTGGTCTAACATTTTGGAAAAGTCGGAAGTTAAAAATGTTACTGAAATTAAATTTGCAACATTTGCGGCTAAAATTACATATTTAGTCGCTAAACTTAAACCGGAAACTTTTATTGATTACTCTAAACATTTGTGAGTATATTTCTGAGATCATTCCGCAACTTTTCCGCGCTAGCGGCAATATAATCTCGAAAAAACAAGTTACAGTCCGCCTTAATACGTATGTCATAAAGTTATGTACATTTTACTGATGGGAATTGCCCCGGCATTAGTAAGGTCCTAATCTAATGGAAACAAACAACAGTTGTCATCTTCTGACAACCTTCTCAGTTACTTCACTAGCATCCGGTAGATACTATACTATTATCTCATCATTTTTACTTTCTTCTATCTTTACAAGAAGAAAGTATTGGTTTCATGAAAATTTTCGAATTCCAGTTTTCGACGGATTTACACGTTTTATGAGTCAGAGATTCCAAAAAACATGTTTTTACAAAATGTCTGTCTGTGAGTCTGTCTGTCTGTCCGTCTGTCTGTCCGTCTGTCTGTATGTGACACAAATTTTGTGGGCGCTCTATCTCAAGAACTAATGCACGGAATTTCACAAAACTTCATATTTAGTTAGACCTTGATATAAACTGGAACTGATTTGTTTTTGGTGAAAATCGCCCAACAGGTGGCGCTGCTATGCGGCATTTTTAACGATTTCTGCAATAGCTGTATCTCAAGAACTACTGCACGGATTTTCATAAAACTTCAGATTCAGTTAGTCCAGGATATAGTTTGGTGCTGATTACTTTTTTGCAAAAATCGCCCAACAGGTGGCGCTGGTATGCTGCATTGTTCATGATTATCGCAATAGCTCTAACTCAAGAAAAAATGCAGGAATTTTCCTCAAACTTCAGATTCAGTTAGTCCCTGATATAAATTATTGCTGCTTAATTTTTGGTGTAAATCGCCTAACAGGTGGCGCTGCTGTGCTGCATTTTTCACGATTTCCACAAGAGGTGTATCTCAAGAACTATTGCACGGATTTTCATCAAACTTCAGATTTAGTTAGTACTTGACATGAATTGATGTATAAATTAGTGCTGTTTAATTTTTGGTGTAAATCGCTCAACAGGTGACGCTGCTGTGCTGCATTTTTCACGATTTCCACAAGAGGTGTATCTCAAGAACTATTGCACGGATTTTCATCAAACTTCAGATTTAGTTAGTCCTTGACATGAATTGATGTATAAATTAGTGCTGTTTAATTTTTGGTGTAAATCTCTCAACAAGTGGCGCTGCTATGCTGTATTTTTTGCGATTTCCGCAATAGCTTTACCTCAAGAACTAATGCTTGGATTTTCAACAAACTTCAGATTCAGGTATACCTTGATATCGTTTAGTGCTGTTTACTTTTGGTGTAAATCGCTCAACAGGTGGCGCTGCTATGCTACATTTTTTTCAGAATTTCCGCTATAGCTCTATCTCAAGAACTAATGCACGAATTTTCATCCAACTTCAAATTCAGATATACTTTGATATGAATTGGTGCTAAATAGTTGTTATTTCTTATACTATTTAAATGATTTAATTGATGTGATTTATATAGAAGAAAGTTTTGTGATGGCCACAACATACTAGTTATTCATAGCTCCATTATATATTGTAAATGTATATTAACCCTTTATAAGGCAGTGGGGAGTAATATTTATCCAATTTAACTCAAATCAACAAATTCATTATTAGTACCGAAATATTCCAATTAAACTTTGCTTTTATAGTGTATACACGAATAGAATTTAGTTTCCTTCAAATTTATTTGTTCTTAAATTCTGGTGACATTGTATCATTTCAGCATTTTAGCAACATAAATAAAATGCCTTATAAAGAGTTAAAGCATGCACAATTTATGTTATGATAAATCCCGAGGATGAAACTTTTGTTCTGCGAACATTAGGAAACAATATCTGTTTTTACGCGAAAATGAACAGTTCTTTTATCTATTCCATTAAGTTTATTTTTACTGGCTATTTCCATGAGTACTTGTAGTGTAAGTAACGTGCTGCGATTTTTGGCTACCAGTATTTTAGAACTGAAAAATGTAACTTATTTTATCGGAGATTTCTCATTCATTTAATCAGGCGAAGCAAACTTTTCGAAAATAACGTTTACCAACAAGCATAGCAAATATCAGCTGTGTGACTTACACTACAAAAACCCATGGAAGTAGTCCACTGGAAAATAAATGTTAAAACTGCACTCTGTAAAAATTTAAAACTTTTAATTGTTGACTTTTATCTGTTTGCATGTAAAACTACTAATATAAATATGTTTATAAATTTGAAACTTTTATATAAAATTTTAATTTACATGGAACAAGAAAATTCCTA
Source organism: Maratus speciosus (assembly GCA_963932465.1). Classification (NCBI taxonomy): domain Eukaryota; kingdom Metazoa; phylum Arthropoda; class Arachnida; order Araneae; family Salticidae; genus Maratus; species Maratus speciosus. The sequence continues at coordinate 159,969,269 of OZ010794.1, forward strand.
TATTTTTAACAAGGGCAATTGCATTTTTAAGCTGATCTCTTGCGTTTTGTTATTTAATACAGTTTAGCAGAACAATCAATAATCATTAAATCATTTTTTAAATCATTTAATCATTAAATAATACGAAACTTTTTCACAAATGTGTATTTAAGCTAAAAAAGTTTAAACACTCAAGTTTATTTTTAACAAAATATTTTTCGTTGTTAAAAAGAATTTTTTAGAAATAAATTCAGCAACAGTTTCCACTCGGAAAAAATTATCAGCACTCAGAAATGTCAGAAAAAGTGTTTTGTGAGATATGTAGCACATGTTTTTCAAACAAAACATTGTGTTGTTTAAATAATTCATGACAAAAGGTTTTAACTTTCAACAGTACAAGAAACATTTCTATATTTATTGTTAAACGAAGCATAAACCCAGAACAATGTACGCATTATACCTTCTTTTTTGTAATGTTTCTTGTAACATACTAAGTTATTAAATTATAAAACTTTTTAGAAATGGAAAAATAGTTTCTCTTTTCTAGTTAGTGTAAAACGATAGTAAGTGAAATAAACAATGGGGCTATCAATAAAGAGAAGGATACATATAATGTACGAGTGAAATAACTAATTTGGTAGTCACAAGATGGCGGTTGTTGTTTCTTTTAATCGAATCATCACGGCCTCAATGCTGCAGAGGCAAACTTACACCAGTACATTTGAATAGATAATTTTGAATTGTTTGAATGACTTGATTAATTAAAATTTTTCACAAATATGAAAACAATTCTATTCGGTTTTATTGATGAAAATTTGATTGTCAGTAATAAAATGTATTACACTGATTTGTAGAGGTCTTTTTTGCATATCTGCCAACTTTTACACTTATTTCTTACCACTAAAGTTTAATATAAAATTTGGGTTAGATGCCGTATATTCCCATGGCCGCCATCTTGGACGTTTTGAGATTTCTCGGCGATTTTATGTTGGCGATCTTTATCGATATGGAACACGTGTGACGTATGTGTTCTGGCGTGACGTGATCTGGCAATCCTGTTTTTCAGCGAGATTGTGCTTGAGGAGACCGTTTTCAATTGGGGTTTCGTGCATGTGGTTTCATATTGTGTTGTATCTTTCTGTCTTTTTATTTTTATGTTAAATTTATTGGATGTATTTGATTGAATATGGGTTCTGTAGTCCGTTTAAACACTCTTGCTGATGTAATTAAGAAATATGAAGAAATTTTGAATGATAAAGAAGGTTTGTTTACAATGCGTAGTTATAAGCCTATTTTGGAAAATTAAGGTGATGCTAGGAGGTATTTCGTGCTTGAGCTTTCAAGAAAAGAGATGTATGTTAAGGTATGTTAATAATTTTATGTATATTTTGTTGTTTTGTTTTACAGTAATGTTTTCTATTAGTCGTTTATTGTATATTTCTCATGTATTTCGGAGATTGGTGCACAGCAACATACGTGCATTTACAAACTGTAGCTTTAACGATTTTGTGCATTTTTGTAATCGCTGCAGAAAGAGTTTGCTGAATCCAGTGATTTTTTCTCCGGTTAATGAACGCGTAGCGTTCATACGACGTTTAGTGATTGCCACTTTAACGAGTTTTGTAATTTAAATTTTATTTTCGTTGAGCTGCACATGCGTATAAACCGATGCTTGCCGGCATTTACTACTTGGCGTAAAAGGGCTTTTAACGCCAAGAAAAAATCCAAGATCGCGGCCTCGGGAATTTATGACATCTGTTCCGAAAATGTTTACTTACTTAATCATCGAAATCTGCAAGTTAAATAAAACAAAATTATCTGTGACATTTTAGAGGTAAGAAAAAATCTTAAAAGTTGGCAGCTATGCTTATGTAGCCGCAACCGCAGGACCTGCTTAATGAAATTTCCAACACTAAAAACGAATAGATATCTTTTCTTAATTGTGACTGAAATTCTGCCTAAATTAAGACTTTAACCCTTTCAGGGGCAAGGTACTTCTATTCGCAAAATACTGAAATGAGTGAATGACACCAGAATTTACAAGCAAATTTATTTCAAATTAAACAAAAGCTTTTGTTCACGTATTTAATAAAAGTAAATTTTTAATTACAATATTCTGGTGCCAATGTGGAATTTAGGGATTAAACATAGCCGGTCCAAAAATGAGCCACCGCCCATGATGGGGTTAACACGTTCACGCCGGCGCGGTGGGTCACACTCGACTGTCTCAGAGTTGTCAAGTCTCCGGCCTTTTGCACACCACTATTATTTTAGAGAAAATATTGTTCCTTTAAATCACCCAATTGTTCTAATTAAGTAAAACAGCGTTTTCTGTATTAAAATACTGGTATCCAAAATGCCGGAGACTTTGCAGCTCTGAGACAGTCGAGTGTGACCCACCGCGCCGGCGTGAACGTGTTAAGGAAGTATAAAATTAATATAAAAAAATTAATGTTTGACGTTTGTCTCGGGGGGTAATCCGCTCCAATGTAAAGATGAACGGTTTGAGCTTCAGTCTTTTGATGATATGTGAATTCATACTTATCCATATTTGCATGGTTTGGCAACATTTTTATTCGGAAATTCCGAAAAAAATCAATTTTTACTATATGTAGTAACGAAATGTCTACAAATTGGTAAAGCAATGAAATCCATAATAAACATATTATATATGCGTCGTTTTAACACTGAAGTTTTGTTTGTGTGATATTTACCATTAAAATTGTAAAAAAAAAAAATATTTTATACATATACGTATAACTGGTACACCGTATTCTGTAGTGCATTTTTTAAAATCTAATTAATGGAAATAATATACTAGAAAGAGTGAAAATAATATACTAAATTCCTTTTTTTTTTAATAAGTTTTCGGTTCTGTATGCTTTTTGAATTTTAATAAATAATATTATCAAACATATTTATAAAATTGCAAATTTTAAAAACTCTTATAGAATTCTTCTTTTACGCAGACAATCTTGTTCTGAAACTCATATATATATTTTTTATTAGTTAGTGTCAAATTGTATAATAACTTACGTTTAAAGATAAAACTTTTTTAATTTTTTCAAAATTACAGTGAAACTCGTTTAAGATACGCCCGCTTAAGATACGATCCCGCTTAATATACGAATTATCTTCGGTCCCTTGAAAAATGCCTATTAAACCTGTGTAAAATTACCCGCTTAATATACGTACGCATAAGATACGATCCCGCTTAATATACGAAGAAAATCTGTCCCTTGATGTCAAAAAACCCGCTTAATATACGAAGAAAATCTGTCCCTTGATGTCAAAAAACCCGCTTAATATACGAAATGATGCTCATGTAATCCGTTTATCACGTGTTTTTAGGACAGAATGTTGTGACGATTTGGACGCCACAACACACAGGGTCACGCGACAGTAAAATGATTAGTACAATAGAAACAGTTATCCCGATCTGCGTTGTGAAAAGATCTAATGGGATAATGTCATTTAATAAATTAGGAGGGAAGAAAACTTTGGAATAAAATTAATTTTGGCAATAACTCAAGGACGACTTATTTAACGTTGAAATGGAGATATCGAACTTGTAGGTTGCATAGAGAAACATCCAATTCTAATAATTCCAAAATATTAGATACCATAAATTACGAGTATTATCTAAAAGGGAACAAGGAAAGAATTCAAGGAAAGACTTACAAGTATGCACACATAAACAAACTTTATTTTCATTTATATAAAATTCATAACTCAAACATGACCTTTTATATCATAATAACCTTTTCAAATTATCTACTATTTTATCAGAATATAACATAGTTCCATTCTCATTAGAACAGCAAAGCTTTCATCAAAATTATACTTTGTTACTTATTTTTTTTTTATCAATTTTTGTTATCTTATACTTGCCCCTTTTTGTTCACAGCACGATCCGATGATGAGGCTTTTGCCAAAATTTTAATCAAAATTTTATTTATGAAAAATAGCATTCCCGTTATCATTAAAATCTTTATCATAAACAATCATAATATTCAATGACATAAGATTATGTACTTTAGTGGAAATTTAGAAAATTAGTTGCTTAATATTAAATGTACACATCATAAGAAAACATGAAAACAATAGCCACGAATATATTGAAATAAATATAAGGAGTTTCTCACCCAAACAGACTTCGATCTTTTCTGTAATCATCCAAATCATACAGTTCACTCATAGTTCATGGAATCCTAAACACAAGTAAGTTCATCGGGGCATAAAGTTCCTTTTATATATATATATATATAGTTCATGGGGATCTTTCACAAACCAATTTCACTTTCTTTCGGCGCTCTGTGACGCGTGAAAATTAGAGCTCCATCTCCACAATGTACACTTTCATAGGCGAAATCTGCTGATATGTCATATCTTCGTTGCATTCGCATCTCATCACTAACCACTGTACATCTCCAAATCAGGTGAATACTTCTGTAAGATTCTGCATCAGTTAATTTCCTGGACAAAGACTTGTCTGCTCTCAGCGATCTTTGTCAATAGATCATGACAAGGACAGGTCAACTCTCAGCATTAATTTTCATCATCATTTCCTTTTTTTCTGCATCAATCATTTTTTGTGACAAAGATTTGTCTGCTTTCAGCATTCATTTCAATCGCTAAATTTTGTATTGTCCTTAAAATTTGCTGCGAAAGAACTTGGTGTAAAATTTTGAAGTATCAAGTCACATCTTAACAAAAATTATAGAACCTCTTGAGGACGAGACACAAGACTTAATCCTCTCTTTTCCTTCCTTCCTCCCAGATCCAATTTTTTTTGGGGAGGGCTAAATTAACCCAGAGCTTTCGTTCTGATTGGAGGCTACTCCTGGTCCCTTATTGGTACTCTAGACATGCCTATCTATGGGCGTGCCAATTTATTTTTCACTGCATAGCATTAACTTAATTTTTGCCCCTTGCGCCAGGTTTCTCATGGGAATCACCACCCACGTTGAGTGTTGTAAAACCATCTTAATTGATAGAAAATTTACGGTTTCAACATCGTAAATTTTCTATTCTTTCGCTATACATTTACTGTCCATGTCTGGCGTCAGCAATGTTCTCTTTATCTATAATTTCCTATTTTCTGTCTGGTCTTATTTGGGGAGTTTTATTTTATTACACTGTTTTTGCACATATAAATATTTACAATTCGAAATGTTTTATTTTCAATATTAATACAAAATAAATTCACAATTCATATTCCTTATTTTTTTCTAAACATACCAATACCAAACAACATATATATTTTTATTTTTTTCTACGCATTATATACTTATTCATTTTAATATACTTTAATTTTGGAGTATTTTTTATGTTATTTTAATTTATTGTATAAATTAATTACTAAAGAATTATTTTCCGAGAATTCAATTATTTTTAAATGTTATTGGATCGTGCGAAAATTATTTAATTAGTTAAATTAATAACAAGCCTTGTTGTGTAGATTTCTACACTACACAGAATACGTGCAATTGAATTGCGCTCGAGTTTCTCTTGCCGCCATCCCCCCACCCCCCTTCTGTTTTTCATTCGTATGAACGCAGTAGCGGTAGTTCGGAGTCCCTACGGAAGGTTCGGGGAAGTTCTCTTTTACGTTACAACAATCGTGCGACACGCGCAACTCCATACCGTACCTTCGAAACCTCAGTGCCAGTAACGCTATTGAAAGGACATTACGTAAATCTAGTCTTTTGTTTATCCGCAGAATAGTAATAGGAGCAAGTAATAGATGAGCAACTTAAAGTAAAGAGAAAAGCACTTTCTTTGACTGAAAAATTGGATGTCTTAAAGAAATACGAGGCCGAGAATGTGATAAGCATTCGTCTTTGCCAAATCTGTGGCAATACACGAGTCAACACTTCTAGCTCTATTAAAAAGTAAACAGAAACTGGAAAACAGGGCATCAGCTTGAATCTCTGGCAGAAAAAAAATTAGGGTGACCAAATTTGAAGAATCGGAGAAGATTTTATTTGAGTGGTTCACCCAAACCCGATCGACGAACATCACAAGTAACGGATCGTTGATTAAGGAAAAGGCCTGCGAAATTGCTACACGTCTTGGAGTGGATTTCACGCCTAGTAACGGTTGGCTAGACATCTTCAGACAAAGTTACGGTATAGTTTACAGGAAGGTATGGGAAGAGTCCACAGCTGTGAATATAGATGGTGTCAATTGTTAGGAAAATAAGGTGCTCGCGCCGCTATTGAAAAAGAATCCAAGAGGCGATATTTACAATGTCGACGAGATGGGCCTTTTTTTTAAATTAATGCCTGATAAAACAATGGCGTTTAAGGGTGAGAAATGTTCTGGAGGCAAACTGAGCAAAGAACGAATCACTGTTCTCGTTAGATCAAATATGAGCGGTACGGATAAATTAAAACCTCTCGTCATCGGCAAGCCGCGGAATCCTCACTGCTTTAAAAACGCTAGAAATCTTCCCTGCGATTATGAAAGTCAAGGCAAACCATGGATGTCAAGTAATATATTCGTTAAGTGAAACCTCAAGTTCGATGAACGACTGAAAAAGGAGTTCAGGAAAGTATCTCGCCGACAACTGTCACGCCCATCGTAAGGATTTCCCCGGCTTATAAAACATCGAACTAGTCTTTTTACCAACAAATGCGACTAGCGTGGCTCAACCCATGGATCAGGGCATAATTCATGTTTTCAAAAGGAAATACAAAATTCGCGACGTCATCTACACCAAATAGATCATCGCGAAAAGGATCTGTCCTGCCTAACCTGTAACCCTATTGACCTTTTGGACGCCATGCATTTCCTGAGTGCGTCTTGGGTAGATGTAAGATCAACCACCATTGAGAACTGCTTCTGTAAAGCCTTTGACGTCGACGGCACTTTGCAAAACGATGGCATCGCAGAAGAGGAGCAGCATCAATAACAATGCAAAGATTAGGACTAAGGCAGATCAGACAAGCAGACAAAAGCGTGAGACAGGAGACAAATTGCAGCGTTCAAACCGGTTTCTTCTTTGTTAACAGGGTGAAATGTCTTGACTTAAGCTATTTTGTAGCTTGTCTGTTCAGTGTGTGATCTGCCTCATTTGTCAAAATTGACGATCAGGTTGTAACAAGTGAAGTCCGTTCTATCACGGATATAATGGCGGACGTCAAAATTTTCGATGAACCTAGGCCTTCAGAAGAAGCAGAAGACGCGGATGAAGAAACGGATGTACCAGCCATACCATCATTAGCATCTGCAATGAGCTCGTTCTGCATACTTCAACTGTACGCCTCTTCAATGGATGCAGGTCCCCCGTCGAAGTTTTTTTTCTGCCACATCAACAAGGCAGAAATCTCGCCCTACGTTGCACCAAACCGAGGTAAACGACTTTTTTTAATAAACTAAAATTACTTCACGCACTTTAATTTTGATAATGTATCAAATAATTATTGTTCCTTGCCATACATTTAATTTGTCTTTTAAAAAATAATTATGAATTTTTTTTTATTTTTCCTCTTTAAGTATGTAGTGTATTTTAGTTTCTGTTTTGTAAAGATTAACAAAAATTTCGTTTTATTGTCTTTTCTTAATTTGGTAGAGAGTGCTGCATAAAGGCATTTTAATTTTGTTATTGAACGAACGGTGACTCAATAAAATTTTGGAGAAAAATAAAGTTATTCTTTATTTCAAAATCTTAAACTCAAATTTTCTAGAATATCTAAAAATTGTTAGAAATGGATAAAATGAGTGTTATAAGTTACTAAAATACGTTAATAACAATGTGCACTGGCTTTGTATGCATTATTATTACTCGAGAATTTATGAAATACGGATAAGATACGATCCCGCTTAAGATACGAAATGCTCTCGGTCCCTTGATTCGTATCTTAAACGAGTTTCACTGTATTCTCACTTAACTTCGTTAAATGGAGCAAAACATTAACAAATATAAAAGTTCATTAAATATTTTCTCTTTATTTATGGAAATAAAACGTTGCTATGAATACGAATATTGTAAAAGTTGTATCAACATCTTTTACAAAATATTGGTTCATTTTTCCATTTTCTTAGCCCCTTGAGTGCCGATATCCTACCGTCACTCAAGGGGCTAAGAAAATGGAAATATGAATAAAATTTTGCAAAAGATGTTCTCATACAACTTTTACAATACTCTTATTCATAGCAGCGTTTTATTCGTTTTATAGCAATGTGGGATATATTATACCCCACCTACGATTAATGAAAGTTTACAACAGAAAAAAAATGTATTATGTTTTACTTTTCTAATTCTGGTCGGGGGTGGGGGATTTAGTAAAATTGTTTTTCCTTATTTTGAAATTTTTTTTTGAAGATTCCGGTATGAGTTCAACTTTACAGCAACGCCATTACTTGCCCCTGAAAGGGTAATTATGTGTTTCGCCCTCTAAGCAAAATTTGTGTATAGAAACATATAAGCATACAATATATCTAATCGTTCAGTACCCCGCAGTGGTCCTAGCTCTGGACCACCTAATTTTAATTCCAAACTTACAGCCGGCACGAAGAATATTTTAATAAAATTTTGCTCTTACAATGAAGGTTGCTGAACAGGTGAGCAGCATTAAGGGGTTTCCTAGCTGATAACAGCTTAACACACAGACTAGAAAATTGAGATGTCTTATGTTTTAATGAGCCATTGGGATAAAGTTAAACTGTAGCAAGGCTACTAAAAGAGTAATAAAGTTAATAAAAATGAATATAAAAAAGTTAAGAAAGAAAGGAATAAGAAGAGAAAAAAAAAGTCAAAACTTCGGATAATAAAAAGTTAAAAGTTAAATCTTAATAAATTACAAGAATCTTAATGAGATAAATAAAGTCTAACTGTAGTTGAAGAACTACTATAAGGTATTAAGGAAGATAAATTTAGCACTGTTCAGAGAAACTCTCACCAAGCATGGGCAAGAAAAGCTAGGGTGGCAAAGAACACATTATCCTCCAAAAAAGGGACTAATCAGGGCCATACAATATATTTTTAAAAATTTTACAATTTTTATGGTCTCTATAGCATTTATAGAGTTTTTTTTTTCTTTTTTTAATAATATATAGAAGTTATAAGAAGAGAAAAAATATTGACATAGGCAAGATAAAGCGTGGTGCACCCAGATTTTACTGAGTTCCATAATCATGGAAAACCGGGCCCGTTTCCGGTGACGGGGCTCAAAGGCGTCATAATCCGGTAGCTCCGCTACGATTTCATTAGGGAGGTCGGAAACATTTTCATAGAATTTTTTCGCAAGGTCGTTAATTCACTTACGCAAGGTAGTTGTTTTTAAGTCTCTTCGGACCGTGGAGTTGCAAAGATAACGGGATGCGTTACGGACAGTACGCATGTTTGTATTGTGCAGGCGACTAAGGCTGTCCATAGTAGTCCTACAAGTGAAGCCCCAGACCGGATTGGCATATGTAATGATGGAGAGGATGCATGGATTATACAGAATTAATTTGTTGTGTACAGACAGAGTTTTGCTATTGAGGAGAGGTTTTATAGAGTTAAAGGCGCGAGCGACTTTTCCTCTAATGGAAAATATGTGCTTCTTCCAAGTTAAGCGGCGGTCCAGAATGACCCCAAGATACTTTGCCTGGTCTGACCATGGGATAACAGTGTTATTAATTATGATTCTACTAGGAAATGTTAGTTTGCAAGAGAAATATACTGCAGTAGTTTTAGTTCCATTTATTACAACGCGCCAAAGCGTACACCAGTTCATGAAGTCATCAATATGTGCCTGTAGGTACATGTATAGAGTATACGGGTGGTGTGCTAAAAGCATAAATACAAGTGTCATCCGCATAAAGAGCGAGGTATTGCGCAAGGAGAGTGGGATATCATTGAAGAAAATGTTAAATAAAAATGGGCCCAACACGCTCCCCTGAAGGATGCGCGCTAGGATAAGAAGAATAATTGAAAGAATGTTGTTTATGCGGACTTGAGAAGAACGGTCGCAAAGGTACGAGTATATTAATTGTATAAGTCTGGGATGAAAACGAGCTGAATTAATTTGTATATGAGGCCCATATGCCAGACCTTGGCAAATGCCTTAGCGATATAGAGAAAAATGACAGCTGCGGGAATTTTCGCGTTGAGTTTCTCACTGAGAAACTCAACAACCCTAAGTAGCTGTTGTTGTGTCGAGTGTTTTCGGCGAAAGCCAAACTGTTCAGGCATGAGAATGTTGTTTTGTTGAATGAAATCCTTCTACTGGGTACGAATGACACGTCCCACTACTTTACTGACTGAAGGTAGCAAGGAGATAGGTCTGTAATTAGTGGGGTCAGAAAGGTTAGTTCCATGTTTAGGAATAGGAGAAATTATAGAAAGTTCCCAAGGTTTAGGGTAGTAGTTATATTTTAAGATAGCATTAGTGAGGTCAGTAATATAGATTATGCAATTAGGAGGAATTTTTTTAAGAGCAGAGATGGTAATTTTATCATATCCTGGGGTTTTACGTTTTTTGAGTTTTTTGATTATGTTATGAATAATTATAGATTAAATTCTTGGGGGGGATCTTGAGGGGGGGTAGCCAAAAAGTTACGAACTGTCTCGTTAACATGATCAAGGTGAATTTGGTTTGCAAGTGTTGGGTTAGGAGAAAACTGGGTGGCCACTTAGCCAGCATGTTAGCTTTTTCTTGGTCAGTGTAAGCAGTAACATTGTTAGTTGTGAGAGAGGGTATTGGAGTGTAATGTTTATTCAATTTGCGTTTTAGTATCCAAAGAGAGTTGTCTTCACAAGTTAAAGTTTTAAGAAAATTATTCCAATTTTTCTGTTTTTCTTTGTAGAGACTGTTTTTAATTTTATTGTTTAACCTATTGAGAAGGGGTTTAATGGAGGGGTCTCTTGAATTTTGAAATTGTCGCCGGAGCCGATTACGCTGTTTGATAAGATTATAAATATAGCGGTCTGGGACGAAAGCATAATTATTTTTGAAAGTATTAAAGGTGGAAAAGTTTTGTGCATTAGTGATGTGGGAGTTGAGGTGTTCAACAGCTGCATCAATGTCATTGGTATTATTAATTTTTGGGAATGTGATGTCTTGAGAATTAAGTTAATTAGTGAATTTTTCCCAGTCAATAGCCACGGAAGGGTGGGGAGAGAGGATTGATTATATCAATTTTAAAGCATACTGGTAAGTGATCAGAAGAGAGATCGTGAATAACTGTAGAGTAGATAGGGCAAGGAAGATTTTTGAAAAGAGCAAGATCTATAGTAGAGTCCCTGGCACCAGGCACTGTGGAATGTGTGTTGGTCTGGGTGGTGCATGGAGATTTAATTTTAAGTTTTGGACTAAATTGTGAAGACAGGCACCCCGCCGAGAATAGCCGTGGCAATTCCAGCGTCTGCTTTTGGCATTGTAATCGCCTACGAAAAAGCAGTGCTGATGTTGAGGTTTGGTTTGGTTTGTGTTTATGACGGCCAATTATCTACACGTGGGATATAGGCCCTGGAGGGGGAGTGCCCTTCGTGGGGGTCTTTCTAAGGGAACCTAACCCGTATTTACGCATGGGAATTGACGGTTTCGAAGAAAACCACGAAAACTCCGAAACGGTTAGGACGACGGGCACGATTGGGTTCGAACCCAGCACCTCCCGTCTACCAGCTTCGAGAGCAGAACCTCTCAGCCACTGTTGATGTTGAGGAAAAAGCTGTGTAATGCTATTAACAGTTAAGTTACCAGTGGGTTGTGCATAAATAGAGGCTAATTTAATATTAATATGAGGAAGTTGTAGATTAATACTATGTACTCAATGTCATTAAAGGTGTGGTTATGCTGTTGGTAGTGTAGAATGTGGTTTTTGATGTAAATTGCGGTGCCTCCTCTGTGCGTACCATCACACGATGTGTATGGGAGAGCCTGTACCCAGGGATGTTAATATTGAAAGTGGGACTGAAAATCTCTTGTAAGAAAATTACATCAATTTGAGGATGTTCATGTAAAAAGAGTTTAAGCTCGTTAAGCTTATTCTGCAAGGAGTTACAGTTACAGGAAAGAAAAATTAGTGAGGAAAAGGTAGAAGAGGAATCACTCATCATTAAGTGTGTTAAATTCCGTGGCTAAGGTTTCTATAGCACTCAAGAGAATGAGTATTTTTTCTATTGGGTCTGAGCAATTTTTAGTTTGGTTGGCAATATTTTTAAAGCACTGGATCAATTTATTAAATTTCAGGAGCTCTTTCATCTCCTGGAAGGTCTTGAATATTTCTTTGAGGTCATTAGCATAATTAGAGGAAGTGTGTTGTTCTGTTGTTGCTTTTTTAGTGTCATTTGGCTTATTTTGTGTGTTGTTTTCAGAATTTGGGTCTTGGGTGGGGGAGGGGAGCGGATCCGTGGCTTCAGTAGTTTCTTTAGGTATATCTTCAGGTTTTTTTTGCTTCTGGCTTACGAACATATTTGTAAGTTGATAAAAGTTCTGCCATTGCATGCGGGATGGTTTTAGGATTGCCTTTGCGGCTGTTTTTGGTGTCTTGCTGTTTTTTTTGTGGTGCTGGGTGGTGCATGGAGATTTAATTTTAAGTTTTGGACTAAATTGTGAAGACAGGCACCCCGCCGAGAATAGCCGTGGCAATTCCAGCGTCTGCTTTTGGCATTGTAATCGCCTACGAAAAAGCAGTGTTGATGTTGAGGAAAAAGCTGTGTAATACTATTAAAAGTTAAGTTACCAGTGGGTTGTGCATAAATAGAGGCTAATTTAATATTAATATGAGGAAGTTGTAGATTAATACTAGTGTACTCAATGTCATTAAAGGTGTGGTTATGCTGTTGGTAGTGTAGAATGTGGTTTTTGATGTAAATTGCGGTGCCTCCTCTGTGCGTACCATCACACGATGTGTATGGGAGAGGGGTGTACCCAGGGATGTTAATGTTGAAAGTGGGACTGAAAGTCTCTTGTAAGAAAATTACATCAATTTGAGGATGTTCATGTAAAAAGAGTTTAAGTTCGTTAAGCTTATTCTGCAAGGAGTTACAGTTACAGGAATGAAAAATTAGTGAGGAAAAGGTAGAAGAGGAATTACTCATCATTAAGTGTGTTAAATTCCGTGGCTAAGGTTTCTATAGCACTCATAAGAATGAGTATTTTTTCTATTGGGTCTGAGCAATTTTTAGTTTGGTTGGCAATATTTTTAAAGCACTGGATCAATTTATTAAATTTCAGGAGCTCTTTCATCTCCTGGAAGGTCTTGAATATTTCTTTGAGGTCATTAGCATAATTAGAGGAAGTGTGTTGTTCTGTTGTTGCTTTTTTAGTGTCATTTGGCTTATTTTGTGTGTTGTTTTCAGAATTTGGGTCTTGAGTGGGAGAGGGGAGCGGAGCCGTGGATTCAGTAGGTTCTTTATGTATATCTTCAGGATTTTTTGCCTCTGGCTTACGAACATAGTTGTAAGTTGATAAAAGTTCTGCCATTGCATGCTTGATGGTTTTAGGATTGTCTTTGCGGCTTTTTTTGGAGTCTTGCTGTTTTTGAGAAACTGGGGAGTTTTGGGGCAACCGCGGTAAGTAGCCACGTGATCGCCATAACAATTTGAACATTTCGGGATGATCTTACAAATTTTATCGTACTGGGGAGTTAGATGTTCTTCCGAACATTTGGCGCATTTCGGCGGTAGGTGACAAATTTCGCTGGAATGGTCGAATTTTTGGCAACGATAGCATTGTTTAACGACGTGTGCGCCTTTAAAGCGCTCAATATTTACTCTAATGTAACAAATTTCATGGATTTGGTAAACTTCCTCGAATTTATCGCGTAGAAGGACATTGGCTACTTACAGCGGCATTGGCCGACCGGTTTTCCTACTTTTCATCATCGAGGCTCTATTGGCCACGAAATTGTGCTCTTTCAGAGCTTCAATTATAACCTGGGTGTCGGTATATGGGGGAATTCCCCTACTAACAACTTTCCTGGTGCGCTGTTCTGCAGAGCTCAGGGTAGTATGCGGAATTGTGTTGGAATCAAGGTAGTCTTGGGTTTTACGGAAGTCTATATCAGTTTTACAATGTATTTTAAGTAGTTCTCCATCAAGTTTTATCATGGGATTGCTATCATTAAGATTTTTAATTTCACTTGCAAGCTCTGTCCACTAGTCTTTAAACTCAATATAGAAGGGGTGAATTTTTAGTTTTTTGGGAGCTACATCAGTAGAAGAGCTACCGGCTGAATCGCCCTGAGGGGGCTCTGCTTCATTTTTAAATTCCGTTGTCAGTCAATCATGTCATCATTTTACAAACAGAAATAGTCTGTGCCGGAAAGAATTACATCATATTGTGGGTTAGTCTTTATATATTGTTAAAAAACATACAGTATACTAAATATATTATGAAAATTAACATAATAGTAAATAATATGTTTAACTTTTAAGGTAATTTTCTTAAATCCGAAACCAGTAATATTTGAGAGTGCTGAAAATTAAAAAAATATTTCTCAAGCAATTGCAAATAAATGAATAAATATACTTCAAGAAATTTCACTGTACAAAAATAGTACAAATTCCTTCTGTCGAAGAATTTAGGTGTTTACGCTTGAAAAATGAAAGTTTTAAAAACGAGTTGCAATTATTTATTTTTTTTTTTTTACTTTTTAAATTTTGTTTCTGATGTTAAAATAAATATAACAACAACAAAAAAAAAATTATCGTATTCAGGTAGGAGGATGAATTATTGTTTAGAATGAAACTGTGTTACGGAATAATTGATTGTTTCTTTTTTTTTCTCAAGGGTTCATTTTGGAACATTTTAAGAGATCTTTATCTTGATAAATGAATGTTTACTGATGAAAATTCTGTTCTGAAAAAAGTAAGAAAGCTAACATTAGTCTGTTATGAGTTCTAAATATGTGGCTTTGAGAATATAGGCACTGATGCACGAGGGGGAAACAGGAAATCAGGCATAATTTTACTGCATTTTTTAAAGTTTCTTTTGCTCTTTTTCGTCACTAATGTTAATTAAGAAAAATATATAATTTTAAAATTAGTGGTAAGAATTTACTTGATTGTTCCATTCTGTTATGTCGGCGGCTATGTTCTTGCGAAAATATGGAATCAATTCAAATATGCGATGGTGGCAAACTTTTTACATCCTTGTGAGAGATTTTTTTTAAAAAATATTTTACATAATCACAAACATACTTATACTACTATTTTTGAATTTTTTTTTGTTTCTTTTTTCATCACTGGGTCGTGCTAGGTCACCAGTTTGGCCTCCATTTCAATCCAAAATTTCCAGTTCATACCAGAAAATTTGAAAGAAAAAATAATTTTTACGTCTTGTGTTACGTCCTGTTACGTTCTAAATGTCTCTTATTGAATAAAGCGTAAAATACTATTCTTTAATTCTGGTATGAGCACTAAATTTGTGATTAAAAATGGAGGCCAAACTGACAACCTTGGTGTACTGTCATGCGTACTTGTAGTGTAAGACATATAGGTGCAAATTACTACGATTTTTGACAACCAGTATTTCAGAACGGAAAAATGTGACTTATTTGATTCGATGTGTATCATTAATTGGATAAGGCGAAGAAAACGTATTGAAAATAACGGTGGCTAAAAAGCATAGCGTATCATTTATTAGCTATATGACTTACACTACGAACACCCATGGAATTAGCCCAGTAATGTTACTTAACGCTTTAAGCTCAGTGAACTTCTTCAAAATACTCTGCTGTCACATTTGTACCAGTATTTTGCTAACAACAAATTTGATTTATTATGTACTCGAAAAAATGCACTAATTGATTTTCAAATAAATTTGGTCGAATATTCCGGTGTCACTGTGAAATTTGGAGATTAAAATTAAGTGGAAAGAAATTCGCTCACCACAGCTCAATGGGTTAAGACAAAAATAATATTTTAAAATTAATGTTAGGAGCTTACCTGATTACTCCATTCGCCCGAGTTAACTTGGCGCCTATCTTCGGCAGAAAACATGGAATCTGTTCAAATACATAGTATGGTGGTGGGAAACATTTTACATTCAGGTGACAGATTTGCTTCCAAAAAATATTTTACATAATCATGGCGAGTGAACAAAAGTACAAATTTAGCAGATGAAAAAAAAAATGAACCAAAAATATTTCAAAATTATTTATTACATTTATTCAAAATGCTGGTAGCATATAAGTAGGTATTCCATTGTAAGAAATTCAGGTAAAATTATATTTTGGTTATTTACCAAAAAAAAAAAAAAAAAATGCGAATAAATCCGATTTCTTCTGTTGCATCTTCATTGAAAAATAATTAATATCATGTCCATGCTTAGATACATTTAACAGAAAGTAGACTTACCTGAAAATATCTGTCAAGTGCTTTGGAATTCAGTTTTATTAATTACTTATTTGTAAAACTAATGCGTTACAGAATTAAGATAGACGGAACAATTTTTAAACAGCAAAGTTATATTAAAAATATAAATAGCAAAAGGGATCCTACGGGTACCGTTATTTTCAAGGCCAAAATTCAGTATTTTTACCGAAAAATAAATCCAGTTTAAACGCCAGAAATTTCGTCTTATTTAACCTCTTCGGGACGAGCGCCTTTTGCAAAATTTTTAATCTTTTATCACAGGTTTTTCAAAATAGAAATTATTGACTAATTGAATTGATAAAATGCTCCAATTAAAAAAGATAAAATTTACAATAAAAATTTACTGGTGAGAATAATCACGGATTCTGAGCACCTTACGGGGCACGTATACCGGTCGCTTGTCCCCAATGGGTTAAGAATGGTACCGAAGAATTTCTTAGTTTGAAAATACGACGATCTCTACTAACCCTGAGCAAGCTTATTTGGACAGCTATGCAATGAAACTATAAGTTTCTATAAGTATATCGTCGACATTTTTATCTATAATTTCTGAATAATCTTTCCTATTTTTTTCCAAATCTTGAACGTGTTTGATAATTTTTTTGAAGTCGCTTAACATATTGAGGAAAATTTACTTAAAATTCAGGTTGTTCTTGAAAGAAACTTCCAGCTAAAATTCAATCTTTGTAATATCTTAAACTGTCCATTTATTTAATTAAGCAAAGTGCGTTGTTATTCATTTTTTTTTTCGCATGCATGTCTCTAATTTCATTCAATCAAATTTCAAATCAATTTTTCATTTAAGTAATGTCTCCTATTCTTTAAACTTGAATAATATTCTCGAAAATTCAAATTTTAGAAGTTCCCACAACTAGAATTATTTCAGTCTAATTATAATAATTACTGAAAAATTTCAAGAATCTTTATATAATGAAATTGACTTAAAATGTACATAAGTATAGTTATATTAAAACATTATCGTTAATATATTAATTAAGGATATTCTGTGGTCATATAAATTTTATTGACTCTGTCGATTAAAAAAATATATATGATTTTAACCTCTTTATATATATAAAAAATATCACCCCTTCATTAATTAAGATTGTACTATTGGTCATCTAAATTTACAGAATTTGTCCATTAAAAATTAAAATACAATTTTGAAAATGTTTTGTTGATTTTCTTTATTAAGTATGTAAATTAGAATGGGAAATGCCTTAATTAGATTAATTCAGTTTTGAATCAATCGAATTCTGACAAGCTCAGTTAATATATTTTCTTGTATTTTGTGTAATATCTCTATATATTGATTTAGATCATCAATTAAGATATTTAACAAGTTCGCGCCGACGCGGTAGGTCACCCTCGACTGTCTCGGAGCTGCCAAGTCTGCGGCTTTTTGGATACCAGGATTTTAATACAGAAAATGTTGTTTTAAAGGAACAACATTTTCTCTAAAATAATAGTAATGTGCAAAAAGCCGGAGAATTGACAACTCTGAGACAGTCGAGTGTGACCCACCGCGTCGGCGTGAAACGTTATAATCACGTAATAAATATATTACATCACGTGAGAAAGGAAAATATAATAAGTTCCGACTTTTTAAAATGGAAAAAAAAATAAGTATTTGAACCAGACCATTTATTTAATTATGTGATTCTTGCAAATATGATAGACATCTGATATTTACTTAATTTCATTTATTAATTGGATTCGCTGTATATAAAATGATGCTTTATATAAAATGATGTCATTCGCATTCTCTGAAGAATTCCTCATTTACGATCCAGTCTTAAACAACATCTACAGTAAAGTATTCATATGATGTCTATATCGCTGAATAATGGGTAAAACCAATTTTCTTTGTGCTTTTCAAGATTTATTTTCGTCATTTTTTATTATCAAGATTTTACTAAATAATCATCATATTGTTTAAATATATGTTTAATCTGCACAAAATTAGCATCCGCACAGAAAAAAAAATCAATTTTACAATTAAAATATAACCTTGCAAAGTTATATCTGGCGTGAAAAATGTAACATCTGTTACTGGACAGTATTTGCATAATTTATGATAGAAATATTTAAGCAAAAAATATAACTTTTATATATTACTTTAGCAAAAATGTCCTTTAGTTCAAAATGATAGTTTTAGAAAGATGAATAATAAATAATAAAAATTAATTATCATCACTTGTGTAATATTAACTCGTTTAGAAAAAAAAAAAAAACTAAGTTAAAGTTCATAATTACCACTTATTTTAGTTTTAAAGAAAATATTTTTAAATTGTATTTAAAGTACATAACTTATTCTTTGTTTTAAATACATTTGGTTTATTATCAGTTTACAATTATTAAAAAGAAATAGAAAAAATTCTTCAAGTAACAGAGGTTACATAGAGTAACAGAGGCTAAATCTAGTAACAGAGGTTACAAAAATTTACAAGATGTAAACAAACTGACTTTTTCGCAACTAACAAAGATACACTGAATAAATCAGACATACTTTTATTTTTCAAAGAAATTTCCACAAAATTTTAAAACTGCAATTATTTTTCAAATACGTCAACAAGGTGGGGAAATTTGTAAAATAATCTGCCTAATTTCTGTCCTAAAGTTGGCAGAGGCAGACATTTTTGGATCTGTTCGAACTGTATGTATGCAATATCATTGTCATCTAATTTAAAAATAGATAATGAATCATCACAAGCTTTCAAAAACATAACTTGCACTTCACCATCTTCTAAATCATCCTGTGTAACGCCTATGTAGTAATACTTCAGTTTTCTCTTTTCTTTTCAGTTCTAGTATGTATGTTCCTTTAATTATTTTATCTAGCGTTGTTTAATTAATTTGATTTTTTTCAGCAGTAGATTCAAGAACTTGCAAACTTGTTTTCTTAGAAGACATTTTTAAATCTGGAAAATACCACAAATAAATAATACATGATACTGCAAAAATAAATATAAATAAGTAATAAGAATGACAATAAGTACCACAAAAATGTATATTCTGGGATAAAATGTAACCTCTGTTATTTGTAGGTAACATCTGTTACCAAAAGTTGTACAGAGGTTACTTGTAACACAGGTTACATTTAAGCAAAAACATTTTTTTTTTCTTAAATTATAATATTCTAAAGAATAACTATTTTATTTATATAAACTTATTTTACTTAGTGTTTTGTGATTTAAACAGAAATTTTATTTTTAAAACAATATTTAAACCTAAAATTGGAGTAACAGAAGTACAAAGAGAAAACACACTCAACTTAGATCTTCATAATACTGCTCTATACTCGAAACACGTGGCAAACAAAGTGAAAATAGCACTTTACTTCTATTCTAGAAAGTTCTTTGAGCAACAGAGATTAGTAGCACCCTTTGTTGGACAACATTTTTATTATTTGTTCTACTAAATGTAAATAAAGTAACAGAGGTTTTATTTTCATTGATAAATGTCAAATTAAACTTATGCAGTTATAAAATACATATCTTAATTCATTAATAAATTTATTAAACTACTATATCTGTTACTTAAATAAAAACAGATAAATATTGTGTTGTTCATAATATTTAGAATTGTAGTATGTTTAAAGTTGTCTCTCTAGTCATATGGACAGCTGACTTTCATAGCTAAGAATAGAAAAAGTGCATAAATTGTGCAATGAATACAATAAAATTGGCTAGAGCATATTTCATACCAGTTAAGAATTGTTTTTTTCTAAAAGATGGCATAAAATAATTGGAATTTCTTTGTATATTAGACGAAAAAAAAAAAAAAATTAATGATTTGGACATGAAAAGCACAAATATTTTTGGTTTCACCCTAATACACGCACAAAAAACAAACAACACACAAAAAAAACAGATGACTTCACGCAAGAAATTCGACAAAAAAAATCGTCTATCTAATGATTCATATGCCTTCATTTGTTTGTAATATAGTTAAATAAATTAAATATAGTTTATAATAGCTCCATGTTTCATCACAAATCATTCATTTATATTTTTTTCAAAATAGCACGTATTTTAATTACATTTTTTTCTTCAGTAGTTATCGGAAAATGGCAACACAAAAGATATAATTACTACTTTCGAACTATTTCTTCTTTTCTTTCTACAGAAATTGAGTACTTGAGTTGCCAAAATGAAACAAATGACGCTAAAAATTACAAAAAAAATTAGATCTCAAAAATAAATTGAGATGCAATTTTCAGACAAATTGCATTAAAAAGTACTTTTTTCAGTATGACGGTATAAAAATTACGGTATAATATGTGCGATGCTTGGAAGTTTAAAAAATTGCAGTAGAGTATTTAACAGTACAATGATACTCTGCTTTGTTTTACGGCTGGATTATACAACGAAGTGTTATTTTTTGGAGACGAGATTTTAATAGCTGGGAGAAAGAAATAGCATACCGGGGGCTAAAAAAAAATAATTCTGAAATATCCCCTTTTGATTCAAATGAGAGAGCAATATACCGACCAGGGTTTTATATTTAGTCAAATCAAATATTTCGAATATCAAACTTTATTTTAAGAAACGAAAGCAATGCTGTTTATTTCAGGAATTAAATATTTTAACACAGATAATTTAAAGCAAAACATTAAAAAAAAATATTGCATTTTAGTATAATCATTGGAACTTACATCTAAATTCGTGTCATTAATGAAATTTCAGCTTATTAACCCCTTAATTCTCGCTCCCGTCATATTCTCGGGCTGTGTCTTTTGCTCAAATTGTTTGATTTCCACCAGTTTTATAAAATAGTGAAATTACCTATATTTTAGTACCTTTTTTCCTGTCATTAAATAAGGTGAATATTTCTTTTTCATAAAAGTGGTGCCAATAAGCAATTTGAATTTTTTAACCGTAATTTAATTCGAGCGTTAAGGGGTTAAAAGCGTCTAAATAAGTCATTTCTTAGTTTTTTTTTAATTAAATTCTGTTAATACAGAAGTATTCCAGCTTGGGAAAAGCAAATTTGGATAATTAAAATTATTATTTATTTATATATGTGAAAAACTAAGATAATAAAGGTGGTACTTCACAAAAAAAAAAAAAAAAAAAAAAAAAAAATCCCTTGTTTGGATATAATCAGCGGCCCTGTATCAATTAATAAATTACTATTTGAAAAATCCTTATACTGACAGAGATTTTACGAGGGAAAATCAGTAAGTAGGTCACAAAAGCCAATAAAAGAAGGACAACAAAGATACATACTTAAAGGCTCTTTATTTCTATAATCGTCAATCTATATTATCGTCATTTACATTGATACATTTGTCTCATCTCTTTATGGGTTATCTAATACCTGCTGCATAAAATTCTTTGGACTGCATTCTCAGTCATCTGTGTACCTCACATTCAATGTCTATATCACTCGGCTGTAGGCTAAACCATGTGAACACCCTGTTGCAGTTGCCAGTGCTGTCTATTGTTGTTCGCCTGTCAGCCTAACCATTTCCTCAACATTCCGCACTGTTTCTTCTGTCGCAATCACCACAGGACGACCACTTCGATCTTCATCAAGAACTTTTAAATGCCCTGCTCATCTTGTACAACTGTTGTCTCATAAATTCGAAATTGATATCCTACAGTTGAACAGTGCTGCCACCCATTGGTATATTTGGAAATAATTTACTACTAATTTCCGACCTCTCATATCGATTTGTCACCTACTTACCGACTTTTCCTCATAATAAAGAAAGCATTTGATAATAAATGGAAAATAAGTACAGTAAACTCCCGACCATCCGGCCTAATGTGGCAGAAGGCTAGGCCGGATAACAAAAAAGCCGGACAGGCCGGAGTTCTATAAATATTTACTCACTTCCTGTCCCTCCCTCTTTATATTAAAAACTCATGTTACGCATTTTAAGATAAATTTTATATATACAGTACATACAGTTTCAAAATAAGTAAAACATTAACGTAAGACATAAGCCTAATTCGTAAAAAAAAAATAAGTTAATCTTATTTTTACTGCTTATTAATGAAAGATTGCACAAATATGAAATGTTATGCATAAGATAAAAGAGTCAAAGCTTAGTTTTTAGTTTTTGAAAAATTCCTTGATAGATGACTGCTTACCCCTGTTAGCGTCCACCGCGACGCAATATCCCTCCATTTACGCAAGCAGACAATATCAGCTGGCTTCGCTTCCTCCTGCTAACTCGTAGATTTTCCTCCATAGTCACTACAACATTTTTCGTTCATCACCCATTTCGTTAATCTTCAATAAATAAACACGAAGCATACCAAAAGACTATACGACAGTAACCAGGATAAGCGGAAAATAACGTCAACACATGTTAACATCCGTTGCACAACTGACGAAACAGGTTATCGGGCCTCAACTACTCCTTCCTTCGTGGCTGTCTCTGCTGTTGCATGCTGCAATCCCTTCTTGTTCCTATCATGAGTTACCACTTTCCTACGGACGGGAACCTGCCTGTCTCGGGCGCTTGCAATATTTCTCATTTTTTTACTAGGCCGGATAGTACGGATGGACGGATAGTCGCGAGCCGGATAGTCGGGAGTTTATTGTATTGTACTTTGCAGCTCATTTTCTCAAAATGATGATTGTAACACTTACCACATTTATAATCTTAGCACTTCATTTATAATTGACAGACTGTCAATAAATTATAAGAAACTGCCACTCAGTGTTTAGAATTATTCGTAGGAAATACAAAAATTCTTTTCAGCACCTCGTAGATACATGTACAATGGCTGCAAACTTTTGCGCTGTTTTTCTAACCGCTATTTTTAAAAGGGGTGTAAGTTTTGTTTAATAGCCAAATTTCGGGGATAAAAAAGAAGAAAATTACAATGTATTTATAGCGGTAAGAAACAAAGCTTCACAAAGTTTGCAGTTATAGATAAACCCCGTTTATTAACCGTTTGCTGTCAAAATACGCTCTCCCCCGCCCAGGCACAGGTATATATTACACAAATTTATTCAGTTGGTACAACTTTTGTTTTTAGAGAACACACGGAGGAAAGAGAAATTTACTAAAAAATGTACATTTAAAATCTAGTGGTGCCAGTAGAAAAAAAAAATAGAATCATGTTTATAATGCTTGGGCAGCCAGCTATTCGACGACACTGGACAGCAAAGTGTTAATATACTTTTATAAATGACAATAAAAATTGCCTTAGGCTAAGTTAATATTTTTCAACTATTTTAAAATAAAGAAAAGAAATTTGCAAATTTCATAATAAGAAATTTAGTTCTAAATTCTGCTTTATCAAATTATTATAATTATGATACTTAAAACACATTTACAAGGCATTTAAAAGCAGATGATTACTTTTGTAACATCAAGTTAGAAGTTTTGTAACTATTCAAGTTATAAGTATGATATAATAATGTTACTTTAAAAGTGATGATAAAAGCCAGCTATCAAATCATTTTATATACGCGAGCTTTTGTCTACATCTCGAGTGTCTGAACAATCTTTCTAATCTACTTGAAATGTTAAAGTTTAAAATTATTCTCGAATAAAATATTAATAATCTTGAAAACTAAGGTATTTCATTAACCACTTAGATTAGGAAATTTTGATTATATAAGTATCTATTTTGGTGAAAATGTTTAATTCATAAATTTTTGAGCTTCGTATTTCTGTGAAATTCATATCGTCAGTAAATTTGTTTAAGAGACTTGTTATTTGAAATGAACAATAAACACAGTTAAATATTTTCAATTATTAAACGTTGCTGACGCACGTTATAAAATGAATAAGAAAATATGTTTCATTAGTTTGTTCGAGACTCTTCAAAATATACGACACCAAACAAACTTGTGTATGTTACACTACACTACACATACCGGGAATTATACACAGGTTTAAAAATATTTCACACGAGAATTTTTATTTAAAACAAGTCTTCAAATTTTCATATTAAATCATCTTTCTGCCTTACACAACTACTTGTAGATCGAAAAGAAGATATCGAACCTCATTGAAATAATAAATACTTTTAAAAGTATAATAAATACTTTAAATTTAATTTTAATATTAAGTGTCGATTATGACTTAAAATGACTGGCTTAAAATTACATATTTATTGTAAAGTTACTGTGAATTTTTTTTATAATTTAAATACATACAATTTCTGCATGGGAAATTAACATTTCATTTTTAATAATTACATGCTTAACTGTAATTTTTTCACTGTTGTAGCAACACAACATTTATTAACCCCTTTACCTACAATGACGGGCATAGCCCTCATAACATGATCGAGCCAAATGTAAATTCTTCTTACCACAAAAATTTCACAATAAATATAGTTTAATTTAATCGTCGAAATTCCATGATTAAACAAGTTGAAAATTTCTATTAAAGTTTAGTGGTAGCTGTGGATTTGCCAAACCGTGGAGCTGTTAAAAGTAAATCGTAGGTTAAGGGGTTAAGTAGGAAAAAAATGTGAGTGAAAATTAGCAAGGACAACGCACATTCTCTAAACGCGTGTTTTATGTTGGCATCACATATTCATTATAAAATTAATTATACATATACAAAACTCTGGATGTATATTTGTTTTTCAACATCGGCTTTCGCAGAGAAAAAATAGAAGGTGGAAGATATCCGAACAAATATAACTGTAATTAAAATTTTCTTCTTATTTTAAATGTACAATATAAAAAGAGAATATATTAAACTGAACTTTTTTTTTTACTTTAACCTCACTCGTCAAAGCATTTTTAAGTCTATCAGCACAAAAAGAACTGAGTTACAGGGCTCGCACCGTTCCTAAAATTTTCGCACTTTGCTACCACTAAATTAAAACGATAATCTTTGTTGTATAATTCTGTTATGGATGTTAAAGGAATCTACCACGAAGAATTCTTCTTTAAAATACTGGTAGCAAAGTGCAAAAATTTTAGGAACGGTGCGAGCCCTGGAGTTATAAATAAAAAGGAGGTGACAGATCGTGTAGAGTATTCCAGTTACGATTGAAGTAACTGAGGACGCTGTCACAAGATGGCAGCTGATTTTTTTTTACATCGGATCATCAATTTCTCATTAACGCAGAAGCAAACTTCTGCCAGTAAATTTTTAATAGAAATTTTCGCCTTATTTTACTGGCTTATTAATGCAAAATTTCTCTCAAAAATTATAGCATAAATTTCTATTCGTTTTCGCTGGTGGGTGATGGCTCGGGTATTATAATCGATGTCACTGATACTACAAGAGGTTGTCTAGGTTTTTAAAATATGGCTCAAACGCAGGTCCTGACAACTGCCGAAGTTATAATAAATATCAGTTTTGGGCCATAATTATGACTGGAATTCCGCATTAAAAATGCCTTTAAATAAGGAGAAAATATTTTTAAATTGTTCTAGTGGAAGTTTGACCCGGCGTTAAAGAACCACAGTGAAACCGGAAACAGTTGCAGCTTCACTATATTGAGCATATTACAATTTCTCTATATTCATAGTTCTATTATAAAAAGCAATACAAAAATACAACAACAGTTATTAAAAATCCAAAAACACATATTAGGTATGACAAATTGAAACATTGCATTATATTTTCTTCATGCCCTTTAAAACTCCATTTAAAATAATTGTTAAACACATGACCATAGGTGACAACCCTTAAGGGTTCTTGTACCTTTTAAACGCGTCGAAAATTAACGAAAAACTTCAAAGTTTGAATTAGTCTATCTTCAAAGCCTTTTTATGCATAAACATGAAATTTTGGATATTGATTAAACAGATTGTGCTTTGTAATATGCTACCATTAGAAATTTATTAACAATTTACAGAATTTGTGTATTGTTGAAATCAAAATAGCTCTTTTTTTACCCCATAAGTCATTGCGCGCATGATATCATGACAAAGTATGTATGTATTGGCATGAAATTCGGTAAAGATACTAAACATATATGTGTGTTTAAAATGATCTACTCTTAGGCTAAAATTATTTCATTAACTATATAAAATATATATATATATATATATTCGTTAAAAAAAATAATAATTTTGTATTTTTAATGAATAAAAATAGTCATAACTAAAAATATTACCATTGTAAATACTAAAAAGTAGATCATTTTAAACACACATATTTGTTTAGTATATTTACCAAATTTCATGACAATCCATGCATACTTTCTGAAGATATCATGCGCGCAATAACTTATGGGATAAAAAAAAGAGCTAGTTTGATTTCAACAATACACAAATTCTTTAAAGGGTTAATAAATTTCTGTTGGTAGTATATTACAAACTACAATCTGTTTAATCAATATTCAAAATTTCATGTTTATACATAAAAAGGTTTTGAAGATAGACTAGTTCAAAGTTTGAAGTTTTTCGTTAATTTTCGACGCGTTTATAAAGGTACAAGACACCCTTAAGCCTTTCTTTACGACAAAATGTTTTAACCCTTTCAGGGGCAAAGCATTTTCAATGCTAAAGTGTTGCAATAAATGAATGGCACCGGAATTTATCAACAAATTTAATTGGAAATAAGAATTACGCTACATTTCACTTTCACAGTAAATGGAAATTTTTTATCAAAATTCTGGTGCCATTGTACCGTTTGATAATTAAAATTAAGTGGTATATTTATGAAACCACCGCCCCTGAAAGGGTTAAGTAAATTTTACATTTTTAACACGTTGACTGCCACGATACGAGTGTACTCGTAGCTTTAATATTCGTGACTTTAATTTATTACTTTCTCACCATTATTTTAAAATAAAAAAATTGCCTAATTTATTGGCCGAAATTTCGCTGTATTAGTAAAGTGAAATTTACCTTCCAGAATTTGTGGTGGCAAAGGACTTTCAAGAAGAAATTTGAAATTCTTACTTTTTGCGGCAGTGAACGTGTTAAATCGCCGTAAACTGCCGATTAATAAGGCAAACTTTCTATTAAAATTCTGTGGTACAGAAAGGCGGAAGAGTTGGCAGCTATTCATGACCATAAAAAAGTAATAACAATTAAAATTTTTCTTCAGCGATGTGTTGGGGTAGGTTGGAGTGGTAGTAGAGGCTCTGATTCTGTGAAGAATTACTACTCCTTATAGTGTTTAATTATCATATTTTTTTTTTTAGAAGAATAAGTTTTACAATAGTTTTCAATGTCATAACCGAAAAAAAATGAAATTTGAAACTCCAAGATAACCGGATAGCCTTGGATGCCAGCTTCGAATATAGGCCTGGGATTATCGGTAACTTCGGGAATCGGTCGGTCAAAATCCCAAACACACTATCCATACTGCTTTGGACAAGATTTTCTTGCGAATTCATGATCTGGGCAAAATAGGGCTTTGGCCGTAATATAAACCTAGATTCAAATTCACTTATATATTTATGTAATCGAAATTCAATTTTAACTAGGTGGATATTTTCAGCTGCATTATATCAGAATACATTTTATTACAAATAAAATAAATGTACTAAAATAAAATACAAATGTATGCTAACAGTGACTGTATTATTGTGTCGTTCGGAATGTCGTGTCCGTTTGGGAAAATCAATTCGCACCGGAAAATTCTATCATTTAATTATTAGACATTGATCCCGATATCTAATGTCTAATAATTACCGGGCAGAATTTTCGGGACAAATTGATTTTCCCAAACGTAAACGATTTTACGAACCACCCAATACATATAAAAGTGTATTAACCCCTTGAGGGGCAAGCAATTGCTTTTGTGTAATGCTGAATTCCCATCGGAAAATTAGAAAAAAAATTATTTTAAAATGAGGAAAAGCAATTTTACGAGTTTTTTCCACCAAAGATAAAAAAGTAAAATTTCATAATTTTTTTCTGGAGCAAATCTTCATTAACCCTAAAACTACCGGAAATTTTACTCAAGTTTTATAAAAACATTCTACACCAGAATTTTTACTTAAAACTATTTAATTTGTTTATTTAACTTATTATTGTCTGATTTATACATTTAGTTTGTTTTGAAGAAATTTTCTGGTTTGAATAGATATTTTGAATATACATGTCGGGTCCATTGGACCCTTCTGGTAGACAGATGGTTAATCGTAGGTGGGATATAGTTTATCCCACCGTCCCTCAAGGGGTTAACGCTAGAACCGCCAGCAATTTTAGTCAAGTTTTATAAAGTGTTTCACATCAGAATTTTTGTTTAAAACTATTTAACTTAATTAATTAGCCTATTTTTGCGCAGCATACATTTAACATATCTTATGAATAAATGTATGGTTAAAAATCGATTATTATCAATTTAGAAGGGCAAAATATCCCCCTATTGGCGGTTCTAGTGTTAAACACAATCCTACGACTTCCATACTTTGTACTATCCAACGGTGACATTCTAAAGATCTCTTAGTAAAGGCTTTTTTTTTTTTTTTTTTTTTTTTTTTCAAAGAACTTGTGATCGTCATCGTTGAAGTGTACGAAACAAGTAGGATTATTTTTATATATGTATTGTAATTACTTTTAGCAAATATTTGCATTTTATTTTAGAAATATTAAATTTCATTTTTTGATACAATATTTAAAAAAAATGAATAATATAAATGAAAAATACGAATTACTGCAAATGAATGAGAATGAATTAAAAATAATTAAGGTTTATTATTGAAATAATATTAAATCTATAATTATTAAAAGATCTTTCAGTAGTTAATCCATATATATCTAAATATAGTTGCATTTTCTAATTTTCATTATAAACCGATTTTATATTAAGTAGGTTGGACAATAAAATCGATTCTTACAGAGGGTGTATTGATTTAACCTTCCTACACCGTTGAAATTTTACTCAAGTTTGATCATTACATTTCCCTTCAGAATTTTTATTTTAAACAATTTGGCATACGATACGAATTACGATATTTGTGCTAGCTTGTAAAAATTCTGATTCTAGTCATATGAAGAAGCTTATGGAAACAGGTCATTTTGACACATTCCGGGTAGGAAGGTTTAAACAAACCAAACATCTCAAATTTGTTAACATTTGTCAGTATAAATCCCGTGTTGTCGAATTACGGAAAATAACCGCCCAATCTTTAAATACATGATTTATTTTTATATTCTATTGACACCACTATATTTTAAAAGTAAATTTTTAAGCGAATTTCTCTTGCGCATATCGCAAAATATAAGTAACAATGATTTTTTTTTTTATTTAACTCGTTGAATGGCATGTCTATTTTACCTGTCTTTCCGTTTGTGCCACGAAATAAGATTCCCGTTGCACAATCTAATAGTCTCAATCACCGATGGCTGACGCGGCCTAAACTGAAAGTTCAGTGTTAGTCGCCGGTGAATGACGTTGTACTCAACGTGTTAAGTGCTCAAATCAAAATCCCTCAAATCGCTCTTTTTGCGAAAATTTTCGATTTTTTTAAAATTATTATTTTAAATTAAAAGTTCAAACATTTGGGATTCCAAAAATGCCTTACTTTTCGTTCAGCGACACTTAGAAGTAAAGTTATAGCCCAAAATATAAACAGGAAATGAACTTTCTGAAACCGGATGTGACCGTTTACATATCCATAGAAAGATAAGCAATGTTTTGTTTATTTTTATCATTTTTTTTAAATGCGCATTATATCAATGTCTTTAGAATACAGCCACTTCGTTTTTATATATATATACAACCTGGTAATTACGATAACGCCAAAACTGCTGAACCAAATTGGTATAATATAATGATGATCTTACCAGTATCTTCTATGAGTTCGTTAATCTAGTATGCTACTCTTATATTTTGTTTACAGGGATACACAAAGCAAAAGAACGTTCTTAATATGTCATCAAGATAATGTTTGTAACACTAAATCAATTCGATTGATATTTGGATACTTGGCCATTATCATAGATGAGTTCGTTTACAAAGTATGTATATCTTGTAATTACTTTAGACCAACAAACAAAAGAAAAACATGCAAAATTATTCATCATGATAACGTCTAAGATAAGGGACTATTTCAAACTTAATTGCAGCTATATTGATCTTGTAAATTTCATGGATGAATTCATTAATCAAGAAGATAGAGTTTTAGTTCTTTTATGCAAAACATTTCGACGGAATTCATTGAATGGTTTATTGTAAACTACCGGTAATACGAGTATTTAAATTATGATGCCAAGAATGGCCTGACAAATATCCAACTATATTTAAAGACGCTAATTAAAACTTTCGGTGCAATTTACTTTTTCGCTTAAATAACTGAAGAATTAAATCAGTTTGTCTAATTTCCATCAAATCTGAAGTATGTACCATAATAGAAGAATAATGTATAAATCAAATCCCCACCCCCCACCCGACTGAGTGAGAAATACTTGTTTATAATCGGGATGCCTAATCATTTTATGAGAATCCATCTTCATTTACATCTTGTTATTAGCATTCAGAAAATAGCTTTCAAAATAAACATACAAACATCAATATGACGAAAATGCAAGATTAATATTGTCTAACTTAAGGGTGAAACACACTTTATTCAAAATTTGAATTAGTCGCTCCTCCAGATTAAATATTTTTTGTAATCCAAACTGTTTCTTCATTATGGTGGACATTATCTTTTAAGAAAAATAAGAAAAGTCATATAGATGCAATTTACTGAACTATAAATCCTAATACACAATCAAGATCGAAGTATATAGAGACCACTAAAACCACTAAATATGTCAGCAATGTTTAACACATTCATCGCGGCAATGGCGAGCCTTTGTCCCACCCTCTGCGCTAAGCGCCTGAGCCGCTCTTCGCAGCGCTAAAATTGAAACAAAACACAAATTCATTTAAAACTTGTTTATTTTACTTTGAAAAATACTAATCAATAACATTTCTCACTCTAATGATTTGTTTGTCCTTAAAAACATAAAAATAATAATAAAATGTCGTCTCCCTTTGGGAAAATCAATTCGCATCGGAAAATTCTGTCCTGTAATTATTAGAGATAAGATATTGGAAACAATGGCCAATAATTAAATGACAGAATTTTCCGGTACGAATTCATTTTCTTTGATTGCTAGCTAATATTCCTGGAAGACGAGTTATCTCGTCCCTAGCGATGAAAGTGTCAGTGTTTTAAAATCAATAGTATATTTATTTTCTTTTCTCTTTGAGACGTTTTATTTATAATTCTGGAAAAGCGCATATTTTGACTTTTGATGTTTGCATATTTAAAGTCAATTAAATAACTCAAACATACTAAAAAACACCGAACATTTAAATACTCACAATTAAACCGACCACAACAGTTTAATTTGATTAATTGCAATCTGAACTCGTAAGTTAAAATTTCAAAAGTTTCGCTGGCTATCCTTCGTAAAATAATGGTCCGTAAATATTATTCAAAAGTTTCCGTTGGACAGCTTCTTGATTATATCACCGATACACATCATCGAAAACTCGTTAAACTTGAAAAAAAAATATTTCGTATGCAAATGCGAATTTAAATATATACCAAAAAATATCATGAATAAGTTAAATATCCATAATCTTCTAGGGAGGAAGGTGGATTCAAAGTTCTGGTCGTCATAACTCTCAGATGAATTTAAAAACAGACTTTCAAACTTCAGATTCTGTTTTAGATCTCAGGTTTTTAAAAATTTATTTTTGAAATGTTATAAGTTGTTCCACATTAAGTTATTTTAAACATTTTAAATTAAATTTAATATAGATATATTTTTATATATCCCAAAATAATTTTTTTATCAAGTTGGAAATCTGCCATTTGTGTGGAAGCCCTTTGTATTCATAGAAAAAAAAATTCTAGGAACAATATGGTTAAATGTGGATATTTTGCCATTCTAACTACTAATCTGATTTGTGTTTGGAAGAACGTTTTTCTAGGTACTTGGGAGTTACATTGACTCGCGGCATAATGCGAGTTTTCAAAATGCGTACATATTATGTAAATGCAAAATGCATACAGCTGTTTGAGTTTTTTTACAGAAATAATTCTCCTGCGTTAGACTGTATTGTTTCCTTCGCTACCTAGTTCAGAGGAATTAGATCAACCGCAAACAGATTTCCATGTTTTAAATAACATTTTAAATAATGGTGTAATTACATTGGTGGATGCAATAGTTTAACTCCTTAACGGTCGCATTAAAATACGGTTTAAAAATTCAAATTGCTTATTGGCACCACTTTTTTGAAAAAAGAAATGTTCACGTTGTATAATGTCTGGTAAAATGATACCATAATAAAGCCAATTACAGTATTCTATAAAACTGGTGGGAATAAAACAAATCTGAATAAAAGTCACATTCCCGTGAATATCACGGGAGCGAGAATTAAGAGGTTAAGGATTGATGGCCGATTCTCCAATAAGTGGGTAATTTGAGTCCCTTGGAGTTATATGCTACATTTTATCATTTATATAATTTCCGTTAGCATAAAAGATATTCAGCAATATCTATCAATTTCGAAAAGTATTTTAACTCTTTCCGGCACACTGTGCCCGGGTCGGGATACCTAATTTTAATTCCAAACTTACGAATGGCACCAAGAATATTTTAGTAAAATTTTGCTTTTACTATGAATAGTTAAAATCACAAGTATTTAATTTCTAAAAAAGTCGTTTTAAAATTCCGGTGTCAGTCAATCATTTCTTCATTTTACAATAAATACAATAATAAATACAATTTTACAATACCCGTGCCGGAAAGGGTTAAAGAAAATATCTATAACGTTTACTCCAATAATATTTTAACCCTAGAGCTACCGGGAATTTTATTCAAGTTTTAATAAAACGTTCTACACCAGAATTTTTATTTAAAACTATTTAACTTATTTATTTACCTTATTTTTGTCTGGTTTATATACTTAGTTTATTTTAAAGAAATTTCTGGTTTGAATGAATATTTTGTATGTACCTGTCGGGTCCAATGGACCCGTCTGGTAGACGGAGGGTTAACTATTCAAATTATCACTACTGTCCCTTGTCCCCACACTTCATACACTCATCTTCTGGAACAAATTCAAGTGTAATGACAAACTATTTTTAGAAATTTTTGAATTGTGAAATCAAAGAGCTGCGAAACTAAAAACTTTCGCTTTGGACATTATTGCACTTGGATGAAATATGCTTTGTTATGTCATATTTACAAATGTTTATCTGCAGACAAACTCAAAGAGATGAAGCAAAGTGGAAAGTTATTCAAGCATTTTCTTTTGTTCCTCCTGATTTCACATGAATGAGAATCGATTAAAGTTATGTGGAAACTTCAATCATTAAATGTGAGTTAGAGGCTCTCTCTAACAGATTACGAACAAATATATATTTATAATACACTAGAATGTAGTAATTTGATTTTTCCCACATTTATGTATGAAAATTTAAATATGCGTATTTAATTTATTGTTAAGAAAGTAGGTTTTATGCATTACACTTTTTTCACTTTTTGGAAAACTGTTACTAAAGTTCTTATTTGAAAATAGGTCTAATATATGGGTGATACTCCAATAAATGGGAAAATTTTGTCCCTTTGGGTTATATGCTATATTTAATCCTTTATATAACTTTAAATAGCATAAAACGCATTCGCAAATGCCTTCCTACTATTTCGAAAACTATTTTCAATAAAATAACTGTAAATTGTATTACAATACTATTTTAAATATTCAACTTGCTACTTCTATCTCTTGCCCATCACTTCATTCACTGACGTTCTGGATCAGCAGGCATGCCAAACACGTGGCCTGGGGGCCACAACTGGCCCGCCAACAACTTATTTGTGGGCCGCGAAGCCTTTGCCATTTTACACGTATTTAATTCAATTGTTAGAAGGCGCACGGTTAAAATACGCTTTGCACGAACAAACTTGTACACACTTGCTAATTTTTGCACTTTAGGTGTAAAATTTACACTTTTTGACCATTTTTTACGCTTTTACACTTAGGATACTTATTTTTACACTTTTTTGCAATTTTTTTCCTAAGGTTCATTTTTATTCCCTTAAATTATGCATTATTCTCTTGTTGCTTTTAATAATGGCAAAAGCTGAATGCAATTAGGTGATTGTCAAAGAAATGGGTTCAGGTTTCATTGTCAAAAACAGCAGAGTTTAATCTATTAATTTTCATTTATGTAAAATCATGCGCTAAAAAATAATTCAGACGTTAGTTAAAATGTAAAAAAAAAAAAAAAAAAAAAAAAAAAAAAAGCTATGTATGTGTTTAAAATCATTTTCTTAATGAATTTTATAATGGTTTTCATATTTTTCTCTCATTAAAACAATCTTTATAATGGTCATAACTGTATTAATGAACCGTATGAATATGTACTTTAACCCCTTGGAGACGAGCGGCACGTATACGTGCCGCATGAAGCGCTCAGAATCCTTGTTTTTCCTCACCAGTAAAATTTTACTGTAAAATTTGCCTTATTTAATCAGCGCATTTTATCGATTCAAGAAGATACAAATTTCTGTTTTTAAAAAACGGTGACAAAAGATTAACAATTTCGTAACAGGCTCCCGTCCCGAAGGGGTTAAAAAGCTGTATAGCCGTTTATGAGTTACATAAAATTTGGGTTACATGAGTCTTGTGTTCTTATGAATAAAAAATTGCATGTCAATCACACGTCATTTTACACTTTACCATTTTCAAAAGTTGTCTACCAACCGTAGACTATGACCGTGGAACCGAGATAGCTATAATGCGAAAGATATGAATTCGAATATTTCGAACTATTATACCATGTTACAATTTTCATTTTAAATCGATAAATTATGAATGTGTGTTTTTAAAAGACCATCGATAGACAAAGTACATGGTGTGTTCACAAAGTTTCAAGACTGGTCAGAGAATACAAAATTTATTAAACATTTTTGTACAGCGAACTAAAATTTTTCGAAATATGACCCTTGGGAATAAACACACCGCTTCTAGCGTTTTTTCCATGGTTCATAGACTCCCTGGAAGCCATCGCGCGCAAGGCTGTTAAGGGACCTCGTCGAAAAGCTGCCTGGATCGCTGGAATCGTGTCGAATCGCTCCCCTTTCTGGCCTTTCTTGATCCGGGGGGGGGGGGGACAAAAAAGGTCACTGGGAAAGAGGTCGGGGCTGTAGAGGGCTCGATTCTTCAAATGGGGGCGCACTATAGCGTAAAATTGACCTTACCCGGCGGGTCCGCCCAGACATCAGAGAAGACTGGATTTTACACCACGACAATGACCCTCTCACAAGTCGCTTGCTGCCGCTGAAGTTATGGCTAAATTTAATGTGGCAATACTCTCGCAAGCCCCCTACGGACCCGACCTCGGTCGTCATTGGTTTGTTCCCCCGGATCAAGAAATACCTGAAAGGGAAGAGATTCGACACAATTCCAGCAATCCAGGCAGCTCGAAGAGGTCCCTTAACAGCCTTGGACGCGAAGGCTACCAAAGAGCCTATGTACAATGGAAAAAAAAAACGCTGGCAGCGGTATGTTGGTGCCCAAGGGTCATATTTCGAAGAATTTTAATTCGCTGTACAAAAATGTTTAATAAATTTTGTATTATCAGACCTGTCTTGAAACTTAGTGAACACACCATGTACTTGGAGTTTTCATTTGAAATTAATCTGTGTACCATCTGCGTACCATGAAATTAATCTGTGTACTCAGCCATCTGTGTACCTCACATTCAACGTCAACATCTGTTGGCCGTAGGCTAAACCATGTAAATGCTCTACTGCAGGTGCTATGCTGTCTATTGTGGTTCGCCAATCAGCTCAAACCATTTCCTCAGCATTCCGCACTGTTTCTTCTATCGCATTCGCAACAGGACAACCACTTCTTTTTTTGTCAAGAAATTTTGAATGTCCCTGCTTATCTTGTACAACTGTTGTCACATAATTTTCAAATTGCCATCTTACAGCTGGAGAGTGCTGCCACCTATTGGGATATTTGGAAACCATTTAATACTATTTATCGAACTCTCATATCGATTTATAACTTACTTAATTCCGCTATTAATCTTTAGTAAAACAGGCAATGTTCGTCAAGTTTTTTTAAATAAGTCTAAATATGCAATTTTTTTTTTTTTTAAAGCGTACTTCCGTTTTTAGAAATTAAACAACGAAATATACAATTTATGGTAGTTATTCAATTAAAATACATGAAATCAGATGCAGAATGTAATTTGTTTTTACATGCACATTTCCCGTATTAACTTAATACTAGTTAATTTACATACATAAAGCACTGAAGTATTCAGATATAATTGGAAAAAATTATATGTGTTGAAAATAGCAGTAAGTATGAATATTTTTCTCTGTTGGACAGATTTTTCTGTTACATAAATGATAAGAGAACTTGAAATGAGTTAATTGTATAACAAGAAATGTAATATGTAAAATATTTTTTCTTTTTAGAAATGCTTGTAATAAAATATGATCAGTCGCAATGCTCATAATTTCAATGTTTTTTTTTTTTTTTTTTAAACGAGCCTACAGACATTTTAACATAATTAATTATTAAACAAAATATGCAAAAGTGTTTGTTCTACTATTCTTGCAGAAATTTTGCTTTTTAATGTACCTATCAAACTCAAACCTAATATAAAACTCTAGTATTCAAATGCATTTATATAAAAACAAATTGTTTTTTAAAATATAGATATTGTAATTAAAAAAAACGGTTAGAATTGCTATATGGGCTTTATTCAATTAAATATATATATATCACATAGCATTCATATTAAGGGTAAATTATTTATTTAGAGACGAATAAGGAGCTCGACGCAGCAACTGTTTTTTGGTAGCTTCGGGGAACGAGCCCTTTGCTCTCTCTTCGGTGCCTTTAATTTGTGTAATTTCCCTTTTAAGTTTGTCCGGTTTTAATTCTGTTTTTTTTTTCAACCTGGCTTTCGCAAGAGTCTCGGATAAAGGGACGTCGGACGGACACGCGGAACGCCGCGCTCCACGAATTATGCGGTGGTTGCGGTAAAAGGTAAATAAAAGTAAATTATTTCTCTCTTTTTATAAGAATTTTATAAGAATAAAAAGAAAAAATAGATAATTCTCATCAGAATCCTTCAAGTTAAAATATATTTCAATCCCCCATTGAAAAATAAAATAGTAGTATTAATATTTTTATAAAAATGTATAGCATTTTTACTCTGGCTTTAAAACAGTTTTACCCTTTATCTACTGCAATTTTTTTCATGTAATATTTTTTTCAGTTACTATAAAGAAAGTTAAAGGATAAACATAAAAATAATATATTCACACGTGAGAAATTCAATTATTTAGAGGTAATTAATTAAAGTGGCCCTTTAAAGTACCGTCACTACACTGTGGCTACCATATCTAACAGAAAACCTACATGGTATTTCAAATGGCACCAGAAAATATTTTCGATTTAATAAGTATTTTGAAATATAGGCCTTTTTTTACTTATATGCAAATAAATCTTTTGTCAAATTCCGGTGCCAATAATTTATTTCAACACATTAGAATTTAAACTACTCTGCCCCTAAAAGGGTTAAAAAAAACTTGTTTTTTTTAAAGGTTTTGATCATATTAGCAGTCCTTTAGTTATGCGACGTCTATATTCCAGGCACAACATGTTCTCTCACATATCCACATTTCAATATATTTTTATAATAATTTACATATGCCATTTCTAGCATAGCAAAAACAAGCCGGTGCCACAGCATTTTCAATTTCCTATAAAAAATAACAATGAAACAGTGGAGAAATACCAAAGAAATCATTACTACACTACATTTTAGTAATTATATTTTAAAGCACATGAAAACGATGGATAACTACACAGACGAAAAGTAAACAAGAAGTTTTTCTCCAACACCCAGCGTACTGACGGTACTTATAAGTACCACCGAGTAATTCAACTATTAAATCAAATACATACACCGTTCACCTAAAATAGCTAGTCATATGGTATTCTAAGATTATAATGAACACATAAACAAACCCAACACTTATCTTATAGCCTTTACTCTGTTTGCAGCAATAAAAAGACGAGCGTGACAATCTGCATAAAATGTTGCACAAAACCCATCTTCTCTGTCACAGGTAGCCTCCTTCATCGCTAAAATTACAAACCTAGAACTACTGCTGCCATGTATCCGGATAAAGTGGAGTTAAAAGAGTGTTTTTGCAAAGTACCATTAGAATATTGGGAATATTCACTATGGGATGAAAGTTTAAAGTGAGTGGTACTTATAAGAACCGTCAGTAGATAAAGGGTTAAAATAGTTTTGACACTAGAACTACCGCGAGCCGTCATTTTGATGCCTACCATATGCATATGATTCAGTTCAAACCAGAAATTTGATTATGAAATAAATTTAAAAGATACAAAGAAGAAAAAAGTTAAATAATAAAGTTAAACTGTTTTAAGCCAAAATTCTTGTGTGAAATATTTTTATAAAACTTGACTTAAATTTCCGGTATTTGCAGTGTTAATATATATATTTTTTTCCAATGTCCACTAATATTATGAATTTGATATGTTTATGTTAACACTAGAACAGCCGGCAATTTTACAAAGTTTTATAAAAAGTATTTTACACCAGAAATTTTATTTAAAACTTTTTAACTTATTTTATTAGCATATTTTTGTGTTGAAAACATTTAACATATCTTACGAAAACAATTCTGGTTCGAATTAACTGTTGAAATTTGTCAGTGGTCAAAATGACCCCAAATGATGGTTTAGTCTTTAACCCCTTCGCGACGGGAGCCTTTTACGAAATGTTTATTACTTTGCTACCGGTTTTAAAAAACAGAAGTTTGTGCCTATTCAAATCGGGAAAATGCTCGGATTAAATAAGGAAAATTTTACTGGTGAGGATAAACGAGGATCCTTAGGCCTATTTCTAGCACGTATACGTGTCGCTCGTCCCCAAGGGGTTAAAAATAGTATATTTTCAAAGAAAATTATATTAAAAGAATCATTTTGATAGATAATGAAAAGTATTGAGATAAATTTATATTACAAATATGAAAACGTTAACAAAAAAAATTTTATGAAGAGTTTCTGAGATTTTTACCGAACATTAGGATACAAAAATTGTAGAAATAAATGTATAGAGAAAACACTTTATCGATCAGACTTGAACACATCGCTGTTTCACCTGCCAGTAGTTCAAGACTGCGAAAATCTTATTTGCCTAACTGCCTAACTTATTTTTGATTTTCAAAAGTAAATCATAACAAGTCCATCGCTTAAATACAAACTGAAAATAAGAGATATCCCCTTTTCACCTAAATACAGAAGTTAATCATACAAACTTCTAAATTTCCGACTGAATCGCAAAATTATTCGAAACTTTGCTAAAGAATCCTCCCAGTTATTTCTTTAATCAAATTCCAAAACTTCGAAGAATATTCTATCGTTAAACGATATATCTGAGAAGGAAATTCACAAGATTTCTAAAGATATGTAGAGGCTGATACAAAAGTCTTACTCTATAGTGATCAATTTATTACATTTTTTTATTGAATAAACATTGGCATAATAAAATTATAAGAAACTTTGTATGTAAAACATATTTTGTAGAATGAAATATGGAAATTTAATAAAAAATGAAGTTGCATAACTGATATCCTGAATTAAAAAAAAAATTAAATATTTACGAAAATGATTGAAAATTCAAATGTGCTTAAAATAATGAAATAGTAAATGCAGCGTCCCGATTTTTTTTTTTTTTAAATATCAGTAAATTCTTACAAAAACGCTGGCTTTATTGAATTGTCGAAATTGTGAGATTGTATAAAACAAATATTTCTACATAAAAATATTGGTATTAAAAAAATTCGGGAGGTTGGCAGCTATGTAAATGTCATGTAAACCATTTTATAACCTGTCACTCAGTTCAATAAATAAATAAAATACAATTCAATCTACACTGGTGTGCAAAAATTAAGGACGAAGCAGATAAATTAGCTAAAAGCCGAAGGAGGCAACAGAAAGAAATGAAAGACTAATCAGGAGATAGACCTGGAACAAATACAGTAGGACAAAACGCATAAGATTTGTTGAGGTAACTGGATCCACGAAGTAACTGGGCCATAGGCTGTTTTATAAAAAAAACTGTTGATGTTTTCTAAGTTTTAGCTTTTGTGAACAATGCACCTTAATCTCTACTTCATA
Organism: Maratus speciosus; assembly: GCA_963932465.1. NCBI lineage: Eukaryota > Metazoa > Arthropoda > Arachnida > Araneae > Salticidae > Maratus > Maratus speciosus. The sequence goes on from OZ010794.1 coordinate 160,009,636, forward strand.
AAACAACGTGTGTCAACTCAATCATAACTCTCACTTTCAAAGGATAGGTTGTCAAAAATTTACGTTTCTTTTTTTTTTTTAAAACACCGTCAATATGATTGAACTTCCTTGTCTTTTCATTAAAATACTGTAAGCACTTTTATTAAACAATCTTTTTTTTAAAGATTAGGCATATAACTATATAAATATTATTAGGTGTCTTTACATATTTACTTCATGTTTCAAATGTAAGCCCCATGTCCCAGTTACCCCATAGATTTTTAAAGAATGGGGTAATTAGGACATGTATCCTGGGTAACTGGACCATGCTGGTTCCAGTTACCCCAATAGTTATAATTTTTTTTTTCAATTTCTCTTACTACGGGAAATAAATTTCTCCATTGTTTTTTGCTCACAATAAAGAAAATTATAGAATACCTTATTAAAATTATGTAAAAAAAAAAAAAAAAAAAAAAAAAAAAAAAACATATTGGGAGGTATCAAACCAAATTTCTTGACCCCTTGAGATACGGTGAGGCCGTTATGGGAATACATAAGTTTAATCCATTGGCACCGGAAATTTATAATGAAAATTTCACCTTTATTAAGTAAGCGAAAATATACTTTTACTGGTTTACAAATAGATTATCTTATACATGTGTCATTAAATTATTTCAACATTTTACGAATGCAAGTACCTTGCCCCTGAAAGCGAGATAGATAAACCTTGTGCTGGGCAACATATAACTATGATATGTTCCCGCACCATGTTGGTTAAATCAAAGTAAAATTGCGTAATTTGTTATTTCTGTTTGTATAAATATTTTTTATAAAATATAATTATGAGTGTAAAATTATAATGTTTATATATTTAAGTAAAATAGGAGTGTAAGTTCATACAAAAATTATTAAGTTGATTTTAAATATTAAATATATATTTTTAAAAAAATTGTTGTATTATAAAATGAATGTATAATGTTGAATGGAGTTCGGATCTCAGACAACAACAATAGCCAGACGCCATGGTGTCGTTTTATGACAAGCCAATGGAAAGTGGTGTATAATTAGAAATCGTAAAATAATAAAAACGTTGAAATAAATTTATGGCCTCAATAAAAGTGTTGGGATAAATTTATGGCTTTTCAGACCCCCCAAACATTAAGGCAGATAATAATATTAAAGTATATGTAAGGGGCCATTTGCAGACTGTTAGCTAATAGGCCTATCGAAGTATAATAAAAAATCTTCTCACATCCAATAACATTGGACTAGACAAAATAGTTCCACCCACTGCAGGAGTTGGGGTGCAAGAAGAATAAGGTTTGAAAAAGAGAGTCTGAAAAAAGATGTAGAGGACGCAGGAGCTCTCCTGAAAGCCCGTGCAATGAATCCTGAAAGCCCTAGTAATGCCCAGGCGAGATGGACATATCGGAGCGAGCCTAATCAAGCCTAATTGAGGATGTCTCCCTGATGTACATATCGGAGCGAGCCTAATCAAGCCTAATTGAGGATGTCTTCCTGATGTACTTATCGGAGTGAGCCTAAGCAAGACAAATTGAGGATGTCTTCCTGATGTTAAAATAAAGAGGATTATTCTACAGAGGTCCGTAGCTTTGCATCCTGCCATCCCGATGTTGCCGCTCTGATACAAAGCGAATTCCGGATGACATAAGAATATGATCCCAAGCAACGCGACAACTCTAAATTTGATGAATAAAGGCCACCATCCCGTATATTAAAAAAAAGGTACTATTTTAAATATTTTCTTTTACCACTTAAGATCATATGAAAAATCATAAAAAATACTTTTCTGATATTTTATGGTAGAGAGTAATCTGAGATCCGACAAAACCAATAATTAAATAAGATTAAGGTAATTTAAAAATGAAAGAGAATTATTCTTTTAGCAAAAAGAAACAATTATAATAATTAGAGTATATGAAAATATTGTCCTTTTTTTTTTAAAGATTAAATATACTTAAAATAATGAGAAGCAAACAAAAGTATTGTTTTCTTTTTTTTTAATTAATATTATGTATTTCTGTATATAATTGTGTTCAATGTAAATAAAATATTTAATCAAGTTTTAAAAAGTTTCTGCAATTATTTACTTGATAATGTTTAAGGTGTGTCAATTTATTTTTACAGCTTAAATTTTAGTTTAATTCATAAGTGGAAGAGTTCGTCTAAATAATTCACAACGCAAACTCTTAATATTATTCGTAATTATTCAAATTTAATAATTACATTTTGACGCGAATTATAATTTAATTTTATTAATGCTTCGCGTTGCTCTTCTACTAGAATTTAGGTAAATACGATCACTTATATTATTTGAATTTATCTAAGGTATATAAAATTATATACCAATTTGCTATGAGGTTGCTTGGATGATTTGGACCAATTAACAATTTTGGATATAAATTTAATAGAAAATAAACAGGTGTAATTATCTGTCCAGCATCCCCCCTTCATAGTAAAATGGTGCTATGACTCAGGAACGTTCATCTGAGGTCATTAGAAATAATAATAATAATAATAATAATAATAATAAAGGAAAATAAATTTAAGTATTATTTTAATGTCACAATTTTAAAGATATTGTAGGTATTTAAGTTTAATTGATTAAAATTTTATTAAAATTAATTTTATTATTGTGACAATAATGACACACATATAATAATTTTATATAAATAAAATGAATAATATATGTTTGCAAAAAACAAAAAGGAAATGAAAAAAATAATTCTGGGATTTATAATAGGTAAATTTAGGAATTACATTTTTTTTTTTTCTCTCTCTCTTTTCTCTTTTGGTTGGATCTCAGTTACCATTGAGAAATAATGGCATTCACATCACAGATGACACATTTGTAAAAATATTTTTTTTTTATATACTGTATAAATAATAATAATAAGAATAATGAGTAAAATTTTATAATATGACTGGTATAAAAATGATTGAAATGTCAAGAGATCATGATTTTTGAAATGGTATCATCTTGATACAAAAGAAAATTTATGAGTCGTACTACGAAGTAGTAGTACAATATTTATAAAAAAAAAAATAAAATAAGATTGTTTTTCCTGTAGAAAAAGACAGATATTTTTCTGTTAAATGAAATTATTTTGTTTTTTATATATACGTGTATTATAAATGTTTTAGGGGTATTTATGTGTGTAAAAGAATAATCTACAAAACAACTTCATCTCCTAAGAAATTTTTTTAAATTTTAGTGTTGTTGTTTTTATGTATTTATGCAATTTAGAATATTTTCATACATATGTTGTAATATAGAGAAAATAGTATGAGATGCAAAATATTCTTTTAAGAGGTATAGGATCTATTTTGAATTGATATTTTGGAAAAAGTATACATTGATTACTAATATTTGTTAAAAATGACTCAGACGCTGGATATAGATACACGTATTAAGTTAGTGTCACCATTTGACAATAAAAAGAACAAAAACATTATGTTTTTCTTAGAGGAATTTGATAATATTTTGAATTCGACAGATATACAGGAAGAAACTAAATTATTAATTTTAAAGGCTAAAACTACTGGGGACGCAAAACATATTTTAAGTAAACAGATTGAAACATATAACGAGACCAATTATAATTTATTTAAAAATAATTTGGTGGAGTTATTTGGTACAAAACTAAGCTTCCTTAATGCTCAGAGCAATTTCCTAAATTTAAAACAGGCCGCAAGTCAAACGATAGAGGATTTCATTTTGGAGTTTAAAAAGGGTGTAAAATCTTATATCGAAAGTGCAGGCGAAAATGTGGATAATAAGGAAGAGAATTTTATCGAAATCTTAAAAATGTCGAATTTTTTAAATTCAATTAGACAGGATATTGCACTAGATGTGCGTAAAAATGCGCCCAGGTCCTTCAAGGAGGCATGCGAGTTAGCAAAACTTATGGAAAGTGCGTATAATGAATCAAAGTTTGAGGAAATTAACGCAATAAATAAAGAAAACAAAGATCTTTATGAGAACATTATAGAATCAAGTAAGCAAAACAAAGAGCTAATCGAGAAATTAAAAGGGGAGATTGAAAAACTAAAAAAATCAAAGAAAAAAAACCATGCAATTAGAGATGATAGTGTTCCGCGGAATAAGAAACTCTTTTATAAACACAATGATTATCAGGGTCCCCATTTCAATAACAATTTTCATTATAATGATTATGAACGATATTATAATGATTACTACAATTCCTTTAATTACCCGACGCATTATGGGATGTATGATTATTCACAACCTAACTGGAATTCGGGAAATAGGAATTTTGGATATATTTCTGAGAATTATGATCAAAATGGTTATCAATTTGAAAAGCGCAAAAGGAAAAAAAAATGGGCAAAGAAAACAGCGAAATCGGATCAAGATTCGGGATTTTCAGAGACGGAAATCGATAAAATAAATAAAACAATCGCAAATATAACAAATGCAGACAAAGATAGTCTGCCAATTATATCACTAAGTATACAGGGCGTCGAAATACAAGCGTTACTGGATACCGGAGCTGCTGTGTCCCTTTTATCACCTTCTTTATTCAAAAAAATTAAAGATACAAACGTCAAAATCAAATATTTGGGCAATCAGATCCAAATTAAAACTTTAACAAATTCAAAGATTTTTTTTAAACAATGTGTAAAATTAACTTTTCGATTAAATGGTATATTCACAACAGGCACATTTTATGTCACTAATGATGATTTTGATAGGCAGTACCAAATGTTATTAGGGTACGATTATCTCAAAGAAAATCATATGATTTTGGATTTATGCAATAAATCATTAAAATTTAAAAATCAACAAATTAAATTAAACGTTGCAAGTGAAGTAAATAATTATGAAGTGAATAACATTACGCCATGTAATTCAGGGGAACATTCAAATAAAAGTATGTTTGCCATTACTAAAAATAGAATTTTTCTCCAACCTGAAGAATCGAAAATTGTAAAATTAAAATGTCCAGAGGATATAAATATGTCAGATATGATTATTTTTTACCCCATTCAAGAAAATAGTAAATTTTCATGCGAGACTTCGTTACACGAAGTTCAAAAAAATAATAACATAAATATTATAATAAAGAATAAACTGTTAGAAAAGTTAATTATTCAGAAAGGAACTAAAATGGGGGAAATTATAAAGAACTTTGAGTGCAAGCAAGATGACTCAACTGATAATATAGAGAAAGGGACATTTTATGAAATAAATAATTTAAATATAGAAGATGTAAGAAAATTGCGAGAAGCAGAAATTAAAGAGACGGATTTCGATTTAAGCCATTTATCAGAGGAAGTACAAAAAAAATTTCGAAAAATTTTAATGGGCAATGTTCATGCATTTTCAAAAAGTTATCAAACATTGGGGCAATCAGCGTTTGTCGCACCAAGTTTTCAATTGAATCATGAATTCCCGGTACAAGCTAAGCCATATAAATTGCCTCAGGCAGTAAGACAGTATGCGAAAAGGGAAATTGAACAATTGTTACAGGCTAAAATTATAGAGAAGACTGACTCCGAGTATGTTTTTCCAGTTATTTTCGTTAGAAAGAAAAATCCGAGTAATAACCCGAATGCAGAACCCAAGTTTAGAATGGCAACGGACCTAAGACTATTAAACCAAATTTTACAACCTTATACTTATCCGATGCCGGACGTAAAAGACTTATTACAAAAAATAAGCGGTAAAAAATACTATACGGTGCTAGACTTACATAGTGCCTTTTTCCAAATAAATTTAAAACCAGAAGATTGCAAAAAATTAGCGTTTATTACGGAATTTGGAAAACATATGCCACTTCGTTTAGCTTTTGGCACACGAAATTCTAGCGCAATTTTTGCAGAAGTAATCGATAAAATTCTGGGTCATTTTGACAAAAGCAAAGTATCATACTACATTGATGATGTGTTGATATCTGCAAACACAATAGCAGAGATGACGAAAACCTTAGAAGAAGTTCTACAGGTATTAATAAATCACAACATGACAATCGAACCTTCAAAAATGCAAATTTGCAAAGCAGAAATAGAATTCCTAGGATTTAGGGTGAATCAAATGGGATATTCTCCATCTCAAAAGAATATTGAAAAAGTAAAAAATTTAGTCAGACAAAAATCGAAAAAGGGGGTCAGATCTTTATTGGGCTTAGCGAATTATTTTCGGACGCTAATACCCAACTATTCCGACAAAGTTAACCCTTTAATAGAGCTGACTAAAGATAAAGTTAAATTTAAGTGGAGTCCAGAAGCAGAAAAAGCTTTCCTGATAATTCAGGAAGAAATTGTACAAAAACCTCCACTGAGGAAAATTTGGACAAATTGTTAAAATTAAATATGGAAAGCGCGGAGCAAATTAAAATTTTGACTTCCGAAATAAACAATTTGAAAGTTAAAACAAAAGACACTGCATCAAGCAGATGGTGCGAATTATGTAAAAAAAATTCGCATACTTTAGAAACGTGCTGGTACAAAAATGATAATAAAAATACATATAAGGATAGCAGAGATTTCGCAGGTCGGCATTTTAATAAAAGGTACTCTTATAATGGACAGTATCAACCGAGAGCGAATTTTAATCCTAGATTTGTTAACCCAAACCAGCAGTGGCATTTTCAATCTTATGCACCCACAGGTGGTTACTATGGATATTCTCCATATCCCCCACCCCCACCAAATTACTTCCCTCAGCATGTGGCATATAGGAATAGTCAACCTCAGAATCATGCCAGTTATTATCCAAACGAGGATAAAAATGAGAATTTAAAAGAGAATGCTCAAAAGTATCCGAAAAAGTATAATAAAAAGGGTAAAACGGATGATCAAAGGGACAAGTAAGGGATATGAATGGGTATTAAAAATAAATCAAAATACATAATTAATCGAATTTCAAAATTTAAAAAAAAATTTCAAAATTTCAAAATAAATTTTTCTTTTTTAGGTAAAAAAAAATTGAAACAAAACTAATAACTTGCCTTTTTAAAATTCAAAATAATAATAAGAAAGGATAGGAACATGGGAACGCCAATTTGTCTCCGGGTTACAATATTGAGCAAATGTGCAGGGCGCACCCGAAAACATACTTATAAAATTATGTAATGTGCTTCACAAAACTTCACTGGAGCAGCGAAATATTTATCTCCAGGCAAAAGTTATATATAGTTTTTTTTCGAATATGAATTAGAAAATATAAAATCTTAACAAAGCCAAATAACATTAAAACTTAATTAATTTAATAGTAAATAATGTTGGAGTAATTTTCAAAAAAAAAAAAAAAAAAAAAAAAAAAAGAGAATTTTTTCTGTCTTCTATAAGGGTAGCCTTTGCTAATAGCCTTACAATTTAGATGACAGAATTTCAGAATGACTCTTTAAAATGAGTAGGTGTAAGCTATAGGTTCAGGGTAGTTAAAACAGCTTTATAGCATACTCATATATATATTTTTTTCTTATATAAATATATGGTTGACAAGGAATAAATTATTAGTGCACTCTATATTAGGATAGTGGTCAGCTATAAGCCTAAATATAATAAAATATGCAAAAAGTACTAAGATTTATTCCGGTAGTTCAATTACAACTTATATGCTAAAGTCTAGAATTTAGACAGCAGGGATAAGTTTTATGAACAAAAGTGTTATAAAAAAAATTAAAAAAAAAGGATTTTGGTGTAGCACACTGGTTTTTAAAAAAACATATATATGTATAACAATGGACAAGGCAAGTTATTTCAATATGATTGCACACAAAATTATAGTAAAAAAAAATACACAAATAAATAATTGAAGTAAAATTAAAATTTTCTCACCAAAGGCTTTCTGTATAGGGTGCAATTTTGGCCTACGGCTGGGTATGCACCAACACCAACAAAATATTTGTAGAAAATTATTTATCAATTCATCAATATATAGTCATCACTTAGGCATCAACTTCAGGATTCTTGGCTGAAAAAGGAATCGAAGAAAAAATTAAGTATGGTATAATTACTAGATGTTATGCTCAGAAACAATAAAATTAGTAATATTATATTGTAAAAAGCAGCATTTTGAGTTTTATTTAGGAAAACTTTTGATTTTTAGGTTTTACACATTTATGGAGTGTCTAGCTCAGTGTATAGTTCCTAGATTTAATAAAAAAAAATAATAAATAAAAATATAAGTTCGTGTTGTTTTCAAAATAAATAACAAAAGGTATAGCATTTAGCATTTACAGTTAAAATTTATGGAATTTTCAGCAAAATTAACATTAGACAAACATAGTTTATATTATATTTAACTTGATAAGCTAATTTACTTTTATTAACGGTATTCAATTAGAATTAAAGTAGGCTTAAATTCATGTTAAATTAATTAATAACATTGTTGTAGTGTAAAATTTTATGTAAGACTATTATATTTTTATTGTATATATAAAAATATGCGAATTTAATAATTAATAAAATGTATTAGCAAAATTATTTAATATAAATATTAAATGACATCTTGCTGAAATCAGCTAGAAATTAGATTTTTTTTTTTTTAAATGAAATATTTTATAAATTTCTGTTATTTTAGAATTTAAGCATTTTTTTTCTCTTTACTTTCCCTTAGAATTAAATGCAATTCTAAATTTAACACATAACAATATAATTTGGCCAATTTAACATAAGGAAACAAAATAAATAAATAAATATATTTATATATATTGGCCTTATTTTTATTAAAATAGGTAGTATGGCTTAATAAATTTATTTACTTAATTTTTTTATAGTACATACAGTAATTATTTTTAAAAAACTTAATCTGTAACAATTGGGTGTAGATATTTATGAGTATACAAAGATTCTTTTCTGCTGGCAGAAATTCTTTTGTTCGGCCGAGTACTCATGGGTTACTACATACGATTTTACGTAGTAATTATCATTTGCTTTTGTATTTTTAAAATTATACAAGTGTATTAATAACATTTTTTTTTATAATTAAATAATAATTATTAATGTTTGATTAATAATAATAATTTGGTATATTTTACTTTTTTAAGCATATCATTAAATTTTTGACATTAGAATTCACATACGGAATGTTAATGATAAATAAAATTTTGAATAAATAATTTTTTATTTCATTCAGTAAAAAATAAATAAATATGAAAATTTAACAATCTTTTAAGATAGAATTGTTGGCTAAATAAATAATAATTTAAGACAAAAAAATTGTTCTCTTCTTCGTCAATGGCATTTTCTGACAACACTACTTAATAGTATTAAATGAAGGTGCATTTTTAAGGTCAGCGTAATGCATATTTTGCATTTTGAGAGGCTGTAGAAGTCATATTTCCGTGTTGTTTACATTTTAATTGTAAGCAATATCATGAATCAAAATTTGTGTTTGTTAGAAAGGTCTAAAAATATACAATGTAATCAGTTAAAGAAAATTATATGCATTTTTTTTTAAATCCTGAAAGGCAATTTGGTTTAGATGTGAACCTGGCAGCATAAAAAGCCACCCTCGCTTCAGTTCCAGTATGAGGCAGGAGAATTCAGATGCTAGAATCGCCATTTTTCCCCTGCAAAATAATAAAAAAAAGCAGAAGGTTTACATTAGATACGATACAAATACATACACTGTTTATGCATAGATTATGTTTAAAATTACATACAGGCATGCACAGTGAGTTAAGAAGAAAGTATATAGGGTTCTGGTAGGAACAATAAAATTTTCCCTATATAATTCGACCCCTGGATACAGATAAAGTACTTAAGGGGACCGGGTAAGCCCTTTCTTGGCCATGTTAAAATTCACCATCTTTATGTACCTTTTTCTCAGAATTAGTGAAAGATAGATGTCTAGATTTTTTAAAGTAGTTTGTGTAATATGCTTTAGGTATTTTAACAGACCATATTATTTCTAACTGAAACTGAAAATTACTTATTAATTATTTATTGAAAGACACAGGGATGAGATTTCCGCGTTTTTGCTCACCAGTATTTTGTTAGAATAAATCATATTTCTGTTAATCGGAGCATTTTTGGGATTTAATAGAACAACATTTTCTCTATTATCTACCGCGTTATGCTGGTGTGCAAAAACGCGGAAATCTCATCCCTAAAGACACTTTTAAATTAGCATTCTTGGTAAGATTTCACCGCCTAAAATAAATAATTCTCAACAAATCATTAAATCCCTGAGTTAAAGTATGCATTCTAACATAATATAAGTATTTAGAAAAATCTGAGTTCTTAGTTAATTGAGTTAATAGATATTGAAAAAAAGGAACGCAAACATGAAAAATCGAGGTTTTGATAAAAAGTCAATTAAAGATGTGAAGCAGTGTTGCCAGTGGACTACTTTTTTAAAAATTAGGATTTCTTGTTTGGCACCACTTTTTTTAAATTGTAAAATCGCCTTACTTAATAACACATTAATTAAGGCGAAAACAATTGGAATTTTGCGACTTCAGAAAATTTGTGCCAATCAAGAAATTTAAAATTTAAAAAAGTAGACCACTGCTGTGAAGTGCTCTTAGAAAGAATGAAAAAATCTAACACTTTTTAAAATATATATAAACATATGTAATGCATCGTTGAAAAGATAAAATTTAAACTATTTAATGATATAAAAAAGTAAAAATCGATTTTTTTCGTGAATTTCGCTTACTCAGTCCCCTTAAGTACTTACGTAGCTGTTTGTTCATAGATTTACTTTGCTATTTTTTGCCTTAAAATACCCAGTTGACTTTTATACTTATTATCTATACTAAAGTTTTAAGTACTTACTTAATTTTCATGTTTTCGGTACAAATATATCTAATATTTTCACTTTCAGTGCTTTTTAAAGACACATTGACAGAAAAGGTTTCCCTTAGAACGCTCTTAAGCTGATATAATTTACATGATCTGTCTGGTTTAAATTATTTTAAGTTGTTTACACTTTTTCAAACAGGACCTTATTTCCCATATGAAAAAAAAAAAAAAAAAAAAAAAAAAAAAAAAAAAAAAACGCGAATGGAATATAGACCCTACTGGTCCGCTTACCCCATTTTTATGGGCAACTGGACCCATGAGGAAAGAAAGATGAAATATGCATAATTTTATATTTTTAAATATTAAAATGTAATTTTGAGCATTTCTTTCTGATAGGGGGAACCTAATTGAATACATTTACAGAAGTTCAGACTTTAATTCAAATGAACATTAGCTTTTTGAAGCTGAATTGTCAGCTCCAGAGACACATTGTAAAATCATGGCCTGGTTGCCCCCCCAACTAACCTCATATGGCATATGACGAAAAAGGAGGAGGTCCTAACGGAATAAAACACAGAGGCGGTGGACGTTCAACAATTCGGTGAAATCTATTGCACGGTGTATAGTAATTTCAAAGGCGGTTTTTTCCCTACTATTGTGTGATATGGCCAAGAAGCAATCCATGAGATGTCATCTAGAGGACCTTACACGAGGTCGCATCATTGGGAGGTTGGAAGAACGTCGAAGTGTGACAATTGTGGCAAATTTGTAAAAAATATTACATTCCATAAATATTGAGTATTTTTTACTAATATACACCCATGGATCTATTACCACGTTCACTGCCGCAAAAAGAAAGAATTTTCAAATTTCTTCTTAAAAGTCGCTTGCCACCAGAAATTCTGAAAGGTAAATTCCGCTTTACTAATACAGCGAAATTTCTGCCGATAAATAAGGCATTTTTTTTTTTTTTTAAATAACTGTGAGACAGTAAAAAATTAAATCCACGAATATTAAAGCTACGAGTATTCTCGTTGCGTGGAAGTCAACGTGTTAATAAAGAGTAACTGGCATATTCTTAAAATATTGAAGCTTCAACTGTAACCACTTTCGCAGGGTTTGATTACCTCTGAGTCACCACCTTGAACTTCCACCTTGAAATTTAAATAGAAATTTTCTCCTTATTTAAGTGCCCTTTTAACAAAGGATTTCGGTCAAAAATAATGGTAAAAACAGTTATTCATTTATGCTGGTAGAATTTTACTTCAGCGGTTGTCAGGCCCTGCTTTTCCGCCATATTGTGACAACCGAGACAACTCCCTCTCAGTGTCAATTAATTATGAATCAGAATCAAGGATTATAATACATGGTCAAACTGACGCACACAAAAAAATAGAATTTTAATCATATTTGTGAGAGAAATTTTGAGTGAACGGTGTATTTGATTTAACAGTTGAATTACTCGGTGGCAGTTATAAATACCGTCAGTACACTGGGTGTTGGAGAAAAACTTCAGTTTACTTGTCGTCTGTATAGTTATCCATCGTTTTCATCTGCTTTAAAATGTAATTACTAAAATGTAGTGTAGTAATGATTTCCCTGGTATTTCTTTTCTGTTTCATTGTTATTTTTTATAGGAATTAAAAAAAGTTGTGGCACCGGCTCATTTTTGCTATGCTAGAAATGGCATATGTAAATTCATATATTGCATATGTGGAGATGCGAGAGAACATGCTGTTCCTGGAATATAGACGTCGCATAACTAAAGGATTGCTAACAAGTTCGAGTCTAAAAAAAAAAAAAAATAGTTTTTTTTAACCCTTTCAGGAGCAGAGCATTTTCAATTCTATAGTGTTGAAATAAATGATTGGCACCGGAATTTGCCAAACGATTTATTTGTAAATAAGAAAAAAAAAAGGCCTGTATTTCACATACGTGATAAATCGAAAATATTTTCTGGTGCCATTTGAAATACCTTGTGGGTTTTCTGTTACGATATTGTAGCCATAGTGTAATAACGGTACTTTAAACTACCACTTTAATTAATGACCTCTAAATAATTAAATTTCTCACGGGTGAGCATATTTTTTTTTATGTTTATCCTATAATTGTCACTGTAGTATCTGAACAAAATATTACATGAAAAAAATTGCAATAGATAAAGGATTAAAATAATTTCTGCTGATTTGAATGCATAATGTAAAAACTGACATTTGAAGAATAATGCACTTCACTGATATATCTGCATCAACATCAAATAGTAAATGTTTATCTTCAAAACCCACTCAAGGAAGATAATGGAAGTGGAATATTATTCAAGTATTTTCCTTAGCTCTAAATTCTACAGGCTCAAAATCGATTAAAGGTAAATGTGAAATGTTTTTTAAGTTAAATCGAAACGTATATTTTGAAAAACAAAAGAAAATTATAAATATAGAGAATACCGAGGCGCACGCGCAGCTTTAAGAAAACACGTTCTGTTATCTTAGAATATTAAAGCTTGTGTAAACGGATTGTATGACATAGTGTAGTTTGAAAGAAACCTAGTTTAAAAATGAGAACATTACACTACTTTTTTATTATAATAAGTCTTTTATTTTAATTAGGAAAGGAATGTATGCTCTTATCAGTTCTAACTACTAATAAGCACTTAAAATATACAGAAATGCAAACTACTATATAAAATTAAATTATAGCGTTGCTTATTCACAATAAAAATCATTGACATACAGTTAAATAATGCGTACATTTTCAGTAATGCATCTGACTTTGTTTAAACCATAACCGTTCGCATTAAATTACGGTTTAAAAATTCAAATTGCTTATTGGCACCACTTTTTCGAAAAAGATATGTTCACCTTATTTAATTTCCGTTAAAATTATACCGAAATTAAGCCAATTACATTATTTTATAAAACTGGTGGGAATCAAACAATATGAAGAAAAGACACAGCCCGTGAATATCGCAGGAGCGACAATTAATGGCTTAATCTACTGAGACCGAGGCAAAATATAATGCATATATTTTTTAATATGGTTTTATTCAACAAATAGGCATCAAAAATGAAGTTTTTAAAGAAATTAATAAATTTCGATTTTTTTATTTTGTTTTACAGCACATCCATCTAAATGGATGTTCAGGCCACGACTCACTTTAAAATATTTTTAAAAAATGCTAAAAGTATGGGAAAGAATAGAGTTTATTATAAAGAACATAAGGCAAGTATTAACATCTGATATTAAAATTGTAAAAGAAATAGTTTAAACAAATTAAAATAACATAAAAACAAAACTTACCAGAAAGACGTAGGATTCCAACTTGACTCATTTATTACGCCATTTTGTAAAAAAAGTAGTTACCATTGCCAAAATCCAAAAGCTTAACGTTGATTTTTGATTTATACATTACCATGCCAAACTGTGTTTAGATTGCTACTATGAAATTTAACTTAATAGAAGGAGAAATCAAAGCATCCATTTAAATGGATGCCAGGTCTCAGGAGGTTAATTCAGAAATTAATAAAGCTATCAACGATTTGTTGTGGTTCTTTACTGTTTTTTCATACATTTTTGACTGTATACTTTATAAATAACTGAATGTTCATGTTTGTAAGTAACAAACATCTTCTTTTCTAAACAACTCAAAATTTGCGATAACAGACATGGCATTTGTAACGTAGGTTGCTAATGTTTTTCATATTACTGATGTATATTTCTTGTTCTTCAAAGAATTCCCCCAAAATATGTACCTTCACACATGAAGGTATAATTTATTTTAATGAAAATAGTAACTTAAGTATGATAAATGTATACATCTTCTATAGCTGAATATTTGTATGCATTTGAGTGCATGTATATCGCTGCAGATACTTTATTACATTGAACATACTTAACCCTCTCGCTGCGTAAGTAATTCTTCGTAATGAGCGTCTTTTACAGAATTTTTAATGTTTTATCGCCGGTTTTTTAAAGCAGAAATTTTTGACTATCGTAATCGGGAAAATGGCCTGATTAAATCAGACAAAGTTTTCTCTAAAAAATAACTGGTTGGATTAACCAAATAGTATTAATTAGACCGGAAAATGCATGCCTGACTATATCTCGGGTTGCGCAGCGAGAGGCTTAAGGGGTCTCAAGACTCTTAACCATAGCTGTCAACCTTTACGCTTATTTGCTACCACTAAAATTTAACAGAGATTTTCAGCTTGTTTATTTGTAAGATTTCGACGGTTAAACAAGGCAACAGCTGTTATAAAATTTTAGTGGTAGGAAGAAAGCGTAAACTTTGGCAGGTATGCCTAGCTCATTAAGCCTTTAATTCTCGCTCCTGTGATATTCACGGGCTGTGTCAGATTATTCAAATTATTCAGATTTGTTTGAGTCCCACCAGTTTTATAGAATAGTGTAATAGGCTTTATTGTGGTATCATTTTACCTGTCATTTAAATAAGGTGAACATTTCTTTTTCAAAAAAGTGGTGCCAATAAGCAATTTGAATTTTCAAAACCGTAATTTAATGCGACCGTTAAGGGGTTAAAGCCAGTTGGCAAGAAAACTTAACACGTAAGCCGAACAAAACTTTTAAATTTCTATACCAGTATTTTAGTTTGGAAATTTTCACATTATCTAATCTCAAATTTTGAGCAATTAAACAATTCAAAATTACAATGTGTAAAAAACTCGTGCTGAAGATTTAAAAGATGTATAAAAGAAGCTCGTCCTTAATGGGTTAAAGCTACGAAATTTTGGATTTTTTTTATCTCTTTTAGATGTTAAAATTCTATCATTTTTTTTATATAATTATTTCCTTGAAATTCCCATTAGAACAGGAGTTATGGCTTTTAGAATTACACCCGCTCAATGGCTGAAGCGGCATTTCCGAAACTTTGAAGTAATTTTTCTCCAAAAGACTTTTTTGGACGCAACGCGCAGGATATTTCAAAAACTTCAAAAAATTGCTTCATGAAATTTTCAAAACATATGTTTCATTTTAGACGGTATAAATGGAGTCTAAAATTTCATTTTTACTGTTAAAAAAATAGTTTTTTAGGTGATTATACTGTTGAAACTTTCAAAATTTTGTATTAACTAAATACTAATTTGAATTAAAAATATAAAAATGCTTTAAATACAAACTTACTTAGGTTCAGGATAATTATCACAGTCGAAGTATAAATAGGCACAAAAAATTTCAGTCTAGTTTCAAAATTTATTTGTTCATCCTGCGCGTAAGCTGTTATGCCAATTTTCTGCTCGACAAATATCTTACAGTTTGGAGCACCCTATAAATACTAATTCTGCATTTTGCACCTTTTTAAATACATGAAATTAAAGAAGATACTTATAACTTTTATCCTAATAGAAATTGTGTTTTTCAATCTCATAACTTTTAAGATATTAAATGTTGAAAATGGTGCTTTTTTTTCATTTTTTTCCAATTTTAAGAGTCCTGGGACGCCTTAATTTGAATCGCTTATTAACACTATACAGGCCACAAACAGTGTTGCCATGTATGGCAGATTTTTATTCAGTAATTTCGAGTTAATACCAGAAACTTTTAATACAATTTTTGCTTTACTATCTAATAATTAATATCTAATATTTTAAAATAACTAAACTGTCTAGTATACGGAGAATTTAGAATTTTGTAACGGTAGTTTTATAAATGACGCATAAATGCATCCAGAGGCCTATATAGTGTTGATGTAAATTGAACCTTTCTTACTTGGTCCTGCCTTACTAGTAAATGTGGATATGTTTTATAATTTCACACATCTACTAGCGATCAGTGATGCATTAACCCTTTGCAATTAAACAACTTCGAGTTGAAAATTGTTTACTGAATTGTAAGAAAATATGATTTGAACCCTTTGAGCTCTGGTGGTTGAATTTCTTCCCACTTAATTTTAATCCCCAAATGTCACAAAATGTTACGGAATAAGCGACCAAATTTCTTTGAAAAGAGTTTAATGCCTTTTTTCGTGTATGCTTTACACCGAATTTTTGTTTTCAAAATACAGGTGCCAATGTGACATTTGCGAATTTTGAAGAAATTCCCCTTACAGAGCTCAAAGGGTTAAGCATATGAAAAATAATTAAAAAAATAACAAAAATGTTATTGACAAAAAAGTGCATTTTCTATATCAGCAATAAACATAAAACTGCATATTTGTTGTTCATTTTGTTCACTTTCTAATACAAAAACGCAAAGAATGCTTACTAAACATTATAAAAATGTATTTTGGAGGCCTTCAGACTTTTAATTTTACAAAATTTATTAAGTTCATTTCACCAATAATGATGCAAAAATGCTCAAATAATAAATAAAAATTTCTTATGAAAAATGAACTTAATATCTCTGTCTGTCGAAATTTCTATGAGGAATTTATATTAAGTGCTGTGTTACCGCAAGTTGAAAGATAACAGCAATAACTATTTTTTTTTTTTTTTAACCATTTGGAAAAATGGTTATTGTTCTCGTCAGGATGGGAAATGAAAAGCATATCTGAAGATTTTTATTGGTTTAATCCGCATTTTATTCGTGTTTTGATTAGTCGTCTACAGTAACCTATATTTCCCTTTACTTTCAACAGAGGTGGACAACAGAGTGTTTCCACTATGACAAAAAAGTAATAAAAACTACAAAAAAAATAAATAACTCAGAAACAAATTGAGATACAGCTTTCAAAGAAATTGCATTTAAAAGCACATTTTTTTCTCTATACGATGATATAAAAAGTAATAGTATGGGATGTTTAGAAGTTTAAGAAATAAATTTCATTTAAAATTGGCCGTCAGATTTCTTGGAAATCTAACGATGGAAAAGCCTTTTCCCGAACAGCCGAATAAATACTTGGATAATACTTAAGTTTCAGGTGGATAATACGTACGAGTCGCAGGCGATTTTCGTCGCTTGGAATTTTTACGTGTAATAACACTATTAATGTTTAATTCATGGCGTACGTAATGTATGACCAACTCCATGCGAGGTTTTATGTCTTAAATTTTTGTCTTCGAAAAAATCATTTTTCAAATGGTCGTTGTAATTTGATAAATTGCTTTTATTTATTTATTTATTTATTTATTTTAAGCATAATGTATATGTAAGGTTGAATTTTGGTTATATTTCAGATATGCAACTCGGTGATACAAAGGGTTAAAGCTGGAGATCAAACATTTTAACATTTTATATTGTATTACAAAGTTATCTTTACATGTAGCACGTCGTGTCAAATTAAATCTTGAATGATCTACACGTTTATAACACGTTCACGTTTTCTCACTATCTGTCATAACTTTGGAGATGGGGTCATTATCGGTATAAAATGCTTAATAGATGCACTGCATTTACTTTCATATAATACAAAATAGTCTTTTTACCATGGATAGATACTTTTTCCTCATTTCTAGCTGCATCCGTTTAAGAGATTTTAATGATAAGAGGATTTTCTTTTGCATTCCGTATATTTGTGGTAAAGGCCGCAACAGATATAAAATCATTTATAAAAAATAAAGTTAACCCCTTGAGGGGCAAGCAATTAAGTTTGTAAAACGCTGATATCCAACCGGAATCTTTGAAAAATTCTATTTCAAAATAAGTAAAAGCAATTTTACGGCTTTTTTCCACCAAAATTAGAAAAGTAAAATGTAATAAATCGTAGGTGGTATATAATATATACCGCTGCCCGTCAAGGGGATAAGGATTTACAAAATATTTCTATTTATAAATTTATTGACCAAAATTCCATATCACCTAAATTCAAAATTTCAAATTCAGCACTAGTAACAATCCTAAATAATAATAAAAGTGTAATTTTTTTTATAATTATCTTTCTACTGTACTTCCTTCTGATTACCTGTGTATAAGAATCGTGCTCTTAGAAAACGCGATCTATAAATATGAGTTTAAATGCGTATGCCCAGAGATATCATGAATAATATAAATATTTATAATACTCTTGGGTGCAGTAAGTTTTCTTGCATTCCATTTACGTAAACAGAATTTTAAAAAGCGTTCTATGATTTATTTTCAGTCTGAATGAACAAGAAATAGAAGCACTCGTGTGTATGTGTGTGCTGTGAGTTTGACTTCTTTCCTAGTAATTTTTCACAAATATGTTGTAATATGTATAGTATATATTTTATATTTAGTATCTGTTATTATTTTAGATTAATTTTGGAAAACACGTCTTTAATAAAAGTATGTTATAATATTTCAAAATACAGGGTGGTTATAATTAAACTTCCCCTATAAACAGTATCCTATAGCGCAAACAGGTGGACGGAATTCCGAAAAAAAAATTAGTTCCAAAATGTCCACCAGAGGCCGCTTTTCCCGGAAGAAATATTAAATTTAACACAATAAACAGCCAAAACAGAATCCGGAATTGTCAATAAATGTTGATATTGTTTCTGGATTCTGTTTTGGCTATTTATTATGTTAAATTTAATGTTTTTCCGGAAAAGGCGCTTCCTGGTGGACATTTTGGATTTTTTTTTTTTTTTTAGAAATTCCGTGAGCGCATCTCGTCTATAGTCTAGATACCAAATATCATTGCATTCCGTTCACCCGTTTGCGCTGTAGGATGCTGTTTATAGGGGAAGTTTAATTGTAAACCACACTGTATATTGATTTTAACTAACCTATTGAGACATTTACATGTTTTCGTTCAAACCGCAATCGAATATTTTCAATTAAATTATGGTTATGTTATATTTGTACAAATTTACTTAACAATTCATTCTAAAAATGTTCCCATAACCGTAATAAATATTACATTTTCATATTCAATTTAGTGTAAACATATATTCACAAACTGGAATTTGTTTCCATAATATAGGGATGGTGGACCTGTGGCCCGCGGGCCAAAAGTGGTCCGCCATGGGTTAACTTGTGGCCCGCGATCACAATTTATACAATTTCTTCGTTTTTTTATATACAATTTCGTCAATTTATAGCTGGAAATATTGCAAATTTTGTCCATATGTCGCAGGAAAAAATCGTGAATTTCGTCAATTTACCTCGGGAAGAAATTGCAAATTTCATCAGAGCCTATTAAGAATCGCAAATTTCGTTGATCTAGTTCAGAAAAATCGCGAATTTTATCGATGAGTCGCAGTAAAATCTCAAATTCCGGTAATCGATTAGAGAAAAATCGCGAGTTTTATCAGGTTGTCGCGAGAAAAAAAATCGCGAATTTCGACAATTTCCCGCTGAAAAAATTACAAATTTCGTCAGATTCAGTTAAAAATCATGAATTTCGTTGATCGGATGCGTTAAAAATCGCGAATTTTGACGAATATGGGATCATTGTTCGGTTGAGGAAAATTCGCGAGTTTTCTGAGTTAAGGGTGAGAAAAAAATCGGAATTTTGTCAATTTGTGGCAGGAAAAATTACAGATTTCGTCAGAGTCAGTTAAGCATCGCAAATTTTGTTTATCGGGCGTTGAAAATTTTCGAATTTTGTTGATCGCGAGAGGAAAAATCGCAAATTTTTTTGATTCGGTGCGGAAAAATTGCTAATTTTGTTGATGAGCTGCGGAAAAATTTCAAACTTTCTTGATCAGCTGCGGAAAAATCGTGAGTTTCACCAGCTTATTGCGAGAAAAAAATCGCAAATTTCGTCAATTCGCCGCGAGAAATTTTTAAAAATTCGTCAGAGTCGGGTAAAAATCCCGAATTTCGTTAATCGGACACAGAAAAATTGCGAATTTTGTCAATGAGGTACGAAAATTGCAAATTTCGTTGATGGGCTGGGATCGCGATTTTATCAATTTATCGCGAGAAAAAAATCATGAATATTTTCAATCTGTCGCGGAAAAAAACTCCACGAATTTCGACAACTGATAGTAAAAAATTACAAATTTTGTCAATTGGACGCAAAAATATTGCGAAAACTGTTAATCGCTCGTGAAAAAAAATCGTAAATTTCTCAAAAATTCGCGAATTTCGTGAATAGCTCTTGAAAAAAAAATTGCAAATTTTATGTGTCAGTCCAAACTATATCATGAAATAGAAATCCATTGGTCGCAGGAAAAAATCGCAAATTTCATCGATTGTGCGCGTAAAAGATATCGCGACTTTCGCCAAATTATTGCTCGAAAAAAATCGCAAATTACATCAATGTCTATCGGGAAAAAATCAGGTTCCGTTCATTGGTCGTTGGGAAAAAAATTGCAAATATTGTCAATCCGTCACTTAAAACATCGCAAAATTCCCCAATCACTCATGATAAAAAATCGCGAATTTTGTCAATCTTTCCTGGAAAAACCTTCCAAATTTCGAAGATCGATCGCAGAACAAAAAAAGGCGCGAAATAATTCGATCGGGGGCGATAAAAATCGCAATTTTCGTTGATCCATTGTGGAAAAAAATCGCGAATTTTGAAAATTTATCTCAGGTATCGCAAATTGATTGTTTGAAAATATTGCAAATTTTGCAAAAAAAAAAATAACGATTTTTTTTTATATAATTTTCAATAACGTTCAACTATTTAGATTTTTTTTCCCTTCTTCAAGTTACCATTTATCAAGAAGGAACCGTTAGTCTTCAAAAAATGTTGTATAGTTATTCATACAGTAGCGAAGAAGCCGTGCATTCCTGCATAAAATTAATTATTTCCGCTTGTTTGTTTTTGTTACAGACAAAAAATAATTATTCTTCAAGAATAAAGACTTATTACCCCCCCACCCCCTATCTCCCCAATATTTAATTTTCTCTGTGGTACTTATGTGGCCCTCGACAATCCAAACGTTTTTGTAAGTGGCCCTTCTCTTAAAAAGGTTGTGCACCCCTACCATAATATAATAAAAAGTAAACACTTTAAAAAAAAGAGTTTAAAACATTTCGTCAGTACCATATCAAACTATCCAATATGAAAGCAGTGTTGCCAGTGGACTACTTATTTAAAATTCAGATTTCTTGATTGGCAACACTTTTCTGAAATTGTAAAATTACCATCGTTTTCGTCTTATTTAATATGTCATTAAGTAAAGCGAATTTTAATATTTCAAAACAGTGGTGCCAATCAATAAAACAGAATTTAAAAAAAAAGTATCCCACTGACACTGATATTGGATAGTTTGACATGGTACCGACAATTTGTATGTCACTTTCTTACACAAGCAATGCAGTTTAATCAAACAAATTTCGTGTGTAGGGTCAGCTTACAATTTCGGCAAACATTAAACTCATACTTGAAAAAATTAGTTTTCGCTAGATTTGCACGTGTAATTCTGAGATTACGCAAATATTATTTTTCGAAATTGGTGTCAGAGTTTTAGGAATTAACCCTTTAGCTGCGTAATTGTTTTATCAAAATATCTTCAAAATTTGCGTATGGGGCTGTTCAAATATTACGTAAGCATGTTTTTGACTATTTTTGACACCCCCTCCCCCCTTGTCAGCAAAAATAAGCAAATCGCGAACCCCCCCTTAATAATTACGTAAGAAAATTGGACCCCCCCCCTACTTAAAAAAATTAGGACACAATACAAATTAAAAAACTCTACTCGACTAATATAACTACTAAATAATAATAAACGCTTGTTTTATTTCTTTACAATTCTATTTAAGAAAATTTCTTAGATCACAATTTTAGAACTTAACCATTTGAAAAATTTAAATTTGAACATGACAATATCTATCCCGATGCTGACCACGGCTGCTCAAGCCATTTTTCCATATCTGTTATGATATTGGTTTCCAGTTTTACTTGATTATCTTCATCGCTTACTGTTCGGATACAATCTTTATCAACTTCATCTTCATTGATCCACTCAACATCTTCCATATCTTCCACGAATCTTACGAAGCGCATAAGTTCATTTGCTCGACGAGCAGCAATTCTCAATGGTCGTATAAGGCAGTCCTTCTCGCTTTTTTCACTCTGTTGAATTTTTTTGTGTCTGTTTGCTGATTTCTGAGATGCATGATATTGACCACAACTTCCACAAGTTCTTGCGGATAATTGCGTGAACTTTATGGAAGAGCAAAAATAATCATACAGCATCTTTAAAAATCCCTTTTCTGTAATATTCAGATTTAAGGCCAGACGGAGACTGTGGCGATAATTATATGATGTGTTGTGATCGTAAAAGTGTTAAGTACTCGTTGCGAAGGTCTTTTAAGAACTTACTATTGATCGTTAAAGAAATAATAAAACTGGAAACGTCTTACTTGAAATGTAGACAATGAAGAGGCAATTTGATGAAAACAAATAATATTCTTTATTCCATACGTTAGTTGAATAGAAGGTTATGAAATTCTTGCTTCTGGTCACCATTTTAAATAAAAGGACTGAATCTTTTAAGAAGAGAAAAATAACGGCCAACATGGAATAAATCCATGGGATTCCTTTTAATGAGAGCAGCACAACTTTTAAGGATTAAACTTTGAGAAAGAACAAATCCACATAACAAAAATATGACCCATAGTACGGCAAACTTTTTCGGTCAAAAAGAGCGGCACGGCATTCGAACGGCCGGCCAGCGGGCTGGCGCTCCGCTAAAACTACGTTAAAAGACTACATCTTTTGCAGACAACATCAAACCAAATTCTGAATTTAAAATTAACGAGTTTTAGTATTTAAATGATGAATACGGGGTTGACAAAGTAATTAAAAGGCAGAATTTAAATTGATTAGCTAAATTAACATTTACGGGAAATTAATGAGAAACGAATTACAAGCTACAGAATTAAAAATGTTTTCACTGATTGGAAAACGAAACCAAACGATATTCTCCTGTCAGCGATCAGCGTCAAAAGAGGGCGGCGCATAATTCCAATGACGTCATCATAATCAAATCGACTCCGACGAAACGAGAGCTCCAAGATATACTCCTAAAATACGGAGTGCGCATGCGCAAGCTGCCGATCCGCTCCCAACGCAGATATGAATATCGGCGGTGAAAAATGAACTTGCTTTACGGTGAGAGATAAAAGCGTCAACATCACGGCGTAAAGATTGGGTTCAAATGGACATCGATGCAAAAAAAAATAGCTGAAAGGAAATAAAAATAAACCAAATTTAAATACTGTGAGAAGTATTCTCACAGAGACTTAAATATATAAATTCCCCCTCTTCACTTGTAATGATGTCATTTGACGATTGTATCATTTTAATTGGAGGAGGAATGAATCGTCCTTTTAATATACGAAATAATCCACTACGTGCAGGAGAGCAACAATTCTTTTTTTCGCATTTTACAATTTGCAGCAAGTATTGACTTTCTTGTACGAGCTTCGAATACCAATCCAAGTCATAACCAAGAGACTCTAGTTTGCCTGAATCAACATATGTGGCAGTAACGGGATAACTGTCAATGTTTAATGAGTTCCAGATATCTGCCATCTGTGAGAGTTTTACCAGCATATGCTAAGTTATTTTGCTCCATTTCTTCATCAGTAGTGCGACCGTTCTCATCGAGATGGGAACCATAATGGTTATGAGGGTGTATAAGACAAGACAGTTCTCGACTGAGTGGTGTCATTCGCCTTTCTACTCAATTATATGCACTTCTTCCAGGAGCATTGCACGATATGAAAATTCCATCCAAATCATGCTTTTTGAAATGGTTAATAGCAAACGATATAATTTTCTGGTAGCGGGGATTCTCGTCTGGATCTCCATCAACCGTAACTATGATTACAGGTTTGATGAAACCCTCTTCTGTTTTCACTAATTTTTCAAAATCTTTGAGTATTAATAGAATTTCAAAATCCTGAGCATGAGTATTTGGTGTGGAAGAACTGTGTTTCCCACTTCTTATAGTTATTAACGTTGGACCAGAATAACCTATGTATGGCTTTACTTTGACCTGCCATACCAGGAGCAATCACAATACCAGCGTAAACATATGGGATAAGTTTGCGGCGTTCAGCGATGACTCAGTCGTGATCGCTTAAGGATACACGATACTCCATATGCATCAGTATCAGAGCCTGTTTATTGGCTGCTGTAATTCCCAAAGGTAGGCGCGCTTTGTCATCATGTGAAAGAAGAAACACTTGCCTGTGTCCAAAAATTGAAGCTAAAGTTTCTAAATAATGGATGGATATTACTGCAAATTGGGTATCAATGTGAGATCGGTGATAATCAGCCAGAATCCAAGAAAGTTTTATCGGCACTGTGGTGACATGTCTTCGACATTCAATGGTTGAGGAATTTTTTGGAAGCAAACGAAGATATGTTCTACTCCTGCTTATTGCAAAACCAACCTTTTTCAGTTTGCAGTCAAGTCATCGAGAGTTTTGACACTTCGGACTTGTTTCTTCTTTTTGCATCTGCAGCGCTTCCAATAATAGCTATTGCTTTAAGTAACAATGGTTGTTTAAACTTGGTCTTCCTACTGATTCCCTCAAAGCTATTTTTTTTTTTTATGTCTGGATTATCATGGCAGATTTCTCCAAGCTTTGTTCATTTGGTGGTTCGATGTTTTCTTTGGTATTCAGCATTTTGTCGTTTCCTTTTTAAGGATTGTTTTTCCTTTTTCGAGATTACTGGAAACCTTATTTATCTGTTTTTGAATTTGAGATACATTGGTTTCAATTCAATTGGGTTACATTTCATTTTTAGTAAGGTTCAAAATTTGAAAACAGTTAGAAGATTATCTGCTACAAAACTAACATATTTTTTAATTTTTTCCCCCATGGATGCATTACTTTTTGAGTTATTTGAAAAGAAAAAATAAGGCTTAGCTTGGCTACGCCATATTTAAAAAGTAATAACTCGTTTTTTGACGTTCTTTTGGTCTTTATTTATTCCCATACTGACCATGTTTTGACAAGGCTACACGGTCATTTTATCTTATCTATCTTTTTTCCAAGTAATTATGTAATCTTAAAGTTATGATAAAATATATTTAAAATTTTAAGAATAAATTGATTATAATTACCTTTATAAAATAATCAAGAAAGACTGATCTCTTTTTGGTTGCCTTACGCAGTTCGTCCTCAATTCTTTTTAGCACCAATACCTCTAACTCTTTGTCAGTTTTAGAAGACTTTTTGTACTGCCGCCACACATCATTAGTTTTACATTGGATATCCTTCAAAGGTTTATCTGATGCAGACTTTTTGAAACTTTCAAAAAGTTTTTTTATACAAGATTTCTCGAAATGAAGACATATTTCTGATTTTATTTATTTTAAACACCACTACACTGCAGTACTGAGAGGTAGAGGTCTGCACAGGCCGAAATTTCCAGGCCCGGGCCCGGCCCGACTCATAGAGAAAAAATTCGGCCCGGCCCGTACAAAAAATTATTGGCCCGGCCCGATAAAAAAGTTAAAAGTTCGGCCCGACTCGGAAAAAAAGTTAAAATCTCGGCCCTGCCCCATTGAATTTCTACAAAACATTGATTTTTATGTCGATTTGGTTAATGATTTGTCTCGTACGAGGAGTTCTGGCCAAAAATATGCCTTAACTATTTTTTTATGTTTATAATCTTCATTTTTATAGAAGTGGCGCAGGCTGCGACATTTATTTTTTTAATCAATCTCCATTTCTTGTATGTAAACGCTATCATTAATATCGTTAATCCATATTCCATGTATTGAAGTGCTAAAAATCTGAAAAATGCTATGCAGTAAAATCTTTTAAAACGGAATTGCATAAAAAAGAAAAAAAATCCGTTATAGACAAGTGCCCTTCTTAGCAAGTTGTAAATGTATTATATATCCTATTCTTACGTATTAGTATATTAATTTTCTATGGATCAACACGTTTTCCAGTTTATAACAGGATTTCGCCATAGACAGGCTCCTTCTCACATGTTTTCTTATATTTTCATTTAGCTATATTTTAATAAGCGTAGAAATCTACTATTCTTTAAAAAAGAATAAATTTGAATGTTTAATTGTAGAATAATAGCGATTTAAAAATGTGTATATTTTTTTCAAAATTTTTTGAGCCTGACCTAATTTTACTGGCCTTTGAACGGATCAGGCCACGCCGAGACAATGATTTCCATACGGGCTGCTTCAAAACTAGGACTTAAAATTTTGGGCCTTGAAGATTTGGAATGAAACCAGTCCCGGCTCTGTACAGAAAAAAATGGGCCCGGCCCGATCCCCCAGGAAAAAAGTAAGGCCCGAACCCGGCAAGGCCCGTAAAGAGTAGTAACTAAGCCCGGCCCGCCCCGAGTGCCGTGAATGAAAATATGCCCGCGCCCGGCCCGTGCAGATCTCTACTGAGAGGTTTTCAAAACTCACGAGACACCAGACAGTAGAGCAGTCGGTCACTATGGTTATGGGGTTCAACCACTTGACAGAGGAGGGGTGGAAACAAAAAAGATGGAATTTTACTTACGTTTTGGAAGCTTTCCCGTAAAACTCATATTGTCACAATACATCATATCGCATCGGTCCATTCAATTCTATTCTATTCTATTCTCACAATTAGAAATAGTAGTAAGTTCTCAGAGATAATAAGCCCTCATGCATCAAACATGAACACTCACCTCTAGATAAAATAGATTGTTTATGTTTTCCTTGTGCGGTCAAAATAGCTGACATCAGAACTTCAAGTTTATATTCTTTTGCTGTTTCTTTCTTTCAATTTGAAATTTTATAATTTTTTTTTTTTTTTTTTTTTTTTTTTTTTTTTTACAAGTTAGAGATTCTGAAAATGTCTTACGTAAGCATCATTCAACCCCCCCCTCCCCCCTTGTCAGCAAAAATAAGCAAATCGCTAACCCCCTCCCCCCCCTTAGGTGCTTACGTAATATTTGAACGGCCCCTATTAAACTCTTTCCCGACGAGCGTCTTTTAAGAATTTTTATTCTTTTTTCACCGGTTTTTCAAAACAAAGATTTTCGTCTGATTTAATCGGAAAATTTCGCCGATTAGATAAAGCAAAATTTACAAAAAAAAAAAAAAAAAAAAAAAAACTGTTGGCAATGATAAAGGAGGGTTAATTAGACGAAAAATGCATCCCCGATGAAATCTTAGGTTGCACAAATTTTGCTCTTTTACGTTGCCCGATAAACTCTCGGGTTGCGCAGCAAGAGGGTTAATCAGTCCCTATTCATGTGACGTGATACACTGGTCTGTAATCGCTAAACTAGAAAATGAGTTTACTTTAAAATTCTCCAGACGATTAGGGGAATGAAAAGTGTTTAAAACATTTTTTCTCTGCTCTTTTAAATTTTGATTTAACATCATTCACTACTGATTCAAGGTCGGAACGATTTTCTAACAAAACTTCTCCATATAGCAGACCACCCAGGAATATCATAAAATAAAATTTCATAATCTCCGGACACAGACTAAGGGAATTTGAGAATCAGGATAGAAATTCAACACTACTTCCGAATGATATTTTTCATTATTTGTGACTGAAATTGTACTTTTAAATAACGTTTCTATTGCTTAAGGTGGCTATTGGATTAAGGTATCTATTGCTTAATGCGATGCTATTCTCTTTGTTTTTCATGACCTAATATTGATAATCAATTACAAAAATGCAGTAATCATTTACCTCTCTTTCTTTTTATGGGATTTATAAGTTTTTACAGTTAAACCTTCCCTATTTTTAAGGAAATATAGTTATACTAGAAAGGTAGCCCGTCAAAAATGACGGAAATTTAGATATAATGATATATACAACTCATGTGCAAGAATATGAGTTTTCTCGCTTGTTCCGCAGTAATAGATGAAAATAACACATTTTAAGAACGAAACACATTTATGAAAAACTGTGTACAGTAGAAGACCACTAATCTGCACAGTTTGGTTCCAAGTGTTATGCAGATTTGAGGCTTTTTGCGGTCATGTCTATTCAATCTTTGTTTACATTTTTTTAATTCATTCATTGGACAATTTAGATTGTTGAGCCTTAAAAATAAATAAATAACACACTTGAAGTAAGGTTAAAAACTATTAAATTATCGTATACGATTTCATGAAATGGTATTATATGGTATTATATGTGTGTGCTTCACGATCTTGGTTAAGAAGTTGGCGAAATTGGCTGCAACTTGTCATAATCCTAATAGTGTGGGCCGCTATAACAAAAAAGTAACCAGTTTTTAGTAAAATTTCTGATATAAAGTAGCTTTCAAAAACTTGTGTAAAATTGCAGGCCGTTCTCGTGTTATGTCCGTCCTAGGAATAATATTTCTAACACTGAAGATTTTCCATGTATATATGGAATTTAGAAAAGCTTCTCCAAAAGAAAGGTCCTGAAATGACATTGTAATTCCTCTAACTTCAAAGTTTAATCGGGCCCTGATGTTGAGTACTGAAATCTAATAAATACAGTTATTTTGAACATTACAACAGAATTAAACAGTTAAACTTATTTAACTTAAACTCGCTGTTACTTCCCGATGTTATTTTTTAGTATTAAGAAAGAAAATTATTTAAAATTTTCAAATCATGCATTTATGATTTTTTTCCGTCTTTAATAACTAAATAATGAAAAAATAGGCTTTTGTTCTGAGCTCATAAATATGACAATAAAATAATGTAACTAAGAGACATTGCAAAATTAAATCTTTGTGATTACAAACCATAAAAAACGATACCGCCACCATTTTACCTACTATGACGTCATTAGAATATTGCCCATTGATTGTTGGAGAACTTACTTTGTGAATGATTACCTCAGTGATTTAATATTTTTGACGTTTCACGATGAATGAATCACTTGTGTTTGTTTAGGTTTATGGAATGAGATATTAAGCTGTGAAACTAATTTCAATTGAAGTTATCCAAGGATATATGTATTTTTAATCGAAATTAAAAACAATGCTTTGATCTCGAAATAAAAAGTTTTAGTTTGTATAATTTGTTATTTCTGTTAATTATTTATTTAAGTACTTTTCCATTATAGCGCATTTTTAAGAAAAGCTTGGCGCGATTCGGGCATCAGAAATTGAGATATGTTGCGAAAATATATAAACAGCTACGAAAACAAATCTTATGAACTTTTATCTTTGTTTATATATGCACTTATATGCATAAAAAATCGTTTCTAAATATATATATATATTTTTATATACAAATTACGGCACAGATTTCAGATATGAACCGGGATACCTAACTGGCGTTATTTTGCCTACTATGGTAACCCGACTATTGTTTTTTATTTATTAATAAATTGTTTATTTACTTTTATTTTTTGTTTTTTAATTATATAAACTGTTTTGGGCACAGATGTCATATTCGCCCCATATTGGCGCAATTTGTTTCGGTTGGTAATTTGGCGAAAACAGCAACAGCATAAACAACATAGGTACAGATGTCATATTCGCCCCATATTGGCGCGATTTTTTTCGGTTGCCAATTTGGTGAAAACATCAACAGCATAAACAACATAATCCGGGTTACCACATCAAGCAAAATAACGACACTTTGGCGCAAGTTAAGTACCTGTTGCCTATATGATATTGGCGACAGAAAAAAATCGCGCCAATATGGGGCGAATATGACATCTGTTCCACAACATAATCCGGGTTACCACATCAAGCAAAATAACGACACTTTGGCGCCAGTTAAGTACCCGTTGCGTATATGACATTGGCGTCAGAAAAAAATCGCGCCAATATGGGGCGAATATGACATCTGTGCCCTGCTTTGTTCTATAGTTATTATTCAAACTTTTATTTATTTATAATTATTTCCTTTTCAAAATGATAGCAAATAATTGAAAAATATATAAGTAACTGGTATTCGAAAGCGAGATTTCTGCCAAATTGGCGTCATAGAAAAATCACGCCAACCCCCATGCGTATATGACATCTGCGCAAAATCGTGAATTGAAGCATTTGAAAAATAAAAGAAAACCCTTGTCGATACTAAAGTGAGCATTTAAAAATATAACAATTTAAAATTCCAGACTTTTACGAACTATTTCATCAAATCACAAATATATACTTAAAATAAAGCAATAAAATAAAACTCATATTAAACTGCTGGCATAAAATTACAAATATCTTTTAGCATTTCGAAATAATTGGCGCATTAGCATACATTTTGACATGGTGTCCGTATAACGGAAAAATATCGAGATTTGTTGTCAAATCATATAAACAGCTATGAAAACAAATTTGATGAGCGTTTTTGTTTGTTTTATATGTATATTATTGATGTTTTTATGTACAAATTACATCTGTTTCTGTATAAAATTAGAGAAACGGCTTTTTTATGTTAAATAAATCGTATAAATATCGAAAAAAATGCGTGTGTATATAAAATGAAACAGTGAATAGGTTCCCGGAAAATATGTTACCAAATTTTCCTTTTTCGCCAAGGCACCTATACTGGAAAAGTACCTAAAGCACATTAAAATCGCGCAGTTAGGAGCTCACACAGTACACCGTTGTCTATTGGCGGTTATTTTATTAGTAGCATCGGGAGGAAGATGTAAAGATGTACTTTAAATTCTCACCCATAGATTTCGAAAAAATATCTTAAAAGAGTGGAGTTTAAATTAAATTTCGGTGACCTCCATTATGAAAGATTAATGGTTTTAAATGGGAATTTCGCCAAATTAGCCAGCTATCGCCAAGTTGGCTAACATTTGGCGCTACTGTGGTAACCCTGCATTAATATTTTTCAACAATTACTCATTTCAATGAGGCGGTCCTACCGGAATAGTGAGGGACACACAGAGACTTGGATTTTATATAAATAGATAGAACTAGTCTAGGAAATCTAACTATTCGGATGTCAGTTCCTCTTTATTACTAGTCCCATGCCATGAACCGAAATATAAGCTTTAAATAGGATAATTTAATAAGGTGTATGTTTTAGTGCACTAGCAGCATTACCTAAATTAATGCAATTATACAGGTAGAATGCAGTTTAAAAGCATTGATTAATGATTATTACTATCAAGTATCATATTCATATACGGAATTAAGTTTTTGTCATGTTGAAAAAAATCATCTTTTTAGTGCTTAAAAAATACAGAGAGTATTACAGGGAGTTTCAAATGTGCACATGTTTTGCAAATATGAAAAATGCACTTGTTTTATTGAAAAAAATGTATATTACACACAGTTTCAAAATATGTGCACATATTTTGCAAACATGAAAACTGCACATATTTTATACAAAAAATGTACACAGTTTTTGAAAACAAAGAACTTATTTGTATGCCTAAAAATGCAGATAATTTGCACAAAAACTGAATACTTCTGAAATATTAAAAAATATTCACTTTATATGCACAAATTGTTCAAAAATTCAATGATTTTTGAAAAAAAAAAAAAAAAAAACAATATTTATCCAGTTGCTCCCTTTCTTAATTGAGATAGCGAAGTTTTAAAAGTATTCATAATGAAACTGTTTTGCTAACTGCAACTTTCTTTGCTAACCTTTTGCGGTCAAGTGTCGCCAAATAGCCACTCAAGCTTTATATAATATATATATATATATATATATATATATATATATATATATATATATATATATATATATATATATATATATGATTCTCTTGTTATATTCCCTTTGTACCACTTTATTTTTAAAGTATATCATTGAGAAAGTTTCTTTTGCACATGTTTATCAAGATTGCTTTATGTCTATTTTTTATATTTTTCTAATCTTTTAAGTTAAAAAAAAACTGTTACACCTTTTCTTCATATTATTATATAGGAAAAAGTGTGTCACCCTGATAAGTGCTATTTTGTGTGGTGTGACTTTTGCTGCCCCTTTTACGGCTTTTCCTGCCCTAGCTTGATGAGAGTTAATTCTGAACAAGTGCTAACTGTAATCTTTTTTTTTTTTTTTTTTTTTAATCAATTTTTGTCTTTTCTGTAGTAGTTCATGCAACTAAAACTATACCTTAACTTAATTATTCTTTACTTAGATTTAAAGGCTTAACTTTCTTTTCCCAATGACTCATTAAATATCAGTCGTTAAAACAACAGACTGGATGTTAAGCTGATCACTGTTAGGTAACCCCTCAATGCTATTCTACTGATCGGCACTGTTCAGTTGTCAAAGTAAAAGTAAAAATGTTTCTAAAGAAAAATAACGTGGTCCAAACCGTATAAATTCGTATAAGACATGCGGGGGACTGAGAGGAAAACTTCGACAGTTAAGGGTTAATATTATGCAACATAAAAAATTATTATATTCAAAGTAGACTTGCTTAACATTCAAAACCCGTGCATTTGAAACATCGTTGATCAAATAAATTAATGCCAACGAATTTATTCTGATATTAAATGATATTTATTGTGACTTGATTGGGAATATCGTTGACCAAATAAATTAATACTAACGAATTTATACTGATAATAATAATAACAAATGAAACATTCATTTTTATTGGATTAAAAATGTCGTTGAAAACAATAAATTAATTCTAACGAATTTATGCTGATATTAAAAGATCTGTATTGTGACTTGATTAGAAATATAGTTGACCAAATAAATTAATACTAACGAACTTTTACTGCTATTAAAAAATATTTACTGTGACTTGATTAAAAAATTACATTTTTTGTTAATTTGTAATAAAATTTCGCTTTAACTTTTTTTCTTTCTTTTTTACAAAATGGACTTATCAACGGCTCATATAGTGTCATACAATGTGGCCATAATTACACTGACAGTACACAGAGTGTTCTGAAGCGCAATCTAATTGAGAGATCGGCGCAAAATATTTTAAGAAGATTAAACAAGACGTGGGATGAAGGATTCCGCGGAAAATAATTAGTTACTAAAGTCACCGCTACGGGAATATGTGGCGCTTTGTAACAGAAAAGAAAGTTTTACAAAATGCAGATCAATACTAAAATCGTTAAATGTGCTAAATAAAAAGAAATTTTATTTTAATATGGATTCTGCATTTTTTAAAATTCTGTTTTCTGTTACACAGTGCCACATATTCATTTGCGGTGACTTTGGAAACTATTTTTTTTTTCGCGGAATCCTTCGTCCGCCGTCTTCTTACAATTTTGGCGTCATCCTCTGTGTTTGTATATTGCGCTACAGAACACTCCGAGTAGTGTCAATTTAATTATGGCTACCTTGTATATTCACTGAGTATTTGTGCAACAGTAAAATTTCCATTAAATTAGTTTAATATATATATATATATATATATATATATACAAAACATATATATATATATATATATTATTTTTAATGTTATGTTATTTTTAAATGAATGGTACTGAACAAAAAAGTTGTAAAATTCAAACACATGTTTTAAGTACTATCCACCAGACAAAAGCCTTTCCTGTTATCTTGATTCAGCTGTAAGTTTAGACTACTCTAGAATGTAAGAGAAATGCAATGTTATCTAAATATTTCCTTTACTTCAGTTCCTTCTTATTGCACATGAGTAAGAATTGATTAAAGTTATAGAAACACTCAATTGATGAATGTGAAGTTAAATATATACCTGAAATTTTCATGAATAAAATAACGAGTTATATTTTTCTGGAAGACAATACGAGTAGATATATATTTTTTGGTGTTTTATATAGAACGGGAAATTTGTGAATGCAATCTTGTTGGTTTTGTGATTGGGACACACAAACAGGGTTCGTACGCATCAGAGTATTCAGGGGATTCAGGGGATTTTAGGTCTTTTAGTACTAGAAATTTCCTAAAGTACTTGTCGCTATATCTGAAGATAGAATTATTTTAATTAAATAAGCTAAATATTACTTTACAAAAATTTTGGCAAAAGTGCTTGAAAGTGCTAGCAGAGTACGAACCGCGACAAAGAGCGTACGTTTCTTGTATTTTTTCATTTAGATTTTTTTCCTAAAATCAATATTATAAAACTATATACTTAGAAACCGTGTGTGTCATATATTTTGTCAAAATATCATCATCAATATTTTGTCATAATATAAATTACTTTTATTTTCAAACAAGAATGCTAAGTATCCAACGTTAATTTATAATGTACTAGCTGATCCGCCCGGCTTTGTCCAGGCCCATGATGAATGACCCTTAACCCTTTGAGGGAAGGTGGTATGTGTGTGAAATTACTTAATTTTAATTCCAAAACGCTACAAAGACACCAGAATTTTTGTAATAAAAAAAAAAAAAAGGTTTATCATATATGTGAAAAATAATTTCTTTTCTTTTCCTTATTTCAAAATAAATTTGTTTGTAAATTCCTGTGACTTTCACCCATTTCAACATTTTATCAATGGGAGTTTTTTGCCCCTGAAATGGTTAAATGAACCTCAAATTTGTATGATTTTATATCTTTAACTCGATTTTGTTTATTTTATATTTTTAAATTCAAAAATCACGAAAAAATATCGAATTGAAAGAATATGCTATTTAGTATTTTATTTTTGTGTATTTTTTACTTTTTGAGTCTATACGTATCAAAGCGAGCGAAACGCCGTAAAAACACTCAGGTTTTTAATGCAGGGTTCGTACGGGTGCTTGAATTTCATGACTAAGAAATTCTTTGGTACCAGTATTTTCTTATGGAAAATCTCTCCTGAAATAAGGCGAAATTTCGTCCGTTTAAACTAGATTTATTTTTCTATAAAAAAAATCTGATATTGGCCTTGAAAGTAACGGTACCCGTACGAACCCTGTAATGAGTTCGCCGAAATTTTCATACATTTTATTTTGTAAAAAGTATTTATACACGTTCGAACGTTTCCATATTTTGTAGGGTAATTAATTTTTTTCTATTCACATTCGAATGATCTAAAATGACTGTGTTAAAATACGGACGTTTTGTTACATTTAGCGTAGAAAAAATATTGTATCTGTGAGGCGCGAGGTCACGTGCGTTTCTGGGTATATTTGAAATGGTTAAAATTCATATTTTTTTTAAAGCGATTGCATCATTGATTAGATGAAGATTTCAGGTATAATAATATATTTTTGGCTTGTGGGTACGTCTAAAATTGCGCGCTGGGGATGTGAATCTGCGACGGAACAATCAGGCTTTTACAGATTTCGCCGAAATTTTCACACATTTTATTTTGTAAAAAATATTTCTATCCCTCCAAGTGTTTCAACATTTTTGTAGGTGATGTAAACCTGGTCTATTGAGATGCCCTAAAAAGATTGTGCTAGAATTCAGACGTTTTGATTCTGTTAGCGTAGAAAAAATATCGCATCCATAAGGCGTTAAGCGACCTGCGTTCACCGGTATATTTGAAAGAGTTAAAGCTGGTATTTAAAAAAAATGATTACACCATCGATTAGAAGAAGGTTGCTGCTTTAAAGGTATATTTTTGGTTTGTAAGTACCTTTAAAATTGCTTTCAGGAGAGGTGGTGCAATAAAGGGGAAAAACTGTTTTCCGGAAAACGACTTTTCTGAGCTTTTTTTTTTTTCAAAGAGTTAACTGCGATTTTTTTTTAATTGATTGCACCATTTGAGACATAAGTGTACGGTCTTTTGGAATATGTCTTTCAATTTTAACTGTACCGAGTTGTTTGTTCAATTTGGATTAAAACAAAACAGTAAAAATTGCAGATAACATACGAAAACGTTTCTTTGCTAGCGCCAGATGCGTAAACGAGTTTGTACGCATGCGCACGTGCTTTCCTTGACCGGAGATCCAATGTATGAGTGTGAGTTGCGATTGTTAATTAATAACGAATTATAATAATTTTAAAATTATAAGACTCGCGTGCAATAGGAGAGGTCTTCGACTATCGTCACAAAAAATTTCAGCTTCGTACGTTCCGTTGATTTCGCTAACCACCACAGAAACATACACACACAGACAGACAGAGCGAAATTTACTTTTATTAGTATACATTACATTCATGTAATTGCTGAAAAATGCAAATGCTTATTTGGAAATATAATAGACTTTATTGAAATATGTTTTTTCATTTTCAATCTACGGATATTGATCTGCAAAGCTACTATAGATGATAATAATAACAATAATTTAATTTCTTTATATTTCATTTTTAGATGTGTGTTCTTTAGAAGAAAAATCCATCTAACTAAATTTATAAAAATTCATTTTCAATATATATATTGTGGGGAAATATAATATTTGTAATGCTTTTTACTGCGAATCTTAAACATAACTACATTGTTTATGATATATTTGACTGCAGCATTGATTTATTTAAATTCAGAGTTATATTAAAATTAAAGATACTTTTATTTTTAACGAGAAATACTGAATTTAAATCTAAATAGCCAACATTACTTCAAAACGTTTTGTACTAATGTGAAATCGGACAAGCTTAGAACATTTTCATTCAACTTCAGTGCAATTTATTGAAATATGTAGTGTTATGTTGATTTGCAAATGTTTATCTGCAGACCTACCGAAGGAAATGAAAGGAATGGAAAGCATTTCCCTTTATTCAAGTTTCTCTGATTTCACATGACTGAGTAAATATTAAAGGTATGTGGAAATCTGAATCCGGTAAACGTGAAATGAATGATATGCCAAACATTTTATGACTATTGCGATATTTAATAATACTTGTCAGTGCTGTAATAGGGTCATTCCATGTCAGTTCAGGCAGGCATGTAACCCACCATCACAGATTTTGATGAAACTGCGTTTGTTTGTTCCTTTTATTAAGATATGATTCCCAGTATTTTTTTTTACTCCTTGGTCAAATAGTTTCTGAGAAAAAAATTGTCAAAATTTTGAAAAACTGCCATCAGTTGGCATTCTTGACTGCTCGATTTTCAAATGTAGCATGACATAAATATGATCATATTTCAATATCTATTCCACAAATCATCTTCAAATAATTTATGTATAATATATAGGGTACGTATTTTATGAAAAAAAAATACTGTTACGCTTATATAACATTTTAAGTGTGTTTAAAAAAATGTTTAATCTTTGAAGCCGTGATTTTTTTATGAAAAATAATGCATTAACTAAAATAGCATTATCAACAAAAGGCGGTATTTTTATTAAATTTATTTTTTGTGGGGGATATACTTAAAGGGGTCCTTTACCTGATTCTGAAATAAAAGTAGTGGGATTTTGGGTGTTTTTAGTAGTATTTCATATTTAAAAATATTTTGAGGCGTATTTCAAATCAAATCAAGCAGAGTCATTCCATGTCAGTTCGCCTAAGACATTTAATTCACTGTCACAAATTTCAATGAAACTGGGTATGTTTATAGCTCATTTTAAGACAGGATCAAGGAAATTAAAGGTGGTTACAAGTAAAATATTTTTTAAGATAAAAAAAATATCTAAATTTTGAAATTTTTTTAAAAATGTTTTTAATGACAGATCTATATTTAAAGACTGCATAAAAAAAAAGTCATTTCAATATAAAATCACTAAATAAGTTTCAAATAATGTATATGTGACAAATAATTTAGGCAGATTATTATTTATTGTTGTTTGTCATGTTTAAATGCTAAGAGTGTGTTTAATCTTGTGAATTCTTAAAATCAAGAATTTTGTGAAAAATAATGTGTTAATCAAAAATTTATTATTAACCAAAGGCAGGCTGTTATTACTTTTTTAATTGTACGTAAAAATATCTTTTCAATAGTTATAAAATAAAAATAGTGAAAATATGAGCAATTTTAACAAAATTTTCATAAAATGTGAGTGTTTAATGATAAATATTGAAGCTTTTCATGCTAAGATGTACTAAAATGACTACGATATCGTGTATTTCTACTGTTGCTTAAATATAATACATACAATAATAAAATAACAAATATTATTTATAGCAATAAAAATTAAATTAAATAATATCAGTTCCTTTACCAACACTACATTGCTCAACAGCCGACTTAAAATCAACAGCCCACTCTTATTGAAAAATATTTTCAACTGTTCAAATAATAAATAAACTGCATTTAAAAATTTTAATATCAACTTATTATCTTAAGACGATAATAATAACTAAACAACATGATGAATTTATAAATCAGCTTTTAATTGAAAAGTCATGAAATAATCCCTTTAAATATTGTTGTTCATCGAGTCAATCAAAACAAATTATATAAAAAAAATAGTGAGCCTAATATGCTGACTGCAGTGACACTTCTAACAAAACTAATTAATTCATTACCATCTGAAATCAAACCCGAAAGATCAAAAAGAAAAAAAAATCATCTGTAGTGTGAATGTGACATACTCAGGTTGTTGAGGTAGGAATGTCTTTGTGACATTTTCACCAGTACTTCAATAAAATATAAACATGTAAGCTTTTTTTCATTCATCCAAATTAAGTAAAACAACTATAAAATTTTGTTGTCATTACACCAGATGTTAAATTTTTCGTTACATACTATTAGATAAGTTCTTTACTTTTAAACATTATTGACATAATATCATAAAATTTACTATATGTATTTTCTATAAGTGTATAAACAATATATATAGGCTTTATTAAACATAAATGAATAATTTTTAAATAATTTGTTTGAGAACAGGGATATATATACATACATATATAGGCTTTATTAAACATAAATGAATAATTTTTAAATAATTTGTTTGAGAACAGGGATATATATACATACATATTATGTTGAAAATCCATCTTTCAGCAATATTGTGATGAAATAAATCAAATTACCGTAATTTCCGGTGTATAGCCCGCGGATCAAACAATCGTGTTTCGACCCAGAAATTTTTAAAAATAAAATGTAACTTTTTAGATCACAGTAAATATTGGTCTTCAAATACTGAATAAAATTTCTGGGTCCAAACTGAATTATTTGATCTGCGGGCTATACATCCGAAATTACGGTACATATCATTAGAAACTGAATAAAGTTACAAAAGTGCAACTCATTAAGTTTTAAATATTTTTTTAGATATAGTTATTTGAAAGATATAAATATAATAGATTATGCATTTTTTGCATATATTTAAAGCACAATACGTCAAAATTTTCTTCAAAAGAGTGAAATTTGGTATTTTTTTTTTCAATATTAGCAGCTCAATGCTAAATTTTCAATATTAACAGCCAAATATGAGTTTAAAGATTAGGACTGTCATTTTTAAATTTCTATTGGGCGGTGAGGAGCTAGTGATTTTTCTCTTTTTTGGAAAGGGATAATTGCTTTTCGCCCTAGAAGTTTTACTAAAAAACAATATTATTTATTTTTTTCCCTTAAGAAACGAACATAAAAGATAATTTGAAAAATAAAATAAATGTATAAATAAAAATATTTCCAGGGATGATGGATAGGTTTTACATTTGAAAATATTGATAATTTTAAATATGATTTAAATACTACTAAAACCAACCAAAATCCCACTATTTTTATTTCAGATCCAGTTATAATGTAGTATTATGTACAATTTAAAATTAAAAAAATAGTCATAGAAACTCCGCCTCTGATTGATAAAGATTTTTTAATAATTTCATTATTTTTTGTAAAATATTTTGATTTCAAAGATTATACAATTTTTTAGACACATTTAAATATTTTTTAACATTACAGCAATATTTTTTTCATAATCTACATACTTTATTTACCTTGCTTAAATTATTTGAAGAAGATTTCTTTATTAGTTATTGAAATATGATTTTATATATAAAATGAGGCCTTTGAAAATTGAACAATCATTAAGGGCAACTCGTGGCATTTTCCCAAAATTTTGATAATTTTTTCTCATATGTTCACTATTTTTATTTTATAACCATTTAAAAGATATTTTTACGTACAATTAAAAAAAAGCAATAACACCCTGCCTTCGGTTAATAATAAATTTTTGATTAACACATTATTTTTGACAAAATTCTTGATTTTAAAAATTCATAAGATAAAAGACACTGTTAGTGTTTAAACATGATAAAAAAACAAGAAATAATAATCAGCCTACATTATTTGTCACATATACATTATTTGAAACCCATTTAGTGATTTTATATTGAAATGACTTTTTTTTTTAATGCAGTCTTTGAATATCGAACTGTCATTAAAAAAATTTAAAACAATTTTTCAAAATTTTGATATTTTTTATCTTAAAAAATATTTTACTTAGGATCAAGAAAATTAAAGGTGATTACGTCTTAAAATAAGCTATAAACAAACCCAATTTCATTGAAATTCGTGACAGTGATTAAATGGCTTAGGGGAACTGACATGGAATGACTCTGCTTGATTTGATATGAAATGCACGTCAAAATATTTTTAAATAGGAAATACTACCAAAAACACCCAAAATCCCACTATTTTTATTTCAGAATCAGGTAAAGAACACCTTTAAGTATATCTCCCATAAAAAATAAATTTAATAAAAATACCGCCTTTTGTTGATAATGCTTTTATTGTTAATGCATTATTTTTCATAAAAAATTCACGACTTCAAAGTTTAAATATTTTTTTAGACACACTTAAAATGTTACAAGCGTAACAATATATTTTTTTCATAAGCTGCGTACCCTAAATATTGTGCATAAATTATTTGAAGATGATTCGTAGAGTAGATATTGAAATATGATTATATATATGACATGCTACATTTGAAAACCGAGCTATCAAGAATGCCAACTGACGGCAGTTTTTCAAAATTTTGACAATTTTTTTCTCAGAAACTATTTCCCCAAGGAGCAAAAAAAATTACTGGTGATCATATCTTAATAGTAAGAACAAGCACACGCAGTTTCATTAAAATCTGTGATGGTGGGTTACATATTGATATTTTACTGCCTTATTTGACGTGGAATGCCCCAATACCCATTTCTCTACAATTATACATGGAAATTCTTTAAAAAATACATATATATTTTTATTAAGATTGTAAAGTATTAAGATAATCTGTTTCATGAATTATTCAAAATTTAAAATTTTTAAAGAATATTATTAAGTCAATCATTAAAAAATGCCCATAAGTTAAAAAATATATAATTAGCGATATGTACAGAGTCTTCCGATTTGAGAGCTGAAACAATGTAGTTATATTCTTATGTTTCTGTCTCGTTGACAAGAAAAAAAATACCTGCCGGCTCTGGCCTACAGGCAGAGGTAGATTTCGATGTTAAGTACTAAATTCACCAACAAAACTTAAATCAAGATTAGAGATAAACCCAGTTCCTTTACTAACACTGAACTCTAGGAAGCTAAACATTTTATGAAAATTCTAATATACACGAACACACACACGCATGTATATGGGATAAGTTAAAAAATGGCTAAAACAAATTCAGAGAACCTCAAAGTGTTAAAATATGTTAATATTTCCATAGTCGGGTTTTTTTTATCATGTTTTAATACGTTTCTTCAAACTCACATGACGTTACATATTCACCTGCTGAGGTCCATTATATTTCCAATATGACGCGATATTTTTTTTTTTCGTCAAACTATTTATTTCATTTTGAGTTTCTATGCTGAAATCTTGCTCTAGAAAACTTATGACATAATATTCAATTTGTTTTCAATTCTTCAAAATATTTATTTAATTTATTTTTTCACGTGAATTTCTTGCAATAGAAAAGCATTTGTTGTGGAGAATATTTTATTGTTTTTTTTTTTTTTAATTGTTGGCAACTACTATAACGAAAAATATTTATTTTTTTCTGTCATTGTTGTGTAATAGCTGGTTTTATCAGAATCTTGTTAAGACGATATTAAAATTTTTTAACCTCCCCCCCCCCATTCCCATTCCCTTGGGCCGATTTTGCCCATTTTCAATCCCCGCCGAGATATGAGCCATCTCAATGTTGCTGGCGAGTTTGAAAACGATCCGTGCTTAATTGCGACTTTTATCGTGCGGACAAAATTTAGTACACACACACACACACACACACACACACACACACACACATATATATATATATATATATATATATATATATATATAAACTTTTTAAGTGGTGGTGGTTTTGGGTTCCTAGGGTCATATAATGAAAAGTTATGAAGGAATTTTTCAAAAGTCGCACCATGGTAATGACTGCAATAGGTAGTATTTCTTACGAAACTACCTAAAATATGTTTTGGATTGCCAATCACCCAGACTTTAATGCAAAATCTAAATATAAATTTGTGATAATTGCACAATAATTGTTACTCAAATATATAAAATAAAAGGAAATCCTGAAGTTCAAACATAGGAGCAATGAATAATGAGAATGTACAGTGAGCAGCAAAAGTTTAGACATCGATCGATTATGCTTCTGCACTGACAAGTATGTAAAGAATTGTTGTAACTCAACAATTGCACTCAAGAAAACACATAACATTTTATCGGATCAAACCTCGTACGTGACTTGAAATTTCAAGGCGAAGAAATTCTTCTTAAAAAAAGACTTATTTTTCTATAAAAAAATACTGACATTTGTTCTGAAAAATTGCCTGATTCGTACGAACCTTGAAGAAAATCTAGAGAGCATACCTGACCAATTTTCCAATGCAGGATCATTTTGCTACTTTATTTTAAAGACTAGCAGTAAACACATTCATCGCACGAAACGAAAGGTAAAAAAAAAAGAAATTAAACCTATGATACACTGCTCAGCAAAAGTTTAGACAATGATCGATTATGCTTCTGTACTGAGAAGTGTGTAACGAATTGTTGTAACTCAACTGTAATATATTACTGATGTCTTATCCTTCATTCACAAATAATAAATTTTAATTTATACACTTTACATAATATATAATTTGAAAAAAAAAACAAATTTAACATTGTGGCAAAAGTATAGACAATCTGTCTGTTAACAGAAATATATCCATAAGTTAAAATCGAACTCACCAACATTGTCTGCTATTAGTGCAAAAATATGACTTTCCATCGAAGAAACTAAATCCCGCATCACTTGGGGTCTATTTCGTACCAAATACGTCCAACAGCAGATCGAAGTTCATTTACAGAGGGGTATTGTCATAAAATTTCATAAACCGTCTGAAGTATGATGCCGCAAAAGTTTTCGATTGTTTTCAGACCAGGTCAACACGCCGGCCAGTCGAGAACAGTAATATTTTGAGAGTTGAACTAATTTTTTCATATGTATGCAACATGAATAAACGAATTATCTTGTTCAAATACATACTTTGAAAGAGCTAAAAGTTCACCAAATGGCCGTAAATTGCTGTCCAATGGTTGTATAGTCTTACGCTGCTTGGCGACCATTGAGAAATCTCAGCGATACTTGGGGATCAAAACAAAGTGAGGCCCAAAATATTGACCCTTTCGAGGGCAAAGGTCGCATAATTTAATTTCAAAAGTGTCAAACGGCACCAAGAATATTTATTTTAAATTTTCCTTTAAAAATGTACGTGAAAATAAGCAATTTCGCATTTTCT
The DNA here is from genome assembly GCA_963932465.1 of Maratus speciosus. NCBI lineage: Eukaryota > Metazoa > Arthropoda > Arachnida > Araneae > Salticidae > Maratus > Maratus speciosus. The sequence continues at coordinate 160,053,515 of OZ010794.1, forward strand.
AATAAATTCGTTTATAAATTCTGATGACCGTCCATTATTTCATCAGTTTATAAAAAGAATTAATCCGCGACAGAATGGTGTCAATTCATTGTGAGATTTCAAGGCTGGTTGTTTTATCATTTTCGTGTAAACTAATTTACATGTTTCTTTAATTTATCTACGAAAGTACTCGTTGGCACAGAAAGCTCTGACTCACTTTTAATGCGATTAACAATAAAAATTTGTCTAGATGCCAGTTTATGGATACTTCTATAATCTCATTTTCTTACCACACGAGGCCTTCCAGATATATGTTTTGCTTTGTAAGAATAACCCTTAGAAAGTACTTGTTAGACATACTTCTTTGGATGATTCAATGTAGCTGAAATTTCTGCAACAGTCTTCCCTTTCGATTTCAGCTTCTATGCTTTAATTACTTCATCTGAGTGAAAATCTCTAGCTCGCGGCATCTTCACCAACCGGCACTATCGCGAGGTGCACATAAATATTTCATGCATCTGCCGTCATAAGTTTGAAATATGCGTTTTTCCGTGAACAGTTGGCAAAAATCACGGAAGTGTCTAAACTTTTGCATTGTGCAAAAACTTTTTTTTTCAGTTAAATTAAATAATATCCTACATTAAAACCGTTATTTCTGTCCAAAAATATTTAATATACATTTAAAAATAAGTACAGCCATTTGTATAACCCGAGTGTTTTTTTTATTTAAAGGTTAAATATCACCAGTGTCTAAACTTTTGCTGAACACTGTAGTATAGAGTCTACAAGTCGTGAATGAAGTAAATAAGTACTATATCCAGAGTTGCCAAGTCTCCGTCTTTTCTCACACCATTATTATCTTAAAGAAAATGTATCTTTTTTTAAATCGCCCAAATATTTCAATTAAATAAAAGAAGATCTTTTGTATTAAAATGCTGGTACCCAAAAAGCCGCAGAAGTGAAAGCTCTGATATACTATATAGTAACAAGATCAGAACTGGTATTTGTTTACATCGAATTAAGAAAGTCATATTATTAAAGGGTAAATTCCCAGCAGAAAATTTTGTCTGATTTAAATGCCTTATTCATGCAATATATCAATCATAAATAATATAAAATTTTCCATTTGATTTTATGGCAGAAGTTTTTCTGGCGGTATTATAATCTCTTTCACTGACATTGGCTGTGTTGCCAGTGGGCTATTTTTTTAATTCCGATTTCTTGAATGGCAACAAATTTTTTAAATAGTAAAATTCGCCTTATTTAATGGCATATTAATTAAGGCGAAAACAAGGGGAATTTTACCATTTCAGAAAAGTGGAGCCAATCAAGAAATCTAAATTTAAAAAAAAAGTAGCCCACTGTCAACACTAGTAATTGGCAGTAGGATTGTTTATTCCATCAAAATATAAAGGAACCGCGGGCTTTAGCTAAGACCATCGTAAAGTTCAACAGTATAAACATATAGGTACAGTCCTAACTATATCAGAAATTCTGCATGAATAAGACTTTTAAATAAAGCGAATATTTCTATTCATATTGACTGGTGGAAGTTTTCTCTGCGATAATGGGCCGATGCGGAACCGATTACCATTTTGAGAATATGTCATACTTTCTTTATCATGATTCAAAGTAACATTGCCATCATCCCCCAGTAAGTTTAAAAGTAAGGTTTTAATTTAAAAGAAGAAAACTGTTCACAAAAAATGAAGAGATATAGCTCGCATATATAAGGGTTGCCAGTTTTGCCAGTTATTTTTAATAGTATTTTTTATTTTATTTTATCGCAGTCATTTCGTTACCACATAAAGTGAACAATTTGAAATTTCAGTTATGAAATTGGGATTTCAAAATAAAATAAAAGACCAATTTGGCAACCGCAGCAGAATATACAGCAGGATTCTTCACTCCTTTAATACATGTTTTTAACGCATAAACAGCTATTTACTGACTACATTTACATACATAACTCCCGAAGATAAAATTTCTATTTAATTTTTATGTAATGCGAATTGTAAAACGTACATACATTTTCAATAATTTATATTCAGAATGCATTGAACATTCACTGAAAATATGTGCATATTCATATTTTAATATAAATAATATATTAGCTTAAACAATTTATGTCAAACTGTGTCTGGCCGGATACCATTATTATTATTATTTTTTTATTTATTTATTTATTTATTTTTTTTTTTTTTAAGAAATAATCGATTTCTTGAATCGCAGAGATTCGATAGTTAGATAAGGCAATGATTACAAAAAATTTTTAGTAGTATCCCCCGGGCCACAGTTTGCCACCCCAGTCTTAAGTTCTTAAGCATTGCGCATACTTGCCAACTTGCCCTTAAACTTCCGTAAAATGTGAGTTAAATTGACCCAGGTTAAACACGTTCGGAACCAGAAATTTACATAGAAATTAATTCAAATAGATTTCATAGAGAAATATGATTTTAAATTTATAATAATACATCAAATAAATTTTCTGGTTAGTAACGCATATAACCTGGGTCAATTTAACTCGCATTTTACGGAAGTTATGTTGAATGTTGGCAAGTATGGCGTCGCGTCTGATGCCAATAAGTGTAGACTATTTTTTTCTTTTATTACCGTAATATCCCACGTATCCGCCGCGGCTAAGTTAAGTCCTTTTCAAACCGAAATTTTATTGAAAAAAAGAGAAGTCAAATAAGTACTAAGCAGAACGAACTCATATTTTATTTAAAATTAATCCTGGTAGGAAATCGAGTTATCTGAGGTGCGGCGGATACGTGCGAAATTACGGTATTCAGATTATTTTATTGACTCTATTTTTTTGAAGTAGAAATATTCAACTTATTTAATGGCAGATTAAATGGCTTAATAATAAAGCTAATAACACTATTAAAAAAAAAAAGAAAAAAAAAACTAGTGGGAATCAAACAATTTGAGTAAAAATATTATATACTTATATATATATTTATAATTATATATATTTCGTATTTTATTTATTTATTATACACGTGAAATTAAAACGTAAAATATAAAAAGAATACTAGAAAATAGGAATTCTGCTTTTTCAGAACTTACTCTCGCCCCCGATGAAAAAAAACTATATATGTATATACAAATAGATGGCACAAAATGTGTTTCAGTTATAAGACTTAAAACACACGCTTTTATTTTCTGTAAAATGACGTCATCCGCATTCGCTGAAGCAATCTTCATTTACGATCTAGCCTACATCTTCAGTAAAGTACGCATAGGGCATCACTATCGCTGAATAATACACAAATCCAAAAGAAGAGATGTCGTCACTCAAGAAACTAAAAAAAAAAAAAAAAAAAAAAAAAAAAAAAAAAAAATCGGCTGTTTAATGATTCATATGCCTTCAATTGTTTGTAATATTAATATAGATATTTAAAATTAAAGTTGGTTTATAATTGCTCCATGTTTTATCAGAAATCATTCCTTTATATATTTTTTCAAAATAGCACATATTTTAATTACGTTTTTTTAACGTTATTATGGGAAAATTGCAACAAAAAGATATAATTACTATTTTCCAACTATTTTGCCTTTACTTTCTACAGAAACGGAGTACTTAAGTTAAAAAGTACAAAATAATTAATATCCGAAAAATAAATTGAGATGCAATTTTCAAATAAACTGCATTTAAAAGTACTTTTTATGAACACGACGGTATAAAAATTGAAAATGTGTGAATTTTAGAAGTTTAAAAAATTGCAGTAGCATATTTAAACTTACAATGATACATCTGATTTGTTTTACGGCTGGCTTATACAACGGAACGTTATTTTTCAGAGACGACACTTTAATACCTGGGAGAAAGGTATAGCATATCGGTGGTATTAAAAAAAAACTATCCTACACAGCCCGTAAAAGTCACAGGCGTGAGAATTAAAGGACTGAATCGGAGATGACTAAGAAAATTAAATATTTAGAATTACTCTTTGCCATGTTCTCTCACGTTCTCTCCTCAAACATAATGGAGTTATGAATAAAGAGTTGAGACATATAGTGTACTGTCTACCAGTTGCGAGTGAAATAACTGAGGAGGTTGTCACAAGATGGCGGCTGCTTTTTCTAAATCGACTCAACAGTTTCTTAATACCGACGGGGCAAACTTCCCACCAGTAAAATGGATTAGAAAATTTTGCCTTGTTTAAGCGCCTTATTCATGGAAATATTTCTTCATGCGGTATAAAGTGCAGTAATGCGGTACAAACTTCTATTTGTTTTTACCGGTGTAAGTTTGGCTGATAAAACTGTAAGTTTGTTTCACTGGCTGTCACAATATGGCGGAAACGAACGGTCTGACTACCGCAAAAGTAAACTTACATCAGTAAAATTTAAAATTTGTTTCTGACATTATTTACGACTGAAATTTTGCATTAAAAAGGCCTTTAAATACGCAAAAAAAATTCTATATAAATTTACTGGTGGAAGTTTTCACCGGAGGAAATCAGCCTTTGCGAAAGCGGTTACAGTTGAAAATTCCCTATTTTAATAATATGTCAGTACCTCTTTATTAATTAAACAAAAACCTAATTTGAAGAACAAATTAAAAAACAAAATTTATTTCCTACATTGTTTAAGCCCGAGAAGGGACAGATATTAAGATATTTCCTTCAATTCGTTCCACATTTAATGTTAAATTTTTGAAACAAATAAGATAAACCAATTGAACATTAAAAAATAAAAATAAAATTCATACAACATGATACTTTAAAATAAATAAATCTAATACTCAATCTAAAAACTTAGATTCCGTTCAAATGAAACCGAAATAAATCTTAGACGTTTTCCATTTTTCAGTTGCAAATATCTGTATAGCAAATTTTTTTATTATTTTTATGATGACTGTACATAAAATGATAAGATACACGCAAAATGCAAAACTTTAAAAAAGTCTAAGATTTATTTCGATTTCATTTGAACGGAATCTAAGTTTTTAGGGTGTTTAATGTATCATGTTGTATTAATTTTATTTTTATTTTTTAATGTTCAATTGGTCTAACTTATTTGTTACAAAAATTTAACATTAAATGTAGAACAAATTGAATGAAATATCTTAATATCTGTCTCGTCTCGGGCTTAAACAATGTAGGAAATAAATTTTGTATTTTAATTTGTTGTTCAAATTAGATTTTTGTTTAATATGTCAAGTTTTTAAATAACTACTGCATTCAGATGAACACATTTCAAAATTAATGGAAGGTATCATTATCAGGCTTTGATTTTGATTCATGCGGTATCGTATCGCAATTTGTGATGCAATTTACTTATGTATAATTCAAAATCTTTCACCAGTGTAGCAATGCAAGATGCTGTACTTTGGGAAAAAACTTCTAATCTGAATGTAAAAAATCTATTTGAAAATGTCATTTTTATTTCTACTATGACGCCATATTCAACTTCTTTCTAATTCTTAAAAAAACTATTTCAGTATTTTTTCACGTGAAAATCATTCAAGTAAAAATAGACAAATTATTACTACGGCTTTTGAATTATTGGCAAGAATGAAAAAAAAATGTTAAATTTTATTGGAAAAATATCCGTTTATTCTTAATGAAAAAAAAACAAAATTTGGGATTATTAAGAAAAATATTTGAAAAATGTAAATAAAAATTAGCCCATGTTACTCTCTGGGTTATAATTCACCCATATGCAACGGTATTTTATCATCCGTTTTGACCCTCACGTCAGGCAAACATTGTCACACTTTAAATTTATAATATTATTAGAATTAGTAAACAACAAAAAAAAAAAATGAGTGGCATCAGGGACAAAAAGGTGGGAAGAAAAAAATGAAAAAGTTAAGATTTCCATAGGCTTTTCTATGTTAAATTAACATTGATAAGTGACACTGGAAATAAATAACTTCCATGTGAAACATTTCTATGCGTTGTGAATTTTCGGAAAGCATGTCTATTATTTTTTAAGATTGAGATAAATCAACAGATTATTCAGAGCACGATTACCGATGGGGCAAATGTACACCAATACATTTTAAAAGAAATGTTCGGCTTATCTAACCGCCGTATCCATGTAAAATTTCTGCCATGAGTGATCAAAATTTTCTGTTTCTTTTTACTGGTGGGAATGTGCCCCGATGGTAAAATGGAGTTATGAATAAAGAGAAAGAGACATATAGTGTATTGTCTACCAGTTGCGCGTGAAGTAACTGAGAAGATTGTCACAAAATGACAGTTTTTTTTTTTTTTTTTTTTTTTTTTTTTTTTTTTTTTTAACTTTTGAGGGGCAAGGAATAATGTCTCTGTAATATTGAATTCTCACCGGAATAATCGAAAAAAAAAAGAGCAAATTTTCAGCACCCTTCCCCCCCTCCCCCTTTCCAAAAAAAAAAGTGAAATATATAAAATTTAGTTAAAAGTTTCTGGTGCAAATCTTATTTAAATAAATAAATAAATAAATAAAAAATAATTAAAATACAACTCTGAAATATATTGACTAAGAGTTCGGTGTAACAATGTTTTATATAGAAATTACATTATTTGAAAAAAATAATAATAATCTAACTATACAATTTCAATTGAAAGTGCAGCATTCGGAACTAAATATTGAAAATGCAAACGGATGTTTTCAAGAAAAATTGTCCGAAACAAGCTTCATTCTTTTGAATTTACTAAAGTTTTTCCAGAAACCTACACTAGAAGATAATGAAACGGAAAGTTATTCAAAAAGATTCCTTTTCTCCAGCTCCTCTTGACTGAACACTTCCTGGAATCGATTAAAGTTAAAGAGAAAACTTTTATCGATGACGGCGAATTTTAATGCATAAAATAAAAATTTCATGAGCAACAACAACAAAATATTCATATTTTCAGAAATGTACTATTATATTTCTTCCTGTATTAAAAGTTTGGAAATTTCAACAAAATATATTTATTTGTAGTCATTTGATAATATAAAACAAAAAAAAAAATTGTCTTTTCAAGTTTCCTGAAAATTTAATTTATACCATATACTAACGCGTGATTTTTAAAAGTAAGTGTCCTCTAAATAAAGTTTTAATCATTTATTTTCATTATAATTTTCGGGAGGAGGGCAAGCTTTGTTTTCTTTTTTCTTTATAAATATCTGAATCCAAAAGCATAAATTCTTCGTTTCTGATGTATTTTGACATGCAGTATAAACTTGTGCAAATTTAGAGTTATAAAATTTATATTATCTTATAATTAATTTTTAATAAATTTTATCTTCCCATTTTTACTTTAAAATGTTCGGCACTAATGTAAAAACTGATAAACTAAAAATGTTTGTTTTGATTTACAAATTGAATTTGCATATTATTATAACAAAAGAACCGTTTTTACATAAATTAACTTTATTTTTAATCGAAATGATTAACACTAAATATACAAGAAGCGAATTTACTATTATCTGTACTACTAGTATAGTACTATACATATTACTATAGGGCAAGCATTGTTTTTTTCTTTATAAATATTTGAATCCAGAAGGATAAATTCTTAGTTTCTGATGTATTTTAACATACAGTATAAAATTGTGGAAATTAAAGAGTTATTATAAAATTTAAATCCTCGTACTATTAATTTTTAATACATTTTATCTTCCCACGTTTTCTTTAAATCGTATCGGTACTAATGTAAAAACTGGTAAGCTAAAAATATTTGTTTTGAATTACAAATTTAATTTGCAAGTCTTTATAATGAAAGGACCGTTTTTACACAAATTAATTTTATTTTTAATTGAAATGATTAAAACTAAACGTACAACATGACTTTAAACCTTTATCTATTGACGGTACTTATAAGTACCATTAAAGTAACTTGTTAAAAAATTCATTTAATACATCGATTAATAGTAATACAGTTTAGAATGAGTTATAGATGTATTACTTTATGTTGTTCTAAAAGTGTTATTCGTCACAGAAAAGAAAATATTTTTAAAAGATGATTTGTTTTGCCATTGCATCATTTCAGCTTTTTTGGCGTTGGGGAGGGGGGTTCAATTCGGAAATATTACATTAAGTGATTATGTAAATCTTCTAATGTAGTTTAAAAAATTCACGAAAAATGCTTTAGAAGATAAAATTTTCATAAATTCACAATTCAGTACATAAAGGGTAAAGACATAACAGCTGAAAAATGCAAATTTGTTTCTGAAACTATGAAAGTCTGAAGTATGTTCTTTTTTCTTTTCTTTTTTTTCGGTATAGAATTTTTTTTTAATTATTGTATAGTGAAAAAATTGTATGTAAATAATGCACAGTAGATGTAATGTCGTGGAAAAGAAAGTAAAAATCCCCTGCGAACTACCCACCAACAAATTATTGTAGAATAAAGTAAATGATACCAAACGATTGGAAATAAAATCTACTTTTAAATGATGTATGTAAAATTTGCTTAGGGGCGATCAACATATAAAAACAACCCAACCTGTTTTTTTTTCAATAGCAACACCCAAGTTTGACACCATAAATCAATTGCACACCCTTCAATTAGCCTAAACCCAAATTTGCACGAATTTCGTACGATTAGTTTCAGAGATATTAATTACTTTAAAATGGGCATATGTTAGGGACTGTATCTGAATTGAATTTCGGTACTCGATTGTTGAAATGCTACATACAGAATGACTATGTCGCTACTGTTAATGTATTATTTCTTGCCAATATGACCATTTCAATCGCTTAAAATATTTGGACTATTGGCAGCTCAATGTTTCAATAAAATAAATAAAATATATCATTTTTTAATTATGCTTTTCTGCACATCATAAAAAAGACTTTATTTAAACCACCATTTTGACGTTTTTAATCATAATTCGAAAGCTACTTGGAAAAAAAAATGAAATTGTGAATTCGCATAAAGGAGGGCATTATAAATATAAAACCTTAAAAAAATTTTGTAGGTTGAAATTCATATTTTTCTCGAATATTAATTTCATAATTCATATTATAAAATTTTTAAAATTACAAATTCAATGTATATGTGTTTGGGATTTTTAGCATTATAACAACAGAAAAAAAATATATTCCATTAGTATTATAATTTCAGAATATATTTATAAAAATAGGAAAACCTAATTTAACATTATTTGCGCTAAATTTTGAATGTTTATAAATTTAAAAAATATATCATACAAATGACCTATAATTTTGCTTCTAGGCATAGTTCGAACCGATGATTTAAAATGTATTGTCAAAATTGGGCGTTGTCATTAAAAAAACAAAGTTTGGTTTGTTTTGATTTGTAGATGGTCTTCTAAAAAAAAAAAAAATAATAATACATCATTGAGAAGTGGACTTTATTTCTAATCGTTTGATACCAGTAACTTTCTTGTATCATAAATAGCTGTAGAGATAGTAGGTGGCATTTAGATTTTCCCACTACTGTACATTGCATTATTTTTAAAGAATATACGTTATTATAAACTATTTATGTAAATGGGGGAAAAACAACGTTGGAATTTATATTCATTGTTATTTTCGTGGTTCTCAGTATTTTTTTTTTTTTTTAAATAAAATGATAAAAAGCTATTTAATTAAATGAGCAAATGACTTTTTCCCGTTTTCATATTTGTAAAATGTTCTAATTAGGCAAAGTGAATTGCTCTTTACGTTTAGAATTTTCAACATATGTATAACAATTTAAAGAAGCCGCATTATATAGGGAAAATTTTATTGTTCCTACTAATATTTTGAAAATAATCTCTTTATCGTACTTTTCTATATCATGCCCCATATAGTACATGTGCTTCCCCAGAACATCCTGAGGAAGATTGACCATGAAACACCAACATACCCCCAAGCATCCTGGAGGATGTAAAAAAAAATGTCATCAGGAGGTCCTCGCGAACCGAAAATGTCCTCCTTATAGCACCCTGGGGAGCTCCATAGGACACCGCTCCCTGAATACTAGGCCTGAGCGCTGACACGAAAATGGCGGCTGCCGAAGGAGGATTTTTTTCAGCGTGTGTACGGTCCCTTAAATATTCGTACCAATAACTTTTTTTTTAATTTTGCCGCTTTATTTTTCTGAGATTAAACAAGACATATAAATCTTTTATAAAATAATGGTGTCGACATTTAACGGACCGTACTTGCGTTACAAAAAATCCGCCATCGGCAGCCGCCATTTTTGTTTCAGTGCTGATCCCTAGTATTCAGGGGCGGTGCACAGGACTTCCTTTACGTTCATCCTCTGAAAGTAATGGGGAAGAAAACAGGATGTATAATGGTTGAAATTATACTTCCATATACTTATACTTTGCATATATCTTAAGTGTTATTCACCAATGGACAACGATATTTCATCAAAGGAGAAAGGGGTCGTACAAATTCTATGACCATAAGAAAAACTTGGACTTACGCTGTTAAAATTTAATAATTAAAAATCTTACGATACTCATCAGCGTACATGTAAATAAAAACTATATTAAAAATACATTACAAATTATTCCCAACGTTTCGTGCTCTTTCTAACGAGCCATCTTCAGGGGAGAGAGTCCTTGACCTCCTCGGAGCGAAGTTTCCAACAACACATTCACTTTCACGACATCACAACTGAAAACAATACGGTAACTGATCATTAACACAACCAAAATCAGTACTGCGTCAGATATGGTTTCTTATTGTAGTGTGTTAGCCTACCAACAGATGGCGCAAATGAAGAAGATAATTATTTTATTCTTGTTCCTGTTGACGTAAATTATGTTTGATTACATTTATGTATATTTATATTTTATAGATTGTTGAATTAAGCTAGATTTAATAACCGGATTAAATAATCTCTAATAAATACGCATCAATGAATAAATATATTGCTCAAATCATCTGTATTTAACTGATAATTTGAAATCCGAAAAGTTTTGGCAATTATTTGCATTCAAACGCAAAGGTGTCAAAAGACACCTTTTGGTAGAAATAAGTGTAGCCAAAATCATGGTAGTAATAGTGCTAAAACATTTAATTTATGCGCAGCGCGATAAAGTAAATACAAATAAATTATTCAATCATTTATTTGCTAAATCCTTCATTGAAATTCCTTTCATTGAAATATTGAATCAGAATATTCTTTAAAAAATATAACACTCTTCATTAAAGTGTCATTGTTAATGCGAAAACCAGAAATATAGATGTTTCAAAAATATGCATAAGCACAAATAAGATATAGCACCGATAAAATTGGATATTGTATATTCATCCTGTTGGGAAACTAACTTGCTTATTTACTTTCTATTTGACGTATAGAGAAATATTACACATCACGTATGATGTATTATGCTTGGAGTAATACAAAGAGCTTGATTACTTTGTTATTCATCTGTTAGGCAATATTTAGTTAATGCATCACATTTGATGCCTTTCAGTTTAATAAACTCAGAAAATATCAGACAATATCTCAGACAATAAGAATAATAAACAAAATAAAAAATAATGATGATGTTCATGATGATTATAATATTTACTAAAAATCCTTTACTAAAATGGATTTCATTTACATTCAATATAAAGATAAAATCAAGTAATATATTATACATTACACAACAAAGCGTGTGCATGCTGTAATCTAAAAGTATCAAAGTGTTTTTTCACATCTATTGATAAATTTTTCATAAGATATTGTTGAATATATATATATATATAGGGCACATTCCCACCAGAAAAAGAAATAGAAAATTTTTGCTTATTCAAGGCTGATATTTTTTATGAATTCGGCGTTTAGATAAGGCGAATATTTCTTTTAAAATTTATTGGTGTAAGTGTGCGCCGTTGGTAATCAGGCCCTGTATATATATATATATATATATATGTATATATGTATGTATGTATGTATTAAAAATTACAATGATCGTGGGAATGATCTATGGAAAGTCATATAAATTTACTTTTGTGATTCAAAATATTATTTTTTATTTTATTTACATAGTTGCAAATACGTCGCACATTCTGTCATAACTAGCAAAATTTATGCATTTATTATTCATTGTATTTATTAGAGAGCTGCCAAGTGTCCGGCTTTTTGAATACCAGTATTTTAGAACAGAAATGTTCATTTATTTAATTGACGCATTTGGGATATTTAAAAGACAACATTTTCTGTAAAATAATAGTGGAGCGCAAAAAGCCAGAAACTTGGCATCTCTGTTAATATAAAAGATTTTTTTTTTGTCAGAATGCGCATAAGGAAATATATAGATAACAAAACAATACACATAACACATAGGTGCCAATTTGTCACTAATCCTCCGTAATATGTGGGTTAATTTAACCCTGGTTTAATACACGTCCCACCAGAAATTTTTTTCAGAGGTGAAATGAAATAAGTACCACATAGAAAACTGGAATTAAATAAATAAAGATTCATCAAATAAATTTTCTGGTTCGAAACGTTGTTAAACTGGGTCAAATTAATCCACACATTACGGAAGATTAGTGCGAGCTTGGCACCTCTGCATAACATTATATCGAATCAAACCTCGTACGTGACCTGAAATTTCAAGGCGAAGACATTCTTCTTAAAAAAAAGACTTATTTTTCTATAAAAAAAATACTGACATTTGTTCTGAAAAATTCCCTGATGCGTACGACCCTTGAAGCTCGTCTAGATAGCATATCTGACCAATTTTCCAATGCAGGATCATTTTGGTACTTTAATTTAAAGACTAGCAGTAAACACATTCATCGCACGAAAACGAAAGGTAAAAAAAAAAAAAAAAAAAAAAGAAATTAAACCTATGATAGAAAGATTCAACGCTTCAATAGAATGGCACTTCAGAAGAATGTCGGAAATTTTATTTGTAACAATGAAACATATTGCAGTAATTGCTTAAGGGGACGGTGGAGTTTAAAATCCTTAATTTTTTTTTTTTTTTTTTTTTTTTTTGTAAATTTCAACTTAAATATTATTCAAGGGTACATTATATACATTATAACATGTATTTATCACAAAAAAATTTAAAAAAAAAATATTTTTGAGAAAAAAAATGGAATTTTACGCGTCGTGTTAGAAATCTTCGAAGTGCCCCCTGCGCGTTCCATATCAATGAAAATCCCCAATATTTTTATAAAAGTTTGATATATATATATATATAGAAATAAAATAGAGCATCGAATGTTATATGTTTGAATTTAAAGGTTAAATTTTTTTTTGAAAAAATTTGAAATTTTGATTTTTTTTTTTTTTTTTTTTTTTTTTTTTACTTTTAAATTCAAATATATTTAATTCGATGCTCTATTTTATTTATATATATAAACCAAACTTTTATAAAAAATATTGGGGAATTTCATTGATATGGAAGACGCATGGGGCATTTCGAAGATTTCTAAGACAACGCGTAAAATTCCATTTTTTTCTCAAAAATAATTTTTTTTTAATTCTTTTGTGATAAATGCATCCCATAATGTATATAATGTACCCTTGAATAATATTTAAGTTGAAATTTACAAAAATAAAAAAAAAATATTTTTAAGGATTTTAAGCTCCACCGTCCCCTTAAAGGAAATGCACTGTTCACTTTTAGTTTTAGCACTGGTATTGATTAAAGTCCCACATCACAAATTTTACATCACATTCTAATATCGAATTATATGGCCAGCTATTTAAAGATTGTGATTAATGTAAATTTTAAATAAATACATTATTTCGACTATAGGCAGTTAAATACTTATCCGTGAAAAACATCACGTAGAAAATAGCAAAAGATGCCTCAAAATAATTTATAAATGAATTATATATATATCTAGCTGAGATGATATACGCCAAAAAAGCTATTAAAAATAGAAAATTCATGTCACAACAACCTTATATATTTAAACATACAGAGTATCTAGATTCAAAATGATTCCTGATTTCTTCGCATAATTTATCAAAAATGGAGATACAAAATTCTAAACAAATAAACTTTATTTTTGTGAAATAGATAAAATCGTGAGAAGTTCGTTAATATATTGTCGATACCATGTCCAACTATCCAATATGAAAACAGGGTTGCCAGTGGGCTACTTTTCAAAAATTAAGATTTCTTGATTAGCACCACTTTTTTGAAATAGTAAAATTCGCCATTTTTAATAACATATTAATTCAAGCGAAAAGAAAGAGAATTTTACCATTTCTGAAAAGTGGTGCTAATCAAGAAATCTGAATTTAAAATAAGTAGCACACTGGCAACACTGTTTTCATATTGGATAGTTTGACATGGTACAGACGATATATGGTTAGCTTCATATTAGGTCATTATTATGAAATGTCCGATTTGAATGCAATGTTGACAAATATGGCGGGATTTTTTAGTAAGACATTCACTCGCCAGAAAGTTTTAATAGTTTTTTTTTTTTTTTTAAATAATGTTATTTTGTTTCTTTTAATTTGACAGAATAATATTCATTTTTTTTTTTAATTATGAATTCCTAAATACAAAAACCGCCAGTTTTGACAAAAGTGTTTATCACTAGAACGCCCGGAAATTTTACTCAAAAAAAAAAAAAAAAAAAAAAAAAATGACACCAGAATTTTTATTCAAAATTATTTGACTGATTTATTTAACGCAAATCTGCGTTGTTTAAATTCAACTTATTTTATGAAAGAATTCCTGGTTCGAGTTGACATTTAATTATATGGTCGGAGTCGGATCGTCCCCTTCCAGGCGTTCTTGTGTTAAAAAATCAGACATTTCATACTTATTAACGTAATGATAATAAGATAAGATATGTATAACTTTTAAATATCTGTATATTTGCTTTGTTTTATATAATAGTTTTTATATATTTATGAAAACCACCCTCACTTAGATACTTCCTAAACTGAAAATGTACATAGTGCGAGTGATCAAACACCAATGCATTTTCAACCCTTCCCGTTATGTCATTTCATTTCATAATAAACAAAAATGCTTTCTTTTAACTTTCCATAAAATATATTGGTTACAAGCAGCGATGTATGCGCTCCGCCGGAATTGGCTGATTAATACCACTATTTTATTTTTATTTATTTATTTTTTTTTTTTAGTATTCAAAGTCTTATTTACTGACAAAATGTTTGAGATATAATAAGGCGGAGAATACTTTAAAAATTTAGTGGTAAGAATCAGTCGCTTGCTTCCCTTGATATAAAGTACGTTATGAACTGAAAAGTGGTTACGGTATGGAGCTTTATCGTTTACAAATTTTTCTCCAGTTTCTTCTGATTCTATATCGAATAAAATGATTAAAAGTTAACAAGAATTTCGTATTAACTCCGGAGTACGCGCGCCAGGCCTGATAAACCCGGAGTGCGTACGGTTTTTACAATCGTCACCACTTCCTTTTTAAAAGTAATGTTCGACTTCTTTTATCGCAAAATTGTCTCCGACAAAATAAGGTGACGATTATTATATGTATTTATTGGTGACAAAGTAAAAACCATTCATACCCTGGGTACGCGCGAGTTCTCCCAGGTTAAATAATAAATCTTTGTGTAAATCACCATAAAAAATATAAACACACAGGATGCGTTTGGAGTTAGAAAATTAGCAACTCGTCATCAGCTACAGTAAACATATGTCTGTAACAGGGTTTCCATTTTGGCCTCCATTTTTATTCAGAAATTTCGTGTCATACCAGAAATAAAGTATAGTATCTTATGATTTATTTAGTAAAAAACATTTAGCAATCAAACAAAGTAATAATTCTTCTTTCGAAATTTACGGTGTGAATTTGAAATGTAGGATTAAAATTGAAGATCAAACTGGCAACCCTGGTCTGTAAAGGGACAAGGTAACAACAGTCATTTTGTGATCATGCCTATTTACGGACAGGCGTTTATAGTATCTGATAGCGAGCTGTTAATTGTCTACCTCGAAATGCGTCCTGTGAGTTTTTATGGTGATTTATACAAAGTTTTATTATTTAATTGTGTTTTGTCGCTAGGTTTTTGGTGCTGTTTCCTCAATGATTTTATATGTTTACTAGGGCGATCTGCCCCCTGCAAGCTACGCTCGCCAACCGCCGTTCAGACGCCGCAGAATCTAAAAACACGCTAATCTGATCGGTTTAAAAAATATTATAGAAGATTGAATTATACTGAAAAAAGCTGTGCAGATCTCCCTGTAAACGGGTTTCCATTCAATTTCCTTTGATATCAAAAATTTAAGGCCGAATCAGTTGCTGTTAAGACATCCAATGGCCGTTTTCGTGTTTGATTAAAGATGATCAGTTAAACGTTTGAAAAGAAGCTAAAAATAAAAGGAATTAAGTGTACAGAGTCTTTGTCACCCGGTATTTTAAAACAATTTCTATAACAATAGCCTAAGTCATGTGACTATCATCAAGAGTTCCGGGCGAACCACTTCGCTTTTTATATTCCTGTTGCCATTTTAGTACTTTAATATTAGCCAGGTATAGGTGATAAGTCGCCAAATATTATTCTATCGCCATCATTTCATCTATATTTTAATAGTCCAAGTCATGTAACTGCCTTAAATAAATACGCTCTGATCCCTTCGCTTTTCATATGAAAGTTTGGACCACATATCATATACGGCCCCATATTGGCGCGATTTTTTTCCGACGCTAATTTGGGGAAAAGATCAACAGCATAAACAACAACATCCGGCATATCAAATCAAGCAAAATAACGATACTATGGCGCCAGTTAAGTACCCGTTGCGTATATGGCATTGGCGAGAAAAAAATAACGCCAATATGGGACCGTATGTGGCATCTGTGCCGAAAGTTTTCCGTTTCGATTAAAAAAAAATCAATTTTATTTTTCGAATAATACTGCATAAAAGCATTGTCGCAAGGAATTCTTAGTACTGTTACGCTATCCGGGTGCAAATCTCGTCAATACCTATTTTTCAACTCGCCAGTTAGCATTTTTTTTTTCGAGTGGTAAATTAAAACATTGCTTTGAAGTTGAAATTAAATGTCATCGTTTGTTACATCATTTAATATTTGGCCAGATGCCATATAAGCACCCGGTTTGGCGTGATTTTTTTTACGAAAATTTAGCGAAATCCTCGTTTTCGAATACCAGTTACATATGTATTTTTGGTACTACTTAGTTATCCCGTCGAACAAAAATCTATCACCAAACTATAAGATTAAATGCCAATAATGGTTGATAAATGTCACATTCACTCGACTTTAAGCAAGTTACACGTCTTTACGTCATCAATTGATTTTTATTTCGACGTGTTATTTGTATATTTATTAATGTTATACTATTTTCATTGTTCTTTCGTTATTTAAATAAAAAATTACGTATATTTGTATAATTTGGTGAGTGGCTTGGCGATTTACATAATTTGGCGAAATGGGTCGATGGAATAACTAAGTAGTACCGTATTTTTTAATTATTTTCTATTATTTTTTATTTTTAAAGGAAAATAACCAAAAAATTAATTAACTATAGAACAAAACAATTTATGTAATTTAAAAAAAAGAAAATAAAGTAAATAAACACTTATTATTAAATAAACAACAATAGCCAGATTACCATGTCAACCAAAATAATGACATTTTGGCGCCAAGTAGGTACCCCGGTGCGTATATGACATCTGTGCGTAATATTTTCTTTTCATTTCGTTTAAAAAAATAAAGAAATGAAAGCCATTTATTTTAAATGTTTCTGTTTGTATTAAATAAAATGATAATTAAATACAAATTGAATTATGAATAAAAGTAACATGATACATTTCTTAGCATACATTTAAGGGAGGCCAGACTTCTCGCCAAATTAGTTTAAAATAGTAACCTTTTCTAAAATCTGAAAAAAATATATCTGTTTGATTAAAATTTGAGTTGCCATCATTAGAAAAATGTATATAAAATTAGAAAAAAATAATATTTCGAAAACTAATTCGAATTTAAAAATTCTAATACCAGTTTTGAAATCTGTGGATCAATATTGATTTTTGGTGCTAATTTCATCGCAAAGTATTCTATATTTTAGGAGAAATCGCCGTGAAACATAATCAGTTGTTTAATCAGTCAATTCAAAGAATCGATACACATTTCAGCCGTTTCATATATTCGTTTCATAAATTCGTTTCATTAGGATTTTATATATATATAGGGCATAAATATTTATGTAACTATTGTCTGCAGTTGTTCTGATACTTTTATGAATCGCAAACCTGTAAGATACTTATATATACATTACCCGATTTTTTTTTTTTTTTTTTTTTTTTTTACTTCTAAGTATCATGAGTAGAAACATATAAACAAAGTGCAAAACAAACTTTTATAAACAAAATTTATATTTTACTTTTTATATAAACTTTAAAAACAGGCATGTTCTTTAAAACCTGCATTGCGGCGTTTCCCGTATACCTATAACTATGACCCCCTGTCAATTTCACTGCTTGTCCCAAATAAATGAAAATGTGTATTTTTTTTTTTTTTTTTTTATAATATTAGGTAAGATAAAGCTTGTTTATCTCATAAGTAAACTATATAGTAAATAAAACAAACATATACAATCAAGTGCTAATTCAACATAACAAAGAGCTGAAACGATAAAAAATCATTCAATTTTTTAAAACTTGTTGACATTTAATAAATTCCGTCATAATAAATTTAATTACAAATTAATTTTATTTAAAATTAATTAAGTTTATCACTTACATTGTTTGGTTAGGTATCATACACATATTAGTGATTTCTTAACCCCTTCGGGATGGGAGCCTTTTACGAAATTGTTAATCTTTTGTCACCGTTTTTTAAAAACAGAAATTTGTGTCTTGTTGAACCGAGAAAATGCGCTGATTAAATAAGGCAAATTTCACAGTAAAATTTTACTGGTGAGAAAAAACAAGGATTCTGAGCGCTTCATGCGGCACGAATACGTGCCGCTCGTCCCCAAGGGGTTAACTTTACTTGTACGTGTTCCAGAAACATATTTTCGACAGTTTTCATAAATATTTAAAGTGTTGTTGGCTTTGCATGCATTTTTTTGTCATTATTTATGTTTACGGGAAGGGGTGTAACAAGGATCAGTTTGCTTCTGGTTAGAAGCACAAAGCGTGTTTTTTTTTTTTTTTTTTTTTTTTTTTTTTTTTTAATGAAATGTGTATCTTTCTGATTCTCTTCTCTTCAGCTATATCAAAATGCAATCACAGCGGCTGTAGATTTTATATCCAGTCGTCTCTCCATGAACTATCCGTGCATTTATTGCTGCCAAATCAAGAATATTAAAAATAAAACTTGTACTGGACTTTAATAAAAATAAAACTTGTACGTCTAGATGAGGACTTCATTGAGTATTTATTGGTCATCTGTTCCAAAACATCAGCTCCATATTTGGTGGAATTGTAAAGAATCACAACATCAGGTTATTGTTTTTCATTAGAAGAAATTTCCAATGTTGGGTGTAAAGAACTTAGGAGTTGGACGTACTTGTTCTTTTTTTCCCTTGATATGACGTAAGCGTTATATTGTCATGCTTAGCAATCGTACTAGAATGCTGCACATTTTTTTTAAGAATGGGTTTCTTATCTCTATGAACGATTAATTGTGCCAACACAGCTTATTCCTGCTTTTCTCATTTGTTTTATTAAATGGAGTGATGTAAAGATATCGTCCATTGTAAGACTTTTCAAGCGTTGTAGTAAGGTTCAATCAAGCGAAAATCTGGAGATTAACCTACCGTTCTTCCTTACGGCCAGGTTTCAATCTAACCTAAGTATGGATATCGTCGGTACCATGTCAAATTTCCCAATGTGAAAACAGTGTTGGCAGTGGGCTACTTTTTTCTTAACCCCTTGGGGACGAGCGACACGTATACGTGCCGCATGAAGCACTCAGAATCCTTGTTTTTCATCACCAGTAAAATTTTACGGTAAAATTTGCCTTATTCAATCAGCGCATTTTCTCGATTCAAGAAGACACAAATTTCTGTTTTTAAAAAACGGTGACAAATTATTAAAGGTTTCATAAAAGACTCCCTTCCCGAAGGGGTTAATTTAGATTTCTTGATTGGCACTCTTTTTTCTGAAATGGTAAAATTCCCCCTGTTTTCGCCTTAATCAATATGTCATTAAATAAGGGCAATCAAGAAATCTGAATTTAAAAAAAGTAGCCCACTGGCAACACTGTTTTCATATTTGATAGTTTGACATGGTTCCGGACGATAGCTGTTCAGTAAATATTTTGACTGGACATCAGTAGCAATTCAAACTTAATGTTGAATTTATTGAGCTTTTTAGGCATATACTAAATAAATCGGCATTGTGTCTTCGTGAGAGAAAAAATTTCATCTATTGCAATATTCCCCCCCCCCCCTGTTTATAATACATCAAGCAATTTTCTATAAATGTATTCTAAATATCTGAAACAAAGTCAAATGGATCTGTTTGCAGCATTTGGGATCTATTTCACTTCATGTCGAAGCACAAATACTTCATAATTCCCAAGAACCTATTTCTGTATTTCTAGCCATCTTTTTATTCACTTCATTAATTTGAAGCGATTATTTTTTCAAATACGTTTAGTCTCTAATTTGCTTCAATTGTAAATAATGTACATAAAACATTCGGCTGAATCTAAAATTTGCTATTAATTACATTTATATCTAAAAGAAAATATTAAGTTTTCTACTTCAAATAAATTTATCACACCAAACTAAACTGTGAAAAATTCGGACATATGATATTCAACCTCTTAATTCTCGCTCCCATGATATTCATGGGCTGTGTCTCTTATTCAGATTGTTTGATTCCCACCAGTTTTATAAAGTAATATAATTGGCTTTATTATGATATCATTTTACTTGTCATTAAATAAGGTGAATATTTCTTTTTTCAAAAAAGTAGTGCCGAAAAGCAATTTGAATTTTTAAACTGTAATTTAATGCGACCGTTAAAGGGTTAATATAATATACTTGACAGAAATATGTTGCGTTATCTTAAATCTGGCAAAATTTAATTGCAAACCTACTCTAGCATATAATAATAATAGAAAATATTTTAATATTTTTCTTTATTTTCTTCTCATTCTGTAAATTTATTACACACATACTTTCGTACAATTTAATGATTAAAAGAAAAACGGAAAGACAATAAATTGTTACATGAATAAAATATTTTTCAAACAAAAATTTTAAACCAGTCTACCCAAAGTTATTTAAAAAAAAATATTACACAGAACAGAAATCTAAAAAAAAAAGAATTTTTTGAATTACTTTCCACTTGACTGAAATATGTTCTGTTGTCTTGAATATGCCGAAGTTTATCTACAAATCTACTCCGAAGAAAAAGAAAGTGGAAAGTTATTCAAAATATTTTCTATTACTCCAATTCCATCCGCTTGCACATGACTGAGAATCGATTAAAGTTAAAAAAGAAACTACATCGGGAAGTATCGATTGAAATTCATACGGAAAAAGGCAAATTGGATATTGTACTTCAAACGTGGCGTGTTATAACTAGTTTTATAAATCTTCAGATCTTGATGGAATAAATGTTGCACTCTTATGCAGAAATTCCTGAATGCAAAATTTATTAAGGTTATATATATTAAAAACAGTAATATAGAAAATATATGAATACGTCTTAAATAGGACGTAATCACCATGGCAACCTAAAAACAGTACCTATCATGGTATATCATTGAATTAATTACGTATGATAGGATTTAATAGAATGAATACAATTTTTATTAATATCTTTTTACGTTTTGATTTGCTTTTTGTACAGTTTGAAATGACCGGACAAAATTCTGCAGCGATTATATATTAAATTTCAAACCATTCGGTTAGGTAGTTTTTGCGCTGTTACATGCGGGCAGACGAACAGACAGGCATATGGGCGGACTAAACGACGACTAAAGGGGATATAAATTTATATAATTACGAACGCACCTAAAAACTATAACAATATATACTTTTAAGAATATATACAAAAAAAATCGTCTTGACAAGATGTTTGGCTTTTTCTACATTTATAAAATGCGAATTTTAAGAAAAAGCGATTTAATTATTTTATGATTCTTTTAAATAAAAAGAGATAAATTTAATTATATTAATTCTTAAACTTATTTTTCCAATATTACTAAAGTTTAATATTATACAGGGAAATGAATTGGATGTAGCAACTTAATGGTCACAACTGTTAAAGCCATTCTTTCAGAATAATAATGTGTAAACCGGAAAATTTCTTTATAATGCTTAATAATTTTAGTTCGAAATAGCATATATTGTTATATGTTGTTTGATATACAGTCTTTATTCAAACTGTAAAAACACGCAAACTAAAGTATAAAATTACTTCACTAAACTTTCCATGAGTTTTACTTTTTTTAGCTGTTAATCTTTTTCGGCGCAGTGTGTCCTACGTCGGTGCCACCTAATTTTAATTCCAAACATACAAGCGGCACCAAGAATATTGTAAGAAAAAGTTTGCTTTTACAATGAATATTTAAAGTAACAAGCTTTTAATTTCTAAAAAAGTCGTTTGTAAATTCCGTTGTCAGTCAATCCTTTCATTATTTTACTATCAATTTTTTTCTGTGCAGGAAAAGGTAAACACATCACCAGCTGGTGTTGCATTGACGAAACAGTAAAAATATATTTCAAAAACTCTAATAAGAATTATTTCTATTAAAAAAAGAGCTGTTGACATACAGAAAATCTTCAGTTACATTATTGCAATTACACTATGTGAGGAGGAAAACCGTTTCTTAAAGCAATGACATGAATGATAAACAAATAAAAATGTTTTACTATGAGTTAAAACCAAATGAAATTTTTCAGTTCTTCAGAAAAAAAAAAAAAAAAAAAAAAAAAAAAAAAAAAAAAAAAATGCACAACTTGTCCTGAAATGAAATTTTATTTTTGGCGAAATCATCAAATTTTGTTTATAATATTTCAATTTAATTTGCCGCAAACAATGCACGATATTATTTTCCTTTTTTAAAGTATGTGCTTTAAAACGAAAAAAAAAATATTTTACTCATCTATACCATCATATCTTAGTCCAAGAGCTGTTAAACATTTTAGGGAAGGTATTTGAGACACCCTGAAAATTTGTGCAACACTTCTTTTGTAATGGCTGAATACAAAATCGAATGTCTGGCTGAAGGATCGTGGCCCAAAAACTGTGCCAGACACGTGTCAAGTGCCATTTTTTTTGGACTACCCAAAAAAGGTATTTGAGGCACGCTGAGATTGAGACAGAATAATATTTATCCTTAGAAAAAAATATTTTGAAAACGACAGACACTTTAGTCGGCCCAAAAACTGTGCCAGACATGTGTCAAGTGCCATTTTTTGACTACCCAAAAAAGGTATTTGAGGCACGCTGAGATTGAGACAGAATAATATTTATGCTTAGAAAAAAATATTTTGAAAATGACAGACACTTTAGTCGGCACAAAAACTGTGCCAGACACGTGTCGAGTGCCATTTTTTGTCTGGCACAGTTTTTGGGCCACGATCCTTCAGCCAGACATTCGATTTTGTATTCAGGCATTACAAAAAAAGTGTTGCACAAATTTTCAGGGTGCCTCAAATACCTACTCAAAAATGTTCAACAGCTCTCCTGCTATCTGTTTTACTTACAAGCTGCTCATAAAATAAAAGTAATTATAGCATTTTTAATGATAAAAGATTACGGGAGAATGTTTTTATCTTTACGGTCTGTACATTATCTGCCAGAAAAAAAAATGATTCTGAATTCAAAGGAATTTAATACGATTTAGATATATATATATATATATATATATATATATATATATATATATATATATATATATATATATATATATATATATATATATATTACATTTGACTGATAACCAATATCACATTTATAAATATATATTTTATGTGCAAAGTTTCTAATGATATTAATCATCCTTTTAGTCTTCATAACATTTTATGTTTAAGAAAAAATTGGATTTAAAAAAACAATTTAAATTCAAGAATATCATTTAATCTTTTTACATTTAATTTAATTAAAGGTTACCAATAATGTATTTCATATTTTGAATGTAACTACAGTAAAACCGAAAAAGTTTAATCGATTTTACCCATTTATATTCCCCTTTCAGTTTTTCCCATCGCAAATTTTACTTACAAGTTGTTCCTAAATAAAAATTAATTATAGAAGTCGAACATCTTGTAATCATAAAATATTACGAGGAAAATGGAATGTATTTTCTTTACAGAATGCATTTTCTGTCTAAAAAAAGAAATTCTGATGAAGAAAATTAATTTTCTCAAAAGATTTTAATAAGATTCGGAATATTATTCATTTCTTTGGGTTTTATAATAACATTTGACTTATGCTAATTATTTATTTTATGAATATAAATTAACTTTTTTATTTACATTTTGAATCTAACATTTACATTTTGAATGCATGTAAAGATCGAAAATTCCCTGATTAATTTGAGATAGAATGAAAATTATTTTTTTGTGTGTGTTTAATGTTTATGAAGATAGCTTGAACGTTAGTTACTTCAAACTTTTTTCCATGAAACTCTATGTAATATGTACCTCAAAAGATCACCAGTTTTGAAATTCAAAAACATGTTCATTTTTTTTTTCTTTTCAAGTTAATTTGATTCATCTTATAAGCAGAAAAAATGAAAATGTGTTATATATGATAAAACAGATATTATATTTATAGTTGGTCTTTCTAAATTCTTTCAATAATTCTTTAGAGCAAAGAAATGCTTTTCAGTATATAACATATTCAAATACAATAAGAATCTTAAACACTTATATATTAATCTATACAAGAGGAGTACCGGTGAGGTTTAACAAAAAACTTTGATCTGTTTAATAATAATTCTATTACAAAATGTTTAGCAGGAAATTACATAAATCAACAGTAGCGCCTATATTAACAATACTTTAAATTAGGTCCTATTAAGATATCGCATTACGTTTAAATAACCAATATTTAGAAAATATAGGAAATATTGATGTTCTGATAGATTGCACAATTAACTATCCAAAACCGTTTTTATTATTTTTTACATTTATTATCATGCAGTTATGACTATTTTTGTTTAATATTTTAAAAAAGAAGAATGCATTCAATTAATTGAAAATTTTAATAAGCTGAAAGTACAACGACTCTTATAATATTGTGATAAAAGAAACATGCATATCTGGAGTATAACAATAATAAGAAGTAACCATTCCTAATTGAATTTTCTCAACTAAGAAATTTAAGAGCCTTTTATCAGCATTAGATATTTATACCCGATCATACGTTCTCCTTTGTGGTCATTCTGATGGTTGGATTGCGGCAAAATAGAATTAGCAATTTGCCGTTTCTTAGGAGCCCCGAAGTTCTTCACGTTTACATATAATTAAGGTTATTTTCGCCCCATGTCAAAAAGCTTCTTTTGATTATATTATTATAGTGTAGGGTCACGAAAACCGTAAAAAGCATGAACTCTTTAGAACCACACGACTGTTTAGACTTTTCTATGTTACTGATATCATGGAAGAAAAACTGAAAAATAACGTAGAAATCTAGTTTAAGCTCTTCCATCTATTCAGTAAGTTTATTTATCACATGAAGGATTTCTTCATCAAGTGAGTTTGTATTCCAGTGAACATTAGTATCATAAATGTATTTTTAACCCTAAACCGGAAACGTGAAAATCCCTTGCACAAACAGAAACGTGCCATCTGTAAAATTGCTATAACATTTATAAAAGAAATAAATGGGGCGGGGGGTGGGGGAGGCACAGAACTAATAACGTGAAGATTAGATTGCGTGATAAGATTGAGGACGCTTTCATTTTTGTGTAAAGTGTAAATATGTAGACGCAACCATCTCACAGACGCCACGTTTCCGGTTAATTGTTAAAAAATAAAATTTGAATCTTGCATTGAATACTCAACACAGGTTTGAATACTTTACTTTCATTGGGCGGTTCAACGGAAGCAGAAAATTATTCCTGTCAGAATTTCGTCTGAATGTCCGATACCGAATACTTTTCGTCCAAAGGACCTATCATCCTGAAGTCTGCAAGAAAAACTTCTTGTCCGCTCGCAAAAAGGTTTGTCAACCATTGGATCCTGATCAGCTGCACAAGAGCTTTGGTTGTGTTTCCGACATTTTTTCGACTATTAAGTCGTTGGCTGTTTTCCTATTGTTGCCTACACCCAATAGAATTTTTCACTGTTGTACTGACGATTTCTCAGCGATTACTCAGTTGAAAAAATTCTAGATTTTTTAACTTCTCTTTGTGTTTTACAGTAATTTAAAGAGAAATACCACATTTATTTTAATGTGACACATTAATATAAAATATTTGCTTTTGGATTATAGAATTCGTTTGAAATGAAATCTACTCCGGAAGATATTTTTCGTTGAATATAAATATCAGAATTTTCTTCACAAATAATTAAATTCTCATCTTTTAACCCCTTGAAGGGCGGTGATGCCGTCACGGCATCACATAATTTTAATCCCAAGTTGCCGCGTTGGCACCGGATTTTTTTATGAAAATGTCATCTTTATTAAGTACGCGAAACTTTACTTTTACTTGTTTTCAAATAAAATCTCTTGTTAATATTGGTGTCATTAAATTATTTGAACATTTTACAAATACAAGTACCTGGCCCCTGAAAGGGTTTAAAAATAAATGATAGCTTGACACATATTAAAAAAAGTCTAGAAAATAGTAGCTATTTAAGTATTTATGTTTTATGAATATGCATTCGTATTTTCTTCGCAAACATTTTTGGTGAATAGAACGTACTGAAATGAACTGTTAAATTCGTATTTAAAATTATGTGTATATACAGTGTGAGACATGTATTTTCGAACAAAATAATGACTGCTTTCAAACCTAAATAGTCACTAGAGATACAGAATTTTTTGCATTTTTAGCCTTCTGTAAGGTGAGCGCATTCACAATAAATGAAATCGTGCACCCAAATTAGTGTTGCCAGATTGGGGACTTTTTTGTCCCCAGATTGTTAATTGTCACCGCTTGTTTGCAATAGAAATATTCAGCATATTTTAAAATAGATTAATAATTCTGAAAAATAAGGCGAATTATACTGTTTCAACGTCAACTTCTGATTAATCAACGACAGTCGCAATAACATCCTCTACATGCTATCAAAACTAAGTGCAGCCAATAATCAACTGTGTGTTGGGAACATTTGCCATTAAATACTTACGGCTACCCTGTATTCTGCAACAGTGTTGTGTGAATGCCTATTGGAGTCACTCTTAACCACGTCACGTACGTAATAGCCAGTCAAGATAATACCTGGTGAGCCGGGGCATTGACATCGAAATACTCAAGGCCTGAGGACACGAATTATGACGTCATCAGTAATGGACCGACTTCTAAATAGTGCTGGAATTCACATCAGAAATTTTTGAATAACAATTTTATTTTATTTTATTTGTGGAATGCATATCACATTATCACACAATAATAACTGTTTAAACTTACTGTTGAGAATTTGGAATTCCCCAATAAAAAATCAGCCAGGGCAACATTGTTTAATTCCGCATCTCACCGAATTTTTATTTAGGGATTGCGAATACACACCAGTAAGTTTAAATAGTTATTATTGTTTTATAAGATAATAGATATTCCACAAATAAAATGAAAGAAAATTGTTATCCAATTTTTTCCGGTGTGAATCCTAGCACTGGTGAGAAGTCGGTCGATTAGTGATGACGCCACAATTCGTGTCCTCTGGCCTTGAGCATTTCGATGGCAGCGGCCGGGGTGCAACAAGTTGAGGATGGGAAATTCATGACAGTTTTTGGCCATCCATTGTTTGGTTTTATGGGCTGAATGGAATGGCGTAGACTCTTGGTTAAAGAAAGGGCTCCCACGTGTAATACAAATAATCCATAGCTTTAACGCTTAGATATAAACATCGACGTTGACTCTGGAACCTTGAAGAAAGACATATCCAGCAGTCTTCGCTGCCCACGATCCCCACACCACCTCCCAGAATTATCAGTAAGACTATAAATTTCCTTTGTATGACGGTCGGACGATTTGAATTCCATTAGACGGGGATTTCATACAGCCACCGATCTTCCATCCGCACTTCCATCACATTCCTTTATTCCAACTTAAAAAAATAAATATAGAGCAAATAGTGCACTAACTGTATTTAACCCCTTAATTCTCGCTACCGTCATATTCTCGGGCTGTGTCATTTACTCAAATTGTTTGATTCCCACCAGTTTTATAAAATAGTGAAATTGGCTAAATTTTAGCAATGTTTTTACTGTCATTAAATAAGGTGAATATTTCTTTTTCATAAAAGTGGTGCCAATAAGCAATTTGAATTATTCAACCGTAATTTAATTCGAGCGTTAAGAGGTTAATTTATTATCTTTACTTATTTAATTTTTATTTATTTATTTAAATTACTGAGCAATATAGAAGTTACAAGCACATATTTCAAATGTAATAACTTATTTTACTACGTTCTAATTATTAAATTACATTTTTATGCATGAATGACTATTCGTAACCCCCCCCCCCCCTGAAAAGAAAAACAGTTGTATAAATTCCTACGAAATTACGTATTTGTTTTACAACATTTATCAATTTATCGTTTATATTTAAATGTGTGACTGTTTTCCAATTTATGAAGGAAGTACTAGCAAATTTATACTCATGAAGACGTAATTTTTTTGCATTTCTGGGATTTTATAAGGCAAAATTTTCAATAAACATTTACTGGTGAGAATAATCAAGGATTCTGGGGCACCTTATGTGAACGTATATTTGTCACCCTTCCCCAAGAGGTTAAGAAAAGAGCGTGGTTTTGTCAAAATTCATTAAATTTGCTATAAAATACTAGACGTGGAAAGTAAAATCAAAACAACTTACACAATAATATTAATAATAAATATAACCCATCTGTAATCCCCACAAATTATAAAATTTTAGAAACCAGTTATTTGATTCGAAATGTACACAATGATGAAACTCGGAGCATTCAAACTTTCAAGCAGCATTCACTGCAAGCAGCGATGCGAAATTAGCATCGACACTGTTCTCTACAATGTAGCTCAAGTTATTTCGTGAACATAAACTCCAGATTACGGAAAGGATTTGTGAAGTTCATGCATTTTGTTTCGACATCTATTAATATTATTCCTTGAACAGTTTTTTTTTAGTAAAGAAAACTTATCTAAAAACGTTTAAACAACTACCACTAGATCCTGCATTTGAGATGATAATTTTAAATTAAACTAAACCTAAACGAAACCTATGACTTTACGATTCATTATGGAACAGGGCCAACACCTCCCAATCTTGTTTACTTGAACCTGGTCTTTTAGGTCCTATACAACATGTGATCATCTCAGGTGGTCAGTCCAATGCGATAACTTCACAATTTAGTTCCAAGCAAGCTTGATACTCATTTTATCGGCTTTTAACCCTTTTAGGGGCAAAGTACTTGTATTCGTAAAATGTTCAAATAAGTTAATGACACCAGTAATAACAACAGATTTTATTTATAAACAAGTAAAAGTAAATTTTCGCGTACTTACTAAAGAAGACATTTTCATCATAAAATTCCGGAGTCAATGGGGCAATTTGGGATTAAAATTATGTGATGCCGTGGCGGCATCGTCGCCCTTCAAGGGGTAAAAGGATGAAAGCTTGAGTTACTTTAGAATTACTGTTCCGTTAACCCCTTGAGGGGCAAGCAAAAATGTCTCTAAATATTGCATTCTCACCGGAATAATCAAAAAATTTATTTTTAAATAAGGAAAAGCAATTTTTCGATAATTTTCCTCCAAAGTTAAAAATATAATATTTAGTAAAAATTTTCTGATGAGAATCTTGTTTAAATTAGCTGGGATATATTTTATCCCACTGCCCCTCAAGGAATTAAAAAATTACATCATTAAATTGTGTTAATTCTACATTTCATTAAGTTTTTAAATAGAAATAATGACCACGATTTTGTTCTCAGATTTTTATGCAGGCAATAACTTTGTATTTTCTTATTTTACAGATTTATTATTAATTTTGAATTTTTTCTAAATTTTCGAAGTAACTTTATTTTTTCAGATAAAAGTGTTAAATTCCGTTAACAATTAATATTTTAAATGCATGCAAAAATAGATAAATCATACTTTCTGTACTTTCTCGCGGAAGAATAATAAAATTTTCGTAAACTAAAGATCACCATGTCTAAAAAGAGATATTTTGAAATAAATAAGGTGAATATTCACACACATTATCCACTTAACCCTTTATGTATTGAATTATGAATTCATGATAATTTTATCTTCTAAAGCATTTTTCTTGAATTTTTAAAACTACATTAGAATATTTACATAATCATTTAATAAATTTTAGAAGGATTGATGGTTTTAGAATAATTAATTAAATTTGAATATATAGGGATTTTTTGCAATATTTATAACCCCACTCAAATCTTTTATTTTAAATTTTTTTCTTAATATTTTGTAAAATTAGGTAATGTACAAATATAGAAATATCTCCGAATTGAAAAATGTCCCCCCCCCCTCCCTCTAACGCCAAGAAACCTAAAAAGAGGCAAAAGCAAAAGAAATCATCCTTTTAACCCCTTCACGCTCGAATTAAATTGTGGTTAAAAAATTCAAATTGCGTATTGGCACCACTTTTATGAAAAAGAAATATTCACCTTATTTAATGACAGGTAAATCGACACTAAAATATAGCCAATATCACTATTTTATAAAACTGGTGGGAATCAAACAATCTGAGTAAAAGACGCAGCCCGAGAATATGACGGGAGCGAGAATTAAGGGGTTAAAGCTATTTTTGTTTTGTGTAATCAATAATGCTTTTGGAGGAAGGTAAAATAATGCATCATAACTCTTTCTAAACTGTATTATTACTCACCGATGTATTAAATGAACTGTATAAAAACTTATTTTAATGGTACTTATAAGCAGTGTTGCCAGTGGGCAACTTTTTTTTTTATTCAGATTTCTTGATTGCCACCACTTTTTTGAAACGGTAAAATTACCTTTGTTTTCGCCTTAATTAATATGTCATCAAATAAGGTGCATTTTACCATTTCAAAAAAGTGGTACCAATCAAGAATCTGAATTAAAAAAAAAAGTAGCCCATCTGGCAACACTGCTTATAAGTACCGTCAGTAGATAAAGGGTTAATTCTCGCGCCCCTGACATTCACGGGCAGTGTAGGCTACATTTTTAATTTAGATTGTTTGATTCCAACCAGTTTTTTTTTTTTTTTTTAAGTGTAATTTGTTTTATTTTCTCATAGTTATATCTGCCATTAAATAAAGTGAATATTTCTACATCAAAAAATTGATGGCAATCAAACAATATGAATTAAAAAAAAATAGCTTACATTTATCAAGCGTGACGCTTTAGGGGTTAAATCCTTTGAATTCTTTTGGGCGTATGAACTCTGTGCCTATGCCTATGCCTCAATTTAGGTGATGTTTGGAACGCAAAGAAAGTATAAGGCGCTGATACTGATATCGCAGGACAACACACACAAAAAAGAAACAAAAGTTTTCCGAGAATCATCAGATATCGTAATGATGTGAGTTTTTCGACATAATTTAAAAACTAGTGAAATAACGAGATATAAATTTATTGCCAATGCATCATGCTTATCCTGTACATTTGTGGATAATGTACTATTCTAATCTCTTCGAAAGCTCTTCAATCCCTGGAATATTGGATAAATCAATGGGGAGAAGTTTTCATTTTTCTTTTCAGAAATAGCACAGATACAAATTGTACTATTCTTAACCTTTAAATGCCCGACTTTTCAAAAATCATCGTAATAATGTTTTTCGGCTTTCATTTTTTAAATAAATCATGGGAAAAGTACTTTAAAAAATCATATTTTCTTTTAAGTATGGTTTACGTCTAAAAAACAGTTTGTTACTAATCGGCAATACTGGTCTTTCATTGAAAAAATAATTTTCCTTGATAAAATTCTATAATATTAAACAAACAAGAATTTTAGGAACTATAATAAGAAATAAATTTTACTTGCTCACTGCAGAACAAAATAGGGCAAGCTTCGCTAATTTTGCAAGCTTCCACACAAAACAACAAAAAAAAAAAAAAAAAAAAAACAAGTAGCAACAATTGAAAAGGTAAATCTATCTTTATTCTTAAACAGCACAAGTGTTGCCATCTACATGTTGATAATCGATTTAATATTATTTTCAGAATGTATTTTATTGGCAACATTAGGCATTATAGCTTCAATGTTATTCTAATAGTATTTTAGAGCCTAAATTTGGTATGTTGCCGAAAAGCAAGACCCGGCATTTAAGGGTTAAAGTAACAAGTTTTGCTCTTCTAAAATAAGTATAAGTTGAAAGGTTACTACACTAACTGACATTTAAAACAATTGTTTAAAAGACAAAGTAGTTTTATAAATGGAAACCATTTTTTATATCTAATTTTATTTTAATTATACTATATATAATTATGTCTAATTCTCATTGAAAAATGAGTGTTAACCTTGTAATAACATTTAAGAAATAAATAAAATCTACTTGTTTTTAAGCATTATAATTTTTTTTTAAATTCAAACTTTTAAAATAAAAAAAAGTTTCAAAATATGATTTCCTTGAAACAAGAATATTTCTTACTGTAACAATGTCAGTTTCGTTTTCATGTTAAGCTCTAGTTTTTCATTAGTTAACTCAATTAAGCAGAAAAATCAACTGTCATTAATTAAATATGTGATGGAATTTTAATAACAAATATGAATTTTTATATGCAACTAATATAACTTTAAATTGTCAAGTATATTTTTAACAAAATATTTTTCAGTTTTTAAAATATTGTTTAAAAATAATGTTCATTATAGTTTAAACTGATAAAACAAGTCTCACTTTCAAAATATGGCAAAAAAAAAAAAAAAAATGTGAGATTTGTAACAGATGTTTTAGAGACTAAACGTTGTACACATTAAATAATTCACGAAAATAAATTTTAACTTATAAAATGATAGGAAACTTTTTTATATTTATTAATATGCAAAATTTAAACACAGAAAATGTACAATGAAAAAAAAAATATGTTTGTTGAAATGTATTATGATAACATTACATACATCACATAAATAACATTTTTTTTTTAAATTTTGAAATGGAAAAGCGTTTATATTTTAACACCTTAATTATCGCTCCTGTGATGTTCACGAGCTGCGTCTTTTATTCAGATTGTTTGATTCCCAGCACTTTTATAAAATAGTGCAATTGATTTTATTATATTTTAAATAAGTTGAATATTTCTTTTTAAAAAAAAAGTGGTGCCAATGAGCAATTTGAATTTTGAAACCATAATTTAAAGCGACCGTTAAGGAGTTCAGTGACAAATAATATGTGGAAACATTTTATGAAAAAATATATATAATCGGTATATGAATAAAGAGCGGGAGAAATATAGCTTATAGCGGCATGGTCAGTATGGATTTTCATACAAGGAATAAAGAATAGTAATTTATGCTTTGTTTAACTCTTTATCTACTAACTGTACTTATAAGTATTATTAAAATAACTTGTTATAAAATTCAGTTAATACATTGAATAGTTGTAATATAGTTTAGAATGAGTTATACATACATTACTTTATCTTGTTCCAAAAGTATTAATGGTTACACAAAACAAAAATATTTTTAAAAGAATAATTCCTTTTGTCTTTGCATCTTTTCAACTTTCTTGGCGTTGGGGAGATAGGGGGGGGGGAGGGGGTGATTTTTCGATTCGGAAACATTTCTATATTTCTATTGTAAGAACATTATATTTCTACATTTCCTTATTCTACAAAATAATAAGAAATATTTTTATAATAAAAGATTTTAATGGGGTTATAAATATTGCACAAAATCCCTATAAATTCAAATTTAATTAATCCTACTAAATCCTTCAATCCTTCTAAAATTCATTAAAAGATTATGTAAATATTCTAATGTAGTTTAAACAATTCACGAAAAATGCTTTAGAAGATAAACTTTTCATGCATTCATAATTCAGTACATAAAGGGTTAGTAAGAGACATTTCGCGATCACATAAAGTAAAACTTCTCTATTTGAAATTTACGGTATGTTCTGGAAATTTCGAATTAAAATTGGAGGCCTAACTGGCAACCTTGGTCTATAGTCCACCTGTGGCGAGTGAAGTAACTGTGGAGGTTGTCACAAAATGGCAATGATTTTTTTTTCTTTACATCGGATCAAAAATTTCCGGTGACCGCCGAAGCAAACTTTCACTAGTAATATTTGAATGAAAAATTTATTTATGAAACTTATTTTAGTGGCTTAGTCTTGCAAAATTTCTGTCACGAACATGGTAAATATTTCTATTAATTTGTACTGGTGTAAGTTGGTCCTGGTATTAAAATATTTTTGAATGACCCTAACGGGAGGTTGCTTAGGTTGTCAGAATATGGCGGAAATGCAGTGCTTGACTACCACGGAATTAAATTCCCACCAGTAAATATAAATATATATCTTTCTCCATAATTATATCAGACGTTCTGTACAAATATCATTCTCATTCATTTTTCATTTCCCATCACGTCATTCGGCGTTGGAGCTCTGTTGTGAGGGGTCTTGTGAGGTGATTGCTCCATCGCATGTTATATTTTTCGCAGTGTGAATGGCAGGTGTGGCGGTTCGTTAGAATAGTTTTCGCTCGCTATTTAGTGCTGCATTATGACGGCTACTGATGATCAAGATTATTATATCAAGGAAGTTATCGACAAAATATGTAATGGAACGTTAAACAGTAATTTCAAAGACCAATTTGATAGATTTTCTTCGAACTTTGAGGACTATTCTAAGACTATACTGGGTGATTTTTACACCTTCGTAGACCAATATATCTTGGATATTAAGGCTAAAGCTGGATATTCTGACTCTGCCTCTGAACAGGAAGAGGTAAGAAAAACTTGCCATGATGTTTTTACTTTGCTTGGGGAGCCAACCCATGATAATTTGTTAAATTCAGCTATCTTTAGTTTTTTTTGCTCTATTAAGTATAAGAAAACTCCACATTTTTTTCTTACTAATACTAACCTTAAAAACGAAATTTTCAATGCAGTTAACCCTAGAACTACCGGAAATTTTACTCAAGTTTTATAAAAACATTCTACACCAGAATTTTTACTTAAAACTATTTAATTTGTTTATTTAACTTATTATTGTCTGATTTATACATTTAGTTTGTTTTGAAGAAATTTCTGGTTTGAATAAATATTTTGAATGTACATGTCGGGTCCAATGGACCCGTCTGGTAGACGGAAGGTTAAGAAAGGCGTTAAGCGTCCTCTTTCAGAGGAGAGTTCACCTATCCCTCTAAGTAATAAATATAAGAATATCGCTAATGAAGTTACTCTTACTGAAAATATAGAAATGGATGAGTCAAATGTTAGTGATAATACTCAGAATACTGTCAAAGTTAAAAATTCTGTTAACCCTTTCTACGTCGAAGTCGACAGCAATTGGGCGGCGGTAGCTCATGAAATTATGGTGTTAAACTTGGAAAAACCAAAAATAACGCTAAAAGGCGAACGCATTGTTATACAATGTAACTCTGATAAGGACTTTAAATCTACTCAGAAATGGCTAGACCAAAACAAAAAGAAATATACAACTCTTGATCCTAAAGAACTTCGAGCCAAAAAAATATGCATTAGGGGCCTCCCCTGTTACACCGATACTAAAATTATTGAAGATAGTCTCAGGGAGCATGGTTTCGCAGTCACTAGGGCTGCCATGCTTAAAAATCGTAAAACTGGCCAACCAATGCCAATATACATGGTAAATGTTATCCCTCGTAAGAACTTTGAAGAAATTTACCAAATTAACAATATACATTATATTTCTGTTAAGATTGAAGCTTTTACTAGCAAAAATCGTGTAAAACAGTGTTACAAATGCCAGGGTTACGGTCACGCATCAGAAGTGTGTGGCTTCGATGCTAAATGTGTAAAATGCGGAGATCAACATTTAAGTACAGTTTGTCGCCACAAGGGGCGTATTAAACCCACTTGTGCCAATTGTGGACTGGGGCACCCAGCGAATTCCCGTGGTTGTCCAAAAAATCCTTATAGACTCGAAAATAAACAGAGCCGAAAAACAAGTAATAGCGTCAGCAATCTATCCCAAGAAACCCAAATCTTAGCGGATATATTTAAGAATTATAATTATACCAAAAATACTAAAGACTCTGAACCCTCTACAAGTAATGTAGAATTAAACTCTGATAACAATGATAGTACTACCGCAAACACCCATTCCTCCCATACTATTGAAAATTCTAATGCTCCTACTAATTACACCAATGATATTAAAGACATTCTTAATACTTTCAACGAAGTCAAACAAATCTTTCAAATCACTAAATTCCTAAAATGTATAAAGAACATCTCAACTCAGACTAAGAACCTCGATAATCCGATGCAAAAATTGATGGTTATACTAACTGAATTTGATAAACTTGCTAGTCAGATCAACATTAACGAAGATTAAGCTCTTCATTTGCTAAACTTCTTTCCTTCTTTTTGTCTGTGTTGTTTGTTTATAAAGTTATAATTAAAAAAAAAAAAACTTCTTTTCTTGTATTTTATGCTCTTTTCATGATATTACTCTTACTTCTTTCATTTTCATGTTTTTTTTCTCCTCAAATTACTAGACTGGGTGGACGCCGTCCTCTTGCTGTCGTTTGATCCACTCGGTTTTTGCATTTAACTGTTTTTTTTTTGGTTTGAACTCTCCTCACTGTAGCTTTTTCTTACATTATTATTCTTTTTACTTAAAGTAATTTAAATTCTCATGTAATTATGCATATATTTAGTTTTGTTTCTTTTATTCACTGTGTTAATTTTTTTACTTAACAAGCTATATTAAATGTATGGTCTCTGAATTGAGTCTTTTTTTTATGGGGCTTCCTTTGGTAGCTTTTTCGCCTGTCCTGGACATTTATGTGTATCATATGGAATTTTTTTTTTTTTCCTACTAGTTCTACTAACAATTTTTTCTTAAAAATTGTCTATCTCTTTAGCTTTTACTCTCCATTTTTTCGTGGCTACTAGCCGCGTGTAAACGCTCTTTTTTCCAAGGTTCCCATTGCATTGTAACACAATATACTCTTAGCCTGGATGTAAAGTTGCCATGCAACTAGGGAATCCACACATCTGCTTGATTGTTCCATTGTTCCATTGTACAAATAAGGTGTTTAATCCCTAATTGTCACGTCGGCACTAAAATTCGATTTTATAGAATGCGCGAAAATATGCTTTTACTTCTTAACCCCTTGAGGGGCAAGCAATTACGTTTGTGAGATGCTGAATTCCCATCGGAATCTTTGAAAAACTCTATTTCAAAATAAGTAAAAGCAGTTTTACGGCTTTTTCCACCAAAGTTAGAAAAGTAATTTTTTTTTTTCTGGTGTAAAACTTCATTAATCGTAGGTGGTATATACCGGTGCCCCTCAAGGGGTTAAGAAATAAACAGTCGTGCCAAGTTGCCACTAATCCTACGTAATATGTGGGTTAATTTAACCCTGGTTTAATACATTTCGCAACAGCATCTTTTTTCAGAGATGAAATTAAATAAGTTCCACATAGAAAACCGGAATTAAATAAATAAAGATTCATCAAATAAATTTTCTGGTTCGAAACGTTGTTAAACTGGGTGAAATTAATCCACATATTACGGAAGATTAGTGGGAGCTTGGCACCTCTTAATAAATTTTCTTGTAAATACTGGTGTCATTCAATTACTTCGACATTTTACGTATACAAGTACCTTTCCCCTGGTAGGGTTAAATAAGGAGAAATTTTTTATTAAAATTTACTGTTGGCCCGGTGGTAATGAGCAACTGCGAAACCGGTTACGTTGAAGCTTCACGATTTTGAGGATATGTCATTTACTCATTATTAATAGTTCCATGGGAAATATACGCGTCATTTTAAAAATACTTAACCCTCTCGCTGCGTAAGTAATTCTTCGCAATGAACGTCTTTTACAGAATTTTTAATCTTTTATCACCGGTTTTTTAGAGCAAAAATTTTTGACTATCGAAATCGGAAAAAATGTCCTGATTAAATCACAAAAAGTTTTCGCTAAAATATAACTGGTGGGAATAATCAAATAATATTAATTAGACGGGAAAATGCATACCCGAGTAATTCTCGGGTTGAGCAGCGAGAGGGTTAACGGGCATTTGCTATTGTTCGATTGAAAAAAATCGATTTCTTTGTTCATTCCCTACAGACTGTGAATTTCCCTGTAAAATTATTTGTCCAAATTTGAAGTCCTTTCCTAGTTATTTATTGCTTTATCGCAATGCGACTGCGTCTTAACCCATTAAGTTCCAGCATATCTTACAGGAAATTTATTCAGTTCACACCACTTTTTGTTAAACAATTACTTTTAGTTTATGAATAACCGATGTGATATCTAGATTTTACTTTTCTCTTTTACTGGCATATAAGAAGCAAAAAAAATCATAAATATAACATTGCAAAAACGCAACGTCAGTCTTTAATTGGTTAACCCTTTATGGTCTAGAGTTGGCAGACATCCCCAAAGATTTAGACGCATGATTCTATTTTCAATTTCTAGTTGCACCATCATATTTTAAAAGTACAATTTAAAGTAAAGGGCATAGCCGGATAAGCATTGGAAGCATGCCTTTTAATCAAATTTCCTGATTTTTTTCCTAGACGTAGCTACATATCTGACAATTTATTTCCCCTATTATCACCCTATAAATATTTATATTTAATGAGATAAAAATGGTTTTTCGATTTTTTAAAAAACGGATTTTCTCAAAAACTGCTTCACGGAATTTCATGCTATTAATTGAGGATATATAGATATCAAAGATGCATAACTGGTAATTTTTGTATAATTTTCTGTTTATAAAAACTGTGTGAAAAAGTGAAATAAAAATTTAAAAATATAAAAATCATATCTTATGGTTATCCAAAAATTACCAGTTTCTTGTAAAAAATTCCCCATGTGTGCCCGTATATTCTATATAAATGCCGAAAGTTTGCGTTGGGTACTTCATATAAATATTTACAAAAATGTATATCAAAATTATTGAAATTCATTTTAAGGCGTT
Organism: Maratus speciosus; assembly: GCA_963932465.1. Taxonomy (NCBI): domain Eukaryota; kingdom Metazoa; phylum Arthropoda; class Arachnida; order Araneae; family Salticidae; genus Maratus; species Maratus speciosus. The sequence goes on from OZ010794.1 coordinate 160,092,557, forward strand.
ATTTTGGGCGGAGCTACTCAACATCCACACCCGAAGAATTTTTAGAATAAACAGTTACAGAATTGCTGTATTTTAAATTTTAATGAACACATGAGCAACATTCTCAACACTGTCGATATCAAAATGAACATGATGTTGAAAAACATGGCTTATATGCTAATGGAATCTAAAATGCATAAGTTGACATATTGTCTGCTGACTTCGTTCCAAAAATTCTTCGGATGTTGAAGTTAAGTAGCTCCGCCCCAAATAACGCCTTAAAATGAATTTCAATAATTTTAATGTACATTTTTGTAAATATTTATATGTAGTACCAAACGGAACTTTTGACATTTATACCGAATATACGGGCACATATGGGGAATTATTTACGAGAAAATGGTAATTTTCGGATAATCATGAGATATGATTTTTATTTTTTTAAATTTTTATATCGCTATTTCACACAATTTTTATAAACAGAAAATTATACAAAAATTACCAGTTATGCATATTTGGTATCTATATATCCTCAATTAATAACATGAAATTCCTTGCAGCAGTTTTTGAGAAAATGCGTTTTTTAAAAAATCGAAAAACCATTTTTATCTCATTAAATATCAATATTTATAGGGTGATAATAGGAGAAATAAATTGTCAGATACGTAGCTACGTCTAGGAAAATAATCAGGAAATTTGATTAAAAGGCATGTTTCCAATGCTTATCCGGCTATGCCCTTTCTGTTTCAAATGTTGTCAACTTACAATTAAAAATGTTTGTAAAAAAAGTGGTTTTAATCGATTAAATTCGTGTAAAATATGGCTGTGTCTGGGAGGAGTGTTTTGACAATTAACCTCTTGCTGTTATTTTGGTGATATCCCATATTAACCCTAGAACTACCGGAAATTTTACTCAAGTTTTATAAAAACATTCTACACCAGAATTTTTACTTAAAACTATTTAATTTGTTTATTTAACTTATTATTGTCTGATTTATACATTTAGTTTGTTTTGAAGAAATTTCTGGTTTGAATAAATATTTTGAATGTACATGTCGGGTCCAATGGACCCGTCTGGTAGACGGAAGGTTAACTACGCAACGCACATCATGAAATCTGGCTGCTATTTTAATTAGACATTCCGAATTTTCACAAGAAACGTTTAACTTATTTTTGCTTTACAAAACTGTTGATTTTTTTATAAATAAAAGAAAAGAAAAATACCAATTAAATATTTGGAGTGTCAGTTTAATTAAAAAAAAAAAATCTCTGTCAGATGCGGCATTACTGCTGCCTAGTGACATACATCTGATAACTGCACTAGAGCGAAAGGGGTTAAGGGTTAAACAGATTTGGAGCAGTATAAACTAATTTTACCTAAAATGATTTTTTTTTTAACTGGCCGGGCTCAGAACGCGGAAGCTATTAATACAGTGGTGGTCAAATGTGGCACTCCGCATACCGCAAACTTTTTAAAGAAATAGCCGGCTTCTTGTATCGCAGAGGTTCGATGATTAGATAAGGCAATGATTACAATAAAATTTTAGTGGTGACACAGTTGGCCACCCCTATATTAAACCGATTTTATTATTATTATTATTAAAGGTAATATAATTTATTTGAGTTTGGATCATTTTCAGCCGTTTATATATATAAAAAAATAATTTTAAAAGCTTGGAAAGTGCGGAAAAAGGTGGTGAGATATATACTTTTATTTTTATTTTTCAAATGGCTGCTTCACTTTGTTGATTTTCAACTTTTTGTCCTTAATCCCTTGAAGAGCGATGGGGTGTAGTATATCCCATTTAATTGTAATTAATATTTGCACCAGAAAATTTGAATTAAGTTTCAACTTTATTACTTACTTACAAAAGAAAAAATGCTTTTCCTTATTTTTAAATATATATATTTTTTTTAATTTCCCCTGGCAATTCAACAGTATAGACATACGACTGCCTGCCCCTGAAAGGGATAAAGTGCTTCAAGCTCAGGGCAATATATCTACTTTCGCAATCCTTAACGAAAATTGATTGCAGACGACTTTGGCGATGTATCGGATCCCACCAGTTTGGAAGTGCACGGCGCGCACACTAGGAATTCTACACATGCAAGCTAGCCCGTCATCATTATTTTATTTTATTTTTTTATGTTTTTTAAATGGTAGCAAGTAACATGCAACAAACCCGGGGCGAAAATCATCATTCCTATTCCAAAAAAAAAAAAAAAAAAAAAAAAAAGCTAAATACACACTTTTTTCGGTTTCCCATAGGCAAACCCCTCCCTCTCCCTAACGCCTTTATTTATTTATTTATTTATTTTTATTCATTTTTATTTTATTTATTTATTTTTGAAGGAATGGTAAACATTGAAATGGGTAAAAAAAAAAAAAAATACACCATAGACAAAATTGTGTTCAAGATTGTTCACAGTTGTGTGTGTACTTCACACATGTTAAAATTGAAAAATAATTGTATTGTCTGCATACATATAGTTAGAGTACGAAAATTTTCGTATTATTTAAAGGTAAGTAATGATAATAAAGTACGATAATATATTTAAAAATGGCGTTTAAAAAAATAGGCTTTCACAGATCCTTTTATGTGATCCAAGAATTAAAATTGTTGTTCAGTTGAATTTTTAAATGACACACATAGTCAAACTGTTTCAAGCATTTTAGTAAACATTATTATTAAAAATATTTATGAAATTTACAAAGTCTCTTTTTGTCTTTGTTAACTTTTACCGGTGCGGAGTAATTCTGAAATAATGAACTGACACCGCAATTTATAAACGAATTTATTAGAAACTAGGAACTTGCTTATTTTCATGTACATTATAATAGGAAAATTTTAGTTAAATATTCTTGGTGCCGTTTGTCAGTTTTGGAATTAGAAATAGGTGCCCTTTTTTAAGGACGCAGCTCCGAAAAGGGTTAAACGAAACATGAAAAAAGAAAAAATTACAATTGACAGCTTTTTATTTACATTATAATTTTTTTTTATGTAGTAAGTTATTAAAAAAACTTTTTTTCGAAAAGAAAAACGCATTTCTCATTTCTAGTAACAAATGTTATGTGATATAAACATATTATAAAAGTATGCTTCGTTTTAAAAGCATTTCAAGAATTTTTTAATGGAAAGGTCAACTTCGAAATACAAAACACCGTCACAGAAAAAAAAAAGAAAAAAAAAGAAAGAAAGAAAATGTTTGTTCCTTATGTGCTAAAATGAAAAAAAAAATAATAATAAACTACGTCATCGTATAGTTGGGAGAACATAGAATTTCGTTATTTTAAATTGTTAGTAATGACAGAATATATACTATAGCATACTGAAAAGGATTTTTACTGAATAAAACTTTCGCTTTCTATAAGTCTTTCAAAAGTTCCGTGAGAAATAAATTTTGTTCAGTTGAATTGTTAATGAACACGCATAACCAAAATATTGCAATGATTTCATTAAATATTATTATTAAAAAATATTGAAGTTTAGAAATTTTATTTATTTTTTTATCTAAAATGTATGTAGAGCTCTTTTGAACATGCAACATTTTCTGAAGCTCATACCTTTTATCTTGTATTTTCAAAATTGTTTAATAGATAATTTATGTTTAATGATAAAACTTTTCTAAATTTCTTAAAATTATTCTCACTTATTTATGTTGAATGGAGCATAAAATTGACAAATATTAAAATGCATAAAAAGTTTGCTTTTTATTTAAGGAAATAATTGCTGCTGTGAGATGCGATATTTGTAACCCCTTCGGGACGAGCGTGTTTTACGGATTTTTAATCTTTTATCACCGGTTTTTCAAAACGGAAGTATTTGCCTAATTGAATTGGGTAAATACTCCGATAAAAAAAGGCAAAATTTACAATAAAAAATTACTGGTGAGAATAATCACTGATTCTGAGCACCTTACGCGGCACGTATATCGGCCGTTCGTCCCCAAGGGGCTAAAAGTTATATCACTGCGCCTTTTACAAAATATAGGTTAATTTTTCTGTTTCCTTAAATTATATCGTAGCAGTCTAAAAATATTGTAAGGAAAAAACAATATTCTAAATAAACGATGGCACATCACATAATAATATATTATATGTAATTTTAACTTCAAAAGAAATTTCCTGAAATACTCATTTACTAAAATTTGCAAAATGTTAAAAAGCTCAAAAGTTAAAAATATTTTTCGAAAGATTGTAAAGAAAATAATTATACTTTTAAAAAAGTGTCGAAGAAATGTAGATGATTAATGTTGAAAAGTGAATATTTCAAAACGAATGGCAAATATACTTTTTCCTTTTGTTTTGTTCTTGATGTTAAAGTAAACGCAAAACAAAGAAAAACAAACGTTTTGAGTTTAGATAATGAATTATTTCTTACAACGTAAAGTATGTCAGAATGAATGATTATTTCTCGTTTTCAAGAGTTGGTTTTACAAAATTTTAAGAAAACATTATCTTGATGAATGAATGGCTTCTGATAAATATCATGCTCCAAGAAAAATTAAAAAAAAAATAGACATGTTGGTTTGTGATTGGCTCTAAATATCGTGGGTACCATGCCAAACTATCCAATATGAAAACAGTGTTACCAGTGGGCAGTTTTTTTTAAATTCAGATTTCTTGATTGGCTCCACTTTTCCGAAATAGTAAAATTTGCCTTATTTAATGACATAGGGCAAAAATAGGGGGAACTTTACCATTTCATACAAGTGTAATTGCGGTAACGTCGGCTACGTTAAGCATTTTATTTTCGGCAACTGTCCTCTGATGCCTCTTTCTGCGAAACTTTTTGAATTTAACTTTGTGCGAAATTGAACTCTATCTTGGAATTTGAAACGTGTTCTCTTTCCGAGATTGAATCATTATAAACTGACAGTTATTTATAATGAACTGAGTAAATTGTATTCATTCATAAAGTACAGATTTTGAACATTTTGGTATAATTAAAGTATTTTTGGTGGACTTTTGCCGAACTGTTATCCATATAGTGCTTTGCTGATATTTCTGCCTTCAAGCATTTTGCAGTTGTTTCTGGACTTTCAGCGTCTGATGGTCTTTTGTAACTTGAATTCATCTAAAATGTCTGTTTTATTGGCTTAATGTTTTATATTGTCTTGATTATTAATCTAAATGGTACTTAGTTTTAATGTATCTTTGTACTGTAATTTGTAACTGAAAATGACTTAATTTTTTTTTTTTTTTTTTTTTTTTGTAGTTTCATCCAGTTTTACTTTTATTTTTAGTTTTATTTTAGAGTAACTAGGGCTACAGTCATATGTTTAAAACTGGTACATGACTTTAATTTTTGTATTTTTATCTGCATGGCACAGTGCGCCATATTTTTGTGATTTATCTATACTATTAAAATCTGTGCGCGTATATTTGTAACCACAAAAATGCAAAAACCAAAAGGCGCAGGGCTACGAAATTTGGCACACGGGTTACAGGGCTCCCAAATGGGCCGCCAACTGAATACCAATATTATTTTAGAGAAATTTTCTTTATAGATTTTTCATACAAACCGCCCCGGAATCACCTTTGAAAGCTAATTCTAGCGCAAACCTAGCATAAAATTTTCTTTTAAAATTTATTGGTATTCAGTTGGCGGACCATTTGGGAGCCCTGGGGTTACTGGTAGGAAGCATATGAACATTTGAGGCAAAAAATTCGAAAACATTAAATATATTCTTTTCTATTTTATTTTATATTTTTGACGAATCGTTGCCTTATTTTATGTTCAGTCTATAATCGCGCGAGTTCAAACCAGTTCTAAATGTTTACTGCAATGTGAGGTATGCATATTACGTACGCCACGCTGCAATAGTAAAAAGATGTAGTGGGTATTACGATAATTCTTTTACATCGCATGCAAATAATTAGAGATTATTTAATTGCGCTTAATTGTTACCTTGTTTTAAAATAAAGAAATATTTTTATCACGAATATCAACAAAACTTTTTATTCTATTTATTCCCTTATTCCAAAGATATCATTTTATAACGTCTGCTGCCATAGCAACATGATAAATTAAATTTCATAAAAAATGCACAGTAGTAGAAAAATATTTTTCGAGATATATTTATTACGTGCGCCACGCTTAAATGAACGATATGTTTCGGCACCAGAGGCAATGTGGCGACTTCTTGAGACGCCCATGCAGGACAAGTCCCATATTATTATTATATTGCCGGTACATCTACAAGACTGCACTCTGTGTACTATAGGGAAGCGGAGAAACGTGAAGCTTTTGAAAAAGCAAGAAATAAAGACACCATGCTCACTGCTTGGTATCTACTTAACAGTTCTGATCCTTCAGCAAATATCTATCTCTATGCAGAAATTCCAAAGCCCTTTGTATGGAAAGTCAATGTGTGACAAAGACGTGTTACATTAGGTGACTTCACAGTATCAGGATGTATTCTGTAAGCCCAAAGGATATTTATTGAGCGATTCCATCTTAGTATGCTGCTTTGTCATGTTCCCGGTGCCAAGTCTTTCGAGGAGTTAAGGACGTATGAAAAAACTGTCCATGAAACATTCAAGGATGCATGTCGTGCTAGAAAAGTATTAGAAGATGATGAGGAATGGCAACATTGTTTAACAGAAGCATGTGGTTTTGAAATTCCACCTAAACTGTGACTACTGTTTTCGTTCATATGTGTCTTTGGCAATCCAAATTTACCGATTCAATTATGGAAACAGTTTAAATCAGAACTCTCGGAAGATTTTGTTCGCTATCTGCCGCTGCAGGAGAGTAGAGACAGAGCCCTTCAAGACATAGCCAATCATCTACGCATACACAACGTGACACTTCAGAACCTTGAATTACCCGAACTCTCAACTGCGATGTCTGTGATTTACAAGCAAAAAGAGCAGAGGGGAAACGATTGTTAAACATGCTAAATCCGGAACAACGTATAATTTTTTATGCTGTTATTGAAAGTATTCAAAATGATTATGCTGCTGTCGGTAAGGTTTTCTTTGTCAATGCTTTTGCAGGATCAGGAAAATTTTTCCTATTCAATACTTTGCTGCATTACATCTGAGGAATGGGACATACTGCTATTCCCGTTGCATGGACAGGCATCGCATCGATATTCTTGCAAGCTGGAAGAGCTGCACATTCTTAGTTTAAAATACCAGTCCCCACGTTGGATAATTCGGCTTCAAAAATTCGGCAAAATATATCGGAAGGAAGATTACTGAAAATGGCTAAGCTCATTATATGGAATGAATGTACCATGGTACCTATTCATGCTTTGAATGCTGTTGATAGATTTCTGCGAGATTTAGATGGCAATGATACATCAAACAAAACACTCATTTTTGAAATTTGTATCGAGATTTCTTCTCTCAGGCCAACATTTTGCCAGTTCAATCTGGTTACAAATATGCGAATGTAGCCGGAAGAACCTGATTTCGTGGAATAGCTCATTCGTCTGGGGGATGGTCGGTTGACTAATGATTATGAACTCGGAGAAGATATTATGGAAATACCTCCAGAATGTTTAATGCAGTATTCTAAATTGGATGGCATTTTTGGTTCGTCTGAAATTGATCTTGATCATCTTTCGGAAAGAGCCATTTTGTGTCCCAAGAATGATGATTCTTTGAGATTGAGTGATGATTCTTTGAGATTGAATGAGGATTCTTTGAGATTGAATGAGGAGGTTTTACGAAAAGTACCTGGCGAAGTCAAAACGTTTTTTAGTGCTGATAGAATACTTTGTTATGAAGAAGAACAAAACAATTTGCAAATGGATTTTATCAATAATTTAGCATCTTCTGGAATGCCACCACATCAGTTAAATCTTAAATTTGGCGTTATTGTTATGTTGCTTAGAAACATGAATCCGTCCAGTGGTCTCTGTAATGAAACACGTTTAATAGACAGAAGGTTGTCGCAAAATGTTATAGATGGAGAAGTCTTGACAGGACATAGGAGAAGCACCCGTGTTTTCATACCGATGATCCTGCTTACACGGTCGGATACCAGTTTAACTTTCCAGTTACGCGCCGTCAGTTTCCACTTAGGATCGCCTTTGCTATGACTATCAATAAATCTCAGGGTCAAACCTTGAAAAAATTTGGAATGTATTTGCCCCATTCATATTTTTCACATGGGATGTTGTATGTAGCCTTTTCAAGAGCAACTTCTAGAGGATGTGTACGTGTTTGGGTCAAGGACGAACCAAAACAAGGAAAACGTTTTTCACAGTCCGATAAGGCATTTACATAAAACATTGTCTTCCGTGAAGTTTTATCTTAAGTCGCAACTAAAAACAAACAAACAAACAAAAACGAGTTTACTGCACCTTATCCGTGACGTGGAAAACAATGTAAAGATTTTTTATTTTAAAAGAATTTTTTTCAATTTTTTTCAGATTTTTTGCAATGACAATGTACATTTCATTCTTTCTTACAAATGTTTGTATGATTGTGTAAATATCGACTTTATAAATGATTTCTTAAACTTTAATTTGGTTGTGTAAATACTCACTAAAAAGACGAATCTACCGCAATTTACCTCATTGGTGACGTGGAAAACATTGCAAAGATTTTTCATTTTAAAATAATTTTTTCCATTTTTATGCAGTCTCGATGTAAATTGCATTTTTTCTTATGGTTGTTTGGTTGTGTAAATATTGATTTTATTACTTATTTTTATATTTCCAACTTTAATTTGTTTGTGTAAATACTTAATTTTATTGATTTTTTTAATACATACCTGATTTTTTGTGTACATACATATTTCATATTAGTTGTGTAATTACTGATTTTTAACAGATATAATACATTTTTATATTCATAAACTTAAATTTGGTTGTACCGATTTTTATTTTTAATTTTGGTTTTAAAATTAAATTCATGAACACCCGTCCGTAGAACATGTTAAACAGCTAGTTAGTTTTATTAAGTGTCTGTTTCAGCGGCTGGGTCTGAGTTGAATGGTGGAGGGCGTTTTCCTGCTAGAGATTCAGGGCATTTGCCATTATTTGGTTGGCTCCCTGGTAGAGAGACCAAGTGGTGTCAATCAAGAGATCTGGATTTTTAAAAAGTAGCTTACTGGCAACACTGTTTTCATATTGGATAGTTTGACATCATGCCGACGATATGTGATTCCGTCGACTTCACGTCGCGAAATAGGAAATCAGGCATAATTATAACACTATTTTAAAAAATTATTTCGTCCGTACTTGATCTTGTGCGTATTTGTCTTAAGAAAATAACTTCGCCTTTTAGTCTATTTATGTAACCGTATACTGGGTGCGGCACCAAAATCCGGCAAATAAAATATTGTTCAAACATTATTATTATTATTATTATTATTATTTTGCAAAAACGGAAAAAGTGTATTTTATTCCACTAAATTGTTGGTAAGGTCATAGAGAACCCATTTACTCAATATATCCCTCCCCCTGCTTGAATGACTGCCACCAATCTGGGTCTGAACGCTCCCTTCGAAATACTCAAGGCCAGAGGACACGAGCTGTGACGTCATCCCAAATCGACCGACTTCTCACTAGAGTTCGAATTCACACCGTGAATTTTTGAGTAGCAATTTTTTTAAATTTATTTATGGACTATCTATCATGTTGTAAAACAATAATAACTATTTAAACTTACTGGTGTGAATTCGAAATCCCTAAATAAAATTTCAGTCAGATGCGGAATACCACAGTGTTGACTCATCTGTCTGATTTTTTATTGGGGGATTCCAAATTCTCACCAGTAAGTTTAAATAGTTATTATTGTTGTATAAGGTGATAGATATTCCAGAAATAAAATAAAGGAGAATTGCTATTCAAAATTTACCGGTTTGAATTCCAACACTAGTTAGAAAACAGTCGATTAGTGACGACGTCATAAATCGTGTCTTCTGGCGTTGAGTATTTCGATGGCAGAGGTCTGAAGCATTTGCGGACCCGTCGTAATGCGGCACGCTCCATATCGACAATTCTTTCTATCAAACCTTTCTATAACCCTTTCTATCACACTTCATACATTTAACCACTTAACGCTCGAATTAAATTACGGTTTAAAAATTCAAATTGCTTATTGGCACCACTTTTATGAAAAAGATATATTCACCGTATTTAATGACAGGTAAATCGATACTAAAACACAGCCAATTTCACTATTTTATAAAACTGGTGGGAATCAAACAATCTGAGTAAAAGACATAGCCCGTGAATATGACGGGAGCGAGAATTAAGGGGTTAAGTCCAAAGGATTTAAATCGGGGATTTTGGGAGGTCAGAATTTTATGGACCAAAACATTTCGACGTTATCCAGCAACCAAACCTTCATTGCAAAACGACGCAAAACCTTCTTTGTACTTCGCGGACTCGTTATACTTTGCTACGACATCGTACACAATCGATTTTGGGTACCTGGAGATTCGAATGATTTCTGTAGCTGACCGCCCACTGCGATCACTTTCTATAATGGCTGCTCTTCTATAACAAAAGCGATAACTTCTATAATTCCGCACTTGCTTTCAACATCGCGACTATTTTCGGTACCCATTTTTGGTATTTACCAGCGTATTTATTCTTCAATTAAAAATAATAGTAAAAAAAAAAATACTTATATTGCTATTAGTTATGATGGAATATTGAAAAATAAATAGATATTTAATACTTTAGAATTGTTACAACTCTTAAATTATAAATAAACTCAACGTTTTACATTGAAATACTAGATTTATGTATTTTTTTTTTTTCAAATATAATATAGAATGTAAAAAAAAAAAAAAAAAAAAAATAGTATTTATTTATAAAGAAGATCTTATTAACCATATTGGCTCACACCGATTAAATATTTTCGAAAATTTTCAAAACTTCGATTATATCATTAATATGGTATAATAAAGTAGATACTAGCAAAATTTTGAAAAAAAAAGTTTTTAATTTTTTAAGTAACTAGCTGTCTTATAAACAGGACATATTAGTAGGACACATAGTAAGGACATATAAAATGCATACATAAACTAATTTTAGGAGCAAATATTTTATTTTACTTTAAAAATACTGTTTTTGTTGTACAAAAATACTCTATGATTTCTCCAATAAAAATATAATAATAATGGTAAAATTCAAGATTATAAGATCACAATTTATAAAGAATTTTTTAAATAGATTTTTTTCAATTAAATTTTAATTGGTTACTTGTTTTTTGTTTATATGTTATACTTTAAGTATTTTAACCGCTTAACCTACGATTTCCTTTTAACAGCTCCACGGTTTGGTAAATCCATAGCTACCACTAAAATTTAATAGAGATTTTTGCTTTGTTTAATCATGGAATTTCGACGATTAAATTAAACTATATTTACTGTGAAATTTTAGCGGTAAGAAGAATTTACATTTGGCTCGATCATCGTACGCGGGCTATGCCCGTCATTGTAGGTTAAGGGGTTTAAAGACGTCATAACAAAATGCATCCAGAAAATCCTTACCAATGTTATTTAAAAAAAAAAAAAAATGTTTTATTATCTCTCCTATTTATAGGACAGCGGTCCAATATGGGTTAAAAGATAATTTGAATTAAATTTGTGTAACAAATAAATTTAATAAACACAGTATCACTTCAGCTAATATACAGGGTGATCATAAAACTCTTGCCCGATATATGAACCCCTAGCGGCCTAACCGCCCAACCAATCAAAAAGAAATTTTAGGTATACTTAATTGAAGATACGTGCTCGAGATCGTGATGATTTAAAACAATAGAACTCTCACGGTTACGGTTGCAGTGAAAAAATTCGCAATTTTCGAATGGCAGCACTTATGGTTTTTTTTTTTATCATGCACAAATTCATCAGCGGATTGAAAAAACATAAATGGCGATGGAATGACACACGTACGATGAAAATTACCGGCTTAAACACTTACAAAAAAGACCATTGCGAGGAACGAAGGGCGTGGCTACAAGACATGTTTTTCAGTAGCCGATTTATTTCGCACTAGTGAACTCAGTAATAATGCTGTAAGATTTGTTTTATTTTTATTTTTTTTAGTTGCGTTTGTGCACACATATTGAAAATAAAAATTTAATCATTTGTTTTAGTGTGTCGAATATTACGTTACATAATAACTGATTAGGATTGAGTGCCACGATATTACACCGACAATTTTAAACATACGTGTATCGTCTCAAACGTGTATCGTCTTTAATACAACAATGTTGTATTCAAATACAACAGCGTTGACGAATTTCATAAATACATATCCGTATATTTGACATGTTTAACACTAGAACCGCCGTAGCGGTCCTTTTGACTGTTACCACATAAAAATATTTCTGTCATCACCAGAAATTTCTTTCTAAAATAAGTTTAAAATGTACCCCAAAGAAATAAGTTAATTAAATATGTTAAACAGTTTCAAATAAAAATTCCGGTGTAAGATATTTTTATAACACTTCAGTAAAATTTCCGGCGGTTCTAGTGTCAAGGTGTATTGAGCCAAAAGAAAATTGAGCAGACCCATGCATTTTGATTAGCAAAATTTCTCAGAAAACATCTAAAATAACTATTTCATTGAAAATTATGTATTCCTTCATTTTACATGTATATATGTGTGTGTGTGTGCATAGTTCGTTATTATACTGGAATTGCACCAAACTCTGAATTCTTCAACACATCATTAACCCCTTGAGGGGCAAGTAATAATTTTTCTATAATATTCGATTCTCACCGGAATAATCGAAAAATTTATTTTTAAATAAAGAAGATCAATTTTTCAACAAATTACCCACAAAGATAAAAAAAAATAAAATTTAGTTAAAAGTTTTTGGTAAGAATCTTGTTTAAATTAAGTGGGATATATTTTATCCCACCAACCCTCAATGGGTTAAATGCTTTCCATTAATTTATAATAGTATAATTTTACAGTTTACCAGTGTTTCAACTTAAGAATTTTATATATACCTTATTATTATTATTTTTTTTTAATTTGCATACAAAACTTATGTTAACCACAAGTACGACAGTCATATCCGTCATCACAAAGCCGATTAGAATTAATTATTCTGAGATCGTTTTAATTATTAAGTGAAAAAAATAATTCCACATATGATAAAAATAATAATCGTAGAATTATATAATTCTGATCTGCTTACTCATAATTATGATACTATTTCTTCAAACTTATTAAGATAAAAAACATAAGACATTTTCCTTATCCGAGTTTATTTGTCCTGCACATTATAGATCTTTTAATTTTCGTAATTATTTATCACAAATACGTCAGTCGCATCCATTATAACATAACTAATTAGATTTAATAATAAGGAAATCGTTTTCATTATTAAGGTGAAAAAATAGTACCACATATCATAAAAAATAATAATAGTGGAATTATATAATTCTAATCTGTTTACTCATCATTATGATATTATTTCTTTAAACTTATTAACAATAAAACATATTAATATATCTTCCTGATTATCCGAGATTATTAGTCCCGCACATTATAAATCTTTTAATTTTCGTTATTCTTAGTTCCATAAAAAAATAACTTTTTAATTATTTAGAAGCTAAGGCACTTATATGTATTTAATTATTTATTTGGAATAGGGAAGATATTATTCAGAATTTCTTCGCAAAAACACACAAAATGAAATATATATATATATATATATATATATATATATATATATATATATATAAACGTTATTTGTGTGGAAGTTAATAAAATAAATATGCTAATTTATACATATTTTTTTAATAGTTATAGAATCAAATGTGAAATAATCCTAACTTAATTTATTTCACAGTGCTATAATTTGTTCACTCATTAATTTGATATTTACAAGGGAGTTTTATTTTTATTTTATTCAGTAAAAGTAAATATTTATAACATCTGTGGTCGCATTTTATTTTATATTTTTACTTTTTTGATCAGATATCAATTTTGATTTTATGGAGACCAACAAATAAGATATATACATGTGATTAACGGAAAAAGAAATCAGTAATCATGATACATTAAGTATATTAGTTTTCTTTTATGCTTTCGCTTTCTTTGAGTTAGAAACAGATGTTTTAGATAATTTTGAGTGGAAAAATGCTTAACCATTATTTGATTTTTATTTATGTCCATATTTGCATATGTTTGATAAGTAACACGAAGTTAGATCTTAGTTATTTGTTTCTTTTCCGACAGATGAAATTAAAAACTGGAGTAATGATGATTTTACACATTTATTGTTTGTAGATCTGTTTTTTTTTTTTTTTTTTTGTAATTTGACAAAGTATAAAATGATTATATAATTTCATATAATCTAATTTTAATTTAGTATTTTATGGTATTAGAAATAACTGCCGTCTTATATTTTAATGTGTTCTGGATAAACAATGAAACCATTTGGTTAGGTGGACAGGAAAATTTTGTCCTTTAATTTTCTTTTACCGCTGTTTTTATTATTATTATTATTCAGATTTTTTCGTTGGCACCACTTTTTTCAAATAGTAAAATTTCTATTGTTTTCATCTTAATGTGAAATGTGAAAACTATGGGAATTTTACAATTTGAAAAAACTGCTGCCTATGAACAAATCTGAATTTTAAGGGGACCGGGAAAGCCGTATCTCCTCCATGTTAAATTCATGAACTTTAAGTACCTTTTTCTCAGAAATGGTGAAAGATAGAGGTCTAGAATTTTTAGAATAGTTAAAATAATATGATTTATGTGTTTTAACAGACCACTTTCTTTCTAAGTGAAACTGAAAATTAATTATTAATTATTTATTGAAAGTTCATTTAAAAGTTAAATTATCATTTTTGGTAAGATTTCACTGCCTAAAATAAACAATTCTCAACAAACAATAAATCCCTGTGTTAAACTATACAGTATAACCTAATATAAGTATTAAAAAATCTGAGTTCTTAAGTTTAATAGATATTGAAAAAAAATGAAAATAAACATGAAAAATCCAAGTTTTGAGAAAAAGTCAATTAAAGATTTAAATAGCCATTAAGCTGTGAAGTACTCTTAGAAATGTATTAATAATTTCAAAACTTATTTTTTTTATATATGAACATGTGTGATACATCGTTGGAAAGATAAAAGTTTAAAATATTTGATGATATAAAAAAGTAAAAATCAATTTTTTGGTTGAATTTTGTTTTCTCGGTCCCCATAAAAAAAGTAGGCGCGAAAGAAAATTAAACGAAAGAATTTTCCGGTCCACCTAATAATAAATCTGACAAAAATAAAATTGTCACTAATTCTAACAGATTAGTAAAATAATATATAACAATTACAGTTAAAATTCCTTTTGTTGGTCCTCTACGTGCAGAAATTATAAAAAATGCCAAAATCTTCAAGAATAATACCTGCGTTTGACAATATACTTGGTTTAATGTAATTGTGCCTAAATGTGACGGCCCCTAAATGCGACAATATCTTTTACTTAAAATCTTACGGGAGAATTGTATATAAATGCTACATAGTGTGACACCAGAACATCGGCAACAAAACACGAAACATTTCTCGACATTTAAAACGTTTCTTATTAAACAAATTTTCTCATTACAGTGCACTTCGTTCATTTTAAAGCTCCCACATATTCTCTAATTGCGACAAAAAATACCAAAATTGGCTGAAGTTTTGTCTTTCGTTAACTTTGAAGATTAAATTAAATTACGGACTCCAAAGCTAGAATGTGTTTGATTTAACAACAAAATAAGCTGTGCAAAAAGGCGAAAATGTTTAAATTTGTGTTTTAACACTCGAACGCCCGGAAGGAGTCGATTCGACTCCGACCACGCCATTAAATGTCCAATGGATCCAGAATACTTTTCATAAAATAAATTAAATTTAGGCGACACGCAGAATTACATTAAATAAATCAGTTAAATACAGTAGCCTCCCTCTTAAACGGCCTACTCTTAACTGGAACTCAGCTTTAACCGGCCGAATTTTTTTCCCAACATCAGGCAAAATTCGGGGATGACGGCCTCGGGAACTCAGCGTACGCTTTCGAGTTGAAGTGCAATCGCGAGGAAGAGTAGGCAAAATTCAGAGAAGAGATTCTAAATGGATACGTGTTGACCTTCACCAGTATTGAATTCAGGGTGTGGCTTGGGGGAGGGGAACATCTCCCCATGAACAATGAGATGTCCCTCCCGGAAGATTTGAGATTTTGTGTTTTTAATTGTCAAAAGTGCACTCCCCCCGGAACTCTGTAATGTCTGATCTATCTGCAAACTGTTCTGTGCAAACATTTAAAAAGCTTGAGGGATGCGAACAGATCACCGTAGAATATGTATAAGAGTTGTTTGAGTCTGAAAAAGCTTAAGCATGAAACACTATTTGACGAAGATATAATTAAAACTGTAACTGATGTTGTTTAATACGAAGATGATTCTGATGATGATCCAGTTGGAACTGCTAAAATTCCTCATACGGAAGGGGTAAAAGCATTCGAGTTGGCGCTACGCTTTAAAGAGCAGCTGCTAACAGCTTCCTCGGTTCAACTTATGATGTTAAAGAGATGGAGAGATTATGCTGAAAATTTTCGGACATCTTGCCTTCAACATAGGTCACTAATTTCTTTGTGGTTGATTCACTTAAATGTACATAATGTAGAGCAATTTCAACTTGTTATAAAAGGTGTGTGACACGATTTTCAACAATTTAATTTGTGTTAAATATTTTTCATTATTTGTTATGAGTGATAATTTTTCTTTCAATTCAGTTAGTTATAACTAGTGTTCATTTCACGAAGTACAGAAAATATGTACTTTATTAAAACTACACAAATTGAAAAACTAAATGCATAGAACGGATTTAATTAAATTACGCAGATAATTATTTAATTCTTTCTTACTTCTCCGCTTTAACCGTTTTTTCACTTAACCGGCTAATCCTCGGTCCCGTTTAGGCTAGTTAAGCGGGAGTCTACTGTAATTTTAAATACAAATTCTGGAGTGAAATATTTTTATGAAACTTGAGTAAAATTTCCGGACATTTTAGTGTTAAAGTATTCTGCACATTTATTTAACTTGCTTTCTCTAGTGATCTATTGGCAATGAATGGAAAACCCTAAATGCGGAGAGACTTTTAGGCAATTAGCTAAGGTTAGATTTTATGGTAGTTTTATAAATTGTATTACAATTGTGTTTAAATATGCTGCATTATGTCAATAAATTGAGAATTTCAATTCTCCAGTAGGATTTTTCTTAGACCGGGTAGTTACTTAACTTTCAACTTACCGGTAATTTTCAAATGATCAAAAAGGAAAATGCATATATTTAACCCCTTAATTCTCACTCCCGTGATATTCAAGGGCTGTCTTTTAGTCACATTGTTTGATTCCTATCAGTTTTATAAAATTGTGTAATTGGCTTTATTATGGTATCATTTTACCTGTAATTAAATAAAGTGGATAATTTTTTTTTCGAAAAACGGTGCCAAATAAGCAATTTGAATTTTTAAACCGTAATTTAATGCGACCGTTAAGGGGTTAAAATTTTTAAATACAACATTGTGCATTCTCTAATTCAATTTGCACAGTATAAAAATAGTAACTTTCAGTGTATAATTCAGGATCACTTTCTCCTTTCATACGTTTTTATAATAGGAAGTTATAATTTTCGTTTCTGAAAAACTGCTAGTAGAACTTTTGGTATTAAATAAGTCGAAGAGTACTACTCGGATTTTCTGGAGACAATTAGCTCGCTGCAGCGTGGATTCACCACCCATGTTGCTGTTCATTTCACAGGAAGGTTACAGATTTTTTAGTAGAATTTTCCGAAATAATTTAAGAAAACTTAAGATATATTTAATAAACATTGCTAAAGTTAAAAAAAAAATACTAAAAGTGCAACTCAATTACCCACTAGTAACCACAATTCGCGATGCAAAATAAGAGATCACTGATTAAGGGCGTGTTATTTTAAAAACCCATTTCCAGCTTACGCTTAACCCCTTGCTCTCTGACGCTGTTAGGGATGTATGTCACTCAGTGTTGCCAGATTGGGGACTTTTTGAATTAAGATTATTTGACTATCACCACTTTTTAAAAATAGTATAATTCGCTTATTTTTCAGAATTTTTAATCTATTTTTAACTAGGGCGAATACTTCTGTTTCAAAAAAGCGATAACAATCAACAATCTGGGGACACTGATGTCACTAGCCACCAATGCTGCCGCATCTGGCAGATTTATTTTGAAATTTTTAAATTCACACCAAAAAAATTAATTTGTAATTTTATTTTACTTTATTTATGGGGGAATCGAACACCCTACAAAGCAAAAATAATAACTAAAATTTTCTGGTGAGAATTCGAAATACCTTAGTAAAAAATCATCCAGATATCATTGCCGGAAATGACGAAAATTACATGACGTACACAGCGTAAGAGGTTAAAGACGCAGGGAAAATTTATACATACATACATGCCCACATATATATATGAACAATCCGTGTAGTTTAAAACTGGTTGGAATATAAATTTTTATTTGTTAGTAAAAGCAACACAGAATTATTACATCGTACAAAGCTACCAAGTATCCATCTTTTTGGATACCAGTACTTTAATGCAGAAAAATTGCTTTTCTTTAATTAGAATATTTGTGCGATTTAAATGAAAACATTTTCTCAAAGATAACAGTGGAGTGCAAAAAGCCGGAGACTTGGCAACTCTGATAGTAAACAATTTCGAAAACTTTTAAACTTTTTTTAAATTTAAGAAAACGAATCCGAATTTCGTAAACCAGGGGTGGCGAACCCCTGTGTCAATTAGCCAACTGCCATCAGAGTTTCTGAAGAGCGACTTCATGACAAAAGTTACGGTATTACTGTTAAAAAATAGAATATTTAAGAAAATGTTTTCATTATTATAAAAAACCTTCAAAAGAACTAAAGTTTTTGTAATATACGTGCAACGTTACGATTTATATTACCATCAAAATATAAAAATGTTTAACTGTTTTCAAATATGTTTACGATGTGATAGTTTTGATCTGCTTGTGTAAAACTTCATTGCCTCCAGTTTTGCACTAAAAGGAAAGTTGAAATATAAATTTAGCCTACATTTTTTGGTTTGTACTTGTCAGGTTCTGGTTGATGTATGCCTAGAACAAAAAAGGCATCATACCGAGCAGTGTTCTCTTTTTGCGTGCGAAAATGTATACTTACGTTACTGTTGCTAGGCTTTCGTTATTGATATTGTACAACATATATGTCCGTTATTTCAAAGCAGCATTCCCGGTTTTTTTTTTTTTTTTTTTTTTTTTTTTTTTTTTAATACACTGTTGATAGTATTCCATCTTATTCTTTTGAAAGCAGTTTGCTAAAACAATGTCAACAATTCGAAACACTGTAGAGTCAAACTTTGCTGCCTGCTTACGAACTGTAGCATATATGAAAAAAACAAAACAAAATAGGACAATGAAAATGAAAAAAAAAAAACAGCGACAGAAATTTAAAAACCGAGAATAATTAAAGTTTAAAAAAGGAAAAACAACATTGCAAAAAACAAATTCGTCAAAAGTCTGATGAGCTGATAGTATAAATTTGAATTTTCTATAAATCGATTTCTGGTTTAACCCTCCGTCTACCAGACGGGTCCATTGGACCCGACAGGTACATACAAAATATTCATTCAAACCAGAAATTTCTTTAAAATAAACTAAGTATATAAACCCGACAAAAACAAGGTAAATAAATAAGTTAAATAGTTTTAAATAAAAATTCTGGTGTAGAACGTTTTATTAAAACTTGAATAAAATTCCCGGTAGATCTAGGGTTAAACATTACATGTTACAATTCCTGAATTTTCAAAAATATTCATAGTTTGAGAATCGATAGTATATAAATGAAACCATATTAAGTGTTAATATCGGGTTCAGAAAGCGGAAAATACAATATAAAAACGTAAAAGAATATTTTGTTTCATAACTACTTTTTAAATCTTTTTAAATTTCGGACGTTTATTAGTTTCGTCGAAATCGTGAGTAGCTCGTAAAAAGTTATATTTTCGTAAATTGTCTAGCTAGATGAAGACAAAATCCTTCTTCTTTTGCAGTGTGCAGTCATTCAGTGCAGTTTACGTGTTGAAAAGATTCCGATCTTGTTATGTGAAGTTCATGTGTAAAATATGCAAAACATGTTAAAAATTGATTAAAATTTGCCTATACACAATTGAAGAGTTCTGATGATATGTGTTATGTAGTTGTATGTTGTGTGTCATTAGTGTGTGACAAATAAAATGGTTTAATCATATGATTAAGGGTAATCAATGATTTTTTGTTACCATTTGTTAAATTACTATTTCAAAAATATAATACACCCAGAGATTTTAATTGCTAAAGGATGCACCTGATAATAAACCCAAATAAAGATTTGGAATTTCACTGTTCATTTTCTCAAAATGATGATTGTGTCTCTTATCACGTTAATCTGAGCTCTTCAATTGATAAAAGAGGGAAAACAGATAAAATAAAGGACATTCACTAATACAAAATATATATCAAAGCTGCTTACAGAGGAGGCTGTTAAAAACTTTAAACTTGCAATCACTATTGTGGTAAGAGAAAATGACAAATGAATAATATATTCCTATAGTGCCAAAAACAATTGTTGATTTTGTAGAAAAAAAAACAACTGTAGTCCTGGACGCAAAAAAAAACAACAAAAAAAAAAACATTATTTCATGGTCATAATCTGTCGTTATTATATAAATACGTGCAAAAACAGTTAAAACAAGGGAAAATCATTAAGATAAATTGTATTTTTTTACTGCCAATTCTAAGAAGAATTCTAGTAAGTTAAAATAAATAAATAAATATTTTAGCATTGGACAGTTTCCTACTTTCATAAACCTAGTACAATATTGACATCACTTCCTTATTATTAAACTCCTACTTCTCCTTGAATTTAGAAGGTATCTGAGATCACTTTTTCTGATTAGAAAAATTACTATTTAATATATAAATTACCGAATTTATAACCACCTTGTTTAACACTAGAACCGCTGGAAATTTTACTGAAGTGTTATAAAAATATTTTACACCGGAAATTTTAATTGAAACTACTTAACGTATTTATTTAACTTATTTTCCGTGGTACATTTCAAACTTATTTTAGAAAGAAATTTCTGGTGATAATCGAAATGTTTTTATTTGGTAGCGGTCAAAATGACCGCTACGGCGGTTCTAGTGTTAACACATATGAACACGTGCAGAGTAGAATCCCCCCCCCCCCCCCAATTGCCCTTTCTTCGAATAAAGGGATAAATTTTATGGCAAAGCGTCTGACATGCCTTGTATCTTTCAAGGTCAATGTCGAGAAAGGGTGGGGAAAGGAATATCTTTTCATTGTTCTTTATGTTGGGAGAAAGATAACTCTTGGGATTGAATAATCCCATGTGTGTACGAAAATTTTATTTCGATAAGTTAATTTCTTACTTGATATCACACACTAAAATAATTTTAATGAAAGAGTAACATAAAAGCCACTTGTAAATATTGATAAATGGTTATTAAATGTAATTAATAAAAATTTTGTGAAATAATTCATGTTTTAACACTAAAACGCCCGGAATTTTTACTCAAGTTTCATAAAATATTTGACAACAGAATTTTTATTTAAAATTATTTGACTGATTTTTTAAATGTAAATTTGCGTTCTTTAAATTTAACTTATTTTAAGAAAAAAATTCTGGTTATAGTTTACATTTAATCATATGGTCGGTGTCGGACAGACTTCCTGGCGTTCTAGTGTTAACCCTTTGAGGGGCGACGTTTGCAGTCTGCAAACAGTTAATTTTAAGGACTAAATTGCCAAATGGTACCAGTAATATTTTAGTACAATTTCAATATCGTAATATATGTGTGTGGAGGAGGGGGGGGGGGTGTATTGATTATTTTCAAATAAATTTGTTTGTTAATTACGGTGCGAATTCATTATTTGAATATTATTAAACAGAATCCATTGCCCATAAAAGGGTTAAGGTGTAGTATAAATTGTTTGGAAATGTATTGCAAATTTTCTCAAGAAAAAAAAAATGATTTTTACTGAAACTGGTACAAAATCTGTAGATAAATATGAAAAGCACGGTTATTTCCCAAAAGAATGAGAGCTGACACATTTTATAATATACAGGAATAGCTGTATATTGTAGAAGGTTTTTTGAATTAAAACGAGAATTATCGTTTCCCGTCATGAATGCGTTAAAATTATAGTACTATATTCAGAAAAAAATAAGAGAAAACTTTCAATATTTACACTTTTTTTAAAATGTCACAGAAAAATGTACGACAAAATTTTCATTTTATGTACGCTAATACAAGCATATTAATACTAAGTTTTGAAATACAGCATAATGCAAAAAAAAAAAAAAAAAAAAAAAAAAAAAAAAATTAATATTATGAAAAGTTGATAGTACAGGGTTCATACACTTTCAGTTGAAATATCAGTATTTTTACATAGAAAAAATCGATTTATATAACCATGCGTCAGCAAAAGGCAAGTTTTCCGCTAAGAAAATGCTGGTGTTCATATGGCCTAAATACAGGGAAAATCCCTGACCTGTAGCATCTCTGAAGTAAGACGCATGGAACATTTTGAATATACTACATCCATGAAAAATGTCATTTAGAAAAACACGATTTATAGTTTCATACTTAGCATATCTCAATTACTGTGTAAAAAACTGAAAGGCTTGTTACTTCGCTAGGGAAATTTCCAATCGCTTGAAGTTTTTTGCAAATCCTTCGCCCCAGAATTGTTTTAAAGAAAATAATTCAAATAGAATTCATATAAAAATATGCTATTAAATCTATAATGATACATAAAATATATTTTCTGGTTAGAAACGTGTTTAATCTGGGAATTTACTCACATTTTACGAAAGTTTAGTTGAAAGTTGGCAAGTATGCTCATTTACTTTCATAATTCCATCTTAATATAAAAAAAGAAAATATGTTTACAGTTGGCATAAAATATTCTTTATAGGGTTACGATGGGTGATTTTTAGTATTATAATTTATTTATGATTTTTGTTTAATTTAAAAAAAATATTTTATAATACATATTTTATTAAACAATAATTTTAAGTTCCTTCTATATTAATTCATTTTAATAATAATGGAAAGTATCATACAATATTTACATACTATTCATGGAATCTTCAACAAGATTTCCATTATTTTCATTTCCTCAAATTGCACAAAACTTTATTTAGAAAAAATAGCGTAGGGATTAATCTGCGACACCTCACGATATCACATTAACAGGGATAAATGTTATATGTGGACGTTCTAAGTTATATTACTATTTAATACAAAAGTAGAACTTAACAAGTCCATCAATCAAGCAGACGCTAAAAGTAATATACTTTTAGAATAACATTTCTTCTTTTATGTAAATATAAACATTTCTCTTACAAACTTCTAAATGTAAAAATGTATCGCAAAATTATTCGAAACTATCCTTGCGAACACACTCAATTCCCTATTTAAATAAATTCTAAAAGTCAGAAAAATATTCTATCGGTATTGAGTTGGATTATTTAAATATTTCTAGTGATATATTGACGTCGATAAGAAAATAGTAATCCGCAATTTTTAAAGTTTACATTTTTCATTGGATGAATATTAACATAATGGAAAAATAACTATGTTAAGACTAGAAGGATCACGAGGGGTCATTTTGACCCCTGCCAATTGAATATATTTCGGTTCGAATCAGAAATTTCTTTATAAGGTAAGGTAAACACAATTACTTGCTCCCTTCAGGAGCAAGTAATTGTGTTTCTGTAACATCGAATTCACATCGGAATCTTCAAAAAATGTCATCGAAAAATAAGGAAATCAATTTTACGTCTTTTTTTACACCAACGTTAGAAAAGTAAAAGTTAGTAAATATTGTATCGGTGTTTTTAAGGTGAACTATTTAACTTAGTGCTCGCAAATATACGTTTATATACGTTTAAACGTATACTTAGTTAAGCCTTTTCTCCATACTTTACCTGTCCAAAATCGTTACCGATTGCAATACATTTTAAACGTATTAAACGTATATTCGGGAGCACTAATTTAACCCCTTCGGGACCGGCATCTGTTGCAAAAATTTAATTCGGTTGAGACCATTTTATTTTCTTTTAAATTAATTTACTTTTGCAATCTCAAAAATGCTCTTATTAAATAAAGTAAATATTACTTTTTTTATATTACTGGTACAAGAAACATACTATGTATACACCTTTTAAGGTGCATATATGCACCTATGGTCCCAAATTGGTTAAATATTTCTAGTGATTAAGAAAAATTAAGAAAAAGTAGTGATTTCTAGTGATACCTTGACGACGATAAGAAAATATTAATCCGCATTTTTTAAAAAATTTAGATTTTTCAATATGAATATTAACATAATGGAAAAATAACTAACTTTGTTATGACTAGAAGGATCGTGACGGGTCATTTTGACCCCTACCAACTGAAAATATTTCGGTTCGAAACAGAAATGTCTTTATAAGGTATGTTTAACCCTTTCAGGGGCAAGTAATTGTGCTTCTGAAATGTCGAATTCACACTGGAATCTTCAAAAAATTTCATTGAAAAATAAGGAAAGCAGTTTTACGACTTTTTTCTACCAAAGTTAGAAAGTAAAATTTAATACAATTTTTTCGGTGCAAATCATCATTAATCGTAAGTGGGATAAAATATATTCCACCGCCTCTCAAGGGGTTAAAAACACAAAGAAGAAAAAAATTATATAAATAAGTTAAACAGTTTCAAATTAAAAATCTGGTGAAAAATATTTTCAGAAAATTTGAGTAAAATTTCTGACATTTCCATTTTTAATTACAAATATGTTGCTTGAATAAAGTATGTAAATGAAATAAATATGACTTAAAACTGAATTAAAAAAGAAAAATATTCAAATATAAAAAAATGACATATTAATTGAATCTTATAAAGTGAAATTTGTAACTAAATACTATACGAAGTATTTTTCAAGCTACACATACACAGTATGTACACTTTTATCAGAATTTTTAAATATTTCTTTGCGCTGTATCATAATGGCAGGGATGCCACTTGCAACTATATTTTAATTCTGACTTGCACCACTTTCTCAAAATAGAAATTCTTAACACACATATTGCAACATTTGCAAGAGAAATATACTCCAAATTTTATGTTAGAAAAATACTGGTGCGAACTGAATATAAAAATAGTCACCAGTGGCAACCCTGTAATGGACTAAGACCAGAACTACCGTGAACCCTCATTTTGACGGCTATCATATGCATATATGTTTCGGTCCAAACCAGAAATTTTATTATGAAATAACTGTAAAAGAAACAAATAAGAAAAACGTTAAATAATAACGTTAAACTGTTTTAAATCAAAATTCTGGTGAAAAATATGTTTATAAAACTTGACTCAAATTTCTGGTACTTCTAGTGTTAACCATTTCGAGGGCGGTGTCCTTAAAAAATGAGACCTAATTTAAATTCCAAAACTGATTACCGGCACAAAGATTTAATTAAAATTTTCCTTTTATAATTTACGTGAAGGTAAGCAAGTTCGTATTTTCTGATAAATTTGTTTATAAATTCTGGTGTCAGTCAATTATTTCATCAGTTTATAAACAGATCTACTCAGCATCGGAAAGGGTTAATGTATAACAAGTCTCGTGTACTTATTTTTAGAATATAAAATATTTTCCCAAAAGCTTTATGTAATCAACGAAATATTGAATTTCATATAACAAAAAATAACTTCAACTGAAAAGAAGTTAGCTTTTGCTCGTTATTCGATATGTGAAGCAGATACGAGTGAATTACATCGGAATCATAAAACGTGGCAGGCACGTTCGTGTTTGATCTTGCAATTGTTCTTAATGAAAGAGAGAAACTAATCCTTGAAATAAGAATTGTTGAATGAACTGTGATTATCTTGTTATCAAAGAATTTCTTTTTTGAAAATTATTGAGATATCCTTAATAGCGTTTATGTATAAATAAAAAAATAAAGCGTTTTTTTATAAATGAAAATCTTTGTAACACGAATCATACATAATTTATATAAAGAAATTTTTTTGTCCTTTTGAGTGGCAAAAAAATCCGAAAATTAGTAAAATTCAAAATTGATTTTCTTTCAACAACAACAACAACAAAAAATCATCTAAGAGATTAGCTTTTACTTTTTTGTTTGATATGTACAATACGTAATTGTGAATTACATCGTAATCACAAAACGTGGCAGGCTGCTGCCATCGAAATACTCAAGGACAGAGACAAGAGTGTGACGACATCACTAATGGACCGAATTCTCAATAGTGTTGGAATTCACATCGGAAAAATTCAGAATATCGATTTTCTTTTATTTTACTAGGGGGCACTGCCTCCTACGAGCTACGCTCGTCAACCCCGTTCAGACGCCGCAGACTCTAACAGCACGCTAATTTGATCGGCTTTAAAAAGATTTCGGAAGATTGAATTATAATTTGAATCTGACAATTATAATCTGACGTAATTTTCCCAAAACTTTTCTTTTCTTTTTAATATTCACGTAAAAATACTTTTGTTAGAAAGGGAATATTATGATCATCTTAAAATATCAAATAAATGTCTCGCGCAATTTTTAAATTTAAACTGTTTTGCAATATTATTTTTTGGTCATTTTACGTAATAAATGTAATGTGACGTAAATGTGACGTAAATTCTCCTATTTAAGACTTCTAACGCATGTTAATGAATTTATTATTTTACAATATTCTTTCTCTTTTAAAATTCACGAGTAAATATAGTTTTTATGACGTAATTTTCAACGATTTCCTGCTTTTTATATTTTCTGTTTATAATAGTCAAGTGTAAAATAAATTTTTAATATGAAACAAACATTATTGTTTGCGCTGTTTATACAGTTGGCAACAGTTTAAATTAATACAATTTTCTAAAATATGTAAAAAAATATCTCTCGAAATGCTGAAAATTTGAATTTAAAATAGAAATAAAACATCAAACAATGAGTCAAATAAAAAAACTAAATGCAGTCTGCACAAAAAGTCCGGGAAATTCTGGCGCATAAAATGATCGAAAAATGATTAAATTCTTATGTACAGTTTTTGCTCCCATAAAACTTTCTTAATGGGACGATTTTGTCCAACTTTGGTATTAAAAATCTCTTAAAATAATTCTTCGATTTGTAAACTGTCTGCATCAGCGTGTTTATCAAACATTTCTCTATAATACTACAGATTTTCATATTTTTGTATGCAACAGTTTTTTTTTTTAAATATTAACGAATAAAGGCCATGCTTAAACATTCAAATTGGATGCCGATCTGCCGGGATCTGCCTACGCAGATTTTCATTGGTCCATTTACAAATCAAACCTTTATATATATACTAGCAAACCCCGCGGCTTTGCTCGCGTAATATTTGAAATATGCCAAGTGATATTTATATGTCTAATTTTTATTAAAAGGTACTAACTAAATTTTTATTTTATTAAAATGTAATATTTTATTTTATTAAAAAGTACTTATTACTTTTAGGAATAATTTAAAAAAATTACTATTTAAAACACAGTTTGATTAAATATCTTTGTTACACTGCATAAGGCAGAAATGAGACTTAAATTAATAAAACTAAACCTATACTCCTATTATAAAGAGGAAAAAATTGTTTATTTGTCGGAGGTAAGCTCAGGAACTACCGAACCGATTCCAAAAGTAATGGTATCAAAATGATGGTGTTAGTCCAACTTAGAACATAGGCTATATCTTCTGTCGGTGCCACTACCCCCAAGGGGGTGCCGGAGCA
This sequence comes from Maratus speciosus, assembly GCA_963932465.1. Classification (NCBI taxonomy): domain Eukaryota; kingdom Metazoa; phylum Arthropoda; class Arachnida; order Araneae; family Salticidae; genus Maratus; species Maratus speciosus. The sequence continues at coordinate 160,120,332 of OZ010794.1, forward strand.
AAAAACGTTCTAAAAATGCGATTTTTGCGTTACTGAAGGGTCTAGAAATATGAAATTTGGAATATTAGTTACTTATAAGATATAAATTATGTCTAAGAACAGTTCTTAAACAAATCGAAATTTAAAAGGGGTGAAAATGCACACAAAGTGTTCTAAAAAACGTTCTAAATGGTAGTTTCTACATAATCTCAGGAAATACCAAACCGATTTCAAAAGTAATGGTATCAAAATGATTGTGTTAGTGCAACTTAGAACATAGGCTATATCTTATGTCGGTGCGACTACCCCAAAGGGGGTGCAGGAGCAAAAAACGTTCTAAAAAGTGCGATTTTTGCGTTACTGAAGGGTCTAGAAATATGAAATTTGGAATGTTATTTACTTATAAGATATAAATTATGTCTAAGAACAGTTCTCAAACAAATCGAAATTTAAAAGGGGTGAAAATGCACAAAAAGCGTTCTAAAAAACGTTCTAAATGGTAGTTTCTACATAATCTCAGGAAATACCAAACCGATTTCAAAAGTAATGGTTTCAAAATGATTGTGTTAGTGCAACTTAGAACATAGGCTGTATCTTATGTCGGTGCGACTACCCCAAAGGGGGTGCAGGAGCAAAAAACGTTCTAAAAATGCGATTTTTGCGTTACTGAAGGGTCTAGAAATATGAAATTTGGAATATTAGTTACTTATAAGATATAAATTATGTCTAAGAACAGTTCTTAAACAAATCCAAATTTAAAAGGGGGGAAATGCACAAAAAGCGTTCTAAAAAACGTTCTAAATGGTAGTTTCAACATAATCTCAGGAAATACCAAACCGATTTAAAACGTAATGGTATCAAAATGATGGTGTTAGTCCAACTTAGAACATAGGCTATACTTTATGTCGGTGCCACTACCCCAAAGGGGGTGCAGGAGCAAAAAATGTTCTAAAAATGCGTTTTTTGCGTTACTGAAGGGCCTAGAAATGTGAAATTTGGAATATTAGTTACTTATAATATATAAATGTTGTCTAAGAACAGTTCTTAAACAATTCGAAATTTAAAAGGGGTGAAAATGCACAAAAAGCGTTCTAAAAAACGATCTAAATGGTAGTTTCTACATAATCTCAGGAAATACCAAACCGATTTAAAAAGTAATGGTATCAAAATGATGGTGTTAGTCCAACTTAGAACATAGGCTATATTTTATGTCGGTGCCAAAGGGCTCCCAAATGGTTTTGCCAACTGAATACCAATAACTTTTAACAGAAAATTTTATGGTAGGTTTGCGGTAGAATTAACTTTCAAAGATGGTTTCGAGGTGGTTTATAAGAAAAATATAAAAAGATAATTTTTCTAAGATAATATTGGTATTCAGTTGGCGGACCATTTGGTAGCCCTGGTGCCACTACCCCAAAGGGGGTGCAGGAGCAAAAAACGTTCTAAATTTCGGTTTTTGCGTGACGGAAGGGCCTTGAATCGTGAAATTTAAAATGGTAGTTAGTTATAAGATATCAATGATCTCTAAGGACATTTCCTAAAAAAGTCGAAATTTAAAAGGGGAGTCAAAAAGCGTTGTAATAAACGTTCTAAATTGCGATCTGTCACCAATATCTCAGGAAGAATCAAACTGATTTCAAAAGTAATGGTAAGAAATTGATGCTGAAAGCCTCTGCTCTCAAGACATACTGAACCGATTTCAGATATAATGGTGTAAAAATGATGGGGACAGATCTTGCTCCATGATAGGCTATATTTTATATCTATTTCCACAACCTCAGAGGAGATGCAGGAGCAAAATGAGCGAAAAGCTTTATAAAAATGTTCTAAATGCCGATTTTTCACCAATATCTCAGGAAGAATCAAACTGATTTCAAAAGTAATGGTAAGAAATTCATGCTGACAGCCTCTGCTCTAACATAGACGCTATTTTAAGTCGGTATCACTATCACCTAGACGTTGCAGGAGCAAAAAACGTTTTAAATTTCGATTTTCTTGATCGGTAGGGCTAGCAACTTAAAATTAGGCAAGGTACATATTTATTACATATAAATGATCTTTAAGAACAGTTTCGAAAAAATTGGAAATTTAAAAAGGGGTGAAAATGATTGAAAAGCGTTTTAAAAACATTCTAAATTGCGATTTCTACTCAGTCTCGGGAAATTCCAAAGCTATTTCAAAAGTAATGGTAGCAAATCAATGGTGACAGTCCCTGCTATAACATAGGTTATATTTTATAGGTTATATATTTTTATATTTTTCTGTCACTACCATCTGAGGGTTGCAAAAGCAAAACATGTTCTAATTTGCGTTTTTTGCATAAATTAAGGGTCTAACACTTTGAAGTATGGCATGGTATTTACTTACAAGATGCAACTGATTTTTAAGAACTGTCGAAAGAAAATTTCAAATTTAAAAAGATGAAGTGAGCGAAAAGCTTTATAAATTACATTTTTTATGTAATCTTATCAAATACCAAACCGATTAAAAAAATAATGATGACAAATTGTTGGTGATAGAACCTGCTCAAACATAAGCTATATTTCATATATGTGCCACTACCACCAGAGGGTTGCAGTAGCTAAAAACTTTCTAAATTGCAATTCTGTGATGCTGAAAAGGCTAGAAACTTTAAATATGGCATGGTGGTTACTTATAAAATATAAATGCCCTGGAAGGACTGTCGAAAATAAATTCGAATTAAAAAGGGGTGAAGTGAAGGGGAGGTGCGAAAATCATTCTAAAAAAGTCCTAGATTACGATTTTTACTCATTTTCAGGGAATATAAACCAAATATAAAAGTAATAGTTGCGAATCAATGGTAACAGTCTCTGATCCTACACAGGGTATATTTTATGCCGATGATTCTACCACCTGTTCACAGGAACAACATACGCTCTAAAAAAGGCCTTTAAAAGCTTTCTAAATTACGTTTCTGTGGAATATTAGGATATAACAAACCAATTTCAAAATTAATGTTGGCAAATTAATGGTGACAGTTCCTATTTCAACATAGCCCTTTATGTTGAGAAAGGTGGTAGGACTTGGAATTTGACATGATGGTTAATTTTAAGATGTAAGAAGATGGTTTCTAAAAAATTCAAAACTTCAAATGAATACTGAAATGAGCGTATTAATTGAGCATGAAAGTTTCAAAATATTTTCTAAATTATTATTTATTTAGTTTTATTTCGTTTTATTAATTTAAGTCTCATTTCTGCCTTATTCAGTGTAACAATGATGTTTAATCAAACTGTGTTTTAAATAGTAATTTTTTAATTATTCCTAAAAGTAATAAGTGCCTTTTAATAAAGTAAATATTAAATTTTAATAAAATAAAAATTTAGTTAGTACCTTTTAATAAAAATTAGACATATAAGTATCACTTGGCATATTTCAAATATTACGCGAGCAAAGCCGCGGGGTTTGCTAGTAAATAATAATTTAGAAAATATTTTGAAACTTTTATGCTCAATTAATACGCTCATTTCAGTATTCATTTGAAGTTTTGAATTTTTTAGAAACCATCTTCTTACATCTTAAAATTAACCATCATGTCAAATTCCAAGTCCTACCACCTCTCGCAACATAAAGGGCTATGTTGAAATAGGAACTGTCACCATTCATTTGCCAACATTAATTTTGAAATTGGTTTGTTATTTCCTAATATTCCACAGAAACATAAATTAGAAAGCTTTTAAAGGCCTTTTTTAGAGCGTTTGTTATTCCTGTAAATCCCAGGTGGTAGAATCATCGGCATAAAATATAGCCTGTGTAGGATCAGAGACTGTTACCATTGATTCGCAACTATTACTTTTATATTTGGTTTATATTTCCTGAAATAGCGTAGAAATCGTAATTTAGGACTTTTTTAGAATGCTTTTCGCACCTCCCCTTCACTTCACCCCTTTTTAATTCGAATTTATTTTCGACAGTTCTTCGAGGGCATTTATATTTTATAAGTAACTATCATGCCATATTTAAAGTTTCTAGCCTTTTCAGTATCACAGAAATCGCAATTTAGAAAGATTTTAGCTACTGCAACCCTCTGGTGGTAGTGGCACAGACATAAAATATAGCTTATGTTTGAGCAGGTTCTATCACCAACAATTTTTTATCATTATTTTTTTAATCGGTTTGGTATATGAAAAGATTACATGAAAATTGTAATTTATAACGCTTTTCGCTGTAATTTTTAGCAAATTACATTTAATTCAAATTAATTCGCTGTTTTAATTTGAAATTTTCTTTCGACAGTTCATACAAAGCAGTTGCATCTTGTAAGTAAATAACATGCCATACTTCAAAGTGTTATACCCTTCAGTTATGCAAAAAACGCAAATTAGAACATGTTTTGCTTTTTCAACCCTCAGATGGTACTGACAGCAACACAAAATATAACCTGTGTTATAGCAGGGACTGTCACCATTAATTTGCAACCATTACTTTTGAAATAGCTTTGGAATTTCCTGAGATTGAGTAGAAATCGCAATTTAGAACGTTTTTAGAACGCTTTTCGCGCATTTTCACCCCTTTTTAAATTTCCAATTTTTTCGAAACTGTTCTTAAAGATCATTTATATGTAATACATATCTACCTTGCATAAGTTTAAGTTGCTAGCCCCTACCGATCACTAAAATCAAAATTTGGAACGCTTTTTTGCTCCTGCAACGTCTAGGTGTTAGTGATACCGACTTAAAATAGCGTCTATGTTAGAGCAGAGGCTGTCAGCATCAATTTCTTAACATTACTTTTGAAATCAGTTTGATTCTTCCTGAGATATTGGTGACAAATCGGCATTTAGAACGTTTTTAGAACGCTTTTCGATCATTTTGCTCCTGCATCTCCTCTGGGTTAGTGGAAACATTTATAAAATATAGCCTATCTGTCACCCTCATTTTAACACCATTATATTTGAAATCGGTTCAGTATTTCCTGAGATTGCATAGAAATTGCAATTTAGAACGTTTTTTACAACGCTTATTGCGCATTTTGACCCCCCTTTTAAATTTCGATTTTTTTAGGAAAGGTCCTTAGAGATCATTGATATTTTATAACTAACTACCATTCTAAATTTCACGATTCAAGGCCCTTCCGTCACGCAAAAAGAGCGATTTAGAACGTTTTTCTCGTGCAGCCCCTTTGGGGTAGTGGCATCGACATAAAACATAGCCTATGTTGGAGCAAGGATTTTCACCATCATTTTGACGCCATTATTTTTTAAATCGGTTTAGTATTTCCTGAGATTGTGTAGAAACTACCATTTAGAACGTTTTTTATAACGCTTTTCGCTCATTTTCACCCCTTTTAAATTTCGAATTGTTTAAGAACTGATCTTAGAAATCCTTTATATCTAATAAGTAGCTAATACTTCAAATTTCATATTTTTAGGCCCATCAGTAACACATAAATCGCATTTTTAGAACGTTTTTTGCTCCTACACCCCCTTTGAGGTAGTGGCACCGACATAAAACATAGCCTATCTTGGAGCAAACGTTGTCACTATCATTTTGACACCAATATTTTTAAAATCGGTTTGGTGTTTCCTGAGATTATGTAGAAACTACCATTTAGAACGTTTTTTAGAACGTTTTTTGTGCATTTTCACCCCTTTTAACTTTCGAATTGTTTAAAAACTGTTCTTAGACACCGTTTATATCTTATAAGTAACTAATATTCCAAATTTCATATTTCTAGGCCCTACAGTAACGCTAAAATCGCATTTTTAGAACGTTTTTTGCTCCTACACCCCCTTTGGGGTAGTGGCACCGACATAAAACATAGCCTATCTTGGAATAAGCTTTATCACCATCATTTTGACACCAATATTTTTTAAATCGGTTTGGTATTTCCTGAGATTGTGTGGAAACTACCATTTAGAACGCTTTTCGCGCATTTTCACCCCTTCTAAATTTCGAATTGTTTAAGAACTGTTCTTAGACATCATTTATATCTTATTAGTAGCTAATATTCAAAATTTCATATTTCTAGGCCCTTCAGTAACGCTAAAATCGAATTTTTAGAACGATTTTTGCTCCTGCACCCCCTTTGGGGTAGTGGCACCGACATAAAACATAGCCTATCTTGGAGCAAGCGTTGTCACCATCATTTTGGCACCAGTATTTTTTTAAATCGGTTTGGTATTTCCCGAGATTGTGTAGAAACCACCATTTAGAACGTTTTTTAGAAAGCTTTTCGCGCATTTTCACCCCTTTTAAATTTCGAATTGTTTAAGAACTGTTCTTAGAAATCCTTTATATCTAATAAGTAGCTAATATTTCAAATTTCGGTAACGCAAAAGTCGCAATTTAAAACGTTTTTCTCCTGCACACCCTTTAGGGTAGTGGCACCGACATAAAACATCGCGTATGTTGGAGCAAGGGTTGTCACCATCATTTTGACGCCATTATTTTTTAGATCGGTTTGGTATTTCCTGAGATTCTGTAGAAACTACCATTTCGAACGTTTTTCAGTACGCTTTTTGAACATTTTCAACCCTTTTAAATTTCGAATTGTTTAAGAACTGTTCTTAGACTTCATTTATATCTTATTAGTAGCTAACTTTCCAAATTTCATATTTCTAGGCCCTTCAGTAACGCTAAAATTGCATTTTTAGAAAGTTTTTTGCTCCTACACCCCCTTTGGGGTAGTGGCACCGACATAAAACATAGCCTATCTGGAGCAAGCGTTGTCACCATCATCTTGACACCAATATTTTTTAAATCGGTTTGATATTTTCTGAGATTGTGTAGAAACTCCCATTTAGAACGTTTTTCAGAACGCTTTTTGTGCATTTTCACCCCTTTTAAATTTCGAATTGTTTAAGAAATGTTCATAGACATCATTTATATCTTATAAGTAACTAATATTCCAAATTTCATATTTCTAGGCCCTTCAGTAACGCTAAAATCGCATTTTTATAACGTTTTTTTGCTCCTACACCCCCTTTGGAGTAGTGGCATCGACATAAGATATAGCCTATGTTCTAAGTTGGACCAACACCATCATTTTGATACCATTACTTGTGGAATCGGTTCGGTAGTTCCAGAGCTTACCTCCGACAAATAAACAATTTTTTCCTCTTTATAATAGGAGTATAGAAGTATAGATGACAAGCAAATCCCGCGGCTTTGCTCGCGTAATATTTGAAATATGCTAAGTGATTTTTATTAAAAGGTACTAACTAAATTTTTATTTTATTAAAATATTTTATTTTATTTTATTAAAAGGTACTTATTACTTTTAGGAATAATTCAAAAATTACTATTTAAAACACAGTTTGATTAAACATCATTATTACACTGCATTTGGCAGAAATGAGAGTTAATTAATAAAACGAAATAAAACCAAATAAATGATGATTTAGAAAAAAAATTGAAACTTTTATGCTCAATTAAAACTCTCATTTCAGTATTCATTTCAAGTTTTGAATTTTTTGGAAACCATCTTCTTACATCTTAAAATTAACAATCTTGTCAAATTCCAAGTCCTACCACCTCTCTCAACATAATGGGCTATGTTGAAATAGGAACAGCCACCATTAATTTGCCAACATTAATTTTGAAATCGATTTGTTATTTCCTAATATTCCACAGAAACGTAATTTAGAAAACTTTCAAAGGCCTTTTTTATAACGTTTGTTGTTCCTGTAAACCACAGGGGGTAGAATCATCGGCATAAAATATAGCCTGTGTAGGATCAGAGACTGTTACCATTGATTCGCAACTATTACTTTTATAATCGGTTTATATTCCCTGAAACTGCATAGAAATCGTAATTTAGGACTTTTTTAGAATGCTTTTCGCACCTCCCCTTCACTTCACCCCTTTTTAATTCGAATTTATTTTCGACAGTCATTCGAGGGCATTTATATTTTATAAGTAACTATATACCATGTCATACTTAAAGTTTCTAGCCTTTTCAGTACCACGGAAATCGCAGTTTAGAAAGGTTTTAGCTCCTACAACCCTCTGTGGTAGTGGCACAGACATAAAATACAGCTTATGTTTGAGAAGGTTCTGTCACCAACGATATGTCATCATTATTTTTTTAATCGGTTTGGTATTTTATAAGTTTGCTTAAAAATTGTAATTTATAACCAGGGTTCGCACAATTTTTACCACTAAATTTTAACAGTATTTTGAAAGTATTTTACTGCAGGAAAATATTGCAAAATCTGTGAATAAAAGCGGGGATTGCGACTTCTGTGTTTTAAAATTTAAATGTAAATTTTCTTATCATTAATAGTGGTGTCAGAGTCCTTGGAAATTCCAAGGAATGTGCGAACCTTGATAACGCTTTTCGCATACTTCATCTTTTTAAATTTGGAAATTTCTTTCGACTGTTCTTAATAAGCAGTTGCATCTTGTAAGTAAATACCATGCCATACTTCAAAGTGTTAGACCCTCAGTTATGCAAAAAACGCAAGTTAGAACATGTTTTACTTTTGCAACCCACAGACGGTAGTGACAGCAACAATATAACCTATGTTATAGCAGGGACTGTCACCATTCATTTGCAACCATTACTTTTGAAATAGCTTTGGTATTTCCTGAGATTGAGTAGAAATCGCGATTTAGAACGGTTTTAGAGCGGTTTTCGCGCATTTTCAACCCTTTTAAATTTCCAATTTTTTCGAAACTGTTCTTAAAGATCATTTATATCTAATAAATATGTACCTTGCCTAATTTTAAGTTGCAAGCCCCTACCGATCACAAAAATCGAAATTTAGAACGCTTTTTTGCTCCTGCAACGTCTAGGTGATAGTGATACCGATATAAAATCTTAGAAATCCTTTATATCTAATAAGTAGCTAATATTTCAAATTTCATACTTCTAGGCCCTTCCGTAAAGCAAAAACAGCAATATAGAACGTTTTTCTCCTGCACCCCCTTTTGGGTAGTGGCACCGACATAAAACATAGCCTATGTTGTAGCAAGGCTTGTCACCGTCATTTTGACACCATTATTTTTCAAATCAGTTTGGTATTTCCTGAGATAGTGTAGAAACCACCATTTAGAACGTTTTTTAGAACGCTTTTCGCGCATTTTCACCCCTTTTTAAATTTCGAATGTTTTAAGAACTGTTCTTAGACACCATTGATATCTTATAAGTAACTAATATTCCAAATTTCATATTTCTGGGCCCTTCAGTAACGCAAAAATCGCATTTTTAGAAGGTTTTTTGCTCTTGCACCCCCTTTAGGGTAGTTGCACAGACATAAAACATAGTCTATGTTGGACAAGGGTTGTCACCGTCATTTTGACACCAATATTTTTTAAATCGGTTTAGTATTTCTTGAGATTGTGTAGAAACCACCATTTAGAACGTTTTTTAGAACGCTTTTCGCGCATTTTCACCCCTTTCAAATTTCGAATTGTTTAAGAACAGTTCTTAGAAATCCTTTATATCTAATAAGTAGCTAATACTTCAAATTTCATATTTCTAGGCCCTTCAGTAACGCATAAATCGCATTTTTAGAACGTTTTTTGCTCCTGCACACCCTTTCGGTTAGTGGCACCGACATAAAACGTAGCCTATCTTGGAGCAAGTGTTATCACCATCATTTTGACACCAATATTTTTTAAATCGTTTTGTTATTTCCTGAGATTGTGTAGAAACTACCATTTAGAACGTTTTTTAGAATGCTTTTTGTGCATTTTCACCCCTTTTAAATTTCGATTTTTTAAGAACTGTTCTTAGACACCATTGATATCTTATAAGTAACTAATATTCCAAATTTCATATTTCTAGGCCATTCAGTAACGGAAAAATCGCATTTTTAGAACGTTTTTTGCTCTTGCACCCCCTTTGGGGTAGTGGCACCGACATAAAACGTAGCCTATTTTGGAGCTAGCGTTGTCACCATCATTTTGACACCAATATTTTTTAAAATCGGTTTGTTATTTCCTGAGATTGTGTAGAAACTACCATTTAGAACGTTTTTTAGAACGCTTTTTGTGCATTTTGACCCGTTTTAAATTTCGATTTTTTAAGAACTGTTCTTAGACACCCTTGATATCTTAGAAGTAACTAATATTCCAAATTTCATATTTCTAGGCCCTTCAGTAACGCTAAAATCGCATTTTTATAACGTTTTTTTGCTCCTACACCCCCTTTGGAGTAGTGGCATCGACATAAGATATAGCCTATGTTCTAAGCTGGACCAACACCATCATTTTGATACCATTACTTGTGGAATCGGTTCGGTAGTTCCAGAGCTTACCTCCGACAAATAAACAATTTTTTCCTCTTTATAATAGGAGTATAGAAGTATAGATGACAAGCAAATCCCGCGGCTTTGCTCGCGTAATATTTGAAATATGCTAAGTGATTTTTATTAAAAGGTACTAACTAAATTTTTATTTTATTAAAATATTTTATTTTATTTTATTAAAAGGTACTTATTACTTTTAGGAATAATTCAAAAATTACTATTTAAAACACAGTTTGATTAAACATCATTATTACACTGCATTTGGCAGAAATGAGAGTTAATTAATAAAACGAAATAAAACCAAATAAATGATGATTTAGAAAAAAAATTGAAACTTTTATGCTCAATTAAAACTCTCATTTCAGTATTCATTTCAAGTTTTGAATTTTTTGGAAACCATCTTCTTACATCTTAAAATTAACAATCTTGTCAAATTCCAAGTCCTACCACCTCTCTCAACATAATGGGCTATGTTGAAATAGGAACAGCCACCATTAATTTGCCAACATTAATTTTGAAATCGATTTGTTATTTCCTAATATTCCACAGAAACGTAATTTAGAAAACTTTCAAAGGCCTTTTTTATAACGTTTGTTGTTCCTGTAAACCACAGGTGGTAGAATCATCGGCATAAAATATAGCCTGTGTAGGATCAGAGACTGTTACCATTGATTCGCAACTATTACTTTTATAATCGGTTTATATTCCCTGAAACTGCATAGAAATCGTAATTTAGGACTTTTTTAGAATGCTTTTCGCACCTCCCCTTCACTTCACCCCTTTTTAATTCGAATTTATTTTCGACAGTCATTCGAGGGCATTTATATTTTATAAGTAACTATATACCATGTCATACTTAAAGTTTCTAGCCTTTTCAGTACCACGGAAATCGCAGTTTAGAAAGGTTTTAGCTCCTACAACCCTCTGTGGTAGTGGCACAGACATAAAATACAGCTTATGTTTGAGAAGGTTCTGTCACCAACGATATGTCATCATTATTTTTTTAATCGGTTTGGTATTTTATAAGTTTGCTTAAAAATTGTAATTTATAACCAGGGTTCGCACAATTTTTACCACTAAATTTTAACAGTATTTTGAAAGTATTTTACTGCAGGAAAATATTGCAAAATCTGTGAATAAAAGCGGGGATTGCGACTTCTGTGTTTTAAAATTTAAATGTAAATTTTCTTATCATTAATAGTGGTGTCAGAGTCCTTGGAAATTCCAAGGAATGTGCGAACCTTGATAACGCTTTTCGCATACTTCATCTTTTTAAATTTGGAAATTTCTTTCGACTGTTCTTAATAAGCAGTTGCATCTTGTAAGTAAATACCATGCCATACTTCAAAGTGTTAGACCCTCAGTTATGCAAAAAACGCAAGTTAGAACATGTTTTACTTTTGCAACCCACAGACGGTAGTGACAGCAACAATATAACCTATGTTATAGCAGGGACTGTCACCATTCATTTGCAACCATTACTTTTGAAATAGCTTTGGTATTTCCTGAGATTGAGTAGAAATCGCGATTTAGAACGGTTTTAGAGCGGTTTTCGCGCATTTTCAACCCTTTTAAATTTCCAATTTTTTCGAAACTGTTCTTAAAGATCATTTATATCTAATAAATATGTACCTTGCCTAATTTTAAGTTGCAAGCCCCTACCGATCACAAAAATCGAAATTTAGAACGCTTTTTTGCTCCTGCAACGTCTAGGTGATAGTGATACCGATATAAAATCTTAGAAATCCTTTATATCTAATAAGTAGCTAATATTTCAAATTTCATACTTCTAGGCCCTTCCGTAAAGCAAAAACAGCAATATAGAACGTTTTTCTCCTGCACCCCCTTTTGGGTAGTGGCACCGACATAAAACATAGCCTATGTTGTAGCAAGGCTTGTCACCGTCATTTTGACACCATTATTTTTCAAATCAGTTTGGTATTTCCTGAGATAGTGTAGAAACCACCATTTAGAACGTTTTTTAGAACGCTTTTCGCGCATTTTCACCCCTTTTTAAATTTCGAATGTTTTAAGAACTGTTCTTAGACACCATTGATATCTTATAAGTAACTAATATTCCAAATTTCATATTTCTGGGCCCTTCAGTAACGCAAAAATCGCATTTTTAGAAGGTTTTTTGCTCTTGCACCCCCTTTAGGGTAGTTGCACAGACATAAAACATAGTCTATGTTGGACAAGGGTTGTCACCGTCATTTTGACACCAATATTTTTTAAATCGGTTTAGTATTTCTTGAGATTGTGTAGAAACCACCATTTAGAACGTTTTTTAGAACGCTTTTCGCGCATTTTCACCCCTTTCAAATTTCGAATTGTTTAAGAACAGTTCTTAGAAATCCTTTATATCTAATAAGTAGCTAATACTTCAAATTTCATATTTCTAGGCCCTTCAGTAACGCATAAATCGCATTTTTAGAACGTTTTTTGCTCCTGCACACCCTTTCGGTTAGTGGCACCGACATAAAACGTAGCCTATCTTGGAGCAAGTGTTATCACCATCATTTTGACACCAATATTTTTTAAATCGTTTTGTTATTTCCTGAGATTGTGTAGAAACTACCATTTAGAACGTTTTTTAGAATGCTTTTTGTGCATTTTCACCCCTTTTAAATTTCGATTTTTTAAGAACTGTTCTTAGACACCATTGATATCTTATAAGTAACTAATATTCCAAATTTCATATTTCTAGGCCATTCAGTAACGGAAAAATAGCATTTTTAGAACGTTTTTTGCTCTTGCACCCCCTTTGGGGTAGTGGCACCGACATAAAACGTAGCCTATTTTGGAGCTAGCGTTGTCACCATCATTTTGACACCAATATTTTTTAAAATCGGTTTGTTATTTCCTGAGATTGTGTAGAAACTACCATTTAGAACGTTTTTTAGAACGCTTTTTGTGCATTTTGACCCGTTTTAAATTTCGATTTTTTAAGAACTGTTCTTAGACACCCTTGATATCTTAGAAGTAACTAATATTCCAAATTTCATATTTCTAGGCCCTTCAGTAACGCAAAAATCGCATTTTTAGAACGTTTTTTGCTCCCGGACCCCCTTTGGGGTAGTCGATATAGTAGACAATGATAGACAATATAGCCTATGTTCTAAGTTGGACTAACACCATCATTTTGATACCATTACTTTTGAAATCGGTTCTGTAGCTCCAGAGCTTACTTCCTACAAATAAACAATTTTTACCTCTTTATAATAGGAGTATAGATATAGAAGGATATTGAAATATCTATCACTGTATAGAACAATAGTAAATATTTAAACTTAATGGCGAGAATTTCGAATTTCTAATGAAATTTCTATCAAAATTACTTGATATAAGTATGATTCGGCGGTAATCAGGTTCTACGCAACTGACTGCAGCTGAAGCTTCATCGTTTTAACCCTTTGAGGGGCAAGTAATTGTGTTTCTGCAATGTCGAATTCACACCGGAATCTGAAAAAATGTTCTATTGCAAAATAAGGAAAAACAATTTTGCGCCTTTTTTCCCACCTAAGTTAGAAAAGTAAAATTTCATAAAGTTTTTCTGATATAAATCTTCATTAATCGTAGGTGAGATAAAATATATCCCACAGCCCCTCAAGGGGTAAATGATATGTCAATTACTCTTTATTCATAGATCCCTGGTGTGTGGGGGAAAAGGATTTGGGTACCGCAATTTAAAAGAAATATTCTTCATATTATCTAATCGTAGAATTTCAGCGAATAAACAAGGAGAAATTACCGGTAGCATATATTTTGGATTTCCAGAAGTCTACTGTAATTTACCTGTAATTGTAACTGTAGATCTTTTTATATTTTCTATACTTTCAGTGTTTTGATGTTCAAACCACTGAGACAACTTTATTAATATCCATTTACTTACGTATTTACAACATAGTAATTGAGTTTCCGATTAGTGAATGACATCTGTCCTGCATGCATTTCCTCCTAGATTATATTATATGCCCATTCGTTTGCGTGTGGGTCATTCAGGATTCCCGCTGACCTTTTATGAATGTCAGCAATTTGGCTAATAGATCAGGTATTCATCTAAATTTATATATCCGCTACAGAAACTTAAAATCCTTCTCTATATAAAAAAAAGTAACGATTGGGAAATGGACCAATGAAAATCTGCGTAGATACCGCGAAACGCTTCTGATTGCTCAGAGTTTTCTGAAGCTATAAGGGGGGCTACCAAACGGAGGGGGCGGGTGTATGTCGCCAAACACCGACAAGTTTGTCACCAACTTGGCGATATATCGCCAAATTTGGCGACCAAAATTAGTCCCCAAAAGTGACGTCAACTTGGCGCTATTTCCAGTATTTCGCCAAATTTACATAGACTCCCATTGAAACCCCATAAGTTTTACTTGCTTGCAGAAAATCAACAAATTGAGATATTTCAATGTAGCAAAAAATTATATTAGCTTATGAATAGAGCTTAACTGAACTATTTACATTATTTTTAAGCACAAACACTAACTATTTACAAAATTTGTAAGGATATAAAATTGTCAAGTTTGGGAGGAGCGCGCTTTTACCTAATGGAATCTAAAAATTGAATGCATAGAAAATAAGGGATCACGAAGCAATCCAGAATGGAAACGCGAAACAATTATGTCTGGAGTTGGCTAGAAAATAGGGATTGCTTCGCGATACCGAATGGAATTGCGAAGCGATTACGCGGAAGGTTGGTGAGCGTAGCGAGCAGGGGGGGAGAACCCCCTAGTAAATAAAAAAATAATAAAAAATAACGATATTTTAGATGTCTTGCGCAATCAAGAAAAAAAAAAAACCTTGAGGGGCGCCGTTTGCAGTCTGCAAACGGTTAATTTTAATGCCGAAATTAACAAATGGGACCAGAAAATTTTTAGTACACTTTCAATCTCATAATACACGTGAAAAAAAGCTTTTGATTATTTTCAAATAAATTTGTTCTTAATTTGCGGTATGAATTAAATATTTGAACCTTTTTAGACCAGAAATACCTTGCCCCTGAAAGTGTTAAGGCTGTTCTCAAATCCAGAAGGGCAAATTTCTGACATAAGTTTTAATTTATTTTTGTTCGAAGATGCATGAAACTAGCTGGTGTTGTTGTTCAGAAACTATGTCATCGAGCTGTTTTTTCCATTTTTTTGCGAACGCAATAGCTCTTTCAGAAAATAATGTCAAAGTGGACCTTTTGAACCGAATTTCCGCGCGAAAGTAGAAAAATTACTCAAGAGCGGGCGAAAAACGGGTTTGTCACGTGATCGATATCGCTTATTACTCAATGGGTAATTGATTGATAAAAAAATGGAAAAAACAGTTCAATTCCAAATCGCTTCCATGGTCAGGGTTTCCAATTTTATATCTCTCCGTTGAAAAATGAATTTGTAAATGTGTCAGAACGTTTTGCGCTTGTTCAGCGGAGCAGTTAAGAACAGTCTTAAGGGGTCAGGTGCCATTTGAACTAATAAAATGCATGGAAATGTGACCTCTGTAAGAATTGCAGTTTCTCTTTAACTAATTGACTTTTAATTATAAAATCGAAATAAAAACATGTTAAGAACAATTTATTTTATCAACTAAATTTATTAAAAAAGGTATACACATATATAATGTTTTTAAATTTATTTTTAAAGATAATACAATTTTTACGAAAGAATTATTCTTGCATGCATTATACGCATGATTTTTCCCATTTGACTGGCTGAAACAAGCCAAGATTATTTTAATGGGTAGAAATATATAACGTTTTCAAAATGACTTGAAATGAAACAAATAAAACTTGTAGATCCCGATTTTATTTTTTATTTATTTATTTATTTTTTTTTTTTTTAAGAAATTCGAAATAGCGATTACACAAATGTAGTAGTGAAATCTAAATTTATTACTTGAGAAACATAATAATAGGTCATTTTGTGATTTTGTACGTTTAATATATTCACCGAAAATTTCGTGAAATTCTAGGTAACTCTTCTAGGTAACTCTAATTCTAGGTAACACTAGGTAATCTATAGAAAGCATGCGCGCAATTATCAAAATCGCTGTTTTACGAAAATTGACTTTAACTAGTATATATTATATACCACCTACGATTATTGAAGTTTTACACCAAAAAAATTTTATAAAATTTTACTTTTCTAACTTTGGTCAGAAGAAAGTCGCAAAATTGCTTTTACTTATTTTGAAATAGAATTTTTCAAAGAGTACCGTGTGAGTTCAACATTACAGGAACACAATCACTTGCACCTCAAGGGGTTAAAGATTAAATCACCCCTTGTTGATATAGGAAAAACTCAAAATGTTTTAGACATACATTCTCTTCTAATGCGAATTTTTGCATGGGGTTTGTTTTTAAATGTTCCTAATGAATCCTATTTAATTATAAGCTATTAAAAATGGATTTTTGGACCTGTAAAAGGCTCCTGGCCACTTAACTCAACAAAATGTGATGAAAGAAAATCTCCAATCCAAGTTTACTGACCATTTTAAGATATTACATTCAATGCATTCTGAAAAATTCAAAATATAAACAACAAAATGTGTCAAAACATTATCTTTGTAGAATTCATCGGCTTTTCATTGAAGCCTTCAAAGGTAATTTCAAAATAGTACTGTTGCTTATTGGGAATATTAACTCATACTGAAATCATATTTTTGCTTACTCTGGATTTGGCTGATGCTAAATTGAATTGGTGTTGGGTTAATATCTCTAAAAATAATTTAAATTCTACGGTATGATTGAACATGATAAGTGGCATCAGTTGTTCAGTAATATAAATAAGAATGTCGCTTGTACAGATGATCACACACACACACACACAAAAAGAAAAAGAAGAAAAAAGAGCAAAAATTCAGCACTCGCAATTTGGCGAGTCAAATCATCCGTTCACTCGCAAAATGAAGCATTTTATTGTGATTTGGCGCAATGGCGAGCGGCAGCGAGAATCCTGGTCATAGTATTGTATACGTAGTATTTTAATGCCTTTGCTACCACTATTTTAAATGTACGGCCTTCGTATTTTACACCCACAATAGATAAACACTACAAATAATTTTGTCTTGAAATAGTTATATTAACTCTCTAACGCCCATGGTAGCCTATATGCGACCAACAGTGTTTCCTATTTAGTGGATTTTTTTATTCAGATTTTTCCAAATTCACACCAGTAATTTAAAATAGCAATACTTGCTTTACTTAATAACAAACATTCTGTATTTAAATAAAGAAAAATACATTATTGAAATTTTCTGTTAGGATATCAGATTCCCTGAATTACAAAATTTTTCGAAAGTAGTCTACCATAGAAATTAGAGGGTTAATTTTAGGAGCTTTTAGAGTCTTGTGTACGATTTCTATCGTTGATTAGATAATAATAATATTTATATATAAAGGGTGGTCCATCTGTTGGTTCTTTTATTATCAGGAAAGAAAACGCATTTTTATGAGTGAAAATCGAAATTATTTATTGAATACTAGCAGATCTACCAGGCTTCGCTTGTGTCAATAATAATGGTCCACCCGGGTAAAATACATTAAAATGAAATAATACGGCAGTGACAATAACTGAGATTGGTGCATTACCGTCCACGAATCGTTAAAAAACCGATAAGAAATATAAGTAAAATAGATTTAATTGCGTGTACTATTAACTATACCATAATAATGTATATTCCAAACAAATGTCATAACATATATTAAAGTACAATTATTTGCTTAAAAAGCGTCATTTAAATAATAAAAAAACATTAAAAATATTACAAATTTACATGTTTCGACTCTTTCATTGAGTCATATTCAGAATATATATATATATATATATATAAACTACAAACACAATGCAAATTGTGACATTATACTGATGATGGCAATGACTTAACCCATAAATTTTGACTTTACTAATTTTTTTTAAACTGATGATCATCATACAATTTCGTTTTTCACACTGTCGAATAGAAAAAGCTTCTGTCAAATGAAATTTATTTGAAAATTGTATCTCAATTTTTTCATGTGAATGGATTTTAAAGTAATTTTCGATCATGGATATTTTTGATTTGCCTGCAGCCAGGGATAAGAAAACCCGCATTTTTTCACACCAGTATTTTGTTAGAGTAAATGATATTTCATTTAATCGGGACACTCTCTTGATTAAACAGAACAACATTTTCTTTAAGAATATACCAGTGTGCAAAAACATGGAAATCTCATCCCTACATGCAGCCCAATTACGAAAGATATACCTGTTTGCTCTTAACTATGAATAACTCTAGCATCATATTGTTGGTGACAACAACCTAACCCAACTATAAATTTAACTTTTACTGCAATTTGACCTTTAAACATCGCACATTTGATTATTCCAAAATATAATAGAATACAAAAAGTACTTTCAGTAATTTTTTGAAAAACTTATCTCAATTTACGTATTGTTTATCCATTTTAAATTAATTTTCAATCACGGATATATTTTTAAATATACCTGTAACCAAATTCAGAAAGATATATCCGTTTGCTATTAATGCAATATTATGAAGAAAAGACATATCTACGAGTAACGCCTAGCACCATATTGTTGGTGGCAACAACCTAACCGTACCATAAATTACTCTTTTACTGCAATTTGATTTCTAAACATCATGCATCCCATTATTTCAACGTCTAACAAAAAAGTCTGTGAGTCATGAAATTTTGTTTAAAAAAGAAAAAAAAGCTTACCCTAAAAAATAGTAGCTATAATTTCTATTTAATGTAAATCGTACAAAAATCGTATTTTATATAACCGTATTCGATACAAATCGTAGAATGTTATCATTGCATTTCAGGTATTAAAACATTTATCTAAATGATATAATTAAAAATTACAAAGAAATAGGGAATAAATTGTAGCATCCAGTTTTTAGAGCCAGTTTGAAATTATATTGATGACATTGACGTCATATCTAGCAAACGATTTTTTTTTTTTTTTTTTTTTTTTTTTTTTTTTTTTTTTTTTTTACTATTATCATTTTCCTTATTTGATTCTTGATATTGAAACGACTTCATTAAAATAGATTTTTCAACATTCAACAAAAGTACTTCTAAGGCCATTTTAAAACATGCTTAGTTAAAGTTTTTGCATAAATATATGAAAAATGTTCATTTTCTGATTAGAATGACGTCGATTTCAAAAATGTAAAAATATAGCAGTCGAGTCTGAATTTTTATTGGCTAATAAAACAAAGTACTCGAGTTATCAATTTTTTTTTTAATTATTGAGCAGTTTTTTAGATGTGTGGCAACAGGAAAGAAGCTATTGAATTTGAAAATTTAAAATGAGATATTTCTATAATGTTAAATTATGAAAGATGATAGAAAAAAGGGATAAATATTGGTCTGATGATTTTTTAAAGGTGACAGGGATCTATTCCACGTTCTAAAGCCTATGTACAGCAAGTTTCGTGCAAATCGGTCAAAAATTAAAGATTTGTATAAAGGACATACACACAGAGAACGGCTTTTATATATATAGATAAAAGGTGGGCCCATGGCTTTTATGTATAGAATACAATATCGAAGATGTGGCCACCGGGGTTCCACTTACCTGCCATCATCCTAACATCAAAATTTCCAATGTCTTTTCCCAGAATAAGCGCATCCATGGCCGAAATTTCAGCACGGACGTAACGTTTGAGGTCTTGGATTGTGCGGGGGACATTGACGTACACTTTCCGAAACCCCGAAAGAAAATAATACATTGGGTTAAATTGCACGATCTTGGAGGCCAACTCACATCAGAATTTCTTGAAATAACGCGATCTGGAATTTTCTCGTTTAATAAGTTGATGTTTTGGCGAGCAGTGTGTGCCGTTGCATCGTTGTTGTGTTGTCAACGAGTTCATAATTACAAATGGCATACATTTGGCAGTTCATACATGCATGACACATGGCAGCTGACACAAATAACCTTGAAATATTCGTAGTTCAAAAAAGACCCAATAGATGAACCACATTGTTTGCATGCAAGGTATAATTTCTCATCGGTATTAGGTTATGTATTGGGTCCTTTTTTCCATGCAGTTTTTTGAAATTTTCTACTACCGAGTGCCGTCTTGTTACAGATAAATTATATAGTACTCTTTTTATATTGAATTTCGATATTGCAACAGTCAAGTGTTACCTCATTGCTGCTTTACAAAAAATTATAATGATATTAAAAAATGTATCAGGAGTGAGATAAAATACTAAATCCTTTTGAACATGATGTCGAGATATTGTTTTTTATTAGTGAATATGTGTTTATTGAAGAAAAAAATAAACAAAGAAGTGATGTTGTGTCTTAAACGTCCTGGAGTTTTTATGTTTAGAATTTTTTATATCTATATAAAACTAAACATGTTATTGATACGTAATGATTTTTTAACATATTATATATTATAGCCATTATGTTCTATCGGATTCGTAAATTTAAATCATTTAATGTAATTATTTTTATGGTTATTATTACGTTTATTTGAAAAATATCAAATGTAATGGGTTTCAAAATAGATTTTCACATATTTTATTGTTAAATGAATCAGTATATTACACGATTTCATAACAAATCAAAATTCAAACAAGAGTTTATTAAAAGTTTTATACTAAAAGAATTTAAACATAAAGATTATATTTTACAATCTACTTTTTGTTACTATAATAATATTAATTTAGAATTAAAAATTATTTCTTTTCTTAAATTTTAAATTAATCTGTTTAATTAGTATTACTATTATTAAATTTTTTCCAGTATTATGGAACTTTACAGACACATCTTCACTTAACTTTTGTTAACACAAAAGATACGTTACACAGTTTCATGACAAGTCAATATTAAATGAGGTTTTTTAAAAAGTTTTAAACTAAAATAATTTGATTTTTAAAGACGATAACTTAGAACTAAAATTTTAAATTTGAAGACAAATTATCTGCAATTTGCATTTTACATTTAACTGGCCAACCCTTAACCGAATTTATTCGCTAGGCACTACTTAACCCCTTGAGGGGCGGTGTAATATATTTTATCCCATCTACGATTAATGATGATTTGCAACGGGAAAAAAATATTAAATTTTGCTTTTCTAACTTTGGTGGAAACTAGATGAAAAATCGCCTTTCGTTATTTTGAAGCAAATTTTTTCGATTTTTTCAGTGTGAATTCAACATTAGTGGAAGATCCTCGTCCCTCAAAGTGTAAAAAAAAAAAAAAAAATAAAAAAATAAAAAAAATTGGTTGTAATTTGACAATTTCTGCAGGAGAAAATTACATAAAAAATACTTTTAAAATATAGTGTTGCGAATAGAATATAAAAGTAGAATCATGTATTTAAATCTACGGTCCATTAAGGGTTAAATAATTAAAACTTTTATTTTAAAACAATTAATCTAATTATTATTATTATTCTTTTAATCTCTTCTATTTAATATAATTTATATAGCTTTACAGTGTATCTTCACTGTATTTCTGTAACAAATATTTGTTAAACATCATATTTTTGCAGAACGTTGAACGATTTCACAATAAATCAAATTTTAAAAGAGAGTCTTTTAGAAGTTTTATACCAAAATATCTAGAATTTTTAAGTGAATATTTCAGGATAAATATTCATCCTAGCAATTTGAGAATATTTCCACAGTATAGGATGCTAAATAACGTCCAATTCTAATATTATATAAAATTCTACTTCGTAACTTATTCATCAGATAAATGTTTACAATGAATGTATACATCAATATTTGAAAATTATTAAGTTCTACGAACATTTCTTTAACGAAGCGAAGTTATTAAAGAATCACATTTTCCAAAAGGTGCATAAATGTTATTCTTTCATTTTCATGCTTATACGACATAAAATGTACTTAATGAAGTATTTTCTCAAGAGGCATTTTTAATGAAATGAAAATTTTATATTCCGTAAACTAGTGTCACCTTCTAACTTCATTGATAATTTAATGTTATTGTGTGCTTTATCCTGGAATATATTTTAACAAAAAACTATTAATATGAGTTTCAAAATATGTATGTATTATTTACATGAATAATTTTGAGGTATTTTAACTTTGTAAATTTTGCATTTCTTAACCTTTTAAAGGGCAAGCAATTGTATTTCTGTAATGTTAAATCCCCACCGGAAATTCGGGAAATTTTTATTTCAAAATAAGTAAAATCAATTTTCCTACCCTTTTTCACCAAAATTATAAAGGTAAAACTTAATTAGACGTTTCTAGTGCGAATCTTAATTTAAATTAAGTAGGATATACTATATCACACCGCCTCACAAGAGATTAAGAAATAAGCATTCGATGATCCACATACCGTGGTCTTAATGTATGTATAATCTAAAGTGTATTGGTATTTAAGAATTAATTCAATATATATTTTAAGAAAGAACTTTTAATCTGAGTTTCTAAATATGTATGAATTGTCTACATGAATAATTTACAGTAATACTAAGTTTGTAAATTTTGCATTTTTCAAGATTAGAGCATTTAATTATTTATGTACCATGGTCTTAATTTATGATATCTTCTAAAATGTAGTAGTATTTAAGAGTTTATTAAATAATTATTTTAACTAACGCATATTACTATATAAATATTGTATTACAAATCAAAAATTCTTTGTTTCATAAACGAGCTTCGTACTTTTAAAAACATTTTTACGATAACCTTACTTGACAGTTGTTTCGTGGATATGCTGTAGCAAATAAACTATAACATGTGTTTACAAATATTTCTTAATGACCTAAATTAATGACCTCACTGCTAAACGAAAAAGCGTAGTCAGCTAGGCTATCATTGACAGTTTACTGTAATTCTAATGACATCTAATTATAATTTATTAAGAAATAAACTACCTGTGTTTCGTGAAAGAATGTCTTAATGTGATGGTTACCAAACTTGTTACCCGTATACCTTGCTTAGGCTTTTCATATTGTAGTCCTTCTCCTTCCATAAACCTATTTTACCTCAAGACGAAATGGTTTGAATTCGTACAATTTACAATTAACTTTAATTTTATTTAATCCTTTCCGACGCAGTGTGCCCAAGTCGGTATACCTAATTTTAATTCCAAACTTACGTTTGGAACCAAGAATATTTGAGTAAAATTTTGCTTTTACAATGAACATGTAAAGTAACATGTTTTTATTATTTTAAAAAAGTTGTTTGTAAATTCCGGTGTCAGGCAATCATTTCATCGTTTTTCAACAAAAATTGTCAATGCCGGAAAGGGTTAATGCAGAGCTGCCAAGTCTCCGGCTTTTTGGATACCGGTATTTTAATACAGAAAATGTTGTATTACTGAATTGGAACATTCTGCGGATTTAAAATAACAACATTTTCCCTAAGATAATACTGGTGTGCAAAAAACCGGGGACATGGCGACTCTGGTTAATGGCACCCTAACATCAAGAGAAATAAATACAGCATAAGAATAATTTTTGATCACAAGAACTAATGAAAATAGTTCATAACAATTTTTCATCATCAATCATAATTTATTATTAAACTATACAAGTGTTCCAAAAATGGAGCAGTGAATATAGAGGAGAAGACGTGTAGTGTATTGTCTACCAGTTGCGAGTGAAGTAATTGAGGAGGTTGTGGCAAGACGGCAGCTGATTTTGTACATCGGATCAACAGTTTCTTATTACGACAGGAGCAAACTACCAGCAATAAATTTTGAGTAGAAAATTTTACCTTATTTTAGCGGCATTTTTCCGTGCAAAATTTACATCGCAAATAAGGTTAAATTTTCTATTTGATTTTACAAGTGGCAGTTTACCTGGGATTGGCTGATTTTCGCCAACACTTATAGGACGTTGCCTACCTTGTCATAATATGGCGGAAACGGAGTTACTGACAACCGCCGAAGTAAATTTATACCAATAAAAATTTAAATCTGTTTTTGCCATAATTTATGACTGAAATTTTGCATTAATAAACGGTTTGAATCAGGGGAATATTTCTATTTAAATTTACTGGTGAATGTTTGCTTCGGCGGTACTCAACACCTGCGAAAGCGGTTATAGTTGAAGCCCCAATATTTTAAGGATATACCAGTTCCATTTTAATAACAGTTTCATGGTACCAACGTCACTCTATCAAATAACATGCCTAGTCATTTTCCCTCATTCTGTAAGCCTATCCAGCGTCCTCGGAATAACATGGAACTATGAATAAAAAAGGAACTGACATATTCTCAAAATGGCAAAGCTTCAACTTTAACCGGTTCTACAGGTTCTGTTTTCAGAAAGTAAACTTCCACCGATAAATTTGAATAGAAATTTCCTTCTTATTAATATGTGCAATATTTTTGTCATAATTAAGTCAAGAATATCAATCCCTTATTATTGGTGGATGTTTGCGTTTGCGATAGACAGCTATTGCCATATTGTGACATCCAAAACAACCTTTCTGTCAATTCCAGCGAATTATGTTACCGCCGGGGTAAGTGTACCGGAAACTATGTATAGAGAATTTGATCATCATTTAAAAGCCTTTTCCATGCAGAATGTTTTTCATCAATATGGCGAAAACATCTCTTTTTTTTTTCCTTTCTTCTTTTACTGGTGGAAATTTGTCCCAGCATTAATAAGAAGTCAATCCAGTGGAAACAAACAACAGTTGCCATCTTGTGACAACTTTTTCAGTTACTTCACTCGCAAACGTTAGATACTACATTTTGTGTCTTCACATCTTTATTCATAGATCCATTCAGAAAACTAGGCCAAAGCGCAGACACACAATGACGGCGTACACGGTGTTTTATTCCTGCGTTTGAATGGGTCCATTAATTTAGACACCAACATTTTCCAAGACATTTCTTCGGCTTAATCTCAGAAAATTAATGCAGATAAAAATTCA
Source organism: Maratus speciosus (assembly GCA_963932465.1). NCBI lineage: Eukaryota > Metazoa > Arthropoda > Arachnida > Araneae > Salticidae > Maratus > Maratus speciosus. The sequence goes on from OZ010794.1 coordinate 160,145,405, forward strand.
GAAATTATTGCTATTCAAATTCAAGATCCGTACTAATGCTGAAATAAATCCCCCTACTATAGCCGCAATTTTTGTGCCAGAGCGTAGGCCTACTATTCAGGTTGTGGTTGACTATCACTCTGATCTTATACAGAAATCTCTCCATGTAAATACAAACTCTATAAGTTTGTTATTGTATTTTCATTTTAGTTTTTTTTTTTTTTTTGTATGTGAGCGTTTTTCTCTATTACAGGCTACCACAAGCGATTCTTTTTATATTCTGTTCGCACCACTATTTAAAAAAAAATATATATTTTGTAATATATTTCCCCCCCCTTGCAAAAGTTGTCAATATGTATGTAAAAAGTTTTTGTTTTGAAAAAGTGGTGCAAAATACAATTAAAAAGTAGTTGTCTGTGGCAGACCTGCAATTACTTATATTACTTTTGCTTACACCTAACTACATAACCTTAGGAGAACGTGTATTTAATTCCTTATATAATTTAATAAATTGTGATTATATCTTGGCCAGTCCTTAATGAGTTACCTGCGAATTGATAGGTCTTCTGTCCTTTAGGGATATACCCGGTTTTGGACCCGTTGGGCCGGTTTCCTAGGAAGGTGTCTTCTGTTTCCTGTCTTGACCCTTTGAGGGAGGCGGGATATACCATATTCCAACTAATTATGAGCAAGATTTGTCCCAAGAAACTTTTAATAAAATTTTACTTTTATTAATTTATTGGAAAACGTTGTCAATTTGCTTTTCATATTCTGAAACAAATATATATTTTTTTAAATTGCGGTGTGAACGCAATATTACAGAAACGCAACTACTCCTCCCTGGATGGGTGAATGTATAAGACATCCCGTTGTGTAATATGCAAACCAAAAATGTAACGCATGAGAAAAAAAAAATCAGTCACTAATTTAAAATGAATTTTTTTTTTTTTCTGGTTCGAAATGTATTTAACCTATTTCAAACCGACGCGACGCACATTTTTCTGGAGAATACAGAGATTTTAGAAGATACAAGAGGGTTTTCATGGGTTCTTACGTTCGAATGCCACTATTTCTAAAATGAACATGTAGCTGTATATAATAGCACAATCTTTCAATTAAATGTGCGAAAATTATTCTTTTTTAAACTATTTCATTCAGCAGAAAGCACAAAAGCGAAATCTGATGTATGGTATGCTATCCTCATTGTGTATTTTAAATAGGATATCTGCCGATATAAATGAAAAACTGTAAATAAAAATAAAAATAAAATTTTGAAGTAAATGAAATTGATAGATATAAATAACATTTTTAGTTTATCTGAGCATTCTGCGCTATATTTGCACAAATATTTTCTTGTGGTACTTAATCATTTCTATAAGGAATCTTACATAATCATTTATATAAGGAACGTTTGCAGCTATTCTACTTAGAGTGTTATTCTACTAAATGATTTGAAGATGCAATAAATATATGCGTCACTTACTGGGTAAAGCTACTTTACAATAGGGGAAACTCAATTGAATTTAATTAGAGCTTAAATGAGTCTAGTATAAATTGCTAATTTTACAGATATTCATGTTAACTGCATGGGTATTAACCCGAGAGTAGTCGCGACATTTTTTAGAACGTTAGTAGTCGCGCTCGGTCCATTTGCCGCCGTTACCAGCAGGCCGAAAATGAAGGGGAAACTTGCCGGTGTTATCAGATAATCGAAAACGGATAACGTAGGGTGAAAATATTGACTGAACTTTAAAAGATTACAGCAATTATTCATTTTACAACCTTTTACAGCAATTATTTATTTCGCTTAAGTATATATTCAGTTGGCATCTAGATAAATATTTTTAATAACTCTTTCTTCGTTTTGCATAAATACTTAAAAGTAAATAGTAAATGATTTGATTGAATTTCTGATGTTGCTATGAATCAATAATTAGTAGGAAAACATTTACTAATATGAATCTAAATTTATGATAGGGGTATTTTTATTTATTTATTTATTTATTTTTTTTTTTTTTTTTTTTGGAAGGACAGAATCAGAGTCAGGTAGAATTTTTTGATACTCCGGCACTCTATATCCATTTAATAAAATAAAATTAATAAATTTAGCATTAATATATTACACTGACATTAAATTGAACAATTAAACTGAAAATAAAAATGGAACCTATGGCATGCAACAGAAAATCAAATACAATACCAATAATTCACCAGCATATTGCGGACGATTAATTAATTTAAAACATATGAAAAACCATCAAATTTAATGATATAAACAATTAAAGACAATATATATATATATATATATATATATATATATAAACTTTCTGTACAATAATACCATTGCAAAATAAGGAAAATGACCAATAATTATGAAATCACCACAAATAGCACATAAACCAAATATTATTAAAAATGTATAATTATATATATATATATATATATATATATATATATATATATATATATATATATATATCTGTATATATATATATATATATATATATATATAATAAATAAAAGGGTAAAAAATACTTAACTTCGAAATTATAAATGTAAATGTTGTAACTACGTTTTATTTATTTATTTATTTTGTGGGGTGTCTGTGTGTGTATGAGGGGGGAGAGGAGGGGGGGGGGCTCTCGAGATTTTGTGATTAAATCCATTTTTCAAATGAAAATGCACGATTTGTAGTTTTTCTACTTATTTCAGGGTGGGAGCAGCGCCCTTGAATAAAAACTCTGGATACGAATTTCGCTCATATAAAGTAAATAATAAATAAGTTATTGAAATTATATATTTAATTTAAATACATTTGCAATTGTAAATTTAAATCCTAAGATGGATAAATTATTTTAATTAATAGAATCACTGAAAGGTTCATCTTAATAGGGATGTATTTTACAGAAACTATTTAATTAAAATGAATATTCAGTTGTACATTTCATAATAAGGTATTAATGTTATAATTTATTGTTTTATAATAACGTTCATTAAATTAATAAAAACAATAAGAAAATTTTCTCCGAAATTATAAATATGCAGAAATAATTTAATTTAAATGAATTTTCTCTCATATTCTGGAAAACATTATTCTGAAAAATAGTTTGAACAATTGATGAAGGACAACAAATTTAAATTTGTTAGATACTGTCCCCAAGCCTCTATTTTATTTCAATAATAATTTCTGCGGCATTGTTAAAAAAATGTGTTTTTACTTACAGTATGAAAATTTAAAAATAGATAAATTTTATAAAAAAATACTTAAAATATTTTTTTTAAATCATAGTATAAACATTCACTGAATTATCCAAAACAGATTTTTATTTGCGTAATTTCTAACCTACATTATAAAATTCTCATTATTTTTCTTATTGTACAAATAAATTATATGTATGTTCTTCGCAAATATACACAGTACATTTCTGAGAAGATTGTTTTATCTTTCGAATTTGTTTTATTGTACAAAAACGATACTTTTCAGATTTTGGATATACGGCAATTTTTTTTACTGATTCTCACAAAATTCTCTTCTCTTTTTTTTTAATGGTTTTGCAGTGTTATTGTCAATTTTCTTTCATTTATATGTTCGGGTAATAAATGGAAAGCAAGTTCTTTCAAATAATGATGATGAATTTCCCTTTTTTTTCCATATTTAAATAATTATCGATTTGAGAATTTATTCCCGCAATATTTGACAATGAAAAAAAATGTAAGTGACCATCCATCATTTTGTTGTGCGAACTGACTACACAACTAATATAATAAAACAATTTTAAGTCACATCCTAAAAGTAAAAAAAGCACACTTTGAACGAATTATATAGCAGAAGGAAAGAAAGACGAAATAACAACAGACAGAGAGTCCGTACCTCGAAGAAACCTTCCCCACAGATTTCGCGGAAATGGGAAAGGATGAACACGAGGGGGAAAAATTCAACTAACGTAAGTGGTCGCAACGCGGTCATTTAGACCGATTGAAACTTAAGAATGCGATAAAATGCTAAGAAATAGCAGGAATGACTTGCCATTTTACTACACAAGAGGGTGAACACTCAAGGTCAGCTACACGGAATCTGGCTATCGTAACTTTAACCCTCCGTCTACCAGACGGGTCCATTGGACCCGACAGGTACATACAAAATATTCATTCAAACCAGAAATTTCTTTAAAATAAACTAAGTATATAAACCAGACAAAAATAAGGTAAATAAATAAGTTAAATAGTTTTAAATAAAATTTCTGGTGTAGAACGTTTTATTAAAACTTGAATAAAATTCCCGGTAGATCTAGGGTTAACGGGAAATGAGTTACAGGAAGATAACGAATTTCGGGCGGGGAAAAGACCAACGCGCGACTATTAACGGGTTAATATACTGTTTCAAAAACGACAGATCATTTTCATGAAAGTAGCAGGTTTTTTTATGTTTTGTCTAAGCGAATGTGTATGTTAAACGGTACGTAAAAAAAAAAAAAAAAAAAAAAAAAAAAAAAAGAAAAAAAATCTGCATATTTATATCATTGAAACAAAGGTACATGGTCTTTCCAAGAGGTCGCGGAATGCATATAGTATAATACACCGATGAAGTAATCATAGTTAGACCAAGAAATTCTATTTAAGGAAAAGTAATACAGGGTTCGTATGCTTGAAGCACTTTAAAGGAACTGTCCCAGAATTATTGTTATGTAATATTTGCCTTAACCCCTTGAGGGGCACCGGTATATATTATGTACTTTACGATTAATGAAGTTTTACACCAGAAAAAATTTATTAAACTTTGCTTTTCTAACTTTGGTGGAAAAAAAGCCGTAAAATTGCTTTTACTTATTTTGAAATAAAAATTTTCAAAGATTCCGGTGGGAATTCAGCATTTCACAAATGTAATTGCTTGCCCTCAAGGGGTTATATAATGAAAAAAAATTACTTCTGATGTAGCGACCTTTAATTTACGAAATATTTGGTACTACACTTAAAATCCCCTGAATCTCTTGATGAGTACGAACCATGTAATACGATACTTTAATGTATGCATTTGAGTTTATTTAGTAAATAAAATATCTGGTTCAAAACAGTGGTGTTTGATACGCGGATTATAGAAAATGCATTCCGTTGAATTGTAGCACGTATGCGTATGGTGATAAATTTCATTTTTTTTTTCAAGAGATAAGTATTGTATGTGAAATTCCACTTGGAGGTGCAAAAAGAATATACTCAAAATATGAATAATATCATAAAATACTTTTAGTAAATTACAACCACATTTATTATTATTATTATTATTGTGTATTGTTATTCAAGTTGCTTGATTGCAATCACTTTTTGAATTAGATTTAAACATTAAATAAGGCGAATATTAATACTTGAAAAAAATGGTAGTAATGACAAAAAAAAAAAAAAAAAAAAAAAAAAAAAAAAAAAATTATAAACATCTCCTACGCCGCAACACCGCATTTCTTGTAAGATTTAACTGTGATAGGTTAAGCATAAAATATTTTTTTTTCACTTTTATTTAAGAAAGAAGGCAGTAATTTGAAACTTTTTAAAAAATCTATTATTATTGCTATTTTTTTTATTATTTGCATTTTACGTTTTCTGATAACTTATAGTTCCTAGAATATAGCCCCAAAAGACTTCAATGTGATTCGAAATATTTCAAAAGTTACCCGTTCAAGTACGCGGGTGCAAATATTATCGCTAAATCAATTATTAATACTGTAAATTTCTTGATTTGCTTTCTTAATTCTCACCGTTTTTGTACCCCTACTACAGATGATTCCAACTTGGGGTACGCGTACACCTGGGGGTACGTGAAAATAATAAAGTTAATGGCGAAAATCTCAAAAATGCTTTCAATAAAAACCCATAAAGTAAATTGATAGTTTTAGATTACAGTGTTAGTCTCACGTGTATACCCAATATGTTACACTCAAAATGAGGGAAGAGACATACAATACCTAATAATTCTTTGATAATGCAATGTCAGTAGCTCCGCCCACTGCTACGCATATTGCATTAGTACTTACATATTTCCCCCCCCCCCCATCTTCCCGAAAATTTTCAATTAATCATTATACAATATACTTATTCAACCACTTTTTTTTTTTCGTTTTCGTTTTTAAAAAAAATTGCAGAACGCATAGATTGCGTCAGAGGTTCTGGTTGTAATGTTTTTTATTAAAACGTATTGAAAAATTCCCCTTTATTTTCGTTTTCCTATAGGCGGTGTTATATCACTAAAATATATTAACACATTGCCGACCCGCAATTTTTATCAAATCTGAATTTTAAAATAATTGCTCTACTCCCTGTTCTGAAAGTTCTTTGTAAACTGGTGTTCTAGATAGTTTTTCCAAGTTTATGCATATCTTTAAAGTAAGTATCTTTCAATATACGAATTTCATATGTCATACAATTAAAAAAATGGATAACTTGATATAAATGCATTTTTTGTAACAGGGTTCGTGCGGGTCCTTGAATTTCCAGACTAGAAAATTCTTTGGTACCAGCATTTTCTTATGGAAAATCTCTCCTTAAATAAGGCAAAACTTCGCCCGTTTAAACTAGATTTATTTTTCTATAAAAAATACTGAAATTTGGCCTTGAAAATAACGGTACCCGTACGAACCCTGTGTAAGGTAGAAGCCACGCCCTTACTCAATGATATTTTCTGAATGAAAACGAGAATTCCCGTTTCGCGTCGTGAATCTGTTAATAGAAAAGCTTCCCTCATATTAATGAGCATTTTATTTGAAGTTTTTACTTATTATTTGAGTGATTTTGTTCTTTTAATGTTAATTTGTTTCTTTTTAATTAAATTTCTTTTAATGCTACATTGGTTTTTCTTAATGTTTGGCTAATATATTAACTTTAAAATGAAAGATTTAAAAAAAAAGAATATTACAAATGCCACTGTAATCTATATCGTTCCTTTATGTGATTGTGATAAAAATATTACAACAAAAAAAAAAAAAAAAAAAAAAAAAAAAAAAACATGTTTTCGTTATTAAGCTGAGTGGAGGGGGATGAGGGATTGTTTATGAGAAATGGGGGTACTCCGAATTGAAAAGCATAAAAAAGGATACTTAAAAGAAAACAGGTTGGGAAGCTATGCCCTAGTAGCATATATGCTAACATCGATATTGCCAGTTTGGCTAGTTTTTTTTAGAATGATATGTTCTCACCATTTTTGTTTTCAAAAGTAATATTCATCTAATTTAATCTCTCATTAATTAAGGCGAAAATTATTATTTCAAAGAAAAGTGATAGCAATTAAGCAATCTGAAAAAAAAAAAACAACCCTCGCCAAACTGGCAATACAGGTGGTAGTATACATTCTACTAATTATGTAAAAATCATTAAACTTTAAATGCTTATTTAATTTTTAAATATTTGTTTTACCTGGCCATTTACTTATGGGGCAAACTACGGAAATATGAATAAAGAACAATTGAAATACCCTTATAATGTTGAAGTTTTAACTATAACCGGTTCCGCAGGACCTAACTACCGCCGAGGAAATCGTCCATCCGTAAATTCAATTAAAATTTTGTACCTTACTTAAATAACTTATTCATGCAGAATTTCAGTGAAAATTAAGGCAAAAATGCCTATTTGATTTTACTGCTGGATGTTTGATCCGGTGGTAGTCAGGCACCGCAATTCCACTATATAATGCCTACATAAATAATCCTCTGTCGATATCAGTAAAATATATTATAATACCGCCTTCATTCAGTAATATCGAACAGAAATTTTTGCCTTGTTTATGACAAAAACAATGCGCAAATAAGCCATTTAAATAAGGAAATATTCTATCATTTTTTTTTGCTTTAATTTTGTCCCGGTGGTAAATTAGTCATTTTCATCCGATGTAAACAAGCAATTGGTGCCATCTTGTTTATTCACTCTGTTGTTACTTCAATCTTAACTAGTACTCTCCACACTGTATTTCTTCTCATCTTCATTAATTGCTCCATTATAAATATCATATCTAAATAGTGAATTATTTTCAGCTATTGTTAATTACTGTTGCATATTTAATTATGAAATTAACCATTTTAAAACACTTCTATTACTAAAATACCGAAATGAATGAATGACACCGGAATTCACAAACAAATTTATTTGGAAATAAGTAAAAGCTTTTCTTCAGGTACTTAATAAAACGAAAATTTTCAAATGAAATTTCTGTTAGCAGTGTCGGATTTAGGGATTAAAATTAGGTGGTCCAAAAATGAACCACTGCTCTTGAAAGGGTTAAATACTTATGTGTGAAAATGTCTGTATATACCCTTCAAGGGGAAGTAATTGCTTTGTTGTAATGTCGAATTCACACCGGAATCTCCTAAAACTTTTATTGAAAATAAGGAAGAGCAACTTTACCACATTTTACCATTAAAGTCAGAAAAGTAAAATTTAATAATTTCTGCTGCAAATCTTCATCATTCGTAGGTAAGATAAAATATATCCCACCGCCCCTGAAGGGATTAAATTTTCCATTGTGCAGTATCTATTTCTTAAATTTTCAAGATATAAAAAATTACCTACAGAAAATAAAAGCGAATTTCTGCAAAATATATGCTATTTATATTCTTAGAGTGCACTGCTTACCAAAACATTCATCTAAATTATTCTTTTGTATGGAATATTATTTGCTTCTAATATCTCCATCAGAAATCAGAGAATTTTGCAAGAGTATATTGTTTCAGTAATCCAAAATTTATATTCGACAAAACTTAGAATTGTAAAATACAATGGTACAATCACATTCATTTCTACATTATTAATGTTTCAGAATAACAGATTATATATTCCTCAAGTAAACAAAAAGATTATTTTTTGATCAAGATGCACTATTTAAGGATATTTATTGTTATACTTATGCGCAATATTCAGAATTGCTATAAATAATTTAAGAAGAGAACTATGTTGAAAAACAGTAATAGTTTCATAAGTTTAAAAAAAGAAAACAGTTTAATAGATGTATTAACGTTTCAGAATATTTTTACAATATCAAAATTCATACTTGAAAATAACAGTATTTAAAATAGCGTTTGCTGTAGCAGAGTTAATTTTAATTATAACATTTCTTTGTAAAATACTTACTCCAAACGATACAATATATGACTATTATATAACATTTTAGTTTTGTATTTTCAAGTAAATTTTGCTAAAATATTAAAACCTTGAAATATAGGAGGGTACTTTTTCCTTTTAGTACAGGAAGGGATTCTTTTAAGGTACGTTCGTAATTATATAAATACACAGCACCGGTTGTCATCGTCTGGTATGTCCGTCTGTTCCCATGTAACAGCGCAAAAAACTATCCAGCCAAATTTTTCGAAATTTTATATATGTAATTAAATATATGTAATTGTTGCAGAACTTTGTCGAGTTATTTCAAATTTTACGAAAATCGAATCATAATCTAAAAATATATTAATAAAAGTTTTCTTCACTCTATTATATCCTATCATATTTAATTAACGCAATGATATTCCATCATAAATAATGATTTTAGGTTGCCATGGTGATTACATCTATTTATGATAGAGTCGTACTAATTCCGTATTACTGAATATAACATATACTGCAATAATTTTTGTATTCATGCGATTTTCCATAAGAGTGCAACAGTTATTGCACCAAGATCTGAATAGATAGCACGAATACAGCTCATTTTCCAAATCTGACGCATGATTTCCGACTTGTTTTAAACCGTTTCAATATTTGTTGATCAAATTTTAAAGTTACAAAATATTATCCTCAGAAGAGGGAAATACATTTCTACACAATATAAGTCTTGCTCATTATAAAACGACATCTAAATTGTATATTTGCGTTAATTTCCATTCTCTTTGAGTAACTCCCTCAAAATTACAGAATTTTGCATGAGCATATTGTATCCGTAATCGAAGATTTATATTCAACTAAAACTTAGTAAAATACGAAAGCATTTGTATTTCTATATTATTAATATCGTCTGAGCCAAAAGTTCGTTAAAACTTGACAAACTCATAAAAAAGGGAAGAAATTATGATAAAGCTGTGCGATTTGCAAGAAAGGCCTCACAAGGTAGTCGGATTTTTTCTAGCAGCAAAAAAAAAAAAAAAAAAAAAAAAAAAAAAAAAAAAAAAAAAAAGGTTAAAAAAGTCACATGTAGAGGGCGCTGACGACCCGAAACACAATGAACAGGGAAACAATACTCTTCATTCATTTGTTCTTCCAATAACAAATGTTCAACATGACCACCAGAATATTCTACGACGCTACCAGGTTGTGTCGTAGTACCTGTTCATTTTGTTTCGGGTCGTCAGCACCCTCTAAATGTGATTTTTTAACTTATTTTTTTCTGCTAAAAAAATTCGACTACATTGTGATCCCTTTCTTGCAAAACGCACTCCTTTATCATAATTTCTTCGTTTTTCATGCGTTTTTAAAGTTTTAACGAAGTTTTGGTTCATATGGTATTTCAAAACAAAATAATATATATTTCTCGGATAAAGAAAGAGACTATCTTTTGATAATGATGCTCATTTTAAGGATATTTATTGTTCCGGACATTTCTTGTTCAACGTACAACACTTTGAAATGTCATGAATAATTTAATAAGAGAGTTATCTTCAAGAATGGTAATAGTTTTATGAGTTTAAAAAATATTTTTCGCTCATATTAATATTTGGAAATTTTTCCAGAGAGAAACATTCGCCTTGAATACAATATTTCAAATGAAAATCAAATTTCAAATTATTTTTGCTTAAAAGGCGCAAAGACCAACTTAGTGAAAAAGATTCCATGCCGGGAATCGAACCCGGGTCATCAGTATAGCGCAGTGACGTTCTACCGCTCCCGGGTTCGAATCCCGGCATGGAATCTTTTTCACTAAGTTGGTCTTTGCGTCTTTAAATCAAAAATAATTTGAAATTTGATTTTCATTTGAAATATTTTTCGCTCATTAGAGAATTTAAGACTTAAAAATAATTTCTCAATATGATTCATATTTGGAAATAACAGTGTTTAAAATAAGTTTTGGTGAAACAAGAGGAATTTTCACTCGTACTTTTAAAGCATTTTTACTGGACAAATATCGATATTTGTTTATAGAAAATAAATATAGATTAAAAGCGAGAAATTTCGCCTTATTTAAGAAGAGATTTTCCATAAGAAAATACTGGTAGCGAATCCTTTTCAGGACATTTCAGTACAAGTACGACCCCTGTTACAGTGCTATTATAATTAAAATTCTATAATTAGCCGATCTCGAGCAATATTACGAGGATTCCAAAGGATATAAAATTTCTGTGGTATTCATAGTAAAACTGAAAATTACAAGTTTGACTGCAAAAATTAGAAAAAAGCAGCGGTCTCTAAGGCCGCTAGCAGCGGTTAATGGTGAATATGCTTTTTGTTCTAAAAAATAATTTCAATATGTAATAAGCTGTATATCTTTCTCTCCTGATTTAATGGGTTTTTTTTCATTATTTAACACTAGGACGCACTGAAATTTTATTCAAGTTTCATAAACATATTTGACACCAGATTTTTTATTTAAAATTATTTGACAAGTTTATTTAACGTAAATCTGCGTGGTTTAGATTTAACTTAATTTGTAACAGAATTTATGTTTCCAATTGACATTTATTTATATGATCGGAGTCCAATCAACACCTTCCAGGGCTCCTTCTTATTGTTAAATTTCAAAAATATTTAATATAAAGTATTACTATTATTTGAATTAGTCACGTTTATATTTTAAAGATATGGAAAAGTGGGTGTATAAAAGAGATATATAGAGAAACAGCATTAAGAGTTATTACCCATAAATTTCTAAAAACATATGCTATTATTAGTCTTATAGTACATTGCTCATTTGAAAACGACATCTAAACTGTCCTTTTGCTTGAATTTCCATTCTATTCTAATGACTTCCTCAGACATCAGGTAATTTTTCAATATATTGTTTCAGTAATCGAAGATTTACATTCGACAAAACTTGCATTAGTAAAATACAATGATACAAGCAAATTCCTTTCTACATTATTAATATTTGCAAAAAATAATGTTATATATTCCTCGTATAAACAATGAGTTTATCTTTTGATCATGATGTGCATATTTAGGATATTTATTGTTTGATATAAAATCTGTACGTGATATACTTTAACGTTAAGAATAATTTAAAAAGAGTGTTATCTCTAAAAATGAAAATAGTTTTATGAGTTTTAAAAAAGGCCTCTATTTATTAGAAATATTAGCATTTCAAAATGATTTCACAATATGATTCGTGCTTGGAAATAACAGTATTTAAAATAAGTTTTGCTAAAATAGGAGTAATTTTAATTGTAGTAATTATTCGTCATAAAATCTTTCCCCAAGCGGAACAGTGTACTGTTAAAATATTCAGCTATTTAACATTTAAATTCTGTGATGAAAAAAAATTCTGCACGATAATTTGAGCAGACTTTGAGACGGGTTATTCAAAGGATGAGTAAAAATTTCGAGTATCACAAAATATATGTTTTCGGTACTAAACTTTATGTACAGGGCTATTATAATTAAAATTCTATTTGGGGACCTCTAACTATACAACCATAATTCCAAACGAAATAAAATTTAAGTAATATTCATAGTAAAACTGAAAATTGCAAGTTAGATTGCAATAATTTTTCTAAGAAATGTCTTTCTGCAAGCGAAACAATAAGCCTTTAAAATATGCATAATATTCCATCATTAACTGCTGTGATAAAAATTTTCTCCTAGATACCCTATATTGCAAAGATGACTGATCACATACGATTTTAGACGTTTTCGTAAATATCGAGAAAAATACAGAACTAATTATCCTGAAATCTAGGTGTGAAAACAGAATAGTATAGGTCATATATTTCCGAGAAGATTTTTTACCGAAAGCAAAAACAGTAGTACTTGCAATATTGTGTATGCTATATTGACGCTAATCAATGCATGTAGATGGATGCAGCCCGCCTCTTTTTGTTTCATTTTGGGAACAACGGATTTTGAGCTTATTCTATCAACGATAGTTTTTAGAATTTTTAAGCTATGAGACTTTTACAAATATTGCTCTATACATTTAGCTAACACATTCGGCACATTATACTTTGTTTGCATTCGGGCATGCGCAGTGAAACATTATTAAGTAAACCTGCTCATTTTGCATACAATTTTTACAATATTTTAATTTTGATTGCAGAGTATTATGTACAACGTTGTTTGTCATATTTTCTGAAAAGAACTGTATTTTATATTGACATCTCTTCAAATTATAAGCAAAAAACTTGGCAAAATTTTAGACTGTTTTTATGAAAACCTGAATTTCTCTTCGAGTATACCTGCTATCCTTATAAAAATGAACGCACATTATTACAATAAGATACTTAATCATAATCTGCACTTTGAACGCTTTTGCTACATTAGTTTTGACAAGGTTCTCCAAAAGATATTTGTTCTTTTTCAATTTGTTGACGGCCCCCGATGCGGTTTCGGGAATAAATCTACACGGAAATGTATGACCTGTGCTATTCTGTTTTCACACCTGGAGTTTCAGGATGATTCCTCATGTATTTTTCTAGATATTTAAGAAAATGTCTAAAATCGCAAGTGACCGGTTACCTTTGACCATACATGTACTGTGAGCAGTCTCTTGGGCCGCTTGACCAAAGGATGCATAAAAATCTTGATTAACCCCTTCACACTCGAATTAAATTGCGGTTAAAAAATTCAAATTGCTTATTGGCACCACTTTTATGAAAAAGAAATATTCACCTTAATTAATGACAGGTAAATCCATACTAAAATGTAACCAATTTCACTCTTTTATAAAACTGATGGGAGTCAAACAATCTGAGTAACAGACGCAGCCCGAGAATATGGCGGGCGCGAGAATTAAGGGGTTAGTAACAAATGTTTTCTCTGAACTAAATTTAACGTAAAGGCTCAATATAACTAAAATTGTATTAGGTAATATCTAGAGGTAATACCAGAGTTCCAAACGAAACAAAAATCAGTGGTAATTATACTTAAACTGTAAAAAACAACTTATACCGTAAAAATCAGAAAAAGCAGCGGCTTGTGAGACCGCGAGCAGAAGTTAATAGTTAATATGCTTCTTTTTCTGTAAAATACGTTTATTTATTTATTTATTTATTTATTGAAATGCACACTACAGGCGAATCAATTTACAGTGTTGCAAGGACATCATAAAAAATAATGAAATTGACATATATATATAAACACATAAATATAAATCACATACGACAAGAATATAAACACAAATTAAGAAATTAAAAGTTCACAACTTTTGTCTTTAAAAGCAGTAAAGGAAATATCAAAAATATCAAGATACACAGAAAATTCATTAAATATTTAGTAAAATTTGTACAAAGAGAAATTTATAACTTAATTATGTTTAAGAAATGGTAATATAAAAAAAAAATGAGTACACCTGAGGTATCTGTTTGGTGCATTAAAATTAATAGAATTAAATATGTCACTACAGTCAATCATGTTAATAATAACAATGCAAAAAAAGTAAAACACAAGAAAGATCCCGTCTAGATTTTAGACTTCGAATGATAAAAATACTCTGTAGATAGGGAATATACAGGGTGTATCTAAACTCTTGGGCAAAACTTTAAGGGGTGAAAATCGTTGGGAGTGGTTAAGTAGTGCAAACGGAACTGTGTTCAGGAGGGAAAGTTGAAATTTCAAATTTTGAACACAGTTTGAGCTACTTAACCACTCCCAACAATTCTGATTTTGAGCTCAAAATTTAAGCTTAAGTCTAAGCTTTTGAAAGAATTTAATGAGATAAAAAAAATAACGGTAAAAAACAGTTGTCCGTTACTCCAAAGTCTAAATCGCCCTCTACAGGCATTTTTAAAACTTTATCTTTCAAATGTATTTTGAAGAAAATACTGACATAAAAAATAGTTTTAATGAAAACCGCAAACGAATCGAACAATTTTTCCGTTTTTTATAATCATTTGAAATTATGGACCCTAAACTTTAATGGAGCATATCTCCTTCGGAAGACGTTTGGATCCTTAGTTTCCTATTTAATATTGTTTGTCTTAATATGTACAATCACCCCTTACAGTTTTGCCCAAGAGTTTAGATACACCCTGTATAATTTAATATGGGATACAGCAGTATATTCTTCTTTCCTATAGGGCTCGTACGCTTCAAGGATTTTTACCAGAATTTTCGTAAAGTAATATTTGTCTTATTTAAAGAAAACACATTCTATCTTCAGATATAGCGATCAGTACTGTACAAAATTTCTGGTACTAACACACCTAAAATCCCCTGAATCTCCTGATGCGTTCGTACTGTGTCCTATTTTAATAGGAATTACTTTTCTTTATTCAAACTGCAAAAATATTTAATGTAATTTTTATTACACATTATTTGCATCAGTGACGCGTATATTCTAAAGATATGCAAAAGTACACACGGAAAAGAGAAATAAATTTTTACTGAATATATTGCTATTATTTGTCTTATAGTGCATTTCTCACAAAAAAAAAATGATATCTAAACTATCCTTTTGCATGCAATTCCATTCTATTAAAATAACTAGCTCAGAAATTAGAGATTCTTGCTAGAGTATATTGTTTCAGTAATCGAAGAGATAATTCGACAAAACTTACATTAGTAAAATGCAAAGGTACAAGCATACTCCTTTCTACATTATTAATGTTTCAAAACAACACATTATATATTCCTGAGATAAACAAAGAGATTATCTTTTGATCATGCTGCACGATTTCAGGACATTTATTGCTTTATATATAAAGGTACCGTGCAATACATTGTAATTCATGAATACTTTAAGAAGCGAGTTGAATGAAAATAGTTTTAAAAAGGTTTTCCGTTTATTAGAGATAAGATTTGTTAAAACAAAAGTAATTTTAATGATGGTATATTTTGTTTAAGAATTCTTGCTCCAAGCGAAACAATATATTGTTAAAATATTCATTACTATTTAACTCTTAACTGTTAAAAATTCTCTCATTTGTAAATAAAACCAGTGTTGCCAGATTGGGGACTTTTTTTTAATTCAGATTATTTAACTCTTACCACTTTTTTAAAATAGTATAATTCGCCTTATTTTTTTCAGAATCTTCAATCTGTTTTTAAATAAGTCGAATATTTCTATTACAAAAAAGCGGTGACAATCAACAATCTGGGGACAAAAAAGTCCACAATCTGGCGACACTGAATAAAACGATGAATTATACGTTCGATATGCAATTTTTGTTCTAAACATTATATATAGGACTATTATAAGTTAAATTCCTCCAACGAATCTCTATCGATAGTACAACCACTCTTAACGAAACACAATTTCTGTAGTATATATAGTTAAACTGAACTTTGCGACTTAAACTGTAAAAACTGAAAAAAAAGCATACGACCTGTGAGACCGCTAGCAGCAGTTAACGATTAAACGTTAATGCACTTTTTTTTTCTTTACTAGGTGGCTCGGCCCCCTACGAGCTACGCTCGCCAACCCCCGTCCAGACACCGCAGACTCTAAATGCACGCTAATTTGATAAGCTTTAAAAATATTTCGAAAGATTGAATCATAATTTAAAAAACAGTGGCGATCTCCCTATAAACGAATTTCTATTCATTTCTCTTTGATTGGGGAATTTTAACGCCAAATCCGCTGCGGTACTACTTGATTATCCTGTCGACCAATTTCGCCAAATTATATAAATCGCCAAACACTCGCCAAATTATACAAATTGATATAATTTTTATTTTAAATAACGAAAGAACAAATAAATTCGTACAACATTAATAAAAACACAAATAAAACGTCGAAATAAAAATAACTTGATAACGTATACACGTGTAACAACATTTCAAAATAAGCTAATATAAAAGGAATTAAGTAAAGAGAGTCTTTGTCTCCTGGTATTTTTTAACAAAGCGAAAAGGAAGTTCTTTTAAATGAGACATTTTAAATTAATTCTCAAAACATCAAATAAATGTCTAGCGCAATTTCCAAATTTAAACTTTTTTGCAATATTATTTTGTGTTCATTTTATGTAATAACTATAATGTGACGTAAATATGACGTAATTTCTCCTAAGACTTCTAACGCATGTTAATGAATTTATTATTTTACAATATCCTTTCTCTTTTAAAATTCACGTGTATACTTTTTATGACGTAATTATTAATAAGTTCCTGCTTTTTATACGTAATTATTTAATTCTAATTTGAAAGTTTTTTTTCTGTTTATAATAGTCACGTGTAAATAAATTTTTAATTTGAAGCAAACATTATTGCTTGCGCTTTTTATACAGTTGGCAACATTTTACTTTAGTACAATTTTCTGAAATCTGTAAAAAATATCTCTAGAAATGCTGAAAATTTGAATTTAAAATAGAAATAAAATCTGAAAAAATGAGTCAAAATAAAAAAATTAATGCAATCTGCACTCCGGCAAATTCTAACGCATAAAATGATCTAAAAATGATTACACTGCCATGTATAGTTTTTGCTGCTATAAAACTTTTTTAGTGGAACGATTTTGTCCAACTTTAGCATTAAATAACTCTTAAAATAATTCTTCGATTTGAAAACTGTCTGCATCAGCGTGTTTATCAAACATTTCTGTATAAAACCACCGATTTTCATATTTTTGTATGCATTATTTTTGTTAATATTAACGAAGAAAGGCCTCTGGTCACAAAAAAATCAAAACCGGCGGCGGCGGCGGCGGCGGCGGCGGTGACAGCGGTAGTTACTTTTTTTTAGAATAGAGAGAAAATAAGTTTTATATGAAGTAAGCTCTGTTTTTCTCTACCCCTGTTCAATGGAATTGTATTTTATTATTGAAATTGCAAAAATGAGTGTTATTAAACCATTTGCATCACAGACGCATATAATGGTACTTTGAATAAAGAGGAATTAAAGAATTCTTAAAATGGTGAAACTTCAAATGTAACCTATTTTACAGTGGTTCATTATGGCCAAAGCAAACTGTTAGGAAATTTTATTGGGAATTTTCTCCTTATTTAAACTCCACTAGGGGGCTCGGCCCCCTACGAGCTACGCTCGCCAACCCCCGTCCAGACACCGCAGGCTCTAAATGCACGCTAATTTGATCGCCTTTAAAAAGATTTCGAAAGATAGAATTATAATTTAAAAAACAGTGGCGATCTCCCTATAATCGGATTTCTAGTCATTTCTCTTTGATTGGGGAATTTTAACGCCAAATCCGCTGCGGTACTACTTGATTATCCCGTCGACCAATTTCGCCAAATTATATAAATCGCCAAACCACTCGCCAAATTATACAAATTGACATAATTTTTATTTTAAATAACGAAAGAACAAATAAATTAGTACAGCATTAATAGAAATACAAATAAAACGTCGATGACACAGACATGTGTAACAACATTTCAAAATAAGCTAATATAAAAGGAATTAAGTAAACAGTCTTTGTCTCCTGGTATTTTTTAACAAAGCGAAAAGAAAGTTCTTTTAAATGAAACATTTTAAATTAATCGTTTTTAATCTGACATAATTTTGACCAAACTATTCCTTCTCTTTTAAATATTCACGTGAAAATACATTTGTTAGAAATAAAATATTATTTGCGCTTTCCTAACAAAAGTAGTTGAAAAGATCCTCTCAAAATATCAATAAAGTCTAGCGCAATTTCAAAATTTAAACCGTTTTGCAATATTTTGTGTTCATTTTATGTAATAACTGTCGGGGCTAACGAAAAAGACGTTAGCCCCGAATAACTGTAATGTGACGTAAATATGACGTAATTTCTTCTACCTCTAAAGCATGTTAATGAATGTATTATTTTACAATATCCTTTCTCTTTTAAAATTCACGTGTATACTTTTTATGACGTAATTTTTAATAAGTTCCTGCTTTTTGTACACAATTGTTTAATTCTAATTCCAAATGATTTTTTCTGTTTATAATAGTCACGTGTAAATAATTTTTTAATTTGAAGCAAACGTTATTGTTTGCGCTGTTTATAAATTTGGCAACAGTATAAATTAATACCATTTTCTAAAATCTCTCTATTCTAAAAAAAAAGTAACTACCGCTGTCACCGCCGCCGCCGGTTTTGATTTTTTGTGACCGGAGGCCTTTCTTCGTTAATATTAACAAAAATAATGCATACAAAAATATGAAATTCGGTGGTTTTATACAGAAATGTCTGATAAACACGCTGATGCAGACAGTTTTCAAATCGAAGAATTATTTTAAGAGTTATTTAATGCTAAAGTTGGACAAAATCGTTCCACTAAAAAAGTTTTATAGCAGCAAAAACTATACATGGCAGTGTAATTATTTTTAGATCAATTTATGCGTTAGAATTTGCCGGAGTGCAGATTGCATTATTTTTTTTATTTTGACTCATTTTTTCAGGTTTTATTTCTATTTTAAATTCAAATTTTCAGATTTCTAGAGATATTTTTTACAGATTTCAGAAAATTGTACTAATTTAAACTTTTGCCAACTGTATAAAAAGCGCAAGCAATAATGTTTGCTTCAAATTAAAAATTTATTTACACGTGACTATTATAAACAGGAAAAAAACTTTCAAATTAGAATTAAATAATTACGTATATAAAGCAGGAACTTATTAAGAATTACATCATAAAAAAGTATACACGTGAATTTTAAAAGAGAAAGGATATTGTAAAATAATAAATTCATTAACATGCGTTAGAAGTCTTAGGAGAAATTACGTCATATTTACGTCACATTATAGTTATTACATAAAATGAACACAAAATAATATTGCAAAAAAGTTTAAATTTAGAAATTGCGCTAGACATTTATTTGATATTTTGAGAATTAATTTAAAATGTCTCATTTAAAAGAACTTTTTTTTCGCTTTGTTAAAAAATACCAGGAGACAAAGACTCTCTTTACTTAATTCCTTTTATATTAGCTTATTTTGAAATGTTGTTACACGTGTCTACGTCATCAAGTTATTTTTATTTCGACGTTTTATTTGTATTTTTATTAATGTTGTACGAATTTATTTGTTCTTTCGTTAATTAAAATAAAAATTATATCAATTTGTATAATTTGGCGAGTGGTTTGGCGATTTATATAATTTGGCGAAATTGTTAGACAGGATAATCAAGTAGTACCGCAGCGGATTTGGCGTTAAAATTCCCCAATCAAAGAGAAATGAATAGAAATTCGTTTATAGGGAGATCGCCACTGTTTTTTAAATTATAATTCAATCTTTCGAAATTTTTTTAAAGCCGATCAAATTAGCGTGCATTTAGAGTCTGTGGTGTCTGGACGGGGATTGGCAAGCGTAGCTCGTAGGGGGCCGAGCCCCCTAGTAATGAAAAAAATATATCTCAAAATGCTGAAAATTTGAATTTAAAATAGAAATAAAACCTCCAAAAATAAGTCAAATTTAAAAAATCAATGCAATCTGCACACCAGCATATTCTAACGCATAAAATGATCTAAAAATGATTACATTCCCATGTATAGTTTTTGCTGCTATAAAACTTTTTTAATGGAACGATTTTGTCCAACTTTAGCATTAAATATCTCTTAAAATAATTCTTCGATTTGAAAACTGTCTGCATCAGCGTGTTTATCAAACATTTCTCTATAATACCACCGATTTTCATATTTTTGTACGCAATATTTTTCTTAATATTAACGAAGAAAGACCTTCTGTCACAAAAAATTCAAAACCGGCGGCGGCGGCGGCGGCGGTGACAGCGGTAGTTACTTTTTTTTAGAATAGAGAGATATTAACCCATCACTGCACCACGTGCCATATATGGCTCATACCTAAAAAAAAATATATAATTTTCATTAGGTGCCATGAATTTCGGTAATATGGTCACTATAACTAATCAACAACAATCCAAATAATACAATATCACTTATTTTGTACGTGTCAGAGGGCTGCATTAGACAAAAAATTAGAATATGTTCTTCGGATACAAAAAAAAAAAAAAAAAAAAAAAAAAAAAAAAAAATCGATCAAGCTATTAAGGTAAAATTTACTTTCAATATTTTTACTGGATACTTAAAAATATTAACATAAAAAAAGTTGGACAGTGTCAAGCAGATAAAATTAATTAATTTAAGCTCATTTAGTTGCAAAATATAGTAATACAATTTATCAAAACCCTAATTATGTACATATGGTACACACCATAAAATATCAAATTTTAGCTGAAAATTTAAAATTTAATGCTTTTACTATTTTTCCTTTTATTAGACCGGTTATATAGATTTAACTAAAAAAAATAAAATAGGTAAAATCGTGCAATAAAAGGTTAATGCAAAATTTCAGTCCTAATTATGATCAAAATAGATTTTTATTTTTGCTTGCGGAAATTTACTTCGGTAATAGTCAGACTGTACTTTTCCACTATTTTGGGACAACCTAAACAACCCCCTATCAGTGTCAGTAAAATAGATTAAAATACTTGTGCGAACTTAAGACAGTAAAAGCGAAGAGAAATTTTCTCCATATTTTTGAGAGAGATTTGCCATGAATAAGTTGCTAAAATAACGAGAAATTTTCTGTTCTAAATTTACTGCTTGTAGTTTGACTTGTTGGTAATCAGAAACTTTTAATCGGATGTAAAAATTATCCTGTAAATGGTTTCTTTGCGTCATTGTGTCCAAACTACATGAAATGTATGAAAAAGGATAGTTTGACGCAAATAAACCATTTACATAAATCTTACTCACAATTTTGAATAGCGTGACACAAAAGATAAATCAATTTATTGAAATAAATACATTTCAATGCATAGTATAGATTCAATGAAAGTGATATATTTAACAGTGAATTGGAAAATTAAAAGTATTGTGCAGATGTAAAAAAAAATATTTTAACCAAGACAAAAATAATTTAAATTGAATTTTAAAAAACAAACCTTTTAAAGTCACATCAAGGCGTCACTTAAATTTTATATCATATCTTTTAAAACACATATTTTGAATTTATGAGAGATGTAAATGATAAAGCAACAGCGAATAAAATTTTATGCAGCTTTTCATGTTGAACATAACTTTTGCACATGCGATTATAAATAAAACAAAAATAAAATGGTGAAATAAATACAAATATATTTTTTAAGAAATAGCATAACGTCACTCAAAATTTGATATCAGTATTTTTAAGTTCCATATTTAAAATTCTTAGAGCATAAGATAAAGTGCTGCGTCAGAAACTTTTAACCCGTCAAGGGTTTTTGCATTGATATGGATTACAGCCGTCTTAGTTTAGTTCGGGTTTGATTTTTTTTTTCTTTATCTTGTTGCGGATAGCGTTCGCTCTAATTGTTTCAGTTTGAGTCAGTTGAGGTCGGACTTTACTTGTTACCACTAGGTTTGATAAGCTATATATATTTTTTCCCCCAAAGAATGATTGGTTGGTTGGTTGTATGAGATGTTTATGGCGCACAATCCATTAAGGACCATGCTGCGCCAAACAACTAGACAAAAAACACCAAAAAGTGAGAAACAATGTCAAAATAAAATAGCAATGCTAAAAAAATTTAGATGGGGATTCCCATCCAGATGTAGTCAGACAAGTGTAGAAAATAACCCCCTAAAACAGTACAGGCTAAAAGTTCAATCAAGAGTGCAGTCTGGATGCTTCCCAGTCTGGTCCCATCCAGATGTTATAAAAGTATTAAAGTAAAATATGTGTTGTTAAACGAATGAAAAAGATAAGAAATCATATTTCAAAATAAAATCCTGGATGTTTTACCAAAGAATGGACATTTTGTTGTTAAAGATAAAAAAAACTACATATTGCAATATAAATAAGTATAAAGAAGTTAACGTTTTCAAATTGGTAACGATTCTAAAATTGGTAATAGAAATATAACAAGATAGTATTTAAAAATTTAGATTGCTCTTTCAGCTCTGTTGGGTGAATTTCTTAACACATAATTTTAATACCCAATTGTCACAATGGCAGCGGATTATTCGATAAAATTTATTTGAAAATGAGTGTGTGCATATTTTCCGTATACAACAAACCCGATTTTTTGTTTGCAAAATACTGATGCTAATGTGACATTTGAGTATTTTGAAGAAATTCGTGCAGAAAATTATCTAGAATGACTGCCTCCTCCTTCTCTCTCTTCTTCCAACATAAATAGAAGAAACTGAAAGAAATATTTCGATTATTCAGACAAGAAGTACATATTTTATTATGTAAATTGCCTGATAGTACGTATTAAAGTAATACGTACCTGAAAATTAAAAGACTTCTGCAACAAACTATTTTTATATGAAGAGAAATCAATTTTTTTTTTTGAATGACGGCCTCCTCATTCTCTGTCCTCTTCCAACATATATAGAAGAAACTGAAAGAAATATTTCGATTATTCAGACAAGAAATACATATTTTATTATGTAAATTGCCTGACAGTACGTATTAAAGTAATACGTACCTGAAAATAAAAAGATTTCTTCAACAAACTATTTGCATATGAAGAGAAATCGATATTTATTTTCAATGACCCTCTCCTCCTTCTCTCTCATCTTCCGTCATAAATAGAAGAAACTGAAAGAAATATTTCGATTATTCAGACAAGGAATACATATTTTATTATGTAATTTCCCTGATAGTACGTATTAAAGTAATACGTACCTGAAAATGAAAAGTCTTCTGCAACAAACTATTTTTATATGAAGAGAAATCAAAATTTCTTTTGAATGGCGGCCTCCCCATTCTCTGTCCTCTTCCAACATATATAGAAGAAACTGAAAGAAATATTTCGATTATTCAGACAAGGAATACATATTTTATTATGTAAATTGCCTGATAGTACGTATTAAAGTAATACGTACCTGGAAATGAAAAGATTTCTGCAAGAAACTATTTTCATATGAAGAGAAATCGACATTTATTTTCAATGACTGTCTCCTCATTCTCTCTCATATTCCGTCATAAATAGAAGAAACTGAAAGAAATATTTCGATTATCAGACAAGGAATACATATTTTATTATGTAAATTGCCTGATATTAAGTATTAAAGTAATACGTACCTGAAAATGAAAAGACTTCTGCAACAAACTATTTTTATATGAAGAGAAATCAAAATTTCTTTTGAATGACGGCGTCCTCATTCTCTGTCCTCTTCCAATATATATAGAAGAAACTGAAAGAAATATTGCGATTATTCAGACAAGGAATACATATTTTATTATGTAAATTGCCTGATAGTACGTATTAAGGTAGTACGTACCTGAAAATGATAAAACTTCTGCAAGAAACTATTTTCATATGAAGAGAAATCAACATTTCTTTTGAATGACTGCCTCCTCATTCTTTCTCTTCTTCCAACATAAATACAAGAAACTGAAAGAAATATTTCGATTATTCAGACAAGGAATACATATTTTATTATGTAAATTGCCTTATAGTACGTATTAAAGTAATACGTACCTGAAAATGAAAAGACTTCTTCAACAAACTATTTTCATACGAAGAGAAATCGACATTTATTTTCAATGACTGTCTCCTCCTTCTCTCTCCTCTTCCGTCATAAATAGAAGAAACTGAAAGAAATATTTCGATTATTCAGACAAGGAATACATATTTTATTATGTAAATTGCCTGATAGTACGTATTAAGGTAGTACGTACCTGAAAATGATAAAACTTCTGCAACAAACTATTTTCATATGAAGAGAAATCAACATTTCTTTTGAATGACTGCCTCCTCATTCTTTCTCTTCTTCCAACATAAATACAAGAAACTGAAAGAAATATTTCGATTATTCAGACAAGGAATACATATTTTATTATGTAAATTGCCTTATAGTACGTATTAAAGTAATACGTACCTGAAAATGAAAAGACTTCTTCAACAAACTATTTTCATACGAAGAGAAATCGACATTTATTTTCAATGACTGTCTCCTCCTTCTCTCTCCTCTTCCGTCATAAATAGAAGAAACTGAAAGAAATATTTCGATTATTCAGACAAGGAATACATATTTTATTATGTATATTGCCTGATAGTACGTATTAAAGTAATACATACCCGAAACTGAAAAGACTTCTTCAACAAACTATTTTCATACGAAGAGAAATCGACATTTATTTTCAATGACTGCCTCCTCATTCTCTCTCTCTACTTCCAACATAAATACAAGAAAAAGAAAGAAATATTTCGATTATTCAGACAAGGAATACACATTTTATTATGTATATTGCCAGATAGTACGTATTAAAGTAATACGTACCTGAAAATGAAAAGATTTCTGCAAGAAACTATTTTCATATGAAGAGAAATCGACATTTATTTTCAATGACTGTCTCCTCATTTTCTCTCGTATTCCGTCATAAATAGAAGAAACTGAAAGAAATATTTCGATTATCAGACAAGGAATACATATTTTATTATGTAAATTGCCTGATATTAAGTATTAAAGTAATACGTACCTGAAAATGAAAAGACTTCTGCAACAAACTATTTTTATATGAAGAGAAATCAAAATTTCTTTTGAATGACGGCTTCCTCATTCTCTGTCCTCTTCCAATATATATACAAGAAACTGAAAGAAATATTTCGATTATTCAGACAAGGAATACATATTTTATTATGTAAATTGCCTTATAGTACGTATTAAAGTAATACGTACCTGAAAATGAAAAGACTTCTTCAACAAACTATTTTCATACGAAGAGAAATCGACATTTATTTTCAATGACTGTCTCCTCATTCTCTCTCTTCTTCCAACATAAATACAAGAAACTGAAAGAAATATTTCGATTATTCAGACAAGGAATACATATTTTATTATGTAATTTGACTGATAGTAGGTATTAAAGTAATACGTACCTGAAAATGAAAAGACTTCTTCAACAAACTATTTTCATGCAAAGAGAAATCGACATTTATTTTCAATGACTGTCTCCTCCTTCTCTCTCCTCTTCCAACATATATAGAAGAAACTGAAAGAAATATTTCGATTATTCAGACAAGGAATACATATTTTATTATGTAAATTGCCTGATAGTACGTATTAAAGTAATACGTACCTGAAAATGAAAAGACTTCTGCAACAAACTATTTTCATATGAAGAGAAATCAACATTTCTTTTGAATGACTGCCTCCTCATTCTTTCTCTTCTTCCAACATAAATACAAGAAACTGAAAGAAATATTTCGATTATTCAGACAAAGAATACATATTTTATTATGTAAATTGCCTGATAGTACGTATTAAAGTAATACGTACCTGAAAATGAAAAGACTTCTGCAACGAACTATTTTCATATGAAGAGATATCGACATTTATTTTCAATGACAGTCTCCTCATTCTCTCTCATCTTCCGTCATAAATAGAAGAAACTGAAAGAAATATTTCGATTATTCAGACAAGGAATTCATATTTTATTATGTAAATTACCTGATGGTACTTATTAAAGTAATGCGTACCTGAAAATGAAAAGACTTCTGCAACAAACTATTTTTATATGAAGAGAAATCAACATTTCTTTTGAATGACGGCTTCCTCATTCTCTGTCCTCTTCCAACTTATATAGAAGAAAATGAAAGAAATATTTCGATTATTGAGACAAGGAATACATATTTTATTATTTAAATTGCCTGATAGTACGTATTAAAGTAATACGTACCTGAAAATGAAAAGACTTCTGCAGCAAACTATTTTCATATGAAGAGAAATCGGCATTTATTTTCAATGACTGTCTCCTCATTCTCTCTCATCTTCCGTCATAAATAGAAGAAACTGAAAGAAATATTTCGATTATTGAGACAAGGAATACATATTTCATTTTGTAAATTGACTGATAGTACGTATTAAAGTAATACGTACCTGAAAATGAAAAGAGTTGTGCAACAAATTATATTCATATGAAGAGAAATCGACATTTGTTTTCAATGACTGTCTTCTCCTTCTCTCTCATCTTCCGTCATAAATAGAGGAAACTGAAAGAAATATTTCGATTATTCAGACAGGAAATACATATTTTATTATGTAAATTGCCTGATAGTACGTATTAAAGTAATACGTACCTGAAAATGAAAAGTCTCTTGCAACAAACTATTTTCATATGAAGAGAAATTAACATTTCTTTTGACTGCCTCCTCCTTCTCTCTCCTCTTCCGTCATAAATAGAAGAAACTGAAAGAAATATTTCGATTATTCAGACAAGCAATACATATTTTATTATTTAAATTGCCCGATAGTACGTATTAAAGTAATACGTATCTGTAAATGAAAAGACTTGTGCAACAAACTATTTTCATATGAAAATAAATCAACATTTATTTTGAATAACTGCCTCCTCCTTCTATCTCCTCTTTCGTCATAAATAGAAGGAACTTAAAGAAATGTTTCGATTATTCAGACAAGGAATGTTATTATTATTTATTATGTAAATTGCCTGATAGTACGTATTGAAGTAATACGTACCTGTAAATGAAAGAAAGTTGCACCGAAATATTTCCAAATGAAGTGATTGCGATATCAACTGAGAATCTCTTCTTTTGTCTTTCCTGTCCACAACCTTCATGTTAGATATAATTTTTTCAGCTATCTGAAAATATTGTTTTTTTTTCTTTTTTTTTAAATATTTGCTATTGTTATTTGATTATTGAAATGTAACTTATGGATATGTTAATGTAACGCACCGTAAGTCCTGAAACGTGATTTCTTTTCGAATCTTATGGAGGACACAAAATATATTTGAGTATGGAGAAAAAGAATGTCACTTAATGTCTAAAATTAACATCGCCGAGAAGATGGCAGGAATGTCATATTATGTCCAAATATAA
Organism: Maratus speciosus; assembly: GCA_963932465.1. Classification (NCBI taxonomy): domain Eukaryota; kingdom Metazoa; phylum Arthropoda; class Arachnida; order Araneae; family Salticidae; genus Maratus; species Maratus speciosus. The sequence continues at coordinate 160,173,211 of OZ010794.1, forward strand.
TCAAAATATTCATTTATGCTCTAATATATAGTACTACGGTTATGAAACTAATAAGCAACAACAAAACACTGCAACGAACAATTTATTTCAAGTTTATTTTTTGAATTAAATAAAGTTTTATTGTTGGAAATATCTTCTCATTTCCTTAACCCCTTAACCCTTAAATGTCGGGTGTTGCTTTTCTTCAATATATCCAATTTAGGTTTATAAATACTATTAGAATAATATTGAAGCTATAATGCCTAATGTTGCCAATTAAATACATTCTGAAGATAATATTAAATCGATTTTCAACATTTAGATGGCAACACTTGTGCTGTTTAAGAATAAAGATAGATTTATTTTTTCAATTTTTGCTACATGTTCTTTTTGTTTTGTTTGGAAGCTTGTAAAATAATCTATTTTGTTCTGCAGTGAGCAAGTAAAATTTATTTCTTATCATAGTTCTCAAAATTCTTGTGTGTTTAATATTATAGAATTTTATCAAGGAAAATTATTTTTTCAAATAAACGCCAGTATTGCCGAATAGTAACAAACAGTCTTTTAGCCGTAAATCATACTTAAAACAAAATATGATTTTATAAATTATTTTCTCCTTGATTTATTTTTTAAAAAGACGAAAAACATTTTTTAAATGATTTTTGAAAACTCAGGCATTTAAGGGTTAATTCTCGCTCCCGTCATATTCACGAGCGGTATATTTTACTCAAATTGTTTGATTCCCACCAGTTTTTTTAAAAAAAAGTGAAATTGCCTATATTTAGTATCGTTTTTCCTGCCATTAAATAAGATGAATATTTCTTTTTCATAAAAGTGGTGCCAATAAGCAATTTGAATTTTTAAACGGTAGTTTAATTCGAGCGTTAAGGGGTTAATGTAGTTCATTAGAATGCGTTTTAAGAAGAAAAAAAAATGTAATGTAATATAAACTTTTTTACCTCTTATGCTTCACCCCCTTTCAGGTTAAAAGCTAGTTATTGCACAGCATATTACACAAAATTAATGAGAAAAAAATATTATGCATGGAGTCATAAATATTCATTTTAACCAATTATTACGTCCGAGAAATAAGTAGCAAAGTAAAAAATACCAATAATTTATGCATGCATAAAATTTTGCTATTAAATAAAATTCAACAATGTGTATAGATTGTAATTATTATTATTTTTAATCAAAAAAATAATATTCAACTTCGATGAATAATTACACACTTTATGACCAAAGCTCTCCCAATCCCTCAAGCCTTTGCACTGATACAAAAAATCTGGCATTTCGTTGCCGGTTTCGTCTTGTATGACCTTTTGAATTTAAATACCTCTATTTTCTAAAATCAGTATTTGCTTTCGTTTTATGCTACAAAATAAGGAATAAATTATTTTTTCGAAAAACCATTATTCGAAATACTTCGTATTAAAATTCAAGTGACCGTAAAAATTTTGAAAATAATACTTGTATGACTATCCTTGCGTGAACGTGTAAGCCTAATATTCCGAGAATTGTGTAATGCTAACAAGAAATATACTTGCTTCTTCAAAATAACCTAAATATAAATGAAAATTCACATCTATTTCACAGAATAATGCAGAATTATGATTAAGATTAAAGAAAGAGATCACGTTGAGCAGTCGTAAAATGACTTTCATGAAATTATGAAAATGATTACGAAACTTTGTAGTTATAAAACCTACGAATGAAATGCAACATTATATTTCTATTCTTTCGCACTACCTTATAGTTTGATTTAAAAAAAAAATCAATATATATATTTATCACTATTAATCAATTACATCATAACGACCAAATTGACGTTAAGAAAAGAAAAATAATATTTTTCGCGCAATATTCAAAACATTTTACATCAGATACATGTTTACGCTAGTTCCATCAGTTTTTGTTGTGTAAGTCAAATTACTGATAACTGATAAGCTTTTTTACCACCGTTATTTTCGAAAAGCTTGCTTGGCCTTATTCAATAAATGAGATATATCTAATAAAGTAATTCACATGTTTTTTGTTCTAAAATACTGGCAGCTAAAATTCGTAGCATGTGACTTACACTACCGGTGTTCATGGAAATAGCCTTTAATATTTCATATATTGTTACTTATACTACTATATTTAGCACTGAACATAAATTTGAAAGTAAATTTAAATTCATGACTATAATTAATGGCTTTTAAAATCATATTAACTTAATTTACCAAAATGTTTATATTTAATTTTTCAATACCCAATTTTCTGCGACAAATAATCAGACTAAATTTAGTATCAGCATAAATTCCCATATCAAAACTAGTAAAGCGCAAAATCTCATGACACTATGATAATTTTTAAATGAGAGCGTTTGTTATACGAAAAAATCAGTTTTTAGAAAAACGGCTTTAATGTTAAATTTACATCATAACAGCAATTATTTTACACAAAATATTTTTAGTGATAACTTCTGTTCTAATTGCTATTTTGGTAAAATTCTTTTTGCAGTGGATTTTGTAACTTTTGAAGATATCTATACTGATTTTTTTGGAAAAATCAATATTTTTTAACCTTCAACGTGATGTCGCCTCCTAGGAGTAAAATCATATATTTTTCGTGATAAGCTATCATTGAAAAACTTTCATTTAATGTTCTATTTAAAATGCATTAGAAAAATAACCAACAATTGCATATCAAATGCACAAATACATCGTGTAAATTAAATATAAATGGAATTATAATTACGGGAGCAGTTTTTTAAAAAATAGATTATTAAATAGCACTCAGTTTTTACTCACATAGTTTTACTAAAATTTTATAGCTTTTTTTTTTCTTCTAAAAAAAACACTTTTTTGAATTTTCACAAATTTAAGTACAGAAAAATATTTAAGGCGACAATGGACGTTCAAAATCGCAAAAAACATAAAAAAATCAATATTTTATTTTTTGAAAAAAAATGTTCAGGCAATCTTCTACTTAAATAATAATAATAATAATTCAAATCCGATAATGTTTTACAGAGATACAGCTGTTTTTCTAACATAAACAATCGCTAATCTACATTTAAAATAAAACTTTAAATCCAGTTTTCTCAATATGAGAATTTTCGCCGAATGAGTAAGTTCAAAATGCTCCATGCGCCTTAATTTTATACCAATTTTCATAATACTTGGTAATATTGTTGTTGATATACTTTATTACAAAACTTGCTATTAATATGTGTACATTATTTCATATAAAGGCTTTAAAAAAAGTAATATTTTATCTTTGAATTTTATCCGAAATGATCAATATTATATTTTTATAATTTTTTTTCTGCCAAGGTACTTAGTATAATTTTAAAATGTGTACCAATTTTTCATATAATATCATAAAGCTATCCTAAAAGTTTACAAGCTTCTGAAACAAAATTTAATGCGCATGGAGCATTTTAAATTTTATCAATAATTAGCATATTATTAATTAATAACTCATTTGCATATTAATATTTTTTAATGAAATTAAGAAATTTTCTTATTTATTGCACAAATTATATGTTTATTAAATTTCAAAACAATTGAGCAAAAACTGTAGAAAATGTCTCGCTGTAGATTGGAAACAGCTGTTTGCTGCTTTTCACGCATTATTTGTGCATTTTAAACGTTGGTTTACTGCTTTTTAATGGTGTTCCTATATGTTCTAATCTTCAATAATACCATGTTTATTAATGCTGAAAAGTAACAACAAAACACTGCAATGAACAATTTTTCTGGAGGCTGCCATGTTTGTGTCAACTTGTAGGCACAATATTCAGAGATCTGTGTAATGTATATAAAACAAATATATGTTTCCGCTAAGATGTTATATATTCCCGCGTCCGCCATCTTGAATTTCTTGGTGATGTTTTGCTGTCGTTTTCTGATAAGGCAACCCGACGAGTGACGTTTTCTGGCAATCCCGTTAAGCCTAATATGCACATAAATCGCTGCTTGGCGACATTTACTTTGCGGAAAAGGTGTTTTCACTCCAAGGAAAAATCCAAGATGGCGGTCATGGGAATATATAACATCTGTTCCTGTGTTTTTTTCTATTAAAACAAAATTAAAAACAAAATTTACCTTTATTTCCGAGAATAATGTAGAATTTTGATTTGCATTACAAGTAAAATGATATATTTTCGACTTAAGCTAGTTTTGGAAAATGCAACTTTAATGATGTATCCAAATTACCTAAGAAAAATAACAATTGCACATGCGATTCACAACTCATAATAATAATGAAATGTAAATTAGTAATAATTATTGAGCTTTTTTTAAACAAAATATTACATCGTAACACAATATTAGTAATTTTTTTGTGTTTTTCTTCTAAATCCACCATTTTAAATTCTTTGAAATAAAAATAAAGAAGAATATTCAGATACACTTACATGATACATGGTGCGAAGCAAATAAGGCTATGGGGCAAAACATACTTCATGGAACGGTTAAAATTGGCATCGCTGATGAAATGGCAGGATTATCAGATATTCCGTTGACATTTATTATTATTTTTTTAATATTACAATCTACAGTGATTCAATTTGTTTTGAAGCTGATAAGCAACAATAAAGCATTGTCACTAACAATTTAGTTTGAGTTTATTTTATGAAAGAGATAAAATTTCATTGTTAAATCATTTTGGTCCTTTGTTTAACTGTAGTTCATTATCACAATGTTTTTTTTTTTTTTTTTTTTTTTTTTTTTTTTTTTTTTTAACTATCAATCATTTATTGTTACTTTATCTTTTTAGACCCATATAATCCTACCGCATGCGGCCAAAAAGAAGTACTTGGACACGATAGTAGTTTAAAAAAATGAAAAAAATAATCATGCATGGAATAATGATATTTTTTAAACAAAATATTATGTAATAAAAAGATTTACTAACGAAACTCTTTTTTTTTCAAGCATGAAAATGAGAAAGAAAAAAAGGAAACAAAATACTCTTAAGCATGGAATAATAAATATTTTTTGTACTTTTCGGTTAGCCGGGCGCCAGTGTTATATATACATATATATATATGGGTTGTTCTCACAATCTTTTGACTTTCATGTCCCTGAATAATAATTTATTTAATACACTTTTTGTAAATACTGGGGAACATCCCATTGCATGATTGCATAACAGTATTAACGAGATAAATAAGTTCTGGGCGACGTTGGGTGTCCATATACCAGGAAAACTCATCTACCGTCCCGTGTCCCTGAAACTGATTTTTAAGTTTGGAGCTTATGGATATAAAATTTTTTCAATAAAAGTAATTCGATGTAATTACTTTCCGAAAATGAGACAATTGTTTTATATAAATATGTAGCAAAAAATTAACCAGCACACATTTTTACGGTTTATTTTATTTTTTTAACTCTGTCTCTCGGTTTTTCATCCTTACCGTCCCTCTTGCTAAACTTATACAGAAAATCACTTGAGATGCAGCCACGTATTTTTTTTTTCAAGTTTTTTCTCATGCAGGGGCATGCTAAAGAAAGAATGTCTAAAATTCTTTGACAGGAAATTTACTGCAGAATTTAAATCAGCATTTAAATATCAATTTCAAGATCGTGCCTTAATTGGTAGTCTTACCATCCCCAAGGTTTATTCCTGCACTTTTCGAGGTAAATTAAAATAATAATAATAATAATTTAATCCAATGTTAACAAAAGTTTCTAAAAATCAATGAACACTGTGGTTATCACTTACTCTTAACGGGATTTTCCAAACAATAGATGGTAATTTTCCTTACCGTTTCTTTTTTTACTATTTCGTCCGTTTTTTCCTATACCATCCCCCTTTCTTTGCCTTACCGTCCCTTCTTTAACACCCCTCTAAGACGATGTTATACAAAAATTCTGTATTAAAAGTACTACATTTTTATTATTTCTTATTTGAATGTCCTGTGGGTACTATGCAAATTTATTATAAGTAAAAATTTAGAAGAAAATAAAAAGTTATAGGGGAAAACGGTGAGGAAAATTAAACTCTTAAGTTTAACTTAAACCTCAGCTAAATAAAAAGAATTTCGTTGCTGACCATTTTTTCTTTATTTTGAATCATTAAGGCATTCGTCTATAAGATTAAAATGTTATTTTAGCAAGTCTAATTTCGCCAGATTTTTTTTCCCAAAAGTCAGAAGATTGTGAAAAACCCCATATACATATATACACATATATGTACATATATATAAACATATACGTACACACACACACATATATATATATATATATATATATATACATATGTATGCGTATATGTGTGTGTATGTGTTATATATATGTACATTACAAATACACCTCATTTGTCACTTTTGACGTATAATTTCCTACTTGTTTTAATGTTCTAATCTTCAGTGATTCCATTCGTATTGAAGCTGATAAGCAACAAAAAAACACTGAAACTACCAATGTATCTTGTGTTTATTTAAGGGGACCGGGAAAGTCATATCGCCCCCATGTTAAATTCACCAACTTTATGTACATTTTCCCCAAAAATTGTGAAAGATAGAGGTCTAGATTTTTTAGAGTAGTTAGAATAACATGATTTACATACTTTAACAGACCATTTTCTTTCAAAGGGAAACTCAAAATTAATTATTAATTATTTATTGAAAGTCATTTTTAAATTAGCATTTTTGGTAAGATTTCACTGCTTAAAATAAATAATTTTCAACAAATCATTAAATTCCTGTGTTAAAATATACAATATAACATAATATAAGTATTAAAAAAATCTGAGTTCTTAAGTTTAATAGGTATTTGGAAAAAGGAACATAAACATAAAAAATCCAAGTTTTGAGAAAAAGTCAATTAAAGATTTAAATGACCATTAAGCTGTGAAGTACTCTTAGAAGGAATGAATTATTTCAACACTTATTTTTTTATATATAAACATGTGTGGCACATCGTTGGAAAGATAAAAGTTAAACTATTTAATGATATAAAAAAGTAAAAATCGATTTTTTGGTTGAATTTTGCTTTTCCGGTCCCCTTAATGAATGAGATAAAATTTCATTGTTGAAAACATGTTTCTCCTCTCTTTAACAGTATGTCGTAATTACAATGCGTTTATGAAAAATAAACAAGTATTTATTGTTAGATCATCGTTTTAACTCTCTTGTAATATACACACATTAGGATAAAAACAAATAATTGCACAGGATATCACACAGAATTAATGGAATGTATGGATTGAGTAATTTTTTTTTTTTTTTTTTTTTTTTTTTACAAAATAAAACGCCAGAAAATTTAGTCAAGGTTTTTTTAATCTTTTATGTATGCACGACTTTTCATTTTTTTCGTATCTTGTTATAGTAACATGTCTATTGTAAGTTTCTTACTTACTCTTAAACTTTAATTTTTTGTGGCTACAATCTGCGTCTAAACATTCTCATTGCATTGAAAAACGCACTACCTCTACACCGGATGTAAAGTTGCATGGCAACTAGGAAACTGACTACATTGTTCCATTGTTCTTCGTTTTAAATCAAATGAATGTAATACTCAAATGCAGTAATGTTTAGTAATTTTTATTTTCAAATCAAGATTGAAAGAGTTAGTTGAATTAATAACAACACACTTGCATCTTCCAGATTATGGCCACAGTTCTCTAAATATTAGACGTACGCGCGGACAAAATTTTGTAGGCAGATTTCGGAACAGATGTTATATATTTCCGCACCCGCTATCTTGGATTTTTTCTTGGCGTGAACGGGGTTGCCAGGACACGTCACTCGTCGGGGTTGCCTTAACGATAAACGCCAACAAAACATCTTCGAGAAATCCAAGATGTCGTCCTCGGGAATATATAACATCTTAGCGCAGATGGTTCTTCTCAGCTTTTTTGTGCTCTTTTGAATTTGAAAAGCATTATGTGCATTTGTTTTTAGCTAATAAAAAAGAGCAACAATTACTTTTAGAAAATACTAGTATTAAAATTCAAGTTATCGTAAAGCGATGGGAAAAATCCTCCTATTACAGCAGTCATGTTTGTGTCAACGTATAGGCCAAATATTTAAACGTTTTTGTAATGGCAAAAAAATCATTTTGTTCTTTTTTTTAGTTAACCTGCACGGAAATAGAAATTCACCTCTATTTCACAGAATAATGCAAAATTGTGATCGCATTGAGAGTAAATTCACTGATTTTTCGATATAAGGTACCCTTGCAAAATATACATATTCAGAGCTGCCAAGTCTCCGGCTTTTTGGATACCGGTATTTTAATACAGAAAATGTTCTTTTATTCAACTGGAACGTTTGTGCGATTTAAAAGAACAGCATTTTCTCTAAAATAATAGTGGTGTGCAAAAAGCCGGAGACTTGGCAACTTTGCATATTATATACACAAAAAAATCGCATATGGAATACATGGTAAAAATGATATATAAATGGTGTAATGGATGGATATTACACACAAAGGTAGTGCTTAGTCATCCCGTTGACCAATTTCGCCAAATTATACAAATAGCCAAACCATACTCAAATATGGGACATTGTGGTAACTATTATTTTGGAATCTAGAAAGAAAATATTTAACTTATATCTACAGCAACAAAATTAATTATTGTTGAAAATACCTTTCGTCATTGTTTAACTGTAGTTAATATAAAAACATGTATCATAATCACTTATAAACAGATTAAGTAAAATAATGCTATAAAAAGTGATAAAATATTTTTATTAAGATTTACATCTTAATAAAGATATTTTATCACGTTTTATAGCATTATTTTACTTAATCTGTAGTTAATATTGCAATTCGTTTTTAAAAATAAACAATCATTTACTGTTACTGCGTCTTTTTAGACTCGCCCGCGTATAATTCGCCCACATAAGAAGAAAAACAAGAAATTGAACAACGCATTTAACAAAACAAAACAAAAAAAATATGCATGGACTAATAAATATTTTTTAACAAAATATTACGCTCTAAGATATATATTCCCGCGGTCGCCATCTCGCGATGTTTTGTTGCCTTTTATTGATAAGGCAACCCCGACGAGTGACGTGTTCTGGCAACCCCGTTAAAAGTAACATGCCCATAAATTGCTAATTCGCGACATTTACTTAACGGAAAAGGTTTATTTTCACGCCAAGAAAAAATTCAAGATGGCTGCCGTGGGAATGTATAACATCTGTTCCATATTACGTTCCAGAAAGACAGACAAATATTTTTTTCACCAACCACTTGCACCAACCATTTATATATGAAAAACTTCACTGCTAAGTAGAATGAAGAGAGTGCTGAAATATAGGAATGTTTTGAAACTATTATTTTCAAATCAAGAAAGAAAATATTCAACTTTGATCATGATCTACATGCTTACATATCCCATTTTATGAATTCAGTTCCCTGAAAACGTACGCTGACGCAAAAATCTCAGCTTTCATAGGCAGTTTTGTTTTCGCGTTAGAATGGTCTTGAATTTCAATACAAATATTTTCAAATATTATTATTCGCCTTCGCTTTCTGATACTTAAAAGGTTATAAATTACTTTTAGGAAATATCGATAGTAAAATTCAGTGTGTAGTGCAAACGCTGAAAAAAAATTCCTTATACGAGAGCCGCCATGTTTGTGTCAAAGTGTATGCATAATATTTATAGGGTTGCGATATGTATGTTACATTATTAGATCTAATACCGCGATTTCCTTATCCTTATTTGTAAGTTTTTCATAGTTTCCTTCTAATCCCACCATTTTCAATTCTTTTAAATAAAAATACAGAAGAATATTCGATTAAATAACTCACATGATATATGGCGCAAAACAAAGACTATGGGGCAAAACATTCTTCATGGAAGGGCTATATTGGCATCACTTTTGAAATGGCATGCTCTTGAGATATTCCGTTGAAATTAAATATTTTTTTTTATGTTAATGAATAAGTTGCGATAACTTCAGCGATTCAATTTGTTTTGAAGCAGATAAGCAAAAATAAAGCATTGTTACTAACAATTCATCTTATGCTTATTTTTTGAATGACATAAAATTTCCATTGTTGAAAATATTTTTGCTGTTTGTTTAACCGTAGTTTATTATTATAATGCTTTTTAAATAACAAACAATTATTCATTATTACATTATGTTTTAGACACTTATAATCCTCCCAGATACGGAGTAAAAGAAGTATTCCGACCCGAAGGTACTCACATAAGATGAAGAAAATAATTATGCGGTGAGTAATTAATACTTTTTAAACAAAATATTTTGTCCCAGAAAGATTTACTAAAGAAACTCTCTTTTTTTCGAACATGAAAAAAAAAATTCTTATGCATGGAATAATAAATATATTTCTAAAACAAAATATCCATCCCAGAAAGATTTAATAAATAAATATATATATATATTTAACCAAACACATACATCTCTTTAAAATTAAATACACATTTTTGCATAAGATTGCAATAGCTATTGCGCCAGGATCTTAATATGTATAAAACAAAGCTAGGGGACTCTGCGGCTGAATGGTCAGAGCACCAGTCTGCTAATCGCTTGCGAGTGTAAGAGTTTGTGGGTTCGATTTCCGCTGGTTCCATTGCACACACACGTTCTGTGGAACTGCCAGGGTGTATTACTCTTGTGTTGTAATATTTCCTTAAGTATCTTGCCTCCTACTTATAAGCGGGCTCTCATGTCAAGCACACAAGTAGTATGTTTGTTATTTAATAAATAAATAAAACAAAGCTATAGTACTAACACATCTCAATTTCCAATTTTGACGTATAATTTCCTAGTTGTTTTAACCCTCCGTCTACCAGACGGGTCCATTGGACCCGACAGGTACATACAAAATATTCATTCAAACCAGAAATTTCTTTAAAATAAACTAAGTATATAAACCAGACAAAAATAAGGTAAATAAATAAGTTAAATAGTTTTAAATAAAAATTCTGGTGTAGAACGTTTTATTAAAACTTGAATAAAATTCCCGGTAGATCTAGGGTTAACCCTTTCTGACACGGACAATTTTTGTTGTAAAATGATGAAATGATTGACTGACAGCAGAATTTAAAAACGACTTTTTTAGAAATTAAAGACGTGTTACTTTAACTATTCATTGTTAAAGCAAAATTTTACTAAAATATTCTTGGTGCCGCTCGTAAGTTTGGAATTAAAATTAGGTATCGCGACCCGGGCACACTGTGCCGGTAAAGGTTTGTGTATCTTCAGTGATTCCATTTGTATTGAAGCTGATAAGCAACAACAAAACCCTGAAACTAACAATTTATCCTGTTTTTGATGAATTAGAGGACCAGATGTTATAGATTCCCACGGCCGCTATCTTGGACTTTTTCTTGGCGTGAAAAACACTTTTTTGCCAAGTAAATGTCGCCAAGCAGATTTATGATTAACGCGATTGCCAGAACACGTCACTCGTCCGGGTTGCCTTAACGATAAACGCCAACAAAACATCGCCGATAAATCCAAGATGGCGGCCTCAGGAATTTATGACATCTGTTCCGAATTGGATAAGATATCATTGTTCAAAATATCTCTCTCCTTTGTTTAACCGTAGTTCATCATTATAATCCTTTTAAACAAAATAAACAATCAGTTATTCTTGCATCACCTTTTTAGACTCTTATAATCCTACGATAAAAATAAGTATTTGGACATGATAGTGCACACAAAAGATTAAAAAATTATTATCCATGGTGTAATAAATATTTTTTAAACGAAATATTATGTCCCAAAAAGATTTTTAATGAAACTCATTTTTTTTCGAACGTGAAAATAAGAAGAAAAAACACTTCTATGCATGGAATGATAGATATTATTTTAACAAAATATTATGTCCTAGAATGATTTAGTAAAGAAACTTTATTTTAACCTAACATAGCGTGATTTTTTCTAACTAAAATACACAAATGCAAATGAACATATCTGACAAATAAAGGTTCTATAGAATGTGGCGGGAATTTTCCATTTTATTAGTTCATTCGATTCGACTCATCGATGTTAATAATTTTATACCTCGCATATCGGCTATTGAGTTTTTATAATGATAGGGGACCCGGTCAAATTTCAAAATTTCGTTCACTGATAAACATATGCCTTAAAACAAATAAATGCGATTAAAGTTTTCTAATCGTTTTTTACAGTGGCATACATTAACATTAATTACTATAAGGTTATATTATTGCTGTTATTAAAAGCATTTTTAATTGCAGAAGAAATATTCGTATGTTGCTTGACAGGCAGATGTTCGCGAGTAATGATGTCCTCATCTAGTGCAGTGTTGCCAGTGGGCTACTTTTTTAAAATTTAGATTTCTTGATAGGTACCACATTTCTGAAATGGTACAATTCCCTTTGTTTTCTCCTTAATTAATATGTCATTAAACAAGGCAAATTTTACTATTTCAAGAAAGTGATGCCAATCAAGAAATCAGAATTTTAAAAGCGTAGCCCACTGGCAACACTGGTGTAGTTTTGTCCATTCTGTCAATACTTTTCCCGAATTACGAGAAAAAATCTTTGTAACCACACATTGTCGGTACTTTTGTCAGTTTTTCAGTCTCTTCGTAACTTGCGGAACGTCTGCGTACGGTTTCATACGAACGAATTTTCTGCTGCTGTTTTATTATCGATAGCTCGAATAATGCATTTTTTTTAATTTTGACGCGGCCCCCTGTCATTATTAAACCTCAATAGCCGATATGCGAGGTAGCAAATTAATTAGCGCTATGATACGAATCGAATGAGTTGTAAAAATCGAAATTCGGCGCCGCACACTATAGTACAATGGAGTTATTAATGAAGAGGAGGAGACATACAGTGTACTTTTTACCAATTGCAAGTGAAGTAACTGGGCATGTTGTCACAAGATGTCAGTTGTTTTTTTTTTAAATCGAATCTACTGTTTCTGATTACGCTAAGGCAAACATCCCACCAGTAAAATTGAATAGAAAATTGAGTCTTACTTAAGGGGTCTTGTACCCTTCAAACGCGTCGAAAATTAACGAAAAACTTCAAAGTTTGAATTAGGCTATCCTCAAAACCTTTTTACGTATAAAGATGAAATTTTGGATATTGATTAAACATATTGGGCTATGTAATATGCTACCATTAGAAATTTATTAACCCTTTACAGAATTTGTGTATTTTTGAAATCAAAATAGCTCTTTTTTTACCCCATAAGTCATTGCGCGCATGATATCTTGAGAAAGTATGTATGGATTGGCATGAAATTCGGTAAAGATACTAAACATATATGTGTGTTTAAAATGACCTACTCTTAGACTAAAATTATTGCATTAACTATATAAAAAAATATTTTCGTAAAAAAAAATTAAAATTTTGTATTTTTAATGAATAAAAATAGTCATAACTAAAAATATTGCCATTGTAAATACTTAAAAGTAGATCATTTTAAACACACGTATTTGTTTAGTATATTTACCAAATTTCATGACAATCCATACATACTTTCTCAAGATATCATGCGCGCAATGACTTATGGGGTAAAAAAAAGAACTATTTTGATTTCAACAATACACAAATTCTGTAAAGGGTTAATAACTTTCTGTTGGTAGTATATTACAAAGCACAATCTCTTTAATCAATATCCAAAATTTCATGTTTATACATAAAAAGGTTTAGAAGATAGCCTAATTCAAACTTTGAAGTTTTTCGTTAATTTTCGACGCGTTTAAAAGGTACAAGACTCCTTAAGCGTCTTACTCATGGAAATAATTTACACGAATGTGGTAAAATTCTACTTGTTTCTACTGGTGTCATTTTACTTGGTAAAACAGTCAGTTTGTTTCACTGGTTGTCACAATATGGCGGAAAGTCAGGGGCTGAAATTTACCAAAATAAACTTACATCAGTAAAAAAGGAAATCTGTTTCTGCCATTATTTATGACTGGAATTTTGCATTAATATGGTGTTTAAATGAGGAAGAAATTTCAATGAAAATTTACTGGTGGTACTTTCCACCGGCGGTAGCCAACCCCTGTGAAAGCGGTTACAGTTGAAGCTTCACTATTTTAACACTAGAACCGCCGGAAAATTTACCCAAGTGTTATAAAAATATTGCACACAAGATTTTTTATTAACAACTATCTAACTTATTTATTTAACTTATTTATCATTTAACTTATTTTAGATAGAAATTTCTGGTTCGAATCGAAGTATTTTTATTTGATGGCGGTCAAAATGACCGCTATTGCGGCTCTAGTGTTAAGCATATATCAGTTCCTCTTTATTAATAGTTCCATGTATAGTACCTTTACTTCTTAGTTCAAGGCAGTTGCAGTTTCACGAGTTTTGCCTTTTTTTAAACTGGAAATCAGGAATTCATGAGGAAATTTCAAAAGAAGAAATTTTCTTTTATGTGGTCGTGAACGGTCTGTCATTAAATAAAGAAAAAAATACTATTTGGGATTTCTGGTACTTATAAAAAATTTCTAAATAAAAATGTGGGCCAAACTGACGACTGTGTCGGCATGACTTGAAATTGAAAGTTCGGTTACGTTAAAGAAATAAAAACAAGTTGGAAATTGCTCGCTAAACGTGGCAAATGAGTTGCGTTCTTACGATAACTAGTTTTATAAATATTGTTTGCACCGCATAATTTACTGAATGTATATTTTAGTGCACTGCATAAGTGCATATCAATTTCTTTCTATTCGAAAGGCTCTAACTGCATTAAAATGCATTTGAAATAATTTTTTCCCATTGGCCTAAATGTAACGAAAAATGTGATTGTCCATGTAATTAAACTGTACATCCAACTTTCATAAATTTTGAAATGTCTCGACAAAATTATGCAACAGTTATATATTTAAAATTTCAGACCATTCGGAAGGCTGTCACATCATTAAAATACACTTGCAATAATCTTTTACATTGGCCGTAATGTAACGGAAAACTTTTGACTGACACTGTAATTAAACTGTACATCCGATATTCATAAAATTTTAAATGACTGGAAAAAATTTTGCAACAATTATATATTTAAAATGTCATACCATTCGGTTGGGTAGTTTTTGCTCTGTTATATGCGGACGGACAGACAGACGGACAGCCGTACAGATTGAACGACGACTATAGGTGATACCTATTTAACCTAAAAAGAAAAAAGATAGAATAGGTAATAATGTAGATAAAAATACAGGATTGCCACGAAATCAACAAAACATTTTTACTAGTCGATTTTTTTAATAAATGCTTTTTTTTTTTTTTTTTTTTTTTTTTTTTAACATATTTTCTTGAAACTTGTTGACCATCTAATTCCCTCGTGTTGCAATAAGATGAAATATTTTTATTCAAATCTTTTTTAGATTTCTTTCCGATTTCAGATTTGTTTCCTATTCTTTCTTTGAAAATTGAAATCGCATTTTTTATCAGATTCCTAATAAAATAATTAAGGGGACAGTACACTTTTAAAATGGTTAAAGAATCGATTTTTTGATTTTTACATCTTTAGAAAGTTTATTGTATTCCGAATAACTTGATACCAATCTCTTAACTGTAGGATAATTATTTACTGAGATATAAGGGAAAATGCAGACAAAACTCCTTCATTTTCGATTTAAATTCTCTGCAACAACTGTCATGGCGAGTTATTTATATTTTGTTTTCGCGCTTTCACATTATCGTAACTTTGAAAATACTCTAAAATGCGTCAAATTACTTTAGTTAAATACCTTAAATTATAATAAAGAAGCTTTAATATATTAACTTCAACTTCCACTTTCGCCAAATTTGTTTACTTTCTTGGTTTTGCTATGAAACGTGATCGCAAAATTTATTTGCTGTTTAGCTATTAAGTGATTAATTTGAAACAAAACTGTTTTGTTTTCATAGAGCAAAAGTTTCCTGATTTTATGATAGCATTATACTTCTTAGTAATTATTAGCATTTATAATGAATGATAATGCGAAATATGCTTCAGAAGAGCATCTAAGAATGTGTCAGTTTAATGGTAATCTCTATACAAAATGCCATGATAGAAATATATCCTATGTTGCTATCTTCTTAGAAAAGAAAAAATTAGCGAATTTGATAGTGATTTTATTTTAAATGACAGTTTAGGATATATATTTATTGATAAAATGAAATATTTTTTAGTAAAGTATCAGGATTTGTATGCCGCAATGTAGGGGAATATGTTATCGGAATACGAGAATCCCTACAAAATGGCCTATATTTTACATTAAATAAATTAGTTTTATAAAAATCTTTGCAGTCAAAGCGAAACAGAATTGTAAATTATATTTTTAAAATCAATTTTTTGCAATACAGTCAATCAGGATAACTTTGATCAGCATTTTCTCTATTTTCATATGCCACACTCTTATTTGAAGAATATTGTCGCAACTAGGGGCATAAAAGAGAAGAAATGATCCTAAATTATTGTTTGACTATCAAAAATTAAGGAATAATAAGGATAAAAGAAATAAAAAATGGATTTTTATCCTGGTTCAAAGTTACCCAGCCATTTAGGGTAACTTTGCACCATATGATAAATTTTTATATAAAATAATTAATTATTAAAAATAAGTATTGTAGTCAGAACAACTTTAAACACCAGAAAATATTTTCAGATATGTAAAGACTGAGAATTTACATTTCCCAACATTACAAGATTTGTATAATTTATTATATTACAACAAATATCAGGCATAAGAAAAGTGGAAGAAGAGAACCACGAACATTTAGAAATTAAAAAAAAAATATGTTTATTGTTCGTATAAAACATAAAAATGCAGTGAAAAACAATTTTCAATGTTTTAACTTTATAATATACCCATAGTTACAGTAACACATACAAGTACTAGTGTTATTCAAACAAGAATAAAAAACGTCCAACGTATGAAACGTCAAATTTGAGTAGCACCGCCCCTAATCATGCCTATAAATGAATTTTATGTATTTTACACATATTTGTAAAAATATTTACGTGTCATATCTAATGCACACTTTCGGCATTTATATGAAATATATGTGCAAATATGGGAAATTTTCGATAGTAGCACCTATAATCAGTAAATTATAAGCATGAGTGTAACTTTGAGCCAGCTCAAAGTTACCCTGAAAATGCGGTAAAATGCTAGCGCCTTCTTATTTTACATTTTATTAACTATTAATAAATAAATAATCACAAAATATTAACATTTAGATAATAATATGTCTGATAAATGAGTATATTGTTTCTTACAATAGAAATTTAATTGGATTGCAACAACTTCAAAACAGCATTCAAAATTAACTTGAAAACAATCCGTCAGAAAAATAGTTAGATGATGCAATTAATTGCGCATAATGTTGCTAATTTATTTTCTAACAAAAAGAGTAGAAATCTTAGTTTATAACCTTGCCAACAGAGCACAGTTCTGAAGTTTATTTAGTCTTTTAGAGTCAACAATATTGAAAAATAGGAGGTGGTTACACACCGTGGTTCAAAGTTACCCTGATTGACTGTAGTAAATGCTACAATTTTGCAAAATAAATATATTTATTTTTTACGGAATTTCCTGTATTCTGCAGCATTTTACAAACAATTTTGTATTTATCATTTTAAACTAGCATCTAATTTTTTAAAATACAGAATAAGTTATATAATTTGTAGTTTTGTTTCTTTTATTATATATTTTGTATTTTAAAAATACAGTTTAATCTTTAAACGGCTTTTTCACAAAATGACACTTTTTACGTTTAAAATTTTTCCCTACAAAAATATTTATATTATCATGAAAATGAACTAGGATTATAAAGCTGTGTTCAGTATGAAAAAAGGTTATTCGATTGAATGCATGTAAAATTTCATAGTTTTTCTAATTTTTCTGATTAAAAGTTAATTACTCTTTATCTAATTAACCGATTGCAAATATCCTAGCTCAATTTATAGACCAGAGTGTTATCTTTAATTCAAAATAAAGTTTGTGTAAATACCATGAAATTAGCATGAGATATCGTGCGCGCAGTAAAAGTTTATCCACTGTAAAAAATTTAAATAGCACTTTGAAATGGACCCCTTGAATTTTTTTTATCATAACATATACAAATAAAAAAATTTAAAACATATTTCAATAACATCTAAATATACTCTGAAATTTTTGTGCTTCTATAATGGTTATATTTTTTATAAAAAATTGTTAAAGTCATTGCAAATTTCGCATTTTTTATGACTATTAAAAGTGTACTGTCCCCTTAAGATTATAATATTGGATGATAGTACTGTTATATAATCTTTCATTGTATAAGACAAATATGTTTTGAAAATCAGTATTTTTATTTGGGCTATTTAACATTTACCGAACGCTAGCTTTTTATACATGATTTTAGTTTTATACTCTTCTCGCACCACTATCTATTAACAATAAAATTTATACTAGATTTCCTACGTACATGTCGTCTTAATTTAATTAAAAGTGTTTCTAAAACGGGGTTCCTAGAATAATGTCGCGTAGTAAGTAACATAGGAATGATAAAGTTTTAAAAAAGTATTTATCCCTTGGGGACGAGCGACACGTATACGTGCCGGAAATAGGCCTAAGAATCCTCGTTTATCCTCACCAGTAAAATTTTACTATAAAATTTGCCTATTTAATCCGAGCATTTTCCCGATTTGAATAGGCACAGACTTCTGTTTTTTAAAACCGGTAGCAAAGTAATAAACATATCGTAAAAAGCTCCCGTCGCGAAGGGGTTAAGGAAGCAATCTCAATAAAACAATATCGAATTACTAATGCTACCAATGTACTATCAGGTGCATTAGAGTGTTAAAGTTTCTGAAATTTAAAGTGCATACTAAAATGTTATAATTACATTTATTATGTAAATTTATATCGCATAATTTTACAAACATCATCTAATAAATATATATGAAATAGTTAAAAAAATACAAAATTAATTATTCACATAATGTTTCCATTTATAAATATCCTTTATCACATAAATGCACATAGTGTTACTAACAACTACACAGTATGAACAACCCTACATAATATCCAACGTGTAAAATTATTTAAGCGCATATTTTCTACTTCAGTTATGTCGGATTCTCCATATCTAAAAATCGATGATAGTAAAAACAGCTATTTATAAAAATGAGTTTACATGCATACCCCGAAATATCATGAATAACATAAATATTTATAATACTCTTGCGTGCAGTTATCTTTCATTCATTCCATTTATGTAAAGATGATTTAAAAAAGAATTCGTGAATCTATGATTTGTTTCGAGTTTGAATTGCCTATATATATATATGTATATGTCTATATGCGTGTGAGTATTGTTTGTTTCCTAAAAACTCTTCTCTATATTGTTTTAATATATATATATAATTTCAGTTACGTATTATGTTTCTCTCTAGAAATTAGATTCTTTATAAATTTTATAGTTTAATGTTTCAACTTTACATATTACATAAATTTTATGTTACATTTTAGGATCGAGTCATGATCATTACTTGAATGCAGTGTTACCAGATTGGGGACTTTTTTGTACCCTGATTGTTGATTGTCACCGCTTTTGTGAAATAGATATATTCGCCCTATTTAAAAATAGATTAAAAAATCATGTGAATTATACTATTTTAAAAAAGTGGTGACAGTCAAATAATCTAAATTATAAAAGCCCCCAATCTGGTAACACTGCTTGTATGGCTGGTAAGGAAAATAAGAAGTACAGTGGCATCCTCTGTAAAGTTGATAAAAATCGTGCTTATCATTCTAGAATCAAAAGTAATCGACACCTGGTCATATTCTATCGCTCCGTAAAAATACAATTCTACTTCTATTGTCTTATTCTACTGTGCCACAATTGTACATCGCATTGAATAAATAATGAAGATAATCTTTAAATGTTAGCCAAAAGAGAAACTGATTGTGGGATGAAATTGAAATATTAAACCAGAGCACATTACATTTCCCTAACATGCTCACTGATAGAAAT
Source organism: Maratus speciosus (assembly GCA_963932465.1). Lineage (NCBI taxonomy): Eukaryota > Metazoa > Arthropoda > Arachnida > Araneae > Salticidae > Maratus > Maratus speciosus. The sequence goes on from OZ010794.1 coordinate 160,193,107, forward strand.
ACAAGAATTTAACGATCGTGATACTAAAGGGACTTCTACACCATCTTCATCGTTGGTTGAAGATAGACGTATAGAGACACCTTTTCAGTTACTCTCTACCTTCAGGATAAACGCTGAGTATCTTGTATAAATCAACAAAAACTATCAAGAACTTAACAGGAACGAAGTTGTGTTAACCGCAACTTCTGAAGAATTGCCATCGCAATTTGCTTTCGTATATAGCTTCTAAAGAGGACATTCTAAATGAGTTAAAAATAAATATGCTTCTCATAAAAACCAGTTGATGTGAAATTTCAATTGTTTATTAGACAATTTTCTGAAGCAGCTACGAACGTGAAAGTTTGACAATCCTGTACTCTATTAGATTCCCTGTTAGATTATGTGCTTGAATAATGAAAAATTTTGATTATGATGAAGGTATATATTTAACCCGGGAATGCTCGAACGTATCCAGGATATGTATTATTTATACTTTTCCACCTATACATCCAAATGAAAAATTGTCATGCTATTTAATCGTTGACATTTCTCGCACGTTCTGCGGTAAAATAATTTGAAGATTTGTAATCCCGGTTAAAGGCTCAATATTGACAGAAGAATTCTTTTTACACTAAAGATCGAAAGCATTCGGTGTTTTACAGCGATTATCAATGTAAAAAGAAGATTCCTAATGGCATTTAAAAAAATGGTAAAGAGATAAAAAGATATGTTTAGTGAATTTTAGTTTTCTGAGAAAATAATGAAAGTTATATTATAACACTGATAAACAAAAATTGACTTTTTATGTTTCTCTTAAATTTAAATCTAATATTCCAATTATATACACTCTTGAGTAAATAAAAATGATATTATTTTTTTTCTTTGTTCTTATTTTTTTTAAACGAAGGTTGTGTATTTATAAGTTATTACGATATATCGCAATTTAGGAGATCGTACAATAACGCATAATAATAAAACATAAATGTTAAATTTAGCTGCAGTATACTTGTACTCTGTTTATACACATTTTCAACATATTTGACACACATTTTACGCGGTTGAACAGAATTTGAGTATATTGATTTGAGTACATTAGTACCTGTTTTTGCTTATATATTTGTGTTCAGTATCTTCTCTCTTGATGAACCAACAGTAATCGATAAACATTACTACATTCCATTGCGATCGATAACGAGGCTCCATAGCAAAAAATTTTTGGTGAAATCGTTGACCATGCTCATCGCTAATTGCTCCCGTATTATCTGGGAAAAAGTCAATGGGAGAGTGCAAGAAATGAAGCTTTAATGACATGTGACAATTAAGCTTTTTAAAATTGTTTACCCTATTTTTAACTACACACTTGTAATTTGTAGCTTTGTCATTCCCTAACAAATTATGCACAACGTCCTTGAATGAAAGCCATCAAACTTCAGATTCAGGTATACTTTGATAAATATAAGTGCTGATTATGTTTTGGTATAAATAACCAAACATGTGACGCTGCTATGCAGACTTTTTCATGATTTCCGCAATCTCAAGAAGAAATACACTAATTTTCTTCAAACTTCAGATTCAGATAGACGTTGACACAAGTTGTTCCTGATAAGGTTTTGATATTAATCGCCCAAAAGATGACACTTCTGTGCGCATTTTTCTCGATTTTCGTAACAGTTCTATCTCAAAAACTAATGCATGGATTAAAATTTTCTAAATTTCCCCTGCCACACGCTAAAATCCCCCCACCTTCCCGGCCATTTAAATGTTTAAATCTTGTATTTAAAAAAATGAAACCCTTTATTAAAAAGTTTATATTATAATGTATTAATTTATTTAATTTGTAGGTCCTTTCATTTTTTTTGTTGTTGTTATTCCTTGAAAGTCCTTGATTTTTATTTAAATAAATGTGTACTAACCATGTATTATTCTATCTACATATATCTATTTCTGCTTTCTTCTTCCCCTGTAAAAAATATACAGAATTAAAATAGCCCTTCATATGATTTGGTGCTGATTATGTTTTGGTGTAAATATCCTAACAGGTGGCGCTGCTATGCTGCATTTTTTACATGGACGAAACACATCTTATTAGCGGCTAGATGTATTGTAAGTAGGAGATATTTGTTCACTTTCAGGGTCATTAGACTGTAGAAACAAAGTACTTTAAAAGGCAATAAAACAACATAATGAGAAATTTTAAACACAGATATCTCTGAAACGGAAACCAACTTCATCTTTTTGTAAATTTTTCCTAAATTCTCAAGGGTATAGTTATTTAAACCTGTTAAAAATTTCCAAGAAAAAATTTCTTGTTTATCAGTGTAATTAATGTTTTCCTAACATAGCTGTGTATTTATTATATTTTTACCAGTTTTATCGTTTCCTACTACGTGATAGATGTGCTTAACACTAGAACTACCGTGAGCCGCCATCTTGACGGCTACAGTGTGAATAACTGGTTCAAACCAGAAATTTGATTATGAAATAAGTTTAAAAGATACAATGAAGAAACACGTTAAATAATAAAGTTAAACTGTTTTAAATCAAAATTCTGGTGTGAAATATTTTTATAAAACTTGACTAGAATTTCCGATAGTTCTAGTGTTAATGGAGTTCAAAGCAGGGTTGCCAGATGGGCTACTTAAAAAAAAAATAATTTTCTTGATTGGCACCACCTTTTTGAAATGGCAAAATGTCCCTTATTTAATGCCATATTAATTAAAGCAAAAACAAAGTGATTTTTACCGTTTCAAAAAAGGGGTGCCAATCTGAATTAAAAAAAGTACACTGGTGTAACACTGGTAAAAAACGCTGGTGTAAAGACATGGAGCATTTAGTATTTTACTTTTTTCAAGAACGAAACATTTTTGAATGTGTTCCACATAGGACGTTAATTACCCCCATACATTTTACAAACTTTTCCATTCTACGAAATTACGCAATTTTGAAAAAAAATCTATCCGCCATCATTAAAACTCGCAGACTTTCCAGATATATTAAAATTTAATAAGTTTTCAGTTCAAGTCTTTCTAAAGCGGATTTGACCAGTTTTACGGAATGGTAACGCATTGCTCGCGATGTGTGGGGTAATGTGTATACATTACATTTAGACATAGCTACCAACATCTTACGCGTTTTTCTACCGGAAAAATTTTATGGTGAGATTTACCTTTTTAAATAGCTTCAATCTGTCGATTTAATAAGGCAAAAAAAAATAATCTATTAATTTTTTTTTGCTACAAAAAATCGGAAGAGTTGGCAGCAATGCCTTTAAAGTCTGTTTTGAGTATCGGTGTGAAAAGAATATCACATGAATGTATTTCCCAAAATGGGGAAAATATTACAATGTTTCAAACGATTGCTGGTTTTATAAATCCCAATTTCATATAGAAATAGCTCTGCTATAATAAATGTATTTTTTATACAGTTACGCATATTTATATGTTTGCCAATTTTTCCATTTGCCTGCTCTAGAAGATAATGTGAACGGATCGTTTTTGAAATACCGTAATTTCCGGCGTATAATCAGCGGATCAAACAATTCTGTTTAAACCCAGAAATTTTATTTAGTAATTGGAGCCAAATACTTACCGCGATATAAAAAGTTACATTTTATTTTAAGAAATTTCTGGGTCGAAAAATGATTGTTTGATCCGCATATTATACGCCGGAAATTACGGTACTTTTTTTTTAGTCGAGTTTCTTCTGATTACACACTCGTGAGGATCTATAAATGTGAATTTAACCCTAGAACTACCGGAAATTTTACCCAAGTTTTATAAAAACATTCTACACCAGAATTTTTACTTAAAACTATTTAATTTGTTTATTTAACTTATTATTGTCTGATTTATACATTTAGTTTGTTTTGAAGAAATTTTCTGGTTTGAATAGATATTTTGAATATACATGTCGGGTCCATTGGACCCTTCTGGTAGACAGAGGGTTAAAATGTGTAGCCAAAAATGTTATAAAAAAAGGCTGTGGCAGCTCGTCAGGTGGTAGTAAAGTTTCTTTAATACCTGTAATATCGTAAATTGTACGTCTCTCACAACCCCCTGAATATTAGGCCGTAGCGCTAACATAAAAATAGCGGCTGTAGTAGGCGGATTTTTTAAGCATTTGTACGTTCGCTGCCCTCGAAATACTCAAGGCCATAGGACACGAGTTGTGACGTCATCACTAATCGACCAACTTTTCACTAGTGTTGGAATTCTCACAGGAAAATTTTGAATAGCAATTTTATTTCATTTTATTTGGGGAATATCTACCATTTTCCAAATTAATAATAACTATTTAAACTTACTGGTGATAATTCGGAATCTCTAAATAAAAATTCAGCCAGATGAGGAATGCCACAGTGCTGCCGCATCTAGCTGATTTTTTTTATTGGGGGATTCCAAATTCTCACCATTAAGTTTAAATAGTTATTATTGTTTTATGAGATGATACATACTTCACAAATAAAACAAAAGAAAATTGCTATTCATAATTTTCCGGTGTGAATTCCAACACTAATGTGAAGCCCGTCGATTAGTGATGACATCAGAACACATGTCTTCTGGCCTTGAGTATTTCGATGGCAGCGGTACAGACCCCTGAATTTAAACAACAGTACAATGTTGCCAGTGGGATGCTGTATTTTAATTCATTTTTCTTGTTTGATACCGCTTTTTGGAAACATAAAAATTTCCCTTATTTCCGCCTTTCTTAATATGTCATTAAAAAATGTGATTTTTACGATTTGTAAAAAGTGGTGACAATCAAGAAATCTGAATTTTTAAAAAGTAGCAAAGTGGCAACACTGCACCAGTAATTTCCAAAAGCTTTATTTGACTTATTTTATCTCAGGAAACAAAGTGGGAAAACTTTTCAAAAATTAATTATATTCAAATTCAAGGGACTGTACAATCGATGAAAAAAATACGCGTGAAACAGCCGCCATTTCTTTGTCATCGCTAAGCCCTGATATTCAGGAGGTGGTGCTTCTTTTTGTTTTGGTACAACATTCCCGATTAAATAAAGCAAGGATGATATTTCCATAGTTGCCAACATCAAACTAATTTTCCGTAATACGTTCGTTAATTTGACCCTGGTTTAATAAGTTCAAACCAGAATTTTTTTCAAGAAATGAAATGAAATACGTTTCACGTAGAAACATTGAATTAAATAAATAAAGATTCATGAAATATTTTTTCTGGTTCGAAAGTTGTTAACCTGATTTATATTAACCCAGATATTACGGAAGATTAGTGTAAGGCTGGCAGCTATGGATTTCCGACTTTTTGTATACCAGTATAATTTTAGAGAAAATGTTATTTTATTTAATCGGAACATTTTTGCGATTTACGAGAACAGCATTCTATGCAAGATTATACTGGTATGCAAAAAGACGGAAATCTCATCTCAGATAAAGTCAAACTTTTTATACTAAAATCTGATATAAAGCGATTAGGAAATCACTGTCTAGCTACCAATGACAAAATATATACTAGTAAACCTGCAGATCTGGAGCCTCAGCGTCAGCTCTGCAACTCACTAACACACTTTGCGTAATATTAATATTTCTACTAAAACGCAATTTAAAGTTTTTAAATTCCTTTCATAAACATTTATAAAAGTAAAAAATATTTCGAAGGTTTCAGACATTAAAAGAGTTAAATTAAATGCATTGTTATGTAATGATATTCTGAAATTCTCAAGAGCTACTTATTCTGACAATTTTTAGGTAACAAAGTAGATTTCTTCAGGGGGGCAGAGCCCCCCTGAAACCCACGTAATGTAACTTAATTTACATTTATAATTTTTTAAAGATAGTGTTAATGATTAACGTTTATCATAGATTTCTTTTTACTCTGCGATTTATAAGGATAAGCAACAGTTTCGACAAGCATTTTACATTATCCTAAGATCCATACAGCAGTATTTAGTACTTTATTGCCAATCACAAACACCTGTATCTAATGGATAAGGAACTTTTGGAAATGTAAACTGAGACATCCAACTTAGAAATCTAATGTTTTTATATTTTTTGTTTAAAAAAATAATTTTGATTGCCTTCCGCAATATTTATATCTATGATCTAATCTAAATATCTAATAATATACTCGATAGCATGAAACTTACTAAAATCACCCCAAAATAGGTATATTTGCAGATTTCTAAACCTAACTGATAATCATTCATCATCGTGTCCACTTCCAATTGACTAAATAGAAAACGTGATTTGGCGCCATATAGTATTTTTTGTGATAGATTTTTAATTGTATATACATTCAATTTAAAATAGTGATGTTACGAATACCGTTCATATTTGACGCAAACCTATATTTCAGATCAAATTACGAGCAGTTAACTATACTCTTATTTCCCATAGCACGGTATTGCCATTCTATAATATTTAGATCTAAGATCTTATCTAAATATAAATACTAATCTATATGATAGCATTAGCTTACAAAATTCAGCCCAAAAATTAGCATGTTTGGAGACTTTTAAGCTTAATGGGCATTTATCATCGTGTAAATTGCTAATTGACGAAATAGCAAACGTGTGAACACGATTATTCAGACAATCTTGTTTTTTTTTTTTTTTTAGTTTTTAAGAATGAAAACAATTATTTCCTGCTAATGATGACGTCATATTCGACACTGTTATCTATGCGGTGCATATTATTGCCATTTGCTATCCACTTGTTTTAGAAAAGCTTTTATTTTCTTTTAAATTAAAAAAAAATCTTTATGTTAACTGTGCGCATACAATAAACAGCAAGATATTGATAACAATTTTCTTTAAATAATAAGAATTAATATCATAACCCAAGATCATTTTATTTCAACATCGAAAGGTATTCGTTTTATTTTCGATATATGACGTCATATTCGCTTGTTTCCCATGCTTACTCAAATCAATCTACCTTATTATTAAGACATACTTAAAACTTCCCGTTTTATTTCCAATATGACGTCATATTCTTATTTTTTTTTTTACTTTTAATTTTTTTATTTAATTTTCTCTTTTTCACGTGAAAATCTTTCCATTGAAAATTTATTGTTTAGGAGAAATTATTATTCCGGGATTTGATTTTCTCGGCAACGAAATAAATTTTGATAAATTTTAAAGAAAAATATTAATTGATTCTTATGAATATAGTGAGTTTATAAGCAATTTAGTGAATTTATAAGCAACATATTTGAGTAAAATAAGCAAAACATAGCCTAAAATCATTTATGGGTTAAAATCTATCTATACGGAAAGATACAAAGACATTATTATTTCACTTTTGATGTTCGCTTGACTCAAACATTACAGACACACATTATCCACCTTTATAAAATAATATTATTAGGATGAATTACTGTTGCTATGGTAACTGATAAAAGAAAAAGAAAAAAATTAATTATGTACATTTCAAATAAGTAAATTTATAAAACAAAATGTTTTACATTATTGGAACACATGTGTAAAAATTCATCAGAATTTACACAAATAATTTTAAAAATCTGACATATGCACAGCTGCCAACTTGTACGGATTTTTGCTACCGCTAAAATTTAATCGAAAACTTTGCCTAATTGATTCGCCGAACTTTAGTGAATGTTGATAATTAATTACGGCAGCAGTTTCTGTTAAATTTTAATGGTAGCAAATTCCCGTACAAGTTGGCAGCTATGCCAACTTGCTTTGATAAAATTTCAAACTTATAGGAATAAATTAAGACTCGTATTGGAAAATTTTAGTTTCCATAATTTACCACTCAAATCCATTAGTCAAATGAGCCATTTTCTTTCGGGGATATGAAAATTTGAAAATCGTCTGAAATGCCATAGAAAAGTATTATGATGCAAAATGAAATGTTCTATATTTTCCGAACAGATAGGTGAAATGTAACTAAAAACTGTAGCGCTAATTCCAGGTACCTCACCAACATGCTTACTTAATTTGAAGCTCTTCGGGTGTTTTTTGCGGCAGTTATCGCGAAACAGACAAACAGACAGACTAGCAGACAGACTAACAGACGGAAACTAAAAAAATTCGTATCTCCACAGTAAGCCTTCACTAACGTTTCGGCAATAACATAAAATATTTTTTGTTTACACTCTCGATATTTATTTATAGAATTTCATTCTTAAAAATGAAATTGGGATAAATTCCCTTTTTATTTATTTTTATAATTTAATTATAAAACTATATACTTAGTCTTTAAAATGTTTTAACCATTTATATTCCAAAGCATTAATTCGTTAAAATTTCCTCTTCTAAAGCATTTTTTTGTGAAATTTTGAAGCTACATTAGAAGATCTACAGAATCATTTAACACATTTTAGAAGTATTTTGCCAATTAAAATTAATTCGATAAATTTGAATTTATAATTTTTAGGAACCTCACTCAAATAGTTTATTTAAAATATTTTGTGTAGTACTTAATAGAATTAGGATATGCACAAAATATAATGCTCTGAAAATAGAATTATAGAAATATTCCCGAACTGAAACACTTCCCTCACACTCTTTCAAAGTCAAGAAAGATGAAAATATGCAAATGAAAATGAAATCATCCTTTTAAAAATATTTTATTTTGATCAATCAATAATACTTTTGGAATAGGATAAATTAATTAATCTGTAACTCATTCTAAACGGTATTCCTACTAATCGATATATTTAATTGATATTATAACAAGTTATTTTAATGGCACTTTAAAGCACCAAAGCACCGCCGGGGAAGAAAGATTTAAGACCGCAACATAAATTTACTGAAAATCTAAATATTATCATTTAGTAGGGGAGACCGGGGCTAGTTGGCTACAGGGGAATATAGGCGCGGTCCTCATAAATCGCCTGTTTGTGGATAGATTGCGCAACCAGTCACAGAGTACCTTTCTTCGTGCTTTTTACAATCCTCGTTGTAGTTTTGCAGCGTTACCAACGTGCAGTGGATATTTATTACGATTTTTCTGCTTTTTGCACTCATAAGTAATTTTTTGCTGCTTCACTCTTTTTCTAATTTCTAACACTTATCTTAATAATTGCGATTTAACTTGTGCAGTTTTACTTAATGTATGATTAACTGCACCTACCCCATATGTGATTTATTTGGATTATTTGTGCTTAGATGGTTACGTGTCCTTTTTGTGGAGAAATTTTATATGGGAGTAGTAGGCGCATTGAACACGGGGCAATTTGACTCGGTGTCTGGTGTGTGCTGGTAGCTTGAAAAACAGCAAACACCGAAAAAAGTGGTTGCAATGAAAGATTTTGGGCACACGAGGCTTCCCCAAACGAAGACAATTGATTTTTTATTTGTGACAACGGTAACTCTGATGATGATATCGAGTAGGTTAGAAGTTACTCAACGTTAATATATTATTCATTATTTTTATTTCTGTATAATTTAGAATTTACATTGTACAGCGATAACGCCTTTGTTTAAAATTACTGGTAATAATGAAATTGATTTCTTTTAACCCTCTATCTACCAGAAGGGTCCAATGGACCCGACATGTATATTCAAAATATCTATTCAAACCAGAAAATTTCTTCAAAACAAACTAAATGTATAAATCAGACAATAATAAGTTAAATAAACAAATTAAATAGTTTTAAGTAAAAAATCTGGTGTAGAATGTTTTTATAAAACTTGAGTAAAATTTCCGGTAGTTCTAGGGTTAACTGTGTTTCTCATTTGAGTTTCCTTTAAATTTTTATAAAGCGTGTACCAACTTACCCCAGGTAACATGCCCTGTGACGGGGTAGGTTTGCGCACAATCTTCATTTTACTTTAGGCTTCCGTTAACATAAAATACAAAAGCTACAAACTCAAAACTCCGGGTATTTATAACCCAATGCCTGTTCTTTAAAAGTACTGTTAAAGTTTCATAAAAATTTAAACAAAAAATTAATAAAAATGAATAACTAAAAACTGCGAATACTAGCCCCGGTCTCCCCTATATATTCCTTTTATTTTAAATTAAAAACACTAATTCATCTTTTCCAAAATCACTTTAAAATATATTTCGCTCTGAAAAGGGCTGTAGAACTTAAAATGTTTGCTTTGGACGTTATAGCAGTTAGATGAAGTATGTTTTGTTTTGTTACATTTACAAATGTTTATCAGCAGACTTCAAAAAGATATGAAGCAAAATGGAAAGTTATTCAAGCATTCCGTTGTTTCTTCTGATTTCACATTACTGGAAATCGATTAAATTTATGCGAAAACTTCAATCAGTAAATGTGAGTTAAATGCTCTTTCAAACGGATTACGAACAAAAACATATTTATAGTACTTACACTAGAATTCAGTACACTAGATTAGTAGTATACACTACAGTTCAGTTATTCCTTTTCGCCCACATTTATATATGAAAATTTAAAAATACATATTTACTTGATGCTTAAGAAAGTAGATTTTATACATTATATTTCCCCTTTATAGAAGAATAGTATTAAAGTTTTTATTTGAAAATAGTGTTAATATATACAAATGTGTATACTGTAGTACCTTGACTTAAGTCAGCAGTTAATTCCAAGACTAGTGACGTAAGTTAAAAACGACGCAAGTCGAGGTACAATTATATTACAGAAAATAGAACAAAATTTTAACAAAAAAGGATAAGTAATAAAAACTCTCCAACATCTATTGAACATATTAAATTGTATCACATTTAGGGATTATCAGGGCCTGATTACCAACGGCGCACACTTACACCAATAAATTTTAAAAGAAATGTTAGACTTATCTAAACGCCGTATTCAAGTAATATTTCTCCATGAATGACGCAAAATGTTCAATTTCTTTTTACTGGTGGGAATGTGCCCCGTTGGTAATCAGGCTCTGGGGATTATGTTTCATACATTTAACAACACTAGCAAAAAAATGTGTTTGCAATATAAGAATTTGGAATAAATCAATAAGTTGTTAACTAACAATTTATTGTTCTTCTAGGAGGGTTTGGAAAAACCTTGCAATGAAGTTTGAACTGATTTTTTTATACTTTTGGAAGGTCTGTGTAACAGCAGAATGTGTTTTCTAAGCTTTTTCTAATAGTTTTTTTTATTTGTTTGTCACTATCTCTTGATTGTCGCGGGAAAGTTTCCCTTTATTGAGCCAAAAATCTTCAAAAAAGTTCAAAGTGCGCCTTAGATAAGGACTTTTTTTCCAGGCCAGACGACGTAAATGAAGAGTGACTTAAGTCGATGGACGTAAGTCGGGGTACTACTGTAATTAAAATTATATACAATGCCGACTATAAAATATTTTCCGAACGCATTTAAAAGAATGCGTTAAAAAAATTTTTATAACGTGACGTTTCCCGGTACAAGCCATCGGGGAGAATTAACCTTTTTAGGTAGAACCTCCAAATTTAATCGTAAACCCTTTATTGCTATTTTCTTTGACTTTTTTAAAAAAAAATAACGTTTTAGGCTGCATACAAAACTGAAAAATAAAATAACTTCTGCAATTGATTTTCAAAAAGCTCTCGATCAGATTTTTTAACTAGAATTTAACCCTCGATAATCACACAGAACATTTTATAATAAATTTTACCACTCCAATTTCCTCTTTATTTATAAAAAAAAAATCTTCATTTTTTCTTGACAATATTATTAATGTGTTTGAATGTGTTTTTAATGTGTTGTAATTAAAATTTATGTGTGAATGTCTGTGCTATTCCCAAGTGCTTCAATAATGATTTTATACCATTAATGGAAGGTTTCATCTTTACAATATCATTCAAACGATGTACATATGCTCTGGAACGCCTTCAATATGCAGTTTTCGAATTTGTTTTCTCAGTGTTCGATTAGATTTTTCCAACTGCCGCATTGGTCGGATTATTTTTTCTCATGTGGAAACTTTATCGAAATATACATGGTATTATTGCATTTAATTTTCATTTGTTTTTGTGTTTGAAAAAAGATATATGCTCCATTCCAGGTTTGTTATTGTTGTTGTAATTTTAACATGGTATATAGGTGCATAGTATCGTAACTTGATATTGTCTATACGAATTGTGTTTTGTATGATTATACATTGCTAGCATATGTAAATTGTTGTCAATTTAGTTTAACACTAATATTACCGAAAATTTTACTCAAGTTTTATAAAAAATATTTTACACTAGAATTTTTATTTAAAATTAACTTATTTATATAACTATTTCTTCCTTGTATTTTTAAATTACTAGACTGGGTGGACGCCGTCGTCTTGCTGTCGTTTGATCCCCTCGGCTTTTGCATTTATCTGTTTTTTTTTTTTTTTAGTTTGAACTCTCCTCGCTGTAGCTTTTTCTTACATTTTTATTCTTTTTTACTTATAGTAATTTAAATTCTCTTGTAATTATGTATATATTTAGTTTTGTTTCTTTTCTTCACTGTGTTAAACGTTTTTACTTATCAAGCTATATTAAATGTATGGTCTCTGAATTGAGTCTTTTTTTTACGGGGCTTCCTTTGGTAGCTTTTTCGCCTGTCCTGGACATATATGTGGATCATATGGATCATTTTTTTCCCTACTAGTTATACTAACAATTTTTTCTACTAAAAATTGTCTATCTTTTTAGCTTTCACTCTCTATTTTTCGTGGCTACTAGCCGCGTTTAAACGTTCTTTTTTCTAAGGCTCCCATTGCATTGTAACACGATTTACTCTTAGCCTGGATGTAAAGTTGCCAAGCAACTAGGGAATCCATACACCAGCTTTATTGTTCCATTGTATTTTTAAAACTTATTATATAAAGAAAATCCTAGTACAAACCGACATATTTGGAATTGGTATGGGTTAAATGACCACTTGTGGTACGTTTAGTGCTAAACTTGACTGATTTTCTCAAATATGATTTGACGAAGTAATGCCCTATAATAAGTCAACTGTAACCTAAATTAACTATAAGCCATTTTGATTTTTTAACAGATCACATACATTTATGTTGTAATGTGTAATTGTAAAACTATATAATAAGCATTGTAAAAGCCATTTTTAACATGAGCAGCTAGTGGATTGGTCTGCGCCTCGGATTGCACTATCACTCTAAAGCGTTAGATGAGTTTCCGAGGTGGACTGTCATCCCTGTTCTTTTATTTTGATTTTTGTAAAACATACTTTCGCTCATGAATACACAAAATATATGCATCCAAATGGAAAATTCATAATGTTCTGAACATTGATTGGAAACTTTGTGCCAAAGTTTGCATATTAAGCCACTTAGCAGGATAATCAAATAAAATGCTTCGCAAAAATATACCCCAAAAGACCAGTCAATAACTATTAAATTGCTAATTGAATGAAACTAACAAAACGTATTTTTATTAAAAAATTGAAATAAAATTAAATAAAAAATACAGTCTTCCTTCTTCTTACCATAATCTTACGTAAGAACATACATAATTGTAATTTAGTTTTAGAATATAAAATAATCCAATACATTTACAGTCATTTATAATCGACTCGAAGTCGGATTTAAAAACTGTGAATTTAAAAATATATACGTATTATTATATTACAGGGAAACTACAGCTACAGTGTATATACCAACACTTTCTTTTAGAAAAACTCTAACTATGTAAATATGTGATTGCAACAGTTTTCAACAGTATAAACTTTTAATTTGATCTTAAAATTTTCGATTTCCGGTTTTCTACGGATTTACACGTTTCAGAATTCCCAAAAAACATGTTTTTACAACATGTCTGTCTGTGAGTGAAATAAATTTTGTGGGCGCTCTATCTCAATAACTAATGCACGCAATTTAATATAAATTTATATTCAGGTAGTCCCTGATATAAACTGGTACTGATTAGTTTTTGGTGCAAATTTATCAATAGGTGTCGCTGATATGCTGGTTTTTTTTTTCGATTTCCGCAATAGCTCTATCTCGAGAACTATGAAAATTTTTTCATCAAACTGCACATTACGTTAAACGTTGGCACAATTTGTTGCTGATGAGGTTTTAGTGTAAATCGCCCGATAGGTGGCGATAATATGCTGCATTTTTCACGATTTCCTCAATAGCTTTATCTCAAGAACTAATCCACGAATTTTGATCAAACTTCACATGAAGTTAGACGTTAACACAAGTTGTTTCTGATGATGTTTTAGTGTCGGTCGCCGAGTATGTGGCGCTGTTTGCTGAGTTTTCACGATTTCCTCAGTAGCTCTATCTCAAGAACTAATGAACGAATTTTCATCAAACTTCACATTTAGTTAGCGCACGTTGTTGCTGATGAGGTTTTAGTGCTAATCGCCAAATAGGTGGCACTGCAATACTGGATTTTGCACGATTTTTCTAGTAGCTCTATTTTATAAACTAATACACGGATTTTTATCCAACTTTATATTCAGTTAGACGTTGGCAAAAGTAGTTGCGGATTAGATTTAATGTAAATCACCCAACAAGTGGCGCGGCTATGCTGCATTTTGCAGGATATACACGATTTTAGCGATAATCATATCTCAAGAACTAATACAGGGAATTTCAAGGCATAGATTGCCTTTTTTTGGCATTGTGATAGCAAAGTTTGAAGTAATAATATATATGAAATAGAAGAAAATTTTGGGATTGGCACATCCGACTAGTTTTTATTAATTTTGCGTTGATTACTGTATACCCATTATAATTTTTAGACTGCTACCTGTGCATTTATAATGACTTAGATTGTTAAAATTGTTTTTTTTTTTTTTTTTTTTTTTTTTTGCCTGAAAAGCAAATTACGCACTTTCTGATGCTGTTTTTAAAGTAAGTCAATAAGAGTAAACTAAGTGCGTATACATGAATCTTACAAGCATGTATGTCGTGTGTTTTCAGAAAAACAAATGTTCACACATTTTAAATTATTCTGATTCAATCGTGAAGTTGCAAAAGTTCAATTAGGCTTGCCATTACAATGTACCGCAAATTTAAGATGTAAAATCGTTCATTATTCAAATAACTACAATTATAATAATTTATAAAAACATGTATAATGATCACTTATAAAAAGATTAAGTAAAATAATGCTATAAAGTGATAAAATATCATTTATTAAGATGACGATCGTTTCGTCGCAACAACGGCGACATTTTCAGAATCATACATGATAGAAAATATTTTCACATAATTTAAAAATAATAAACATAGTAAATAATGTCAAGATACATGATGCATAATGAAATATTGCAAACATAAAATAAATTTAAATTTGTTATTTGTGAACGTGGATTAGTTTTCATATAATTAAAAAAAAACAACATGGTAAACAATGTCACGAGACAACATGCATAATGAAAAATATTGCAAAACATAAAACAAAATATAAAATTATCTTGGCTATTTGCGAGCGTGGATTAATTTTTACTATTGGTACTAAAATTATATAGCATCTCTTTCCAAATTTTAGGTAAATCTAGGGACACTGAATCATTGCAGATATTCTTGTTGCGTAAAAATATCTCTATTTATTCTCGGATTATGGATGGTAAATAAAATCTTGATGTGTAAATTAACTTGCTATTTTAAAAATCGATCCGTAACGGTTCTTCGTTGCATAATCTGGCCAAAGCTGTGGTTCTTCTGTTGTATTTGATGTCTGCTATATGTTTTTTCATTCTGGTTTTAAGTTTTCTACTTGTCATACCTATATAAAACTGCTTTCTTCCATCTTCTTTGACGAAACGATCGTCATCTTAATAAATGATATTTTATCACTTTATAGCATTATTTTACTTAATCTATAATAATTTAATATATTATAAGGATTTCATAGTTCTGAAATATTTTTTTTTCAAACAAGCAATACGGATTAACTAAGGTCTAATGTACTAGTTTTATGTCTAATACTTTCCTAGATTAACTCAGAAAACATATTAAATAAAAAAGAAAAGTGCCCAGTTATACGGATGGCATTCACAGGCTATTCACACTAATTGTATATTATACGCTTATTTCGAAGAATCATTCCCCTCGAAAAATAAATTAAGGGAGGATTAGTTCCCCCGTTTCTCCCTTTATATTTAACCAATGAACTTCCAAATGTAATTAGGGAATCGCCTTATCAGAATAAACGGGTATACCAAATTTGAAGCAAATCAGATAGAAAAACACATTTATCTAAATTAAGGGGGTATGCCCCACCCCCTTATGCTTAAACAATGAACCTTCAAGTCTAATCAAGGGAAGCGCCTTATCAGAATTAATCGGTATACTAAATTTGAAGAAAATCTAGTAATTATGCATGAAAATTCCATTTATCTAAGTTATGAGGGGTTAGCACTCTCTTCCCCCTTATACTTAACCAATGAACCCCCAAAACTAAACAAGGAAGCGCCTTATCAGAATGAACCTAGAAAAAAATGAAGCAAATTGGATATTCCTACCAAGAGTTATCGCATCACGTACATAGGTACGTACATACATACATATAGAGCCGACGGGCACATTAGCTCTGAGCCGTTGATAGTCTGTGAACTAAAAATACTATTCTATATTCTAAATTCCAACCTCTAAATAATAATATGGACCTTATATGCTTCTTAAATATAAAAAAATATCGGAACATTTTAGTTCTTACTAATCAAACGTTATCTTAAATTATAAATATAGTAAAAATTCCCTAATCTTGATTCTGTATGTTTACTATAATTCAAAAGTTAGATTAAAACCTTTCTGATTAATTTGTTTTAACTTATTAACAGAAACATTACGACTTCGTGATTATAAACATTTCCTGTTTTAGAAACCTCAATAGTTATTAAAAATTTAAATGAATCTGAGAACTATCTTCTATATAGAAGCAAATTCCACAAAATATTTCCATCATATTCATCCCATCCTTAGATGGGCAGACTTAAAATATAATAGATATTGTGTGAGTATACTGTTTAAATAATTCGTGCCCTATTAATATAGTATTTCTAAACTTGAATAGATGAAATGAATACATTTCACAAGTATTAATATTTCATAACAGCCAATCAGATGTATTGCAGATAAAACGTGATATTGGGTTTTGAATCGTATTGTCATATCATCAAAATATGCATTTTCATCTTATTTGGTACATTTCGAAATGCACATCATAAAATAACCATCATTGTGTAGATGAAGAAACTCACATAGTTTTATCATGTTGTATTCTTTAATTTATAAGAATTTCAGAAAATTGTTCCTCGCAGTTGTATTAGTTTCAAGAATAAAATCAACTGTCTACTAAAAAAAACTTTTTCATCATTAAAATGTTGTTTATATCGAAAAATATTGGGTCGTTCGGAAAGTCATGTCCATTTGGGAAAATCAGTTCGTACCGGAAAATTCTATCCCTTAATTATCAGTCATTGATTCCGATATATAATGTCTAATAATTACCGGGCGGGATTTTCCGGTACGAATTGATTTTCCCAAACGGACACGACTTTCCGAACGACCCAATATTTACTAAAGCATTTTACTGAAAACATGTTAAGAATTTTACATTGAAAAATAGAATAAAAAAATTTAAGTAATAACAAATTGAATAAAAAGGTTACCTTTGATTTCACTTTTATAAGTATTTAAATAACAAATTAATCACATAATCCCAAAGTACGGATTATTATGTGATAATATTTACAAAGTATAAAAACAATCCACCTTCCCCAGATTACTAGATCTGATTACTGACACAAAATGGCGGCCGTCATAGACGGTTTAAAAATCAGTAATCATTAATTTTAAAAATTAATTTTTTTTATAAAAAAATGAATTATTCTGAAAATTTTAAGCATATCTACTTTAAAACAGAAATATTTAGATGCAATTTATGGCATTACATTCGTATTTTTTAGTTTCATATTTTACATAATTGTTTTAAGGATTTCTCGTAAAGTAATTTAATTACATTAATCTATTATATTGTAATCACAAAACCTTCCAAGAAAACTTTATTTTAATGATAATGCGAAAAAATAATTATTAATGATATTCATACTAAAACGGTAGAATTCTTCGTATAATTTACAAAGCTAACTACTTTGAAATACAAGCTTTTTTCTGGAATTTATGTTCATACAATTCAAATTGTAAATACAAGCATTTTTCTGGAATTTATGTTCTTACTTTTCAAATTTATTGTTTGATAATTTTACATACTTTGTTTTAAGAATTATCATAAAATAAATTAATTACAGTAGTCTAAAATCTTGAAGTGATAAAATATGGCCAAAAGAGTTAATTGTTACTTTCATGTTGGATACTGTTATTTGTCAGATGAAATGAGATATCTTCATGAATAGAAGTGATTTTCTGAAAACTTGTTGATTACATTTGTGTTCATTTTTTAAAACTAGTTACTAGCAAGCTACGCCCGATTCGCCGATCCATTTTTCAAATGAACCTAGATCAAACAAAATTAAGAATTCGACGTTGTATTTTAAATTAATATGGACCTTCACCTGGAAAGTCTTTCCGCATTTACCTAATAGTATGTGAACGCCATGTAGCTATTATATTATCTTATGCGTTATCAAAATTCGGGCTATTCAGAAGAAACTCTTCTATTGTAGATCTTTAAAGTAGTGGCTGGGAGGGAAATATGTCAGTTTTGATCATCAGATTTTAAAATCTTCTCTAGTCACCACACTACTAAATTCAGAGTTAATTTCAATGATTGCAGTGAGTGACCACTGAACATTAATCATGTTTGGATTATTCACTTTCGTTTTTTCTTGAACTCTGTTTTCTCAGCTTGGTGCTATGTGCGGTTTTGGTAGTTTAAATACAATAGCTCTCTACGTTATATTATATTTCGTAATATACGTCTTCTGGACGGTGTACTGTAATTTTCTAAATTCGGATTACAGCACTAATAACAGAAAATACATATAAAAATGTAATAAATTATATGCACACAAAGAACAAATTTTGCACGCAATTTTTCATTCATGTCATAGATAAATTATCAAATTTTATGTTTATATAACAGGTTTCGTACGCTTCAAGGATTTTTACCAGATTTTTGGTAATGTAATATTTGCCTCATTTAATGAAAAAATATTCCATGTCGAGATATAACGACCAGTACATTCGAAACGTATGGTATTAAAACATCCGTTATCCCTTGATGCGTACGAACCCTGTATGAAATACATATTCCCTACTAGCATTAGAGTTAACGTAATTGGAAGAACATTTTTGTATATTCCTATTATTCCTATACATGAATGGAATCTACTCAACTCTACACAGCATATTGATACGTATATGAATCAGCTTAAATATAACCTCTATTAAATAAATTAAACTCCATGCAACCACCATTTTTAAATAAAAAATATTTACTTTAAATATTCAGTAAAGTCCACTATTGAGTATAGTAAAAAAAATACCCTTTAACATTTCTGGTATCTATCTTTTAATATGAGTATTGAAAAAAGAGAAAAAAAAAATACTTGCAATATAAATATTCGTGCAATGAAGGTTAAGAGGTAAAAAGGTACACCAGTTTTAACCCCTTGAGGGGCGGTGGTATGTTTATGAAACCATTTAATTGTAATTCCCAAATGCAACATTGGAACCAGAATTTTTTTTTTTAAATTTAGTTTATAATGTGTGTAAATTACAGCTTTTTCTTATTTGGAGATAAGTTTGTTTTCAAATTCCGGTGTCATTCATTAATTTCAACATTTTAACAATGGAATTGCTTTGCTCCTGAAAGGGTTAAATAAATATTTAGTCATCGGCTTAACGATTTCTTATATCAATTAAATTATTTTTATTATTTGGGTGATGTCTTTCTTTATCTTTATTAACCATTAAATGCATAGTGATGTAAATCTGCATCACTTTTTGTTTAACTTTTAATTAAATAAATCAAGTTAGTCGCAACCACTATATTTATCTAGAAATATTAGAACTGTAAAAATTACAAAAATGTACTAAATATAGTTAAAAGCCTATCTTAAACAAAGTTTCTTGCTTCTAACCCTTAATATAATAATAAACAAGTACCGTATTCCCCCGCATTAGCCCGCATGCCGGAAAAAAATCAAGGTACGCCAGCATGCCGGAAAAAATCGTATTTACCGGCATGCCGGAAAATATGAGGTTTCGCTACTGGAGGACGAACGGCTCATTTATTTTGATTTTTCTAACAACATTTTTCATTTTAAGGAAAAATATCAATAATTTTTCTCTCTGTCTCTGCCTATATACATGACGACGACTATAATATGTAGTTTGACCTGCCGCAGCAGAAAACTTATGACTTTAAAGGCGTGGGTGGAATCCATATTATGCAGAACGACTGGTAAGGAAAACTACGATAAGCAGTTATATTGATGCATTGCAATGGCCAATGGAACAAAATTGAAACCAATTTTAATTTTTAAAGTCTTAAAAAATATTCCAAAATTAGATTTCCCAAAGGATGTTGTCCATGAAAGGTTCTATGTATAATGACTTGATGAATATATATAAACAAACAGTTTGGGGTTATCACCCTAATTGTTTTTCTAAACCAAAATCCGTCTAAGTGTTGGAGAGTGCAAAACCCCACCTAAAAAAGACTGTTAAGTACAGTTTTAAACAACATTATAAAAGAGAGCTTGTAATAATTCCTGGAGGTTTGACACCATCGTTACAGCTCGTGAATGTGCATTGGAATAAAACTTCCAAAGCATAAATTAGGCGTTTATGGAGTAATTGGCTAAGAAATGGAGAACAGGAGTTCACGAAGTCTGGTAAACGTTGATCTGCTTCGTATCTTACTATAGCTCTCTGGCAGTATGGGAAAAAGTTTCCGAAGATTTAATTAAACAGGTGTGGTTGTGGTTAAATTAATGTGGATTAACTACGAAAAGAAACAGTCTTTTTACAAAATCGTTTGAAAGAACTTATTCAAAAGAACGCTATTCCTGATTCTGATGCCAAAGACGAAACTTCTGGTCTAACAGAGGAAGAAAGCAAGTATAGTGATAATGAATGATTAAATATGCAGCAAATTTTGTATTTCTAATTTAGGACTACGAATGGAAAACGCTGAAAGTCCAAAAGAGGAAATTTTCAAGAGAGCGAAAAAAAAAGAAGGTGAAAGCACCTCATTTGCCACGTTTCATGTACAATTTACGACTTGTTTGAACTATTACTGGTAGGGTTAGCACTTCAAGCGTTTTTGTGTTTGTTAAGCTTGACTTTTAAGACATTTTTTTCATTAAAAAAAAAAAAAAAGATTTTCGATTTTTTTATTCTTTCAGCGTTTTCCATTCTTTGTCCGCTGATATTTCGTATTGAATAAAACCTTTATTTCAGTTAAATTTCAATTTTTTAAATTATCATATAAAATTAAATTTTTGATGTAATGTAAGCACACGTTTCTCTCTTTATATATTTAGATAATTATTATATTTTTTGCTTATTTTATACATATTAAGCATATTTCTGTACATATAATAATTTATGGGATAATATATTTCTATATTGTAAATCCCGGATGGGTGCTAGGCAGAGAGCTTTGTGTGAAATGGTACATGAAACACGTTTTTATTACATTGAATATTTTAAAAATGTAAACTAAACAATTAGAAAAGTGGGGACAAAATCTATATTGCACACCTTCACCCCAACACCAATCGCTGCTATTGAATACAGCTAATGAACATCATTCCTCTTCAATTTCGAAGATCCTCGCTTTATCTGGCATGCCGGGAAAGACCAGGGACTAATATTAAAAAATCTGGTCCCCCTCGAATTTTGCGGCATGCCGGCTAATGCGGGGGAATACGGTAAGAAAAATCATGCTTTAAGCATAGATTATGAAACACTTTCCAACATTTCCTGAATGCTTTAACAAAACTTCGTTATTTAGGGAAATAAGATATATAAGTGAACTAAGTAAACATTTTAGAAAACGCATAAAACAATTGAAAAACTGATTTCAGCAGTTACCGTCTGTAGCAAATATGTATTCTAATTCTTTTGAACAGCCCTGTATTTTATCTGTAGGTTGATATACAAATACTATATAGTGGGGAAATTTAGTCTAGTAAGAAAACGAATAACAGGTTGAAATTTCCCTTTCAGAAATTTATACTAATAGATGGAAACATAATTGTATACTTTTGTACAGCCAAGTAGTTCACCTAGTACCTTTATGACACGCCACTATTTAGCTAAAGTTTAATTCAAAGTAAAAAACTCTCAAATCTACTAGAATCACATTTTCAAAAATTATCATTTATAGACGGCCATGTATCCATTTCGTTGCGTGACCCTGTATATCATTTTATCTATGTTCTATAAACATTTCTTAGTAAACTAAATGCAGTTCAGCGTAAAAATGGATAACTCCTTTAAAAACCACCTTTAAGCAATTTGCAATCATGCCCAGTGACCATTACGAATGCTTTTGTGTAGCCCTGTGTATGGATTACAGCATTTATACACACCATATACCATGAAAAAATATATAGTGAAACATAAAAACACATAACATAATTAAAAATGTATTTCCAGCAATCATCGCTACCGTACAGTACTTCGGATACAATATAGTATCTCAAATCTGTTGTGTGTCCCTGTAAATGCTATGCACTTCATATTATACATGAAATATCTTATAGTGAACTACAGTGACGTATATCAATTTCATTATACATGAAATAATTTAACTAAATTAAAGTACGCCGGAAAAATTCCCTCCATCCCTATATCATTATGTAACAGAATACTTTTGTGTGGTCCTGTAAATGAATAATAATTATTCTTTGACCCGCATGTTCTACAGAATGCATATTTTAGTACACTTGATAAATGCATATCAATTTTATCATGTTTGAAAGCATGTAATATCATCAAAAGTCATTTTAAACTAGTTTTTCCCATAGGCCGTAATGTAACGGAAAGCTTTTGACTGTCCCTGTAAATGAACTAAACGTGCTACAAACTTCATTTGCAATAGGGTTCGTGCTATGGTAGAGGTCACTAACATCCAGAAATTTCAGAACGATCCGAGTATATTTACCGGAGGTACAGCGCGGGCAGACGGCCAGACAAACCGAAGACATAAACGCTTTTCAACTTTGTTGGAAAGTGTTAAAAACACAAAAATAAATCACGCATTTAGCCATTAAATGCGCGATTTTTTATTTTGTTTCGAAAAAAATATATATGATTCTCTGAAAGGTTTATTACACAGGAAAAATAATGAAAAAAACATACATTTACATTTTTTTCATAACATACATTTTCGTATAATACGTTAATCTTTTCTTCGGTTGCACATCTGCAATACCTGTAAAAACCACTGTTTTGCGCTAAAATATTGCAAATTAGTAAATATTTTAATAAGTATGTCTCCAAATACCGTATTTTACATAATTATTTATTTTATAAAGCTTAACCTTTAACCCTTTAATTCTCATGATAGAATACGTTCTAGAAATTACGTAGTCCGGAGAATCTGACTTCAAAATAGAGAGTTTATATGGTTAATTTCACTTTATTTAACTACGGAATGTCTGTTATTATTTAACCCTAGATCTACCGGGAATTTTATTCAAGTTTTAATAAAACGTTCTACACCAGAATTTTTATTTAAAACTATTTAACTTATTTATTTACCTTATTTTTGTCTGGTTTATATACTTAGTTTATTTTAAAGAAATTTCTGGTTTGAATGAATATTTTCTATGTACCTGTCGGGTCCAATGGACCCGTCTGGTAGACGGAGGGTTAAACCAAATATTGCTATTTTAATTTTCTGGTGCGAATTCGGTATTTACAAATAAAAAAATCTATTAAATTCAAAACTCTGTTGTTTGCATATGTGCAAAGCTGCGCACTAAAGGGTTAACCCTTTCAGGGGCGGTGGGATAAAATATATCCCACCTAATTTAAACAAGATTCTCACCAGAAAATTTTAACTAAATTTTATATTTTTAACTTTGGAGGAAGATCGATATAAAATTGCTTTTCCTTGTTTAAAAATAAAACTTTCCGATTATTCCGGTGAGAATTCAATATTTACAGACATTTTTGCTTGCTCCTCAAGGGGTAAAATGTTAAATTGATGTAATTTCCTTAAGGTTCCTATTAATTTAAAAAAAAAACTGCAATGTATGCACACTAAAAATCCATTTCATTATAAATTTTAATGTAAATTATTTTTATTTTTATCTATAAATACTAAGCTTAAGTCTACAACTTTATTTAAAAATTTATTACACTGAAGTAAACCCTGAAAACACAAACGTCTGATTTGAAGTATAATACGTGTGACTGAAATGCGTTCCCCATTATCTTGAAAGGAATGAAATTTAACTGCAAACGTATTCTAGAAGATAATGGAAACGGAAAGTCCACTTCTCTTTACTCCACTTTCATCTGATTCCAAATGAATCGGAATCAATTAAAGCTAAGGATAAACTTTTGCTGTATAAATGGAAATTCAAATGCATACCCGAAGCACCATGAATGTAATGGATATTTGGAATACTTAAGCGTTGAGTATATATATATATATTTTTTTTTTCTTGTGCTGGTGATTCAAAACAGCAAATATGTTTCTATCATAAATTTTAAATTGAATTTATTTAAAAAGAAAATGTGTGTTTTACTGCAAGTTAAAATAGATTTGCATATAAATCAAAAATATGCAGTCCCCAAAAGTTTGAAAATCGATATAAACGCTGTTTATCAGATGGAGATAAGTTTGAACAGTAAATTGAAAAAGCGTTTGAATTAAAGTATGAAATCGCAATATGTTAGTAAAATAACATTTCTATTAATTATCAAAATATTATTATTTTTTTCTTTTTTATACAACTCCTTAAAAAAAGTCAATAACAATTTATTTTTTTTCTTTTTCTCCTAATGCAAAAAATTGCTTACTACCATCATTTTAATCTCCATTTTAACGATTTCCAGAATCACGAACGATTTCCAGGGATCGTTAAAAATTCGACAAATAGAGTATTTTTTTTCAAAAGCATCAATAAATTGATTAAGATTAGGCATGTAGTGATAGAACAGTGTAGCAGCAGAGAATCAATTGATCTGCAAAATTTTATTAGTATTCTTCATCTAACTTCGGGACAGAATTTCTGAGAATTTTGAAAGCGAAGAATATTATAAAAATTTAGTGGTGATAATCGCTCAACTGCTGCACCACTGTTCCATCACTGTTTATGTATATTCACGGAGATAAAAAAAGTCGATTAAAAAAAAAACTTCCCGTAACAAACTTCATTAATACCTAGGAATTGTGTGATAAATGTTAAGTTCTGTAAGTTGACATATGATTATGCACAAAAAACATGATGCAATTACAATTTTAATGGGGTTTGTTGTATTGCTCTGATTTGAAATTCGATTCATAAGTAGAAAAACGATTTTATTTAACATGTACAGTCGTGGGAAAAAAAGTTAACCCTTCTGCAACAAATTATTGTAGAAGAAAGTTGTTGGTACCAAACGATTAGAAATAATAAAATAATTCAAAATTTGCTTAGAGGGTCATCTACATGACAAAGCGAACCCCAAATTTGTGTTTTAATAGTCACCTAAGAGTGACACCATAAATAAATTCCACACCGTTGAATTAGCCTAAATCCAAATTTTCATAAAAGTCGTAAGATTAGTTTCCTAAAATTAATTGTTTTAAATGAGAATATTTAAGATGCTGTATCCAAATTGAAGTTCGGTACACTATTTTTGAAATGCTACATAATGACAATGTCTTTTCTATTATTGATTGTATATTTCTTGCCAATATGAACATTTCACTCGCTTATCATGTTCGACTATTGCCAGTCCAAATGGTTCAATATAATAAGTGAAATATGTTTGTTTTCAAATTAAGTTTTTCTTCACATCACAGACATCTCCTTAACCCTTTATCTACGGCATTATGATCTACGGCAATTTTTTTCATGTAATATTTTTTTTTCAGTTACTGCAATGAAAATTAAAGGATTAACATTAAAAAAAAAATACTCACCCGTGAGAAATTTAATTATTTAGACGTAATTAATTAAAGTGGTACTTTACAGTACCGTCAGTACACTATGACTAAAATATCGTAACAGAAAACCTACAAGGTATTTCAACTTGCACTAGAAAATATTTTCGATTTTATAAGTATGTGAAACATACGCTTTTTCCTTATTTACAAATAAACCGTTTGGTAAATTCCGGTGCCAATCATTTATTTCAACACTTTAGAATTGAAAATGCTTTGCCCCTGAAAGGGTTAAAAAAAAACTATTTTTTTTTTTTAGGTTTCGATCTTGTTAGCAGTCCTTTAGGTATGCGACGTCAATATTCCAGGGACAACATGTTCTCTCGCATCTCCACGTATGCAATATATGAATTTACATATGCCATTTCTAGCATACCAAAAACGAGCCGGTGTCACAACTTTTTTGATTTCCTATAAAAAAACAAAAAAAAAAAAAAACAAAAAAACAAAAAAAAAAACAAAAAACAAACAAACATTGAAACAAAAAAGAAATACCAGAGAAATCATTACTACACTACGTTTTAGTAATTACATTTGAAAGCAGATAAAAATGATGGGTAACTACACAGACGAAAAGTAAACAAGAAGATTTTCTCCAACACCCAGTGTACTGACGGTACTTATAAGTACCACCGAGTAATTCCACTGTTAAATCAAATACATACACCGTTCACCTAAAATAGGTAGTCAAATTGTATTTTAAGATCCTAATGAACATATAAAAGAAATCCAACAGATATCTTATATCCGTTACTGTGTTTACAGCAATGAAAAGACGAGCGTGGCAATCTGTACGAAATGTCGGCACAAAACGCATCGCCTGCTTCAAAGATAGCCTCATTCCTCTCTAAAATAACAAATCTAGAACTACTCCTGCCATATATTCGGATAAAGTGGAGTTAAAAGAACGTTCTTTGCAAAGTACCAATAGAATATTAGTATTATTAACTATGGTATAAAAGTTTAAAGTGAGTGGTACTTATAAGTACCGTCAGTAGATAAAGGGTTAAATAATCGTTTTTACGTTTTTAAGTTATATTCAAGGTTACCAGTTTGCCCTCCGCTTTTAATTAAAAAACCTCGGATTCACACCAAAAAATGCGAAAAGTATTTTGAGATCTAGTTAATGTGAGAAATTTCTTAATTACTTAAAGTAAAAATTCTTCTTCAGAAAGTTCTGATCTGAAGTCGAAATTTTTGGAAACAAATAGCGGCCAAACTGCCAACACTGATCATAATTCGGAAACTACTTGGAAGACAAATTTGAAATGAGAAATTTGCATAAAATAAGACATAATAAATATAAAACCAGAAACTTGTATGTTGCAATTTATATATATATATATATATTATATTAATGAAAGAATTCATAATTTATAGCGTAATTTTTTTTTTAATTACAAATTCAATTCATTTATGTTCAAGTTTTTTAACATTATAGACGCATGGCTTCCAACATTTTACGTTTTTTAGTACTAGAAAAAATGTATAGTAAAATTTTTCTTTTAAAATCGCCGTAATCTGCTGATTTGATAAAGCAAAAATTTCTATATATATATTTAATTTTTTGGTACAGAAAAGCTGAAGAGTTGGCAGCTAAGTAAACACAAAAAAAAGTTTCTAATTAGGATTGTAATTTCACGATACATAATTAAAAATATGAAAATGTAATTTAACACTAGAAGCTCTAAATTATATATATATAAAAAAAAAAAAAAACTTATAATCCAAATGACTTAAAATTTCGTTTCTAGGCATCGTTTGAACCGAAGATATAAAATATATTGTCAAAACTGTGTGTTGCCATTAAAACAAACAAACAAACAAAAAAAAAGTTTGATCTGTTTTTTGATTTACAGATGACCTTTAAGCACATTTTTATATGGTAACTTCCGGCGTATAATCCACGAATGAAGTAATATTTTTTCGACCCAGAAATTATTTTAAATAAAATGAAACTTTTTAAATCGGTAACAGTAAACATTTGCATAAAAATAACGGTAAATATTTTTAAACGGTAAATATTTGGCTTTAATAACCAATTAAAATTTCTGTGTCCAAACAGGACTGTTTGATCTGCGGATTATACGCCCGAAACTAATGTACAACATTTAAAAGTACATTTTATTTCCAGTCGTTTGGTATTAATAACTTTCTTTTATTATAATTAATTGAAGTTGCAGTGTTAGTAGAGGGTGTTTTCTTTTTTTCCCTCGATTGTGCATGATAGATGTAACATGCGCATAAATTTTCAAGATTTTAATAATATTATTTGTAAAGACATTTGACAGATGTATGTTTTTACATTAAGATCTTTCTGTTTTTTGTCAGCTTTTTACCTGCTAAAGTGGAACTTTTCTAAAATCCACGTTTCCTTTGATCTGAGTCGAGAATGTAAACTTTATACTAAATTTTTGATTAGTAACCTCAGGTGTTCTGAAGATTTCACATGTGCAGATCTATAGACCAACCTCCACCACCGTCTCCAAAAATGATGGAAAAACGTCCTATATATTAACTTAAATTTATTAAACGTTAATGTAATTTCTCTATAATAAAACAAAATAAAACTAGTTTAATTTTCATACATATTTTTAAAAAAAATAACTAATTTTATTCTAGATTATTTTTTCTTCCATGTGAAGCTGTTAAACAAAATTGAAACGCACTTTTTTTTTCTTTCTGTTGAATATATGTGGTGAATAGGAATTTCGAAAATGTTGAAAGTAAGATCGGAATTCAGATTATGTTGATGATGAATGTTCTGACATTAATTTAAAAAACACACCTTTTATATGGTTTTTTATCCATATATACACTATATGGCCAAATGTGACCGGTCACTTGCGATTTTAGACGTTTTGTTAAATATCTAGAAAAATACATGAGTAATTAACCTGAAACTGCAAGTGTGTAAACAGTATAGAATAGGTCATATATTTCCGAGAAGTTATTTTCCCGAAACCCCATAGAGGACTGTCAACAAATTGAAAAATAACTAATATCTTTTGGATAACCCTGTAAAAACTAATGACGCAAAAGCGTTCAAACTCGAGATTATTGAACAGTGGCTTATTGTTATTCTGTGTTCATTTTTATTAGGATAGTATGTAAACCCGTAGAGAAAATAAGGTTTTTATAAAAACAGTCTCAAATTTCGCCAAGTTTTTTGCTTATAATTTGCAGAGTTCTTAATATAAAAAAACGTTATTTTCATAAAATATGACAAATAACATTGTACATAATACTCTGCAATCAGAATTAAAAAAATATTAAAAATTGGGTGAAAAATGAAAGGTTTACTAAAAAATGTTTCACTGCAATGCCCAAATGCAATCAAAAAATAATGTGCATAATGTATTAGCTAAGTATAGAGAGCAACATTTGTGAAAGTCTCAAAATCATAGCTTGAAAATTCTGAAAACTATCGTCTATAGAATAAGGTCGAAATCCGTTGTTCCCAAAAAGAAACAAAAATATGAGGGGCTGTATCTTTTTTTTTATGAAAATCGGTATGGATTTCAGAAAAAAAATCTCTAAAAAATTAACTATTCAAGGAATTAAAAAATCAATTGTCGAATTCACTCTTAGTCCACACAACTTACAAGGAAGGTCTCTATACTGGGCATGCTCAGAATATGTTGAAAAAAATGCTAGTACTCATGTATGTAATAAAGGATCAGTTCAAATTAGCGGCGGAATTACAGTAGAAAAAATCTGTAAAAAAATAAAATACTTTCGAATAATTGGCGTGAAAAGACGAAAGCGGCACGCAATTTGGCGAGCAGCACTTTTCCTCGCCAAAAGAAAACGATTTTAATGAATCTGAAAATTGTTTGTTAATTGATTTTGGAATATGCGGTATTTAATGAATTTAAACGTAAACCACGAAAGAATTTATTACTATTATTATTATTACATTTTGTATTATACTTGTTGCTCGTTGCCGATTTGAACGAAATTTTGCCATTGTTTTATTCTCCGATCCACATTTTTTTAAAAATTTAAACGGCTTTATCGGTTATAAAAATAACTTTTAACGCCAGATGAATAATGCTGCCGTAATGCATTTCCATACCAAAGAAATTGTTTCCATAGCAAAAAAGTTGAATCGACAGTGATCGATGGGGCATATTTTTGATCTTGGAACAATTTTAATCTATTTAAATTTTGTTTTAAATCGTAAAATATGATAGTTAAAATTCGTTATAAGTACATATAAATATATATGACAAAACTATAGTTAAAACAAACTAAAAATAACAAAGTTAAAGTTATTTAAATTAAACTTATTTAAACAAATTCAATATAAAACGTTTTTTCCTTAAAGAGTATTCGACAAGCGTATTTTTTTTAAAACTTAATTTCTTCGCAAAACGGTGATAAGTCGCCAAATAAGCGAAATTTTCATTATTTTTTTACGGACGTTCTACCGATGTTCCGCCAATTTTTTTTTATAAACATATATACCCATGGGAGAAGAACAGTCTGTATTTTTTTCAGATTTTTCTGAGTATGCCCGTATGGAGACCTTCCTTGTTAGAAGAATGTTTCTTTATTTTGATATGCTGCCACCACCGATATAATTACGTGATATCGGGCACGCTGTGAGAGGCTTATCGAAAAGATTAATAACTGATTCAATTAAACTTAACCAAATATTTATTTACACATTATTTACAAATAACAAAACAATATTTACAATTCAGAACTCGGATATAGATGAACCGGTCAGACATTAAGTTATATATAGAAAATTCTTTCTGCGTACAAGTCCGCTTATTGAAATATTATATATCCCTCTTACACTACGTTAGTTAAAATAGATTTAACGGAGATCCCAATTGATCTCCCGTTATATCGACTCTAACCTCCAAGAGCCTCACACAACTTAATACACGCTCTGTCCGAAAAATCTACTGAGCGAAAAAGTGAAAACACACTTCCTGGTCCACGTATGAACTGATTTCTCTCAGCTATCGCACACATTTTCCAAAACAGCCTATACGGGGGTTCCCTTCTGACACCAGGCCCCATTTCCTTTCATGGAACCTCAATTGTCACATTCCCATGACGTCCATTATCTCGCTAGATAGTCGGTGAAACTCTTTTGTCTGTCTTATCTCACGTATGCATTTGAATAGGCAGGGGAACTGCCATTCATTGACACAGAAGAATTTTTCATTTAATGCCATCTAACTATAATATCTGAGATTAACTTCAAGATAAGAAATAAATGTAACCTTAAGACTCCTGGTACATAGAAAGTGGCATGAATACAATATATAAGTAAAAAGATAATATCATATAATACTAATTCGAAATAGTATCTGCCCTTTCAGACATTGATAATTAACTCTGCTTGTTATATTCGAGTTCAATTCAATAAATATGAGAGGGGTGGGTCATTATGTACATTGTCTGAATAAGCGAAAGTACTGCGCCGCCAGATGATGCGAAATAGGAATTCGAGCACCGTCTTCCAGCGAAAAATATGAATAAAAGCGCCGGCGTGAACGTGTTGAATAAGGCAATTGTTCAACTTATAATAAGGCACCGGAATGCATAAGACCCACACGGTAACGATGCTTGTTTTTTTCTCCCGAGGATGGGCGCAACCCGGTATCGTCACCTTAGCGTATGATATAAATAGTTGAAAATGCCAGGCCTATTTGTGTCCACTCGCTGGTTTGAACTTAAATGTGTTGTTATGTAGTACAATATTTTCATCAAAACGTAATAATGTATACGGTAAAATATGCATTCTTTTATTTTCAGTATAATATATTGAAAAATAATAAAATAAAAGCGATACTATGATTTATTGCTTTTATCACATTTGTCATCAAGTGGAATTTTGTTTTTGTGAAAGTGGTTTTACAAGCACTTTATCTTAATTCTATACTACATTATTTATTTTTCTCGATTATTTTCTAGTTATTTGAAAAGAACTTTCTGTTTTATATCTGAAAAAAAAAAAATAAAAAAATACTCTGTAATGTCTACTAATGACACGATAAAATGTGGAATATACTTTCATGTTTTATCTAAAAGTTATATTCTTTGAATAAAATGAAGCACGTTTATTGAATTTTGATGATCCAAATGAAGTGTTTTCTGTTTATATTTATAACAATATGTCATAACGCTAAAAGAAGTGTAAGCTAACTTTGAAATTTACTAAATAATTCATAAATCATAATTAGAGTAATGCTTTTTTCAGGAGAAATTTAGATTCTTTGTAATTTAAAACAGATAGTGCGTAAAAGCTTACGTTTTATAACTTGCGAAACAGATAGTGCGTAAAAGCTTACGTTTTATAAGTTGCGAAATTTGATTACATGCAACAATAAAAAAAAAAAAAAAATATTTGAAAGTTGCATTTGTCTCAATTTTATAAAATAAACATTTTGAAAGATAAACGGAAAAAAAAAATCTGACATATGCTCCAAGTTCGAAAAAATTAAATTAAAAAATATACATTTTAAACGTAATATAAAAGAAATCATATTATATTGTTTACAAAAGAGTGTAATTTATGTTTAGTAATTACTGAAAAAATTGTGATATGTTTTTAAAAAATTAAATGTGAATGTAATCGATATCAGTTTTGTGTAATCCATTCGCATACTGATGTAAACTTTGTATTATTTTGAAACATCATATTAAGGAAACTTATTCAATGAATTAAAAATATTTTTTAGCTTTTAGCTTCCAATATGCTATTTCTATAGGCCACCAATTAAAGTGTCGCCTTTAAAAAATAACATTCCGTTATATAAGCTACCAGTAAAACAAAGCATATGTTTCATTCTACGGGAGAATCATTTTAAGGTTCCTGTCCCTGCCGCATCGCTGCCAACATGTACGGATTTTTCATACCACTAAAATTTCATAGAAATTTTAGACTTATTTAAACGTTAAAATTTCTTGAGTTTTGGTGATTCAATTAGCTAAAATTTACTATTACATTTTAGTGGTATGAAAAATACGTACAAGTTGGCAGCTATGCTGCAGGCGAAGACGCTCACGAGCTAATGCTAATCCTATGGGGAGGGATTTTTCTAATATATAGTTTCCATTTCGACATTTTTAATTATTATTATTATTATTTTTTTTATTTATTTATTTATTTATTTATTTTGCATTGAATAGCCGAGATCTGTCTCTACATCGCACCATTTTCTATTTTGGTTCCATATATTTTTTAGAATGAAACTTTATTTTCAGAACCGGTTTTGAAAGTGAAAGGAACTTTATAAAAAATATCTGCGACCAAAATCGAAAAAGTAAAAAAGGTGCGATTTGGAGAAGAACCTCGGCTATCCAATGCAAAAAGGAAAAAAAAAAAAATAAATAAATAAAATAAATAAATAAATAAAAATAAAAATGTCGAAATGCAAACGAGATATTTGAAAAATCCCTCTCTGTAGGATTAGCATTAGCTCGTGGGTGCATTCGCCGGCAGGGACAGGAGCCTTCACTTCTAAGCATTGCATATTTTCAATTCTTATTCTGTCGTATTGGCAAATAAAAGTACTTTTAAATGCAATTTGTTTGAAAACTGCACCGCAATTTATTTTTGAGACAGTAATATTTTTATAGTTTTAGCGATTTTTTTTTTTTTTTTTTATGTTAGCAACTGAAGTACGCCATTTCATTAGAAAGTAAAGGGAAAATATTTGGAAAATAGTACACTATTATATCTTTTTGTTGATATTTTCTCATAATAACTAGAATAATATATTTAAAATGCCTGCTATTGTGAAGAAAATATAAATGTATCATTTCATTGAGCTATTATAAACTTCTTTTAATTTTAAGTATCTATAATAATGTTAGAAAGAAATGAAGGCATACGAGTCATTAGATAACCGATTTCTTTTGGTAGAGTTTCTTGAATAACGTCGTCTCTTTTTGCTGGAATTGTCTGTTATTATGCGATATTGATGCCATATGCACACTTTTCTTTAGATGTTGTTTAACACTGAATTGCAAATGTGAAATTCTTCAGCGGATGCGAACGACGTTATTTTATATAAACTAAAAGTGTATTTTATGTCTTAAAACTTAAATTTGTTTTATACTATCTATGTTTATGTACATATATATATATATATATATATATATATATATATATATGTCGTAGGCTAATTGAGAAATCCGGCTCTTTGCAAACAGCCTAGGCTCTTTGCAAAGAGCCAGGCTAATTGGAGAATCCATCTCCCTTTTTCCAATTAGCCTGATATTTTTCAGGCTTATTGCAAAGAGCCTAGAAAGCGTTAGGCTAATTGAAAAATGACCACTTATTATCCGATCAGGGTGATATTTTTAGCTCACAGGTTATCAAAGCCTGAGAGCTTATGTGCTCGCCATTTCTGTATGTACGTGTGTACGTACGTACGTACGTAACGCGATAACTCTTGATAGAAATATCCGATTTGCTTCAATTTTTTTTACTAGGTTCATTCTGATAATGTGTTTCTCTGATTAGTTTTTGGGGTTCATTGGTTAAGGATAAAGGGGAAAAGGGGGCTAGTCCCCCCCCCCCCCTTAATTTATATAAATGGGTTTTTCATGCAGAAATATCCGATTTGCTTCAATTTTTTTTTCTAGTTTCATTCTGATAAGGTGCTTCCCTGATTAGTTTTTGGGGTTCATTGGTTAAGGATAAAGGGGGAAAAGGGGGTCTAGTCCACCCCCCCCTTTATTTATATAAATGGGTTTTTCATGCAGAAATATGCGATTTGCTATAAATTTGGTATACCGGTTAATTATGTTAAGCAGCCTCCATGATTACATTTGGAAGATCATTATTATGTATAAAGGGGGGAAAGGGGGGCAATTGCGCCTCCCCTTAATTTAAATAAATGCGTTTTTCATGTAGAATTATTCGATTAGCTCAAATTTGGAATACTGGTTTATTATGTTAAGGAGATGGCTTGATTAGATTTGGAGGTTCATTAGTTAAGTATAAAGGGAGGAAAGGGGGCTACACCCCCACCCCCCTTAATTTAGGTAAATGGGTTTTTCATGCAGAGTTATTCGATTTGCTCCAAATTTCGTATACCGGTTTATTATGTTAAGGAGTTTCCCTGATTATATTTGGAGTTTCATTAGTTAAGTATAAAGGAAGGAAAGGGAGGCTAGACCCCCTTAATTTAGATAAATGGGTTTTTCATGCAGAGTTATTCGATTTGCTCCAAATTTCGTATGCCTGTTTATTATGTTAAGGAGCTGCCTTGATTAGATTTGGAGATTTATTGGTTAAGCATATAGGAGGGACAGGGGCTAGTGTCCCCTTAATTTTGATATATGGGTTTTTCATACAGAATTATTCGATTTGCTTCAAATTTGATATACCAGTTTATTACGATATGACTTCCTTCATTTGATTTGGAGGTTCATTGGTTAAGTATAAAGGGGGGAAAGGGGGCAATTGCCCCTCCCCTTAATTTAGATAAATGGGTTTTCATGCAGAATTGTCTGATTTAGTTTAATTTTTTTCTAGGTTCATTCTAATAAGGAGCTTTTTCGATTAGATTTGAAAGTTCATTGGTTCAGCATAAAGGGAGAAATGGGGGAGCTAATACCACCCCCCCCGCCCCTTAATTTAGTGAAATGGTTTTTTCATGCAGAATTATCTGATTTGCTTCAAATTTGATATACCAGTTTATTATGTTAAATAGCTTCCCTGATTAGATTTGGAGGTTCTTTGGTTAAATAGAAAGGGGGGCGACGGGGACTAATCCCTTCATTTATTTTTCGAGGGCCATTATTCTTTGAAATAATGGTATAATATACAATTAGTGTGAATAGCCTGTGAACTCATTGCCATCAGTTTAACTGGGCAATTTTCTTTTTATTAGGTTTATTAACGCATAACCCTACCCAAAGCTGAAAAATAAATTACAACAGACCGTACCCCAATCCGAGCAAGACTAAATAATTTCAGTCTACATGCAACCCGTCCCGAACCTGAGAGTTACCTTTGAAAAAACCCGAAATCCCAAACCAAATCTGATAACTGACAAAAATATTCCAAAGATCCATAACCGGATCCGAACAAGACAAATTAGTTTCCGTGGACACGCAACGCTACCAGAACATAAAAATTCCATTCGAAATCAACCTGAAACCTCTCCCGAACAAAATCTTAACCGACAAAATATTCCAAAGAACTATAACCCGATGCAAGCCAAATAAATAATCTCCGTCCACCGGCAACCCGATCCGAACCTGAAAGTTCTAATTGAACTCAATCCGAAACCTGGTTGTGGTCGGTTTTCGGGTTGACTTCAAATGGAACCTTCAAGTTCGGATCCAGTTGAAAAAAAATTAAACTAAATTAGATAATTCTGCATGAAAACCCATTTATCTAAATTAAGGTGAGGGGCAATTGCTCCCTTTCCCCCCTTTTATACTTAACCAATGAACCTCCAAATCAAATGAAGGAAGTCATATCGTAATAAACTGGTATATCAAATTTGAAGCAAATCGAATAATTCTGTATGAAAAACCCATATATCAAAATTAAGGGGACACTAGCCCCTGTCCCTCCTTTATGCTTAACCAATAAATCTCCAAATCTAATCAAGGCAGCTCCTTAACATAATAAACCGGTATACGAAATTTGGAGCAAATCCAATAACTCTCATGAAAAACCAATTTATCTAAATTAAGGGGGGGTCTAGCCCTCCTTTCCTCCCTTTATACTTAACTAATGAACCTCGTTATCTAATCAGGGAAGCTCCTTAACATAATAAACCGGTATACGAAATTTGGAGCAAATCGAATAATTTTGCATTAAAAACCCATTTACCTAAATTAAGGGGGGGGGGTAGCCTCCCCCCATTCCTCCCTTTATACTTAACTAATGGACCTCCAAATCTAATCAAGCCATCTCCTTAACATAATAAACCAGTATACCAAATTTGAGTTAATCGAATAATTCTACATGAAAAACGCATTTATCTAAATTAAGGGGTGAGGCAATTGCCCCCCTTTCCCCCCTTTGTACATAATAATGATCTTTCAAATGTAATCAGGGAAGCTGCTTAACATAATTAACCGGTATACCAAATTTATTGCAAATCGCATATTTCTGCATGAAAAAACCATTTATCAAAATTACGGGGGGGAGGATAGACACCCCCCCCCCCCTTTGCTCCCTTTATATGTAACTAATGAACCTCCAAATCTAATCAAGGCAGCTCCTTAACTTAATAAACCGGTATACCAAATTTGGAGCAAATCGAATATTTCTGCATGAAAAACCCATTTATATAAATTAAGGGGGGGGGGACTAGCCCCCCTTTTCCCCCTTTATCCTTAACCGATGAACTCCAAAAACTAGTCAGGGAAGCACCTTATCAGAATGAACCAAGAAAAAAAAATTGAAGCAAATCGGATATTTCTATCAAGAGTTATCGCGTTACGTACATACGTACGTACGTACGTACACACCTACATACAGAATCTTCGGGAACATAAGCTCTCTGGCTTTGATAGCCTGTGAGCTAAAAATATCGCCCTGATCGGATAATAAGTGGTCATTTTTCAATTAGCCTAACTCTTTCTAGGCTCATTGCAATAAGCCTAAAAAATATCAGGCTAAAAGGAAAAAGGGAGATGGATTTTCCAATTAGCCCGGCTCTTTGCAAAGAGCCGGATTTCTCAATTAGCCTACGACATATACATATATTTATTTATTTTTTTTTTTTCATCGAGGTGACACTAAATTCTGAAAAAGCAGAATTCCTGTTTTCTAGTTTTATTTATTCATACAATGATTCTCATTCATAAATTTCCATCAATGATTAATGAGTTCAGGGGAAATGTACCAAAAAAGGGGGTTACCTTGCAAAAGGTAGAATTTTTTTTAAACTACATATGGTGCTGCCAGGTGTCCCGCGTAAGCCAAGGTTCCAAATGCTGTGGACCGCTGGCATCGAAATACTCAAGGCCAGAGGAAAAGAGTTGTGACGTCATGAATAATCGCCCGACTTCTCATTACTATTGGAATCCACACCAGAAAAAAAATTATAATAGCAATTTTCTTTTATTTTATTTGTGGAATATCTATCATCTTATAAAATAATAATAATTATTTAAACTTATCCGTGAGAATTCGGAATCCCTAAATAAAATTTCTGGCAGATGCGGAATGTCACAGTGTTGCCGCATCTGGCTGATTCTTTATTGGAGGATTCCAAATTTTCACTATTATGTTTAAATAGTTATTATTGTTTTATAAAATGTTAGATAGTCCATAAATAAAATAAAAGCACGTTGTTATTCAAAATTTTCCGGTGTGAATTCTAACACTAGTGAGAAGTCGATCGATTAGTGATGATGTCACATCTCGTATCCCCGAGGCTAACGAAAAATACTGACTACCGCGGTGGGTCCGATGCTTCTTTTTTTACAGACCGCTGGAGTCACGTGATGCTCGAATGCACCAATGATGGTGTGCGGAAAGAGCATCACGTGACTCCAGCAGTCTGTAAAAAAAAGAAGAACCGGACCCACCGCGGTAGCCTGTCTTTCTCGTTATCCTCGTCGTATCCCGAGGCTAACGAGAAAGGCAGGCTACTGCAGTGCATTCTACGTACCTTTTTTACAGACCGCTGGAGTCACGTGATGCTCGAATGCACCGATGGAAGTGTACGAAAAGAGCATCACATCACTCTAGCGGTCTGTTAAAAAAAAAAAAAAAAAAAAAAAAAAAAAAAACACTTGGGATGTACCGCGGTAACCTGTCTTTTTCCTTAGCCTCGTAGTGTCCTCTAGCTTTGGCTATTTCGATGGCAGCGTGTGGACACACTAATTTCTTACATTTTATTTTGTCGTCTTTAATCGCGAATAATTCTGCCATCAGATAAGGCGAAGAAAATTATTTTAAAATACTGGTGTCCAGAGCATTTGGAGAACAGATTTATGCGGGACACCTGGCAACACTATTTATACAGTAATACCTCGACTTACGTCAACAATTCTTTCCTAGACTAGCGACGTAAGTCGAAAATGACGTAAGTTGAGGCATCCTTAAATAAGCAAAAATGTATAAGTAACAAAAATTCTCCAAAATCTAATGAACATATTCTACTGTAGTTAGAGATTATGTTACATAAATTTAACATTATAAAATTGAATTTGCAATACAATCATTTTGAATAAAAGTTATAATTGAAAGTTATAATTGAAAGTTATAAAGAAGTTTGAATAAGTTGTTAAAGTACAATTTATTTTTCATCTAGCTGCCCCGCTCGAGTCTTTGTGGATGTGAAAAGATCTTGCAATAAAGTTTAAACAGACATTTTTTTTTCCTCTTAGAAGAACTTAGTAACAGCAGACGGAGATTTCTAAGCTTTTTCTAGTGACTTTTTTTATTTGTTTATCACTACCGCGTGATTGTCGCAGGAAATTTTCCCTTCATAGAACCAAAAGTCTTTAAATTGTTCAAAGTGCATGTTAATTAACCCCTTAACGGTCGCATTAAATTACGTTTTAAAAATTCGGATTCCTTATTGGAACCACTATTTTGAAAAAGAAATATTCACCATATTTAATGATAGGTAAAATGATACATCATAAAGCCAATTACCACATTATAAAACTGGTGGGAATTAAACAATCTGAATAAAGGATGCAGCCCCTGAACATCACGTGAGCGAGAATTAACAATTAACATTCTCGCTTCGTAATTGTTTTATTAAAAAAGCTTCAAAATAATTAAAATAGCTTCTTTGCCACCTTTTTTTCAAAACATTTTTTTTTCTTATTTAATCGGGAAAATGTTCTGATTAAATTAGGCAAAATTTACAAAAAATGATAATAATAATAATAAAAATAAATAACTGGTGGGAATAATCAAGGAGGATTAATTAGACGGAAAAAATGTATGCCCGAGAAAATCTTTGGTTGCGCAGCGAGAGGGGTAAAGGGGTTAAGGAAAATGTTTCCAGGCCAGACGACGTAAATACGGGGTGACGTAAGTCGAGGGAACGTAAGTCGGGATACTACTGTATAATAAATATAAACGAATCGTATAAAATATTTCCCTTATTTGTGCCTAACATGTTTGTCAATTTCTCAGTGAACTTTTGAAATTTTTGATTAATTCAATTTTAAAAATGCTTTGATTAAATATGGTTTACATTTCATAAAAAAAATTACCTCTGGAAATAATAAAGCATTCTGGGCATATTACGTGGCATGTATATACTGTTTCCCTAAAGAATTGACAAACAGTTAATAAATTGATCTATATTTAATAAAAATATATGTATTTTACTTATTTATACTTATTTGCAATAATACTTCTAATTCTAAAAATCCGAAATAAATGTATTTTACAATTTAATAACATTTCAGTCCCGCAAATTAGATGAAATACGCATAAAAGGATATTGTATTTTGATCCCTTCGAATTATCCATATCGTCAAAATGTCCATTTACTAATTTCTTGTAATATTGAGAAACATTAAATGCCATGAAACAATTGATGTTGCAGCAGCATTACGAGAAATTTCAAAACATATTCATTTATATTCATCTATTCGTGAGAGTTTCAGGTTTTATGCCATTATGTTTAATACGCTGAAGTTTCATTGGTCTACCTGTTTTCAAATATAGATGTTATAAACAAAGCTTATAATACTAATAATAATGTTGGTGGAGATAAATAAACAGTACGCGGCATTTTTCTTTTTTATATATGTTTCAACGGGTTACGTCATTTCAAATATAGATGTTATAAACAACGCTTCTAATGATAATAAGAATAATGTTGGCGCTCAAAATATTTAATGTTTAAAAAAAATCTTTATTTAATTTTTTTTTAACTTAATTTATAGTCTAGAAGAGAACAATGATAATTACAGACATGCAAAATACACTTTTTAGAGCAATTGTATATATTTATTCTTATCTAAACAACTTTTGTTTATAATATTGTTTCTTTGAGATAAATAAACAGAAAGCGGGATTTTTTTTTCTTTTTAATATGTGTTTCAATGGTCTACGTTATTCCAAGTATAGATGTTATAAGCAATGCTTCCAATAATAATAAGAAGAAGAATGTTGGCGCTCGTAATATTTTACATTTAAAAAAATCTTAATTCTTCAACATTTTTAATTTAATTTATATTCTAGAGCAATAATTCTTACAGTCATGCAAAATATAGCTTTTGGATCAATAATATATGATTATTATTATCTAAACAACTTTAATTTAAAAAAATAATTTGCTTTTAAGATGAATAAACAAAACATGGTATTTTTTCATTTTTATGTAAACCAGATCCAACTCGGGCTTCCTGAGCTACAGCAGATACTGCCTGATATACAAAATACAGGTGAAGACATTCTAATTGAAAATTGTATTAGATTGTTTCCGTTTATTATACTTTTACACTTGTGCAATAATAACACAAACAAAGGATTTTTATAAGAAAAATATCAATTTTATATTTAAAAAAAATTACGAATTTTGTCGATGCGGTTCTTTCGTATTAGCAACTACACAGCAATAAATAGCCGAAGAAATTATAGAAGAATAGCCGTTTAAACTGTTTGTCTTTCTGATTTTGATTATGGCTCCGGCAGTGGCCGAGAGCTTCTTTCCTCGAAACTGGTAGATTGGAAGAGCTGAGTTCGAAGCCAATCGCGCCCGTCGGTCTAATCATTTGGGGTTTTCCGTGGCTTTCCCCGAACCTTGTATTTCCTTGAATATACGAGTTATATCATTAAAAAGAACCCCACAGAGGGCACACCCCCTTCAGGCCTATATCCCTTGTGTAGATAATCGGCCGTCATGAACAACGCCATACCACCCTGATTTTGATTATTGCAGTGTTTTAGAGCATAGTTTGAATAGTTATTGTTTGCACACACTCAGTTAAACTAGTGGTTAATTTATTTGTTTATTTATTTAATTATTTATTGGTGAAGTTTTAAATTGGTTATTGGAGAAATATTTAAGCTGAACGCAATGTTGAACTATGTATATTACATTGTTCCTATAGGTCAGGGATTGTCCCTCACTTTAGATAAGTTAAATTCCAGTATTTACTTTAAGAAAAACTCCCCATTTGCAGCCGCGAGGTTATATAAGTCGATTTTTTCTGTATAAAATTTATGGTATTACATCTGAAAGTGCAGGAATCCTGTATTATTTTAAGTGCAAACGAATTAATTTTGAATATTCACTGCCCGTGATTGATATCTATCTATATAAAATCCAAGTCTCTGGGTGTCTTTCAATATTACGATAGGAACACCTCATTGTGATGAGAAATTATTGAAAATTGTTAATGCAGGGTAACCGCAGTAGTGCCAAATGTTGACCAACTTGACGAAATATCGCCAAAATTGGCAAATTTCTTCATTTAAAACAATTAACATTTCGTAATCGAAGTCACCGCAATTTAATTTAATCTTCGCGCTTTTAAGATTTTTTTTTTTTTTAATCTATAGGTGAGAATTTAAAGTGTAATGTACGAAAATGCACGTCATTAGATCTTCACCCCGATGCTACTAATAACATAACAGCCAATAAACGGTGCTGTACTGTCTGAGCTCCTAACCGATTTTAATGTGATTTAGGTACTTTTCCAGTATAGGGGTCTTGGCGAGATAGCGAAAATGATATTTGACAACATATTTTCTAGCAACTTGTTCACTGTTTCAATTTTTCAATATTTATACAATTTATTTAATATAAAAAAGCATTTAAATATTTTTGATGCAAACTGAAGTGAATTGCATATAAAGAAACAGCAATAATATAGACATAAATAAAATGTTTATAGATTATATAAATAAACTTAAAAGTTCATTAATTTTGTTTTTATAGCAATTTATATCTTTTTGCGAAAAATGTCACTTCTGAAGGCCAAATTATGATAAACTTTAAAAATTTACGCCAAGGTCCCTATACTGGAAAAGTACCACGCTTTATATGATAGGATACATAAGTTAAATTCTCGGTAATCTTCCACATTTGGGGCCTTGGCGAAAAAGGAAAAGCTGCAACATATTTTCTGGCAACCTATTCGCTGTTTCATTTCAGATACACATGCACTTTTTTCCATATTAATACAATTCCTTTATTATAAAGAAGCCATATATCTAATTTTATAATATAGACATGATCTGTAATCCGCAAAAAGCCTCAAATCTGCACAACACTTGGAATCAAGCTGTGCGGATTAGTGGTGGTTTTTAAAACCTATTATTTTCATCTATCATTGCGGAATAAGCGAGAAAAAGAACTCATATTCTTACACATGCGTTGAATATATCTTTACATCTCATATTTCGCCATTTTTGACGGACTATCTTTCAAGTACTATATTAAAAAGCAAATAAAACTCGATTTTTTTTAAAGATCATTAAAAAAAAAGTTTAATATATTGTTTTGAAACAAACAGTGATCTAAAGAGTGTGGGTTCAGATTTTGTGGATGTCACTCATTTCGTAAATTTACTTCCATCTAGTTTGATCAATGGGATTCTGCGATTGGAAAAGCAGAAGAATATCTGTCTATATATTTTTTAAATAGTGGTATCCCGGGCCTCTGGATCATCATCCCATGGCTATGGAACTGCAAAATGCATTTGAAAGTACTTTTTCTTTCAATGCGATGTTGTAAATATTGGAAATGTGTTTGTAATAGAAGTTAAAAAATTTCCAGTAAAAAATAATTTTATGGTCTAATTTACTGTCGTTGCTTCCGTCAATATGACGTTCAAGTTTCCCCAGGACACGTTTTTGCTTTTAAATATATATTAATAATGCAATTGTTAAATTATAATAAAGGCATATATTTTTCTAATCCAGTTATGATCAGTATGATGGGGACCTAAACCCTCCTGGGATTTTTTTTTTATTTTATTTTATTTTTTCTTTTTATGAAACTCTATGTAGATATTTCACTCCTACGGCTGCATTTGCTTAAAATTTCACAGACAAAAAAATAGATTATACAATTTAAAGATAATTTGTTTTGATGCACAATGCCAAATTAAAATGTGTTGTTTTTGAACGGAATTTATTTAATGCGTATAAAAATTTGAAACGAAGTATTTATTAAAAATCCCCAGTGTTATATTTCAGTTTGATTTTTCAATTATTATTCATATAAAAACAAAAATATTTTGAAGGTTTTTATCAATTTATATTTCTGCCCTTTTCCTCATTAAATCTTCATTTTTGTACCATTTATTTCCTGGAATCCAATAAAATAAATTAATCATAGTAGTCTAGTGTCTTAAAATAATAAAAAATTAGGAGAAAAGTTTCTCCTCATATTTTCGTGGTACGTTATCGTTAGAAGAAAGAAAAATCTTGATGAACAAAATTTATTTTCTCAGAACTTGTTAATTATGTTTGCATAATTTCATATTTCTTCTCGAAATAAAATAGAATTTGAATTACAACAGAAAATTAATTTTCTTAAAAGACGTATAATTTTTAAATTCATTTTTGAATTAATTTTCGAAAATACGGAAAATTTTCATGAATAATTTGAGTTGTAATAGGAATACAGTATTATTATATTGAATATTTTATCCTTGCATGATTACTTATTTATACTGTGTATAGAAACAGCAATATA
The DNA here is from genome assembly GCA_963932465.1 of Maratus speciosus. Lineage (NCBI taxonomy): Eukaryota > Metazoa > Arthropoda > Arachnida > Araneae > Salticidae > Maratus > Maratus speciosus. The sequence goes on from OZ010794.1 coordinate 160,237,669, forward strand.
TAATGTAATTTGATAGATAATTAGTTTTAAACTTAAATGTCATGACATTTTTTTTTTATGTTTCGAAATGAATTTGTTTTATATAAATGTAAGAAATATTATAAAAGAAGTATAAATTTAAAAAAAAGTTTCTTTATTAGACTAGAGATTCTACTACTACATAATTTTTTGGGGTAAATGGTTGACTTTGTAGATGATACCACGAAAAGGTCATTAAATAATAAAGAAAAAAAATATATGGATTAAATATTTTTCCAACACATTTTATAATGTAGCTTCATGTTTTTCAAAGAGATTCCACCATATTTTATTATTGAAAAAAAATCTTTTTAAAGAATTCTTATATTTAACCCATTAAGGACAATTCTCTTTTAACTTTCTTTTCATTAGACACCGGTTTTTTCCACGTTGTAATTTTGATTTATTTTATCGCTCAAAATCTGAGATCAGATAATGTGAAATTTAAAAGTTTTGTTTGCCTTACATGGCAAGTTTTCTTGCCAACCAGCTTCAATGAGTTAAAAATTGGCTTTAAATAATGATTGTGTTGTTTATAGTTTTAATGTTTAGATTATCACGTGGAATTTCACCGTTCATCATTTAAAGATATCAAATTTAGATTTTGTTAAAGTTTTAAAGATTTATATTATTTTACACAAGACGGATAAACAAAAATTGTGTTGTATATGTGATATATTATCTAACCTTCCTCATTTATAATTCTGCATAGTTGCCAAGTTTTCTTCTTTTTTTCCTACCACTGTTTTTAAGAGAAAAATATTTCTGATTTAATCATGGAAAACATAGGACTAATTAAGGCAAATTTTTCTGAGCAAAAATGATATGAAAAAAGCGCAAAAGTTAGCTTCTATGCTTGTGTAAGTTTTCTGTTAATAAAGTTACCCTCAATGATTTTTTATCTTAAAAATATTTCCTAAGACCAGATATGTATGTTTAACCCTTTCAGGGGTAAGGCACTTCTATTAATAAAATACTAAAATGATGAATGCCACCGCAAGTTACAAATAAAATTATTTGAAAATAAGTAAAAGCTTTTCTTTACGTACTGAAGAAACCAAAATTTCCAAAGTAAATTTCTGGTGCCAATGTCCCATTTAGGGATTAAAATCAGGTGGTTCAAAAATGAACCACCGTTCTTGAAGAGATTTAAAGACTTGACTGACGAATATGAAATTTTTCATTCATTCCATAGATATTTCACTTTGTTCGATACCTTTCAATTTTTCAGGTATTTGCTGATAACGGATTGCTTCTAAATGAAACAGAAAAAAAATCCTTACTATCGATTTTATCGACAAATAGAAGCAAAAAAAGACGAATTTAGTTATTTAATTAAAAGCAATGTATTTTCTAAATATAGGCAGGGTGTGTTAAAAAAGTAAGGCAAGTGTTGCCATCAACAGAAAGCTTTCACGATATAGCTAAAAACGTTTAGAAATCTTCCAAGTACAACCCTCAATGATCTACACATTTTGTCTAGCGTTTTTCCTCCAGAAATAGTACGCGGTATGGAGGGCCTCGGCGAGAACCTCTTTCAGAGCGGTTGTCATCGCGGAGTGGATAGTCTCATTGCCGTCCAAACGGTGTCCTTAGAGGCCTGTCTTAATCTTAGGGGGCTGTGGCAACACTTTCAAGTTGCGCTTCGTCAGAAACTCACAGACACGCAAAGCGGTGTGGGTGAGATGCATTGTTACTGTGGACTAAGTGACGCTCTCCTTTTGCATTTGGAGGACACCTATTCTCAAATTTTCGAGAACATCCACGTAGTAGACTACGTTGACGGCGGCGGGTCCTGGAGGTTCCTTTTGGACCACAACTTTTGTGTCGAAGAAGACCACGTCGTGACATGATCTTTGAGTCGGGGTTCACAAAATCAACGACCCTCACGCAACCACTGCTTAGAAAAAAAATGAGTATGGGGGCGTTTGGGCGACTCCTCTCCCCCGTCTAACCCTAGCGGTCAAAACGCTTTGCGACATATAGTCTCTTCACAATAAAATCCCTTGCATTGCTTTGTGAACATATTCTGTATTTAAAAAATAGGTGCCAACTTCATATTGAAACTGAAACAAACTTTGCAATTTTGAATATCAATTAGCATCAGTTTTTATTAACCAGCCATGGTATAATTTATATAATTATGGATAAATCATTTTTTCATAATTTAGATATTATAAGATTATATTATTCAAAATCAACTATAACAAATTTACCGAAATCAATTTCTAGAAGCCTGGAGTATGCGAATGCCAAGTTTCACTTCATTCTGAAGAGTAGTTTTTAAATTTAGGCATTTCTGCCAACCATTCACTAATCTTCCGTAATATATATACTAATTTGACCCAGGTTAACGACTTTCGAACCAGAAAATTTATTTCCCAAATCTTGAATTAATTTAATTCAAGGTTTCTACGTGGAGCATATTTAATTTCATTTCCTCAAAACATTTCTGGTTCGAAACGTAGTAAACCAAGGTCAAATTAACGCACATATTACGGAAGATTAGTTTGAGGTTGGCATCTATCAATTTAGCTTAAAACCAGTACCGGCATTGAAGCTTATTCTGTAACTAATAAAATTTAATTTACCATTAACCCATTAACCTTTTGCGCTTTATGAACGTATGCATGCTATTTTGGTCATTTCCGACAATGACGTACAATTATATCGTACGTCACGATATATTGGCTGATTTTTTAATGAGATATTTCAAATTCTCACGAAAAAGCAAGGTGCTTGGTTTTCCATAAATAAACTAAAAAAAAAAAATAATTAAATTTTTGTGGTTAAAAAAAAAATTCTGCTAGATGCGGCAACACTGGTGGCTAGTGACATACATCCGCTAACAGCACGAGAGGTTAAAGAGATATATTTTTTACACAATAAGTTAAACAGAAGGACCATACACCATTTTTACTCTATTAAAATATTTGCCTTATACGTATAACTGATGTATGTCTGCCATTAATTAAAGCAAGTATTGCAGTTTAAAATAAGTGGTGTCAAAAAGCTTTTTGTAGCGAAACAAGCAAAATCTTCTGGCACGTACAGTGTACGGAAAAAACCTGTTAACACTAGAATGTCCAGCTGGTGTCGATATGACACAGATCAAATGACAAAATGTCGATTCGTACCAGAATTAATTTCGCAAAATTAGTTAAATTGTAAGTAGAGAAAACTCTATTAAATAAACAATTGCCATTGTTTTAAGCAAAAATTCTGGTGTTAAAATGTTTTATTAACTTTGGGTAAAATTTCCGGACGTTCTAGTGTTAACCCGTTTCGGACAGGTGATGCATATGTGCATAGTCAAAGATGCTTGTGGAATTTATTTTGCGCCATTAATAAATAAATATAATGTTTGTATTTTTTAATTAAAGGATAATTTCGGTATTTCACCAGAAAAAGGGAGCGGTTTTTAAAAAAAATCTGTACCAACCAAATAAAATTTATTTGAGGGATGCTGTCTCGAAAGGGTTAAAAGGTTAATGTTAAAGTCGAAATTTTACGTCTGCATGATTTCAAAACTGATGACCATGATTCAAATACGCAGGGATGTCAAATGAATAACTTCTTGTATAGAAATATTTTCTATGAGATAATTTTAAGGTAGGATTCATCATCGGTTTTTTAAAACAGAAAAATTTCCCTAATTGAATCGGGAAAATGCTCGGATTAAATAAGGCAAAATTTACAAAACAAAATTATTGGTGAGAATAATTCCCGATTCTGAGCACCTTAAGCGGCACAAATACGGTCGCTCGTCCCCATGGTGTAAAACATCTGCCCTAAAATTACCCTTCAAAATCGATTTTCGCACAACTTACAAGAAAAATCTAGAAAGACAATTTTTCTAAGAAAATATTGGTATTCAAAAACCGGACCCTTTTGGCATCATTTGCCAACATTCAACTTCCACAATATGTGAGTTAAATTAACCCAGGTTATACGCCAAAGCGTTATAAGTAAGCGAGCAAACTTAATGCTGGAATCAGGCGTAAATTAACACAGTTGCGCCACCTTGTGGACGGAGTGATAATTCACATACGCGGGCTTTTAGTGTGGCGCGTATTTTCTAAACCTTTAGTCTCTCATGAAAATGAATTTTGTTTGCCACATTTATTACAAAATAATGGCATAGAGAGTGGGGTATCCAGACGCACTTGGCACCACGAAGTTTTCTTCGCCCTATCAGAAAAGCTTCAGTTATTAATCAAGTGGAAAAAAACTTTATAATTTTAGTGGTGTGAGTAAGAAAACAGTTAGGTATCTAACTGTAGTTCACACTCCATCCGCTACGTGGCGCATGACCTTGATTGATGTGACCTCGCTTTTAATCTTGCGGATACTTCTCCCATTTAAGATAGGACGCCTACTTATATCGCTTTGTTATACGCCTTTCAAACTAAAGAACTTATTTGATGTATCATTATAGATTTAAAATCATGTTTATCTAAGAAATCTATTTGAATTAATTTCTTTAGTAAATTTCTGGTTCGAAATGTGTTTAACCTGGGTCAATTTAACTCACATTTTACGGACATTTAAGGGAAAGTTGACAAGTATGCTTTTAGGACCTCTCAATACGGTACGCAAAGGTACAATTTATGTTAACCCTTTCCGACACAGTGTACTTGCGTATGGATACCTAATTTTATTTCCAAACTTATAATGGACACTAGGAATGTTTTAATAAAATTTTGCATTAACAGTGAAAACATAAAGTAACAAGTTTTTAATTTCTAAAAAAGTCGTATGTAAATTCCGGTATCAGTCCATGATTTCATCATTCTATAACAAAATTTGTATGTGCCGGAAAAGTTTAACAGGAGTTTTTCAGCAAAATTAAATGAAGATTTCAAAGTTTTTTACAATTTCAATCTGAAAAGGTACTCCTGTGCTAATTTATTTAACAAACGTTTAAAGAAGACAGAGTTAACTATTGAATAACTTTATTCGTTTTATTTCTGATTGGGAAGGAAATGCGTTTCGGATTGTGTATTTTTTTTTCGTTGTACTTAAATGAAAACGAAATAATTGAGGCGATACTACACTATGACGCAAAAGTTTAGACAATGACGTCATTCAGCTTTAAAATGTAGAATTATGACGTCAGAATTACAAAAACCTGTGAATATATTCAAAAACTGATTTAAAATGCTATGTACAAAAGACAGTCGTTTTATTTGCTATAATACTAATTTTTTTCATAAAAATTCAAATGTGCTTGTCGCAAAAGTTTAGACACTATTCTAAATTTCTTTGAATATTCGCTGGCATATGCAAATTTAGAATCGATGATGTCACAAATTTGGAGTACTTAAGTTCTGCAAACGATTGCGCTTCATAGTCGACATGCCGAGAGCTAAAGAAATTCAAGTGAATGAGGTTTCAAGGATTTGGCAGTTGAAAGGTGAAGGGAAGAGCGTTTCTGAAATTTCTGCTATTATTAATAGGTCAAAAAAATCTATTTATCGAGTTTTATCGAGTGGTTCCGAATATAAAGCAAAATGTCGGTCTGGGAGGCCACGTGTGACAAATGTACGAGAGGATCGCCTGATACAAAGACTAGCGAGTACTCAACAAATGAGCGTACGTGGAGTTTAAAGCTCATCGGGATTCTCTGTATCAAAGGATACGATTCGTAGACGAATTTTGGAAAAAGGAACAATCTTTTATAGCAAAATGCAGAAGAAACCAGCTCTGAAACCATATCATAAGTTACAAAGACTTATGTGGGCTCGAAAGCATATGTCATATGGAGAGAAATGGCAGTCAGTCATATTTAGCGATGAAAAAAAAGTGGAATCTGGATGGTCCAGATGGTTGTTTATCGTATTGGCATGACTTGCGGAAGGAACCTCGACGTTTTTTTAGTCGCAGACAAGGAGGGAGCTCGGTGATGGTTTGGGCAGCCTTTTGCTATAATGGACAAGTATCTCTGACCTTCACCAGTGGTCGTCAAACTTCACAGTATTATACACAGACATTAGAAGAAAACCTACTGCCATTTGCTGAGCTTCTAGGGGGTCCTCAGTGGGAATTTCAGCAAGACAATGCTTCAATTCACACTGCAAAACATTCAAAATCTTGGTTTAATTCCCATAATATAAGAGTTCTCGACTGGCCAGCATGTAGCCCAGATCTTAACCCTATAGAAAACCTTTGGAGCATCATGTGTCGCAAAGTTTATAGCAACGCTAGACAATACTCTTCTGAAAAGGAACTTAAGACATCTATTGAGAATGCATGGTACGATATCGATCCACAAACTATGCAAGATTTGTTTTCTTCCATGCAATCTCGTGTATATGACGTAATACATAAGCATGGATGCGCAACCAGGTTTTAAAAATTGTTTATTTCGATTTTATTTACTTTGTGTCTAAACTTTTGAGACAGCAGTTTATTTTTGTTACCATTTAATTTATTGCAATATGCACAATTCCACTTTTCTTATAAATATTGTTTATATGTACAGCACATTAATTTCAAGCAGTGATTTGAAAATTGAATAAATATTTTTCAAAGTATGTAAGAATTTCTTCATTGTCTAAACTTTTGCGTCATAGTGTATAATGGGAGTGTATTGTTTATTTTTCAATGCAGTATTCCTTAAAAAAAAAAAAAAAAAAAAAAAAAAAAAAAAAAAAAATTATATTCTAATTCAAAACTTTTTAGCCTTCTTCCACGAAAAGTATTGGTTTTATAGGAGGTACGTGGTACACAAAATAATAAAAAAAAAAACAATCGGTAGTGGCAGACCTACCACAGGACTTGACATATATTCAATGTATAAAAAACTTTATTTAAACCACGTTTCAGAACCTGGCTGAGATCATTGTCAAATCTTTCAGTAATTATCAAATGTTATGAAACTTACTAACATATTTCATGAAACAAATTACAATAAACCGGAATTTAAAATAAAATAATTTAGTTTTCAAATTTGGAAATCATTAATAAATAAACAACTTTTTTTACTAATACACAGTGGTGGAAAATTGGCGCAGAGGAGGAGCCTATTGACACCACTAAATTTTAGTAGTATTTTTTGCCTTATCTAATGACAGAATTTATGCATTTTTATTAAGGTGATGAATAACATAAAACTTTAGTGGTGTCAATAGGCTCCTCCTCTGCGCCAATTTTCCACCAGTGAATACATTTTCTTTTTTGTAGTTATGTCTATTGAAATTGGCATCATGTCTTAAAAAGGAGCCTTACAGTGTGATTTTAAACTGATGCCTATCACTTCCAAAATGATGCAATTATAATTATATGATCTTATCATAATACGTGGTGTCTTCAAATTATTGGAGCAATTTCGTAAGTTAAGAACTTCCGATATATTAAATGAACTAAATAGTGTAATGAATAAATAGTGTAGTTGAATGTCAGACTAGTAGTAACATTTCCGAAGTTTATTCCTAGATGGCGTTAGCTGTCATAACTGACGCTATCGCTTAGCGAGCAGTAATTATTCTTGTTCGACAATTACGATAATGGAGATACGATAACGGTGCTGAAAAAAATAAATGCTGTATTTGGCAGGGTTGGCAAGTTTCTTCCAAAGTGGAAAAAACAGGCCGGAAGAAATAGGTTTCTTCAAAGTGGGAGAAATGGAAGAAATTGTTATTCCTTAATAATTAACAATATAAGTTTCAACTTTGTAAGAAACAATAAATGTATTCTTCTTATAGCTAACCTTGAGTAAATTTCACTAGACCTATACAAATTTAATTATATAGGCTAAGTTGATAATTACATCACTTTTTTAGCCAAGATCAAACACTTAAAAACACTAAAGTTTTTCAATTATTCGCTACTTGAAGAAAATAAATTTTATCAAAATTATACAAGTTATCAATTTCAATTTAACCAGCATATTTTAAAATTATTTAAACTTTTGAAACTAGTAGTAATCAGTGCGGATCATTTACGAATGGTAGAAAGAAATTCATTTAAATAAAAGGCAGTGGTTTAATTTACATCAGTTTTATTAAAGTAAGTAATACACAATAATTAATGCATTAAAAATTTCATTAAAATCCCTATTTTTCTTACTACAGTGCAACATGGTATAACAAAACAAAAGTTTTCTATCTGCAATCGGTTTATCAACTTAGAATGAATGCAAAAGATGAAAAAAATTCTTTCAAGTTTTAAAGAACATGAAGGAGAGTTTAAAAGCATTTCGACATACCCATAGGTATTTTCAGAACATTAATCACAGCATGCTAGATGCTAGTATAAATACTCACTTTTCATTTATTTTCTGCTTTGCACAGTAAAATAATCCATAAACACCTTTAAATTAATGCATTTTTATATGAAATATAAAGAACTTGCAGTTTGTTTTTTTTTTTTTCAAAACAGAATCCGCATAATTAATGAGAAAATATCCCTCTACATCTAAAGTTGTAAAATCCATCACTTGTAAATGTATGCTGAACCTGAAGTTTGTTATTAAAAAATAACTTATTTTTCCAAAAATAATATTTTTAATATTAATTAAATTTTTCACTTTAGATTTCATATAGTTATACTTTGATTTTAATTTTTTACATAGTTAATATACTCTAATTTTGAGCATCTGTTTTGGTCTCTGTTGGTTTCTTCCATTTCTTCCAGTTTTTTCCATTTCTTCCAGTTTCTTCCGGTTTTTTTCCAGTTTCTTAAACTGTCCTGGAAGAAACCCAACCCTGGTCTTTGGTTTCATTAAACATATTTTGCTGTGCAAGTACGACGAAATAATGGTAATAATGGTCAACTTGAACTATTTTTCTATCTTATAACAAAATGTACTTTAATTTTTTTCCTGTCAATCCCATTCAATAAATCCCTCTTTATGCTCAACTAATTTTTAGACACCCTGTATATATATGTATATCAAGACATCAAGTATGAAATTTGTGATTAGAAAAGCGCCAGATTACCAACGAGGTAATCTTCCAATAGTAAATTTAAATCGAAATTTTCATCTTATGTGAATGTCATATTGATGAAAAATTCTGTTATGAATAACCCAAAAATATCTATTCTTTTTTATTGGTGGAAGATTGCCTGGTTGGTAATCTGGCCCTTTTGTAATCACAAGTTTCATACTTGGTGACCATATATGTACGTATGTGTGCGCGTGTGTGTGCAACAAGACCTCTGAATACCGGACACCTCGTGACCGCCGAATTTATCAGATTTTCAAGTATTGGATAAATATTGGTGCACGCGTTTAATGAGTATTTCTTGTGGGGTATTAAATCAATATATATATTACCTGCTTTACAAAATACAAAATACTGTTATCTAATATTCCCAATAGTTTTTATAGAGTTTCAAACTATCAGAATAAAATTAACTTTAAAATTCATCGTATAATAATAATAAGGAATATCAACATTATTACATTTTAAACATATTAAATTTTTTTTAGAAAAACTTTAAGAAATGTTTCAAACAATAATGGAAGCAGCCTATTTTCTTTTGCTCACAGTTTCATAATCGTTTGTCAAAAAAATAGAAAAGATACGCATTTCCTTTTAAATAATTCTTTAACTGTTGTGTATGTGTGGGTGGAAAATAGTATAAAAGAGTTTCCAGAATTATACAGTATTTATTTAATAAAATTCAATAAAAACAGGACCTTCATATGAGCCGACAAACACTATTACGGTGTTGGTGTTATTTTTGACGGCCAATTATATACACGAGGGATATAGACCCGAAGAGGAGTGCCCTCCGTGGGTGTCTTTCTAAGGCAACCTAACCCGTATTTATGCAAGATTATACTAGGTTTGAACAAAACTACAGAAAATTTCGAACGTTTAAGCCGACGGGCGCGATTCGGTTAGAACCCATAACCCCTGGTCGACCAGTGTTGAGAGATAAACCTCTTGGCCACTGGTGGGGCCACTATTACGGAATGAAGGTAATATAATAGAAGATATGTTTCAAAACAAAATTCGAAATGTTTTACAATGTATCAATGTAAATAAAAATATGTCATGAGATTTTAGTTAGTATGGCTAAACTTCCCTAATAAAATTTATTATGTTTATCGGATTTATGTCCAAATTAAAACTTTTTGAAAGACTGTTTTCCGTTATTCATACCACTTAATTTAAATTAAAAACTACTAAATGAAATTTAGAATTGTTGAATAAAATTTTGCCGCCATGATGTACCTAAGATGTTTTTATCATGAAATCAATTTGTTGATAAATTCAAATGTCATTTAATTATTTCAACATTTTAGCAACAAAATTAATTTTATCGTCAGAGGATTAACACTTTAGAGCGCAGCTTTGCATATATGAAAAGAACAGTGTTTTGAATTTAAGAGATTTTTTTATTCGTATATACCTAATTCACACCAGAAAATTAAAATAGCAATATTTGCTAGAATTAATAACAGGATAATCCGTATTTAAATAAATCGAAATTAACATTGAAACTTTCTGGTGTAAAGTCAGATTCTTTGAACTACATATTTTCTAGAACGTATTCTATCATGGGAATTAAAGTGTTAAAGGTTAGGTTTTATAAAATAAATAATTATATAAAAAAAGATATTTGAAGACATATTTATTAAAATATTTACTAATTTGCAGTATTTTAGCGTAAAACAGCCACATGATTGTAGTTTTTACTTGAATTGCAGATGTGCAACAGAAGAAAAGATTGATGTATTATATAAAATATGTATCTCAGATTTTTTCGTTATTTTTCCTGTGTAATAAACCTATCAGAGAATCATATATAATGTTTACGAAACAAAATAGTAAACATCGCATTTAAGGGTTAAATCTAGCAATGATGTGAAATTCGTTAAAATTCAGTTTCAATAACATTCTTTAACATATATTAGCCTAGTGTTGGCTACGGGTAACAGCATATCTACTAATATGTTTATCGTTTTCACTCCAGTAATTAAGAAACATATTAGATTTCTTCGATGACCGAAAACTCCGCAATAAATTATGCTAAAACTTTCTATTCTGAAAATGTGGTGGGAAATGAAATATTTCCACTTTAAAGAGAAAAATAATTCCGTTTGTATGGGTTAAATCCCCTTCCATGTAACATAAATAAACAATAAAAAAAGTTTGAAACAGAAATGTAGAAGTGTAGTTTAAAAATATTAGTATTGATGTATCTAAAATATATTTTAACCCTTTGAGAAGGCAGGTAATTGTGTTTCTGTAATGTTGAATTCCCACCTTAAATTTTGAAAAAAAAAATTACTTCAAAATAAGAAAAAGCAATTTTTCAGCTTTTCCCACCCAAGTTATAAAAGTAAAACTTTATTAAAAGTTTCTGGTTCAAATCTATGTCCCACCGCTCCTGAAGGTGTAAAACACTAGAATTTGTTAATCTGAGGCAGAGTCTGTACTTAGATAAACATATTTCTTGAGAGAAAATGGACAGTTTTAAAAGCTTTCAGAAATATTTTGATTGTGTTTGTCTCCTATGCATTTAAGATATTCTAAAGGCCTGCTGGGGATAATTGATGAAGTAATTAGACTTGCAAACTCTAAATGCAATTGTCGTTGCAAAACACGTTCTTAATTATTGTCGCTCTGTAACATATTTGTTTTTAAAACTAAAATGTTTTTCAAAGAGCTGTTAGTGCTTTAATCAGTTTAAAGCGAAAATAACAATAATCTCTCTATTCTAAAAAAAAAGTAACTACCGCTGTCACCGCCGCCGCCGGTTTTGAATTTTTTGTGACCGGAGGTCTTTCTTCGTTAATATTAAGAAAAATAATGCATACAAAAATATGAACATCAGTAGTATTATTCAGAACTGTTTGATAAACACGCTAGTGCAGACAGTTTTCAAATCGAAGAATTATTTTAAGAGATATTTAATGCTAAAGTTGGACAAAATCGTTCTACTAAAAAAGTTTTATAGGAGCAAAAACTATTCATGGGAATTTAATCATTTTTAGATCATTTTATACGTTTGAAGTTCCCGGTGTGTAGATTGTATTTCTTTTTTTTTAATTTGGCAAATTTTTTGAGGTTTTATTTCTATTTTAAATTCAAATTTTCAACATTTCTAGAGATATTTTTTACAGATTTTAGAAAGTGATATTAATTTAAACTGTTGCCAACTGTATAAACAGCGGAAACAATAATGTTTGCTTCAAAAAAAAATATATATATATATATTTATACGTGTAATAAATTAAAAATTTATTTACACGTGACTATTATAAACAGAAAAAAACATTTGGAATTAGAATTAAATAATTATGTACAAAAAGCAAGAACTTATTAAAAATTACGTCATAAAAACTATAATTACACGTGAATTTTAAGAGAGAAAGGAATTTGTAAAATAATAAATTTATTAACATGCGTTAGAAGTCTTAAATAGGAGAAATTACGTCATATTTACGTCACATTACAGTTATTACATAAATTGAACACAAAATAATATTGCAAAAACGTTTAAATTTAGAAATTGCTCTAGACATTTATTCGATATTTTGAGAGGATACTTTTCAACTATTTTTGTTAGGAAAGCGCAAATAATATTTCATTTCTAACACAAGTATTTTCACGTGAATATTAAAAAGAGAAAGAATAGTTTGGTCAAAATTACGTTAGATTAAAAGCGATTAATTTAAAATGTCTTATTTAAAAGAACTTTCTTTTCGCTTCGTTAAAAAATACCGAGAGACAAAGATTCTGTTTACTTAATTCCTTTTATATTAGCTTATTTTGAAATGTTTTATTTTTTTTTTACTTAATCAAAGACGAAAAGAGCGATTGACAAATGTATTATTGGTACTACTTAGTTATCCCGTCGACCAAAAATATATCATTCGCCAAACTATAAGATTAAATGCCAATAATGGTTGATCGTAAATGTCACATTAACTTGACTTATAGCAAGTTACACGTGACTACGTCATCAAGTTATTTTTATTTCGACATTTTATTTGTATTTTTATTAATGTTGCACCAATTTATTTGTTCTTTCGTTATTTAAAATAAAAATGATGTCAGTTTGTATAATTTGGCGAGTGCTTTGGCGATTTATATAATTTGGCGAAATTGGTCGACGGGTTAATCAAGTAGTACCGCACCGGATTTGGCCTTAAAATTTCCCAGTCAAAGAGAAATGAATAGAAATCTGTTTATAGGGAGATCGCCATTGTTTTTTAAATTATAATTCAATCTTCCAAAATCTTTTTAAAGCCGATCAAATTAGCGTACTTTTAGAGCCTGCGGTGTCTGAACGAGTGTTGAAGAGCGTAGCTCGTAGGGGGCAGAGCCCCCTAGTAATTTAAAAAAAAGCGATTTAACAAATAACAACGACCATTTGAAATATGATTTTTTCAAAGAACAAAATTTAAGACATAAAAGGGAGTTGATCATACATTACGTACGCCACGAATTAAACATTAATAATGTTATTACACTTAAAAATTCCAAGCGACAAAAATCGCCTGCGACTCCTAATTGGTGTGAAATATTTATATGTATTTGTATTTGTAAGCAGCAGGAGTCTTTCGGTGGCTTAATCGCCTTTAATTTGTGTAATTTCCCTTTTAAATTTGTCCGGTTTCAATTTTTGAATTTTTTTTTTTCATTCTGGCTTCCGCAAGAGAGTGGGACTAGAGTAGATGAATAAAAGGCTTGGTCTACAGACAGGCATATTCCTGTCCTATTCATCTTTTTTTTTTTTTTTTTTTTTTTTTTAATTGGCTTATTTTATTTTTCTTTTGCACGTGAAAATCTTACAAATTAAAATTAACTCTTTGGCAGAAATTCTTATTCATTTTCTTTCATTTTCATTAGTTATTATCCACTTGATACTTACGTATTATCCAAGCATTTCATTGGTTGTTCGGGAAAAGGCTTTTCCATCGTCAGATTTCGAAGAAAACTGACTACCAATTTTAAATGAAATTTCATTCTTAAACTTCTAAACATCCGACAAATTTACTTTTTTCACCATCGTATAGTGAAAAAAATGTTCTTTTAAATGCAATTTGTTTAAAAGCTGTATCTCAATTTGTTTCTGAGTTATTAATTTTTTTTGCAGTTTTTATTACTTTTTTGTCATAGTGGCAAGGAAGTTATCCATCTCTGTTGAAATTAAAAGGAAATACAGATTACTGTATAGACCAATCAGAAAAAGAATAAAATGCGGATTAAACCAATAAAAACCTTCAGATATGCTTTTGATTTCCTACCCTGACGAGAACAATAACCATTTTTCCAAATGGTTAAAAAAAATAATAAAAAAATAATAAAGAAAATATATTTTACTTAGTTATCGTATCAATAAACGATCGCATAATATATATATATATATATATATATATATATATATTAAAGAAAAAAAACTCAATATACGAGTATAGTAGTACACCGACTTACGTCCCACCTCATTTACGTCGTCTGGCCTAGAATGTTTTTCACCTTAATTAAGACGCACTTTGAACATTTTCACAGGCTTTAGGTTTTATGAAGCGACAGTCATGTGATAGTGACAAACAAATATAAAAAAAGTAAAATGGCAAACCTAAAACTACTAGGTGTGTCTTGGCGCATTTAAGACTAAACAGTTTGACAAAAGTGAATTTTATCTTATTCTGTTTATTGTATTACATTGAAATGAGTGACAGAGCGATAGCGAAATGTTAAAATGAATATGTTTTGTTTTATTTATTTTATCCGCAAAGCATGACCGAGATGATGATGACAGACATGAGAGAAAAAGTTAAATAACTTTTATTATTCGATAAAAACGTTTTTAGATTTTATATCTTCTTAAAAAGACTTAAAGAATATAATTTACATTAAAAATTCATTTTAAATACTTTTTATTAATCATCGGCAGCAATTTAGAAATTTGGCCCAAGAGTTAAACTTGTCTTTTTGCTTCCAAATATCACATGCCTACTTCAACCTATGGACTAGTGTGTGATCAAGACTTATAAAGCATATTATATGCGATGTTCGTTTGCCAGTTTGAATGCAGCAATGAGATAATTTACAGAACTGACAGTGAAAGAGTTCTGGAAGAAATTTAACATCTCAAATGCAGTCACATGCATAGGGGATTCGTAGAGTAAAGTCAAGCAAAAACAATGATTAAAGATTGAAAAAAAAACTGTGCCCTTTTTCTTCGCAGAGATTAAGAAAAGGTGAAAATTGAGGCTCTTTATCTTTCCAAATCGTTGAAATTGTCGAAAATGAAAGAGCACTCACTTCAGAGATGGATGCTGAAGGTGTTGTTGAACTCATAAATTACTCTGATCCGGGTTTAACCATCGACGAACTTATTAAATTAAATAAACAAACTACTGTCAAAGAAATAGATGTTGAACCTACGGAAAAGATTATGACGGTTGCAAAATTAACCGAAAGTCTGAACATTATTAAAGCTGGAATGACGTTTCTTGAAGATATTGATTCAGACAAGCAAAGCATAGCAATGACCAGAAAAAGATTAGAAAACTCACTGTGTTGTTACATTACTTCTAAGAGAAAAAAAAAATTGTCAGTTCAAACTTCATTACAAATTTTTTCTCATGTTCAAAGAGCAAAGCTAGAAGAACAATAAATGCTAATTTATCAATTTATTGATTTATTCCAAATTTTTGTTTTGGAAATATATTTTTCTTTGCTAAAGTTAAATGTATGTAAGATAATCTCAAAGTGCAATAGAAATTGTTCATTAGATCTAGCCAGTGTTTTTCGACAGGAATTCCTGTCTCATTTAATGCCCATATTACACTTAAATTTTCTTATACCCATATTTCAGGCATTATATTAGCCATTAGTATAGACACCTTTTCCACATTTGTTTAACATTAATATATAAAGACTCATGACACTTAATTTTCATTTTAAAAAATCTTTTATCTTTCGTTTTGTACATATTAAAATCGAAATCTATAATTTACATTCTCTTTACTTTTCTTAAAAACAAAAACACATTTCTTTATTTAAAAAGGACATATATCCCGGTATATCGTTAAAACTATGCTATTTATCAATATATACTGCATTGTCCAATACTCTTTGGCACTTCTCTGAAAAAACGTTTTCGTCCTTTCTAGGACTTCATCAGTTTCAAATGGCGGCTCGCAGTTTCGCTTTTCGCGCATGCAAATGTTGACTCCGGTTAGCTAAAAATGCTGGAAAGAAGGGGAAAGTGAAGAGGGAGAAGAGTGGAAAAAGAGGAAAGAGAGAGAAGTTAAAAGGTACAACACTTTGAACAATTATTGTGCTGTGAAGTACGTGACAGGATATTCATGTGTGTAGGTTGCGTGCTCTCCACGGAACACGGGCGTTAACTGACTGGGCGTCAGGCTTGTGTTGTCTTCGGTTTTATGAGTGTTTTTGGTTGGTTATTTTTGCTAATTTTGTTTTCTCAGTGAGATAAGCGTTTTAAACTGTTTCACTGCTAGTAGTTGTGATTTTTTCCCAGTTCTAGATATTACTAGACTCCTTAGTGTAGTTTTCAATTCTAGTACGCCATTATGGCAAATACTGTAGTTAAAGTTGTTCCGGATGACATCTCTCAGATTTCACCGTCCAGCATTGATATGGTGGAAATATATGAAACCAGTGATGAAACTAGTGCTCAATTTATAGAAATAAACCCTAATTTAGCTCGTTCTAACATATTGACAGATGGCCTATTACAATTGGCTGCGCAAAGTGGGGGAAGAAATTTCAACATTTTCATCATGAGTACTGAATCTTCAAGTATTAGTAGGAAAGACCCACGTGCAGCATGCTGCCCTTAAAGAAGCAACTGAACATTTTAAACATATTGCAAATATACGATATACTATCACAGGTACGGTTATAATCAGCACTCACGATTTAACCCTCCGTCTACCAGACGGGTCCATTGGACCCGACAGGTACATACAAAATATTCATTCAAACCAGAAATTTCTTTAAAATAAACTAAGTATATAAACCAGACAAAAATAAGGTAAATAAATAAGTTAAATAGTTTTAAATAAAAATTCTGGTGTAGAACGTTTTATTAAAACTTGAATAAAATTCCCGGTAGATCTAGGGTTAATGTGTGCTATCGACATCTCTAAAATATCTTCTTTTCTGGTAGTTACCGTGTCCACCAGAATTATCTGGGATAACATTACAAATAAGTTCTTACTGTTCAATATTCCGGTAAATATCCCCTTGACAGAAATAGGTCAAGAAATCTCAGCGGAAAATAATCTTAATCTTTTGTAACTGCGACGATTCCATCGACAAGGAAATACTAACGAAGTGTCTCCAATCTTAACCACAATTTTAGGCACTTCTCTCCCCAAAGACGCAAAGATTTGGTTTTCCATTCAACAAGTGCGCCAATTTATAGACCACCCCCGCCAATCTCGAAAATGTAATAAATTCAATCATGCTACCTACAAACGTAAATCCGATCAGTCATGTGTTACATGTAGCTGCCAACATGCAGGGCCATGCACTAATTTTTCAAAGTGTGCTAATTTTTTTTAAACATAGTGCTAAATAATCAATAATAACGTCAATAATAGTGCTAAATTTCTCAAAGGATTAAATGAGAACTTGCTGACGCACCTGCGCTGTATTTACAATCGAAATTGTTCTAGAAACATCCCCAATTCATAGACCTCTGCTACTGTCTTGCCGATCCTGAAGGCAGGGAAACAGAGAAAAGAAGTAACTTCATACCGTCCCACTGCACTAACATCTGTACCCTGTAAAATCTTTGAACGAATGAAATCCAGCCGAATCAGTTCCTAAATTCTTGAAAATAACATTTTGAATCATCGTCATCTCGAGTTTCAGCCATTCAGAGACAGCCATACCACCCTTACAATCCTACATCAAGACATAGCTCAAGTAAAAAGAGCCAAGAAGTACATTTTAGGTATTGCCCTGGACCTTCAAGCGGCATACGACTCAGTATACGTTGACGGGCTAATTTGGAAATGCGCTCAGACTGACATCGCTGGTCCTATTTTTCGCTGGCTACATTCTTATCCCGCAGAAGCATCAAGCCTTACTGGAGAGGCCGGCTCTCTTCGTCTCGTTTCACAGGTAGATGAGCCCCACAAGGGGCTGTTCTGAACCCAATCCTCTTCACTATTTTCATGCATGAATTTTTCGAAGCTCTGGATGGTCTGGGTGTAAAATATCTCTTATATGCACATGACATATATATATATATATACTGCACTGGTCTCTCGGTGATCGCATGCCGTGGCAGATTACAAGAGGCACTTCGGTTAATTGCTCAATAGTGTGCATACTGGAAAATATCTATTCGCCCAGACAAATGCTCTGCTATAAATCTATCCAGAATAGAAAGCGGTTGCGAGTTCGACTTCACTATTAACAGTGGTTTAATAGATTGGACTGATCAAATTAAGTTTCTTGGTCTTTATGTAACCAAACGTGGTGGCTTCCGTACGCACGTAGATTATCTGAGACAGAAAGGGCTAACTAGATTCAACATCCTTAAAGCACTCTCACAGAAAAAATATGGACCTCGCTCGTACCATCTTTTAATCTTGGCAACTTTTTCCATTCGCAGTATGATAGAGCAGGGATCAGCAATTCTAAACACAGCTTGTGATACCCTTTTTAAAAACCTAGAAGTACTACAGACCTCTGCCATCAGGATAGCCCTTGGCTTGCCTACGTGGGTTCCGAATATTGTACTACGGATGCATGTTGGTATCCCCCCCCCTCTATAACAGAATCAACTCGCTTGCCCTCGGATTCTGAATCAAACACTGCACGCTGAACAAAAGGTCACCGCTTTGGGATTTCTATCAAGGAAACTTACATATGTTTACCGGCATTGTTCCTGGTGTCGCCGAATTTTTTGAGGATATTGACGTCCGCCCGGAGTACCTTATAGATTTTTAAATACCACTGGCGAGCAATACAGAAGCCATCCAGTACCTTTTCGACGACCTACCATTCCATCGTACAGATCTAGACGGTTGCATTATCGTTTCTCTATATAATGACTTCATTCAACAGTTCACCAACCCTTGGAT
Source organism: Maratus speciosus (assembly GCA_963932465.1). Classification (NCBI taxonomy): domain Eukaryota; kingdom Metazoa; phylum Arthropoda; class Arachnida; order Araneae; family Salticidae; genus Maratus; species Maratus speciosus. The sequence goes on from OZ010794.1 coordinate 160,256,726, forward strand.
TATTGTAGCCACGGATACTTCAAAGTCTCCTCTATTATGTCCATAGCAGGGTACAAGGCCACCTAAGTTCAGCTACAGAATTCAGTCAGTAAACTCAATCTTTACTGCTGAAGCATTAGCAATAGGCACGACACTCGACAAGCTGTGCATCTGAAATCACCCACTGTCATTCTTACGGAAAGATTGTCTGCCATCAAGGCACGTCAAGCAGTTACAATCAAGTCTCCCAGGATTATCCTATAGCTACACAACAAGCACCAAAGTGCCGCTTCGTTTCGGGGCAAGATTTGTATCTGTTGGGTTCCATGCCATAGGGGTATCCCCCTAAACGAACAGGCTGATCGACTAGCTAAAAATGTGTCAGACGTGCTGCTTAACTGGCTCACACCAGACTATCTCGTTCGACACCAAAAACGGAGAACCTACCTGAGATCTGATCATCAGTAAAAGTCAAGCAAATACTTCAATGGCATTTGGTGACATCTCATCTATCAAGCAAACCTTTAATTGGGCTACTAGCAGACACGAAGTCGTTCCGATCTCTCGGCTGCTTTGTAAGATGCTGATTACTCCTCGGATCCTCTTCCGCTTCGGGATGATCAACGATGATAAATGTAGTAGCTGCATAGTTACTGACTCCGTGGAACACATTCTCTTCTCGTGTGCTAGATACCATATTCTACGCCAGGGTCAGCGAACTTTTTCACATCCACGTGCCAATTTTTTTCCAAAAAATGTTTTACATGATCCTGACGTGCAAACGAATTTATTGGATCAAAGTAGCAAAATTAATTAAAATACTGATTTCAGGATTTAAAATATACGGGTAAAATTTTGTAATATACATAAATATTTAAAAAAAGTCCTCTTTCTCATAATTCAAGTTAGCTTCGGTTGAATTGGAGCCACCTAACGGGTATCTACTTGAGTTTTTCATACTTTTCATTTCCGAAAAAAATCTGTTGGAAAAAAATATCAAAATGGCTTCTTTAAAAAAAAAAGTTTTTGTATGGAATTGAATTCGAAATTCCAAGTTATCATAATTTCATTCTCGCCGTTTTTGCTTTTGTTCGTTATTTACCACCTTCACATAGGTCAAAGTCCACCAAGAACTGGCTTATAGAACTCCAAATTAACGTAGTTTCCTGGGAGGCTAAATCGCCGGATTTAAGCCCGATAAAGAATTTGTGGGAATAAGGAAGAAAAGATAGATAGATATCGCGCAAAAAAAGAAAGCTGAGCTTCTTTCCTGCGTAAAGTCGAACTGCTCATGTCTGAGCAGAAAACATTGTGAACGATCTATAGCGGCAAAGTGAGTTTCTGCTGTTGTAAAATGTAAAAGTGATGCTACAAAATATTAAAGAATAACTATTTTTTTCCCTTTTTTTAAAACACGTATTATTTACAATGCATTTCAAACATATTGAACCAGGTAAATGCTTATTGTAATATTTAGTTTTTTTCTGAATGTGAATAATTATTTTAATATTTGTATTAATTCCTTTAATTTTTATGCTGGCAGACTGTTTAAATTATGTAGATTCCTACAATATTAAGTGTTATTCTGTATTACTTTTTGTATAAGCCATATAAAACACTTTTTTTCACATTTCCTTTTTTTTCTATTGTTCTTTTTTTTTTTTTTTGGAGCTGTACATTTTAAAAGATGCTCTTTTGGAAGAAAAAAAAAACAATCTATAATATATTTTATTTAGACGTTTAACCTCTAATTCCATGGTAGAATACTTTCTAAAAATTTTGTAATTCAGATAGTCTGAGTTCATACGTGAAAATGTCAATAATAAAATTGTCTTTATTTAACCCCTTCGGGACGGGAGCCTTTTACGAAGTTTTTAATCTTTTGTCACCGTTTTTTAAAAACAGAAATTTGTGTCTTGTTGAATCGAGAAAATGCGCTGATTAAATAAGGCAAATTTTACAGTAAAATTTTACTGGTGAGAAAAAACAAGGATTCTGAGCGCTTCATGCGGCACGTATACGTGTCGCTCGTCTCCAAGGGGTTAATGACGGAATATCTGCAAATAAATAAATCAAATATTGCTATTTTAAATTTCTGGCATGAATTTGGAATATCAGAATTTAAGAAAGCCACTAAATTTAATACACTGGTGGTAGTTATATATTAGGGTGGGCCGAAAAAAACTTTTTTTTTAATTTTCGATGATGGGTAGTGCGGAAATGTGGCCACTAGTGGCACTAAGTTCACACAAAAAATTTGAGATTTTTAGGACAATTCCAATATTTGCCGCTTTTGGCTTGAAGTTTTGCTAAAATGCTGATTTTTGAACTTTTTTAGCAAAAATTTTTAAAATGTTAAATTAAATTCATTTTAATCGTATTTACTTGAAAAGGCATATTTAATGTGCCAAATGTATAAATAAGCTCTGATAATGTTTTATTTAATTGCTATGTGTATTTTAAATTAGACGATTTTTATAGCCTTTTCGCGTATAAGTGAGCAAAAGTTGCATGTATTGTTTGAATCTTTCAACGGTTTCTCTCTTTTGTCTTGTTTATGTCCCTTGGTCTTCCTTATTATTTTCGATGCTTTAAGGGTCATATATTTGGGTGACGGACAGCAGAATTCCTCAGAAACAAATCTGGAAGGAGAGAAGGGGGTGAGGCGAGAACTTAAGCAGTGACTCATCGTGATGTTGGGAGAGTGAAGGAGGAAATACAAGAGGGAGAAAGTGCGATAGGGAATGCTTATTATTTTTCAGTGTTCGGTTTCTCTGTGACATTTGTTCAGTGCAAAAGTAAAACCTTTTCTCGTGCAATACATTGCTTTTTGGATCGTTTAACGTGCCTTTACTGTGTTTTGTGCGTTTTATTGCGACGAGTTTAGAAATGGCTAGTGCAAAAGTTCATGATCATATAAAGACATGTGATAGCGTGAAAAATAGCCATTTTGGGGCACCATGCAAATTGAAAGGCAATTGCCTACTATTGCTGATATCATGCGCCACTACTATTGGTTGCAAAGCGATATAGAAGAAAATCGAGATATTTATCTTCAACCAGTGGATTATATTAAAATGGTAGGTGAAAAAGTTTCCGAAATCTGAATAAAATATTCCATACCAGTGGTTTCCCAACGAACAATTAACGGAAAGATTAAAAACTATTACAATGAGTGTAGATCATTGGAGAAATCTTGTAATCATATGGGCGTTAAAGGCAAGGCTCCTGCGAAGATTTCGTACGAAATGCGGAAACCTCTCTCTTTGACATTGCAGCTTGTAAGTGTAGAGGCTTGAACAATTGTAGCTGCGACATCAGACATAAAGTTCCACATCGGGAGGTGAACTTCTTGAAGGATCAAATAACTGTTCGAAAAAAGTTTATCCGAAATATTGATTTAAGAACAAGCAAAACTCTCGCAAAGAAAATATCGCGGAAAATGAAAAGGGATACAATTTCAACGAGGAATAGTGGTTCTGCAACAAAGCCTTCAGCGAGTGGAGTTAGATCCAGATGGAAGACGGTTATATTGTTGGAAGATTCAAGTAGTGGGAGCTTTCAAGCAAGCAGCTCGACTGAATCTGAATTTGAACCAGGCCCTTTAAAGTCAAACACTCCCAAACGCATATTCCTGTCTCACACAGCGTCCGCCATGTCTCAGGGAAACTGAGCACTGAAAATAATAAGCATCACTTATCGCACTTTCTCCCCTCTTGTATTTCCTCCTTCACTCCCCCAACATCGCGATGAGTCACTGCGTTCGCTTAAGTTCTCGCCTCACCCCTTTCTCTCCTTTCAGATCTGTTTGAGGGATTCTGCTGTCCGTTACTCAAATATATGACCCTTAAAGCATCGAAAAAAATAAGAAAAACAAAGGGACATAAACAAGACAAAAGAGAGAAACCGTTAAAAGATTCAAACAATACATGCAACTTTTTCTCACTTATAGGCGAAAAGGCTATAAAAATCGTCTAATTTAAAATACACATAGCAATTAAATAATACATAATCAGAGCTTATTTATACATTTGGAACATTAAATATGCCTTTTCAAGTAAATACGATTAAAATAACTTTAATTTAACATTTTAAAAATTTTTGCTAATAAAGTTCAAAAATCCGCCTTTTAGCAAAACTTCAAGCCAAAAGCGGCAAATATAGGAATTGTCCTAAAAATCTCAAATTTTTTGTGTGAACTTAGTACCACTAGTGGCCACTTTTCCGCACTACCCATCATCGAAAATCAAAAAAAAGTTTTTTTCGGCCCACTCTATTATATATGCTACCATCCGCTTTAGAGGGTTAATATTTCTTTCAATAACGAAAAGAAATAAAATAAACACTTATTTGTTTATTAATATTACCATATTTAATAAAATGACTTCTTCACAAATTTCAGTTTAACGCTAAAATTTACACAGAGCTGATTTTTTATTTATTTTTTTTTTTTTATCAAAGTCATTTTGCTGAGCCTCGTTTTTTTCACGATTTAGCACAAGTGTCATTAAAGTCCTTTTAATTAATTATCTAATGATATGTTTTTAACAAATGATATTTTTTTAATAAACATTAAAGATTTCCAAACACACACTTTAATTTTTTTTATATGTTTTAATATAAAAAGATTGCTTGATTTTAAATTTCTTAAAAATTTCAACAAAGGAAAAACTAAATATTTAATAATAGAACAATCTAAAGTTTTATAAGATTTGAGACAGATGTTTTCAAACAACACATTATAAATTTTAAATAATTTAAGAGAAGAGTTTTAATGTTTGAAGAAGAAAAGAAACATTTTTATATATCTTGTTAAAAGAAGCATAAACAGAGAAAAATAAGCAATGAAAGCTTAATTTTTACTGTCTGTTGAAGCGTAATAAGATATTAGGTAGTTTTTTCTGAAACAGAAAATTGTTTATTTATTTTAGAGAAAAACGTTATGTGAAATATAAAAAAATGAATGACATTTTGTAGGGGAAAATAGAAGTCACGTTTCGAAATAACTTAAAAGCTCATTATAGAAAAATATGTTAATTTATTATAAAAGTATTTACTAATAATTTAGAACTAAATTTTTTCATACCAATAATTTTCTATACAATTTATTTTTTACATTTTCTTTTTTATAATTTATTTAAATTTCAAAGAACAAAAAAAAAAACTGTTACAAACATTTATTTTTATTTTTATTAAGAAATAAATGAAATAAACGGACTTGTGCGCAAATAAATTTAGCAGTGTTGAAATAGTATTGATCGAAAAAAAATTAAACGGTTAAAATGATTCTCCTTTTTAAAGTAATTAAAAATGTTGCAAATATGTTTGACGCCTCTATGTCAGATAAAAATAATTTTATTCAACATTGCAACCACAGAAAACGTTTATCTATAGTTAAAAAAATTATAAAAAATTACTTAACCTCTTAGTTCTTGCTTCCGTGACTTAAGAAAGTAGTGTTGGGTACTTTTTTTTAATTCAGATTGTTTGATTCCCACCAGTTTATTAAAATATTGTAATTGTCTTTATTCTCTCCTCATTTTATTTTTCCTTTAACCCTTTGAGGAGCGGTAGTATGTTTATGGAACTACATAATTTTAATTCCTAAACGCCACAAAGGCAACAGAATTTTAATTTAAAAAAGTTAGGTTTATTATGTAAGTGAAATGTAGCTATTTCTTATTTACAAATAATTTTTTTTTTGTTGGATCCATTGTCATTCATTTATTTCAACATTTTAGGAATGAAAATGTTTTGCCGCTGAAAGGATTAAATAAAGTGAATATTTCTACTTCAAAAAAGTTTTTGCAATCGAACAATCTGAATTTAACCTTTTCTGAAGCAACTAATTGTGTTTATGTAATTTTGAATTCCCAACGGAACATTGGAAAAAATTATAGGAAATTAAGGAAGTACAATTTTACAATATTTTTCACTAAATTTCTAAAATAAAATTTAATTAAATGATTCTGGTACACAATTTGATCGAAGTAATAAATTAACTTATATACTCGTAATACACAAAAATGCGTTTTATTTTTGGGATAACTTTAGTTGTAATAGTAATTTCTGCACGCGGTTTGGATGAATATACTCTTAATAAATTATTTTGATATAACAAATCAAAATTAAAAAAATTGATTTTGAGACCTTTAATAGTACAAGACCTCTTTAATTTATATGATTTTCAACATATGCAATGGGTGTATATTCAGATAAGAATTTTCTTTTTCAAGCTATTCGAACCGAAATTGCCGAACTTAACGGACTGAGAATTCGGTTGATGTAAAAAGTTTTGATCACTCAAACTCATATTCGTAATCATTCTGATATATTGAGACAATCATCTATACAGAATAATGTGTCACGTGCATAGACATTATAAAACAAAATGCGACCTTTCGATTTTGCAGGTTTTATCAAATATCTGGAGAAATACTTGATGACTTCTTCAGGAATTCCAAGGATGTATATGTTGTAGGCTAATTGAATGACCACTTATATCCCAGTCACGATGATTTTGTACGCTTATTAACCCATAACCCGGCCCGAACCCGAAAAATAAATTACAACAGACCGTATCTCGATCTGAGCAAGACAAAATAATTTCAGTCTGCACGCAACCCGACCCGAACTTAAAAATTCCATTTAAAAAAAAACCCGGAATCTGAACCGAACCAAATCTGAACCCGACAACAATATTCCAATGAACCGTAACCGATCCGAGCAAGACAAATTGATTTCTGAGGACATGCAACCCGATCCGAACCTAAAAATTCTATTTGAAAAAAAAAAAAAAAACGGAATGTGAACCCGACAAAAATGTACCAATGAACCATAACCGATCTGAGCAAGACAAAATAATTTCTGACGACATGCAACACAACCAGAACCTAAAACTTCAGTTTAAAAAAAACCGAAATCTGTCACGAACCAAATCTGAACCCGACAAAATTATTCCAAGGAATCATTACCGGATCCGAGCAAGGCAGAATTATTTCCATGGACACGCATCCGACTCTAACCTAAAAATTCAATTTAAAAAAAAACGAAATCTGACGCGAACCAAATTTGAACCCAACAAAATTATTCCAAAGAACCATAAACAGATCCGAGTAAGGCAAAATAATTTCCGTGGTCACGCAACCCGACTCGAACCTAAAAATTCCATTTGAAAAAAACCCCGAAATCTGACGCGAATCAAATCTGAACCCGAGAAAATAATCCAAAGAACCATAGCCCGATCGGAGAAAGACAAAATAACTTCCATGGACACGCAACCCGATCCGAACCTAAAAATTTTGTTTAAAAAACGCGAAATATTACCCGAACCAAATATGATAACCGACAAAAATATCCCCCAAAACCATAACCAGATCCGAGAAAGAAAAAATAATTTTCGTGGACACGCAACCCGACCCGAACCTAAAAATCCTATTAGAAAACCCCCGAAATCTGAACCGAACCAAATCTGAATCCGTCAAAAATATTCCAAAAAACCATAACCGGATCCGAGCAAGACAAAATAATTTCAGTCGGCATGAAACCCGATCCGAACCTGAAAGTTCTACTTGAAGTTAACCCGAAACCTGACCAGAACCCGAAATTAAAACACATCAGGCCATATACCCCGATCCGAGCAATGCAAATTATTTTTCGCATACACGCAGTACGACCAGAATCTAAAAATTCCACTGGGCGTCAGCCTGTAACCCGACACGAACCCGATCGGAACACGACAAACATATTTCAAAGAACCGTAACCCGATCTGAGAAAGACAATATAATTTTCTCCGACATACAACCAGATTCGAACCTAAAAGTTTCATTTGAAGTCAACCCGAAAACCTTCCATAACCCGCGTTCGGGTCAAATTTCGGATTGAGTTTAACTAGAACTTTCAGGTTCGAATCGGGTTGCCTGTCGACAGAAATTATTTTGTCTTGCTCGGATCGAGTTATGTTTCTTTGGAATATTTTTGTTGGGTTAAAAATCGGGTCCGGGTCGGGTTGCAGGTTGACTTCAAATGGAATTTTTTGGTTCTGGTCGTGTTGCCTGTCCACGGAAATTAATTTGCCTTGCTCCGATCCGGTTATGGTTCTTTGGAATATTTTTGTTGGGTTCAGATTTGATTCGGGTTTTTTCAAATGGAATTTTTAGTTCGGCTCGGGGTGCGCGTCCATGGAAATTATTTTGTCTTGCTCGTATAGGATTATTGATCTTTTGAATATTTTTGACGGTTTCAAATGTCGTTTTTTTTTCAAATGAAATTTTAGGTTCCGGTTGGGGTGCGTGTCCATGGACATAGTTTTGTCTTGCTCGGATTGCGTTGTCTGTCGACAGAAAATATTTTGTCTTGCTCGGATCGGGTTATGGTTCATTGGAAAATTTTTAGCGGGTCCAGATCTGGTTCGGGTCAGATTTCGATTTATTTTCAAATGGAATTTTTAGGTTCACGTCGGGTAACATGTCCATGGAAATTATTTTGTTTTGCTCGGATCCGTTTATGTTTCTTTGGAATAATTTTATCGGGTTCAGATTTGGTTCAAGTCAGATTTAGGGGTTTTTTCAAATTGAATTTTTAAGTTCTGGTTTGGTTGTATGTCCTCAGAAATTATTTTTTCTTCCTCGGATCGGTTATGGTTCATTGGAATATTTTTGTCGGGTTCAGATTCCGGGTTTTCAATTAGAATTTTTAGGTTCGGGTCGGGTTGCATGTCCTCAGAAATTATTTTCTCTTGCTCGGATCGGTTATGGTTCATTGGAATATTTTTATCGGGCTCAGATTTGGTTCGGTTCAGATTCTGAGTTTTTTTTCAAATGGAATTTTTAGGTTCGTGTCGGGTAACATGTCCACAGAAATTAATTTGTGTTGCTCGTATCCGTTTATGTTTCTTTGGAATAATTTTTTCGGGTTCAGATTTGGTTCAAGTCAGATTTAGGGGTTTTTTCAAATTGAAATTTTAGGTTCTGGTTTGGTTGTATGTCCTAAGAAATTATTTTGTCTTGCTCGGATCGGTTATGGTTCATTGGAATATTTTTGTCGGGTTCAGATTCCGGGTTTTTTTCAATTAGAATTTTTAGGTTCGGCTCGGGTTGCATGTCCTCAGAAATTATTTTGTCTTGGTGGGATCGATTATGGTTTATTAGGATATTTTTGTCGGGTTCAGATTTGGTTCGGTTCAGATTCCGAGTTTTCTTCGAATGGAATTTTTAGGTTCATGTCGGGTAACATGTCCACGGAAATTATTTTGCGTTGCTCGGATCCGTTTATGGTTCTTTGGAATAATTTTGTCGGGTTCAGATTTGGTTCGCGTCAGATTTCGGAGTTTTTCTCAAATTGAATTTTTAGGTTCTGGTTGGGTCGCATTCTTCAGAAATTATTTTGTCTTGAACGGAACGGTTATGGTTCATTGGAATATTTTTGTCGGGTTCAGATTCCGGCTTTTTTTCAAATAGAATTTTTAGGTTCGGGTCGGCTTGTATGTCTTCAGAAATTATTTTGACTTGCTCGGATCGGTTATGGTTCATTGGAATATTTTTATCGGGTTCAGATTTGGTTCGGTTCAGATTCCGGTTTTTTAAATGGAATTTTTAGGTTCGGGTCGGGTTGCTTGTAGACTGAAATTATTTTGTTTTGCTCGGATCGGAGTACGGTCTGTTGTAATTTATTTTTCGGGTTCGGGTCGGGTTATCGGTAATTAAGCCTAAAAAAAGCATTCTGATTGGGAAATGAGTAGTCATTTTTCAATTAGCCTAACTGTGTCTAGGCTGTTTGCAATAAGCCTGAAAAATATCAGGCTAATTGGAAAAAGAGAGATGATTCTCCAATTAGCCCGGCTCTTTGCAAACAGCCTAGGCTGTTTGCAAAGAGCCGGATTTCTCAATTAGCCTACGACATATATAATACATTTGTGTGAAGGTACGGTTGTAATGATGGATGTAAAGAATGTTCATATTCTTTAGAAAATATTTTTCAACGTAGTCAATTAGGGGATGAATATAATATTTGCGATCACTCTGTAAAATTAAGAGGCTCAAATTGATCTGCAGTTGCATCAGATGGCAGGGTAGGAACTTTACAATGTTTGTGTTCATTTCTGCAAAAGTAATACATACGGGGTCTGTCCAGGAAGTAATGAGACTTAATTTTTCGTGCCAAGCAGAAGGGCAAAGAGACGGAGTTTGCGAGCGGTACGTACGGTTGGGGCTATCAGCTACAGATTCTAGTAGTAGTCAGTTGACCTTTAGTCTTTGCAGTGCGTGGATCACTCGTGAAGCAGATACGTGTTTGAAAGTGGGGTTACGTTTTCAGAATGAAGTGGAGTGGTATCCCATAAAGTTTTGCGTAAAACTAAACAAGTAAACAAATCGGCTACTGATAGACTTCCCATGTTACAAGAAGCCTACGGGAAGGATCGTTTGTCCAAGGTTCAGGTGTTTAGTCATCACACAGCCTTCACAGACGGAAGAGACGACACTGGTGACGAACAACTGCGCATTCATCTAGTTCTCGAACTTCAGACAATGTGGCTAAAAGTAAAGTTCTTTTGATCTCTGATCGCCGGATGAGTGTTCCAATGATTGCGGAGACGTTGGGACTTACGAAATCGATCATGCATCCAATTGTCAGGGAAGAACTCAAAATGCAGAAAATTTGTGACAAGCTGGTTAAAACACATCCTTCAAAGCGATCCAGTTCCTGGAAAATCACAGCATCGCAACGCTGCACCAACCACCGTATAACCCCAATATGTCCCCGCGGCCTTTTTTTATTTGCTCAGTTAAATAGAGCATAAAAGTTCATCGTTTTCACAATCTGGAGAACTTGCTGAAAAAAGAACTGAACAGCTTTCCAGGTGAAGATTTCCAGGCGGGCATAATTAGGTGGCAGAGTTATTGGCATCGGTGTATTAATACAAGAGGAGGCTATTTTGAAGAATATTAAATGTCTGTAAAATTATCTTCGAATAAACGAATTTTATGGAATCAGTCTTATTAGTTACTGGACAGTCCCTGTATTGATGATAACACATACATTCATGAAGACATACAAGTTATTTTTTTTTAAATAGTATTTTGTTTGCTTATATCATGCATAGTTTCCAACGTAATTTAACGCCACTTTTGGAGAACACGACATTATGCAGTAGTAAAAATAAAATAAATAAAAAAAAAACTTTGATTTGAATATGAAATATTAAATAAGTGATGAAATGTGGGTATTTGTATGAAATATAATTTAACTGGTTATGTGTGAACGATATTGACGACATTTTTATTTAACAGTGAAATATATAGAGCAGCACAAATAAAAAGGCAAGTCGAATATCGTGCAAATAGTGAGACAAATTGCCGTTTCTTTCTAAAAGTTTCTGAGTAATAAAATATTTCCCATGCTTAGAGTAAGCGTATTGATGAACATCGTATTCAGATGTTTTTATTTTAGCACTAGTGTAAATGCCCGTCCTAGGACGGTGGGTAAAAATTGTGTTTTTCACCTAAAATTTGAAAAACTGATAAAAAATAATTGACAATATGGAAGCGTTTAGATGAGCAAAGTTCGGCTATTTTAAGTTCAATTAGCACACAATTAGCATTTACAATATTTCTGGGTAAACCAGGTTTTCCGGCTAATATACTATAACAAAATTAAGATTTCTTAATTAAAAATTTTCTTTTAACAAATATGCAACAAAACTGCGTAATTAAAACAGTTTGCTGCAACTATTGAAATAATACTATTTTTAAATAACACTTTGAAATTGTATCTTTATCGTTTACCCGCCGTTATCGTTTTTTATATGTATATTGATTAGTAAATGGGTATCTGGGGTTGAAACCCATCCGAAAGAACGAAGGGGAAGCATTGTTATAGTGTTCTTCACGCCTATTGGTGTTTTTCTTCTGTTTACCCGCGGCTGACGTCACGCAGCAGGGGTGGGACAGCTTCAAGTGTTGTCATTTATGTCATCTCTTTTAATCTTTTCAGCTACATGGTTTAATTTTTTTTCAATGAATCACAAAAGGAATGACTCTCTACCACAGCTTCTTATTTACGTTTTACGCACGAAGTGCACTACGTTTGTTTTCTGAAATGGCTGCGTGAATCATTGAAATTTTGTTAGTTTTGAATATTTTATAGAAAATTATTTTGAACGGAAGAAATTTCAGGTATAAAAGATTTGTATTTACGCAGATATTTATTCTCATATACACATCAAATCAAAATTAAACATACCGTGGGTTCATCTTATCGGAGACTGGTAAGATTGATGGGTTCGCCTCGGATGAGTTACGCTGCTTTTTATTATATAGTGATGGAAAAATCAAAAAACGGTAAAATGAATAAAATTCTGAGATACTTATGTCGCTACGTCCAAAAGAGTGTAGGTCAAGAGGTCAAGCTATTACGTGAAAAACACAAAATTACTTCATGAACATTTTAACCAGCTTTATGATAAAATAAGGGTAATTATACCATTTCGAATAAGTGGGGCCGACCAAGCAAAATTAGTTAAAAAAAGGTAGTCCACTGGCAACACTGTAGCTAACACGTGTATATATATTTTTGTTGCTACTAAGATTTAATAGTTTTTTTACGCATATATTCATTAAAAATGGTACGTTTTGGCAATTAAACTAATAAAAATTTACACTAAATTTTAGTGTTATTACAAGCACGCATAAGTTCGAATCTATGTAATATGCATCAAATACAAATCTAAAATTCAAATTCAATTGAGAGTTTATTCTAAAACACAGAAAGAAAGGCCATCGGATATTTCATAGAGATTATATTAATGACATATGTTATATATTATTTATGTGAAAGCCTCTCCGAATTATTTTATGTTATTTATTCCAATTAATGCGTTAGAAAGGCACATAGTAAACTAAGGGGAAAAAGAAAGGTCGTATTTGTGATTTCTTGGATTTTTTTCTAATTGTTTGGCATAGATAGAAACGTTAGGTAAAAAAATATAACAAAGCAAATCAATATTAGTAGAATATTTCGTACCAAAGAAAAAAAAATGTTATTAATTGATAAAAAAAAGTGATAAATTCCAAGACTAAAATTCATATTATTAATCAAAAATAACTATTAATTTGGAAAATTATAAAACATTTGGAAATTTATAAAACAATCAATTTCATATAAAATACTCTAAGTGTAATTTTTAATTTTACAGTTAATATCATGACCATATTTCATAACATTAATCCTATTTAAAATAGAACTAAATCATTCATCTTTTATTTTAATTAAACTTCAGAAACCACGGCAAACAATAATAATACTATGCCATTTAATGTATATTAATCGAATATATTTTGAAAACTGATTAAAATAACAAAAACAATTTAGGTAAGAGAACGCCTTTTTCTTGTTTATAGATAATTCCAATTATTGCTCCAGACGATATCAGAATATCAAATGAAAATTATTGAATGGTGAAAAATTTCCGTCAGTGGATTTCCATATTTTTTGGTCTGCTAGTAAATTAGTGACTATAGAAAATTTATCTTTTCCAACAAAAATCATATTAAGGAGGAAAGTTAAATTTTTAGTTTATCCTGCGTTTCTAAAATTTTTAATTGCTCTCGAATTAATAAATACCATGATACGTTTTATTACTTATAGTAATAAGTTACAGCTCAGTTTATGATTTATTTGAAAAAGTATTATTGAGAAAAAATAATAATTATTTTAGGTTTTTGGTTTTTGTTGTTGTTGTTGTTTTGTTCATTTAATAAAATGTCGTTTTAAAAAAATAGCACAATAGTTAAATTTTCGTTTCAGATCGGACGTGCTATTTCTTTTAACCCCCTGACCGCCGAGCAAAAGGACAAATTTGTAATGTTGTTTTCTCTGTAATTCCATAAAAATGCTAAACAAATATATTTTTTTAATCATAATATAAAAAAATTATTTATGTATAAGAATATAACCCTTGAGAGTATTAATCATAACTTATTTTTTCAAAACTAGTTTATATCTGTAGAATTATATTAATTAAAAAAAAAAATATGTTAATATATAAATTCCGCTTTTTCTTAAGAAGAGATTTTCTATAAGATAATACTGGTGCCAAAAATTTTTCTGGCCTGCAAAATTCAAGGAGCCGTACGAACCATGTTCAAGAAATTTTTTAACCGTTAGAATGAAAACCGAAACGTCGTCGTAGTTCGAAAAAAGATGTTTCCGAAATACTACGTATAATTGGGAATTGAAACCTTGTATATTTATGTAAGGCGAACTTACAATTGATAATCTCTAGATTTTAAATATTTAAATCACTCATACATCAATTTCAAACATTTCAAAATCTAGTAAAGCTTTATTTAAAAGTATCATCCATAATATATTATGTGCAAAACAATAATAACCTTTTAAAATTATAATTATCTCGCTGTAGTTTACAAAAATATAAATGAAAATTTACAAATCTTAATTCTAATTTGCCGTTCTATTTAAAATTTATTAATAATTAAATTCTGAATTTCGGATTTGAACTGTTATAGCCTTTGTTCATAATTAAGAGGAAATAAAACAAATATCAAACTTTTTTTATAGTTCCTTCCATTAATCAGTTCACATGATACTGAACAAATGTTTTCTTCGAATGAAAACAAACTTCTTTCCAAAAAATTATCATTGTTGATTCCATTTTTATGTTTGTAATTCATTTTATCCACGTATATTGTAACTTTAAAGTTTAACACTTAAATGAATGCTTTTTTATTTTGTTTCTAAAAAATTTTCATATGATTCTCAAAAGGGATTATTACACAGGAAAAATAATGAAAAATTCAGAGATAAATTTTTTCGTATAATGCGTCAACCTTTTCTTATGTTGCACATCTGCCATAGAAGTAAAAAGTAAAATATTGCAAATTAGTAAACATTTTAATAAGTATGAAACTAAAAACTTTTTTTTATATTATTTATTATTTAGCAAAACTTAACCGTTAAATGCATGAATTACTTTTTTGGAATAGTGTTTTTTATCTTATATTAAAGATTAGACACGAGAAATTTTAATATAAATTTTTAATTTTATTTAGTAGCATTTTTTA
The DNA here is from genome assembly GCA_963932465.1 of Maratus speciosus. Taxonomy (NCBI): domain Eukaryota; kingdom Metazoa; phylum Arthropoda; class Arachnida; order Araneae; family Salticidae; genus Maratus; species Maratus speciosus. The sequence goes on from OZ010794.1 coordinate 160,271,786, forward strand.
AAACTTGGTACAGTATTAATATTTCTATATATATATATAGTGGTTGGAAGAGTTAAATAAAAAGTGATGCAGATATGCATTTAAGGGTTAAAAATATATATTGTGTTCTCCTAAGTTATAAATTTTTCATATAAAAACACCAAAACTTAAATATTAGATTTGTACAAAAGTAATCTAAACATTATTCTACTGGTGTCAAATAAGTATATACAGTGTCTCCTCAAGGTACAACCCTTACATGAGGCAAAAATCTTATATGTAGTGCTTTTGAAATCTTTACAAATGTTGTTCTTTTCCATAGAGCAACAACTTAAAAAAAATTATTGTCCAGCAGCAGAAAGCAAACGTATTATATTAGAAAAAATATGTTAATATAAAGGAATGGAAATGCATGAAATATCCTGTTACTTCAAAGGTTCCAGGAGCATTTATTTTTTATTATTCTGTTATTTTGAAAATAAGGCAAAAGGAAAGAATATATATATATATATATTACGTAAAGAATAAATAGATTAATTCGAACAATCCTGCCGTGCTTTTTACTACATCCTGCTGAATTATTACTATATACCAATCAGGCATGGTGAAGTAGTATACAATTCGTACCATGTACTGCAAACATCGCCATTGGAGGTATCAAGATGGTGGAATATTAGCAGCTGCGGACGGGTAGAATACTTTATGTTGACTGATTTAACCAACTCTATCGACTGTTTATATTGATGAGATTGGTTCCGTTCAACCACCATCGATTCATGATGCAGTCAATGCAGATAAAGCCGCATGATTGTTCAGTAATGAATTAGGAAATCCGGTAGTTTTCCCAAGAAATTAGAGGCGAAATTCACTTGAAACTGTTAACCACACATATAAAGGAAAATAATTCCCACAGTGCGAGACTCTATCAGACTCTTCAGGCTAGATCACGAATTAATATTTCATGCGAGAAAGGTGTTAGTGACGATTAAGATATTTTACGCGACTTAAGACACCGGGTAACAGAATAGATAAACAATCGAACAGCACAAAAATCTTGTCTCTGAGTTCAAGCTCGAGCGTTTTGTTAGAATACGGAGGAATAGCGATTGAAATGTAAACTTCAGTCGGACGAAACAAATTCATAAAAGAGACACGAAAGAAAATGCGATCCGTCACTAAAACAATGGAGAATGAGATAGGGGCGTAATAGAAATAAGTTCTGGAAAGTTTCACGGAGAAATTTCTATGTAATACGGCTGACGCAGACATATTGGCGGGAGGTTGACATGAAGTAAAATGAAAGTAGTAAAATGGATGTTATAAACTTTCAAAAAATAAAAGTAGCTGCGCTCAGAATATACAGTTTTGGTAGCTGATAAAAATTAATGAATCGATTAAATGCTTATATTAAGGTTTTGTATAAGATTATTATTAAGATACGCGTTTTAAGTTTATAGGATTTTAACTAGAAATAATTAATACAGAGTATTAAGAAATAGGGAAATAATGAATACACTGGCATTTTAGAATAATTTAAATGAATGTTGCAAGTATAATTTTCGTATAACACATATATACCTCATTTCGTTTTATTTCTTATTGTTCTTTGTGTTTTACTCTCTAAGGGATTAAGTGTATGAAGTCTAATAACAATGTAGGTTTGTAAGAAATAATAATGGACAAAATAAATGACTTTACTATTGGGATGAATCATTCAGGCATTCGCAAAAGCCAACTTTATTTTTTTAATTAAATTTCTACCCGAATTTTTGTATCGAAAAATAGTTTCGTATTTTAATTAGAACTAATTTAAGAACCGCTATAAAAAGTAATTTTTTTTTTCGGTCGTCCTAAGATAATTTGATCAAAAGTTAACGAAGGCTGGCAACTATGCATTTGCTTCTTTTCTTTTTACAATATTTCTGGTGGTAGTTCAATGAAAATATATACAAAGGTTGGAAAATACGCTTTTGCGCATGTCCGACCCAAATGATTCATTTGAGCAGTAAAATCATTGATTCTGCCAATTACTAGTAAGAAATGTAATACAAATGTGAAACGCGAGAAAGAACTTCAAGAAAATGGACGTCGTAATGGTGCACACCATTAAGTATAAAAGAAATACCCATTTACGCATTATTTAGATCATTAGCATCTGCACATCCTTTACATTCTATCCCCAAATTTATCATCTAATCTTTAAATTTGACGTTTGGAATTTCCCTGTACCATTTTGTAATATGTATTTGAATCACCAATAAAAATAATAAAAATGATATCACAGAGATAATGTTCAAAACACTTGTATGAACTACGCAAAAATTGTACTGCGAAATGTATTACATTTTATCTCTTAGTTAAATGAATATTTTCATAAAACTGATGTTTATTACTTCAATATGAACACTAGGCATTGCATTAGAGAAATATAATATCAAGAGTTGATATTTTTGTTTTAAAAGACGTTTGCGTATATAGAATGCCGCGAGAGTTTTTACAAATTTAAAGTTTTAATTACAAGTTAATTAAAGATTTTTTAATATTCGTTATAATTTAATAAGTACTTCCGTTAATTACTTTGATGTTTATTAAATTTCGATTACTATTGAACATTACATTAATCAAGAATATTTTAAATAGTAACATTTATGCTTTACAAACCTTAGCGTATAGATTAATCCAGAAGTAATTTTTATGTTATTGCAAACAGTCCGTGTTCTTAAAATTTAATTGAATTGTTGTATTTAATTTAGACGTTCTAAATTTAGAAATGTAATTTTAAGTCGAACATACTATAACATCTGTTTTACTTTATAATGCTACAGAACAGATTTTACAGTCTTTATATACAACATGGCTATTAACACTATATAGATCAGCGTTGCCAGTTTGGAATCTAAATGCATTCCGAAATCCTGAATACATAGCGGCAATTATTAAACAAGCATATTTACTTTAAGTAATCACGAAACTGTCTTTTATTAACACTAGAATAGCGGTCATTTTGACGGGCACAAAATAAAAATAGTTCGATTTGAACCAGAAATGTCTTTCTAAAATAAGTTAAGTACATACCATGAAGGGAAAAAGTTAAATAAATAAATTAGATAGTTTTTAATAAAAATTCTGGTATAAAATATTTTTATAACGCTTGAGTAAAATTTCCGGCGGTTCTAGTGTTAAATGATAATGAATATAAATGGAGCCCAAACCGGCAACCCTGATACGGATATTAATTAAACACAATATGGCTATTAAATTTAAATAATTGAAATTATCAAAGATAATATTGTACTGATCTGTAATATTTAAAAGAACCCAATGTATTTTATTTAGGCCGGTGTTCTGCCTACAAGTAACTTGAAATCTAATACGTGTATCAATTGATAATATACAGGGTGTTTCATAAAAGATGGACAGAACTTTTACAGATGAGAGTACACATCAAAAAAAAAAATTTCATCAAAGAATGTATGGTCGGAATTAAAACAGAACGGTGCTAGAGGGAGTAAAAGGAGATATTTACAGTTGCCAGTGGTCTACTTCATTTAAAATTCAGATTTATTGATTGGCACCACTTTTCTGAAATAGTAAAATTCCCCTTATTTTAGCATTAATTAATACGTCATTAAATAAGGCGAATTTTACAATTTCCAAAAAGTGGTGATAATCAAGAAATTTAAATTTAAAAGTAGTAAAAAGCCCGCTGCAGGGATGGAACAGCGTAGCAGCAAAGAATCAATTGGCACCGCAAAATTTTATTAGTATTTTTCATCTAACTTCAGACCAGAATTTCTGAGATCTTTGAAGGCGAATAATACTAAACAAATTTAGTGGTGCCAATCGCTCAACTGCTGCGCCACTGTTCAATCACTGCTGCAGGCAACACTGAATAAGGTTAGTTGGGGTAACTGGACCCGCGAGGTAATTGGGCCATGCCATAGGCTATTTTATAAAAAAAACTGTTGATGTTTTCTAAATTTTAGCTTTTGTGAACAATGCCCCTTAATCTCGACTTCCTAAAACAACGTGTGTTAATTCAAGCATAACTCTCACTTTGCTGTGATACCTTGTCAAAAATTTACGTTTCTTTTTTAAAAACAACGTCAATATGCTTGAACTTCCTCGGGGTTTTATTAAAATATTGTAAGTAATTTTATTAAACAATCATTTTTTTAAGTTTAGGCTTATAACTACATTAATATTATTAGGCATCGATACATATTTACTTCATGTTTCAAATGTAAGCACGGTGTCACAGTTACCCCTTAAATATTTCAATAATGGGTTAACTGTGACATGTATCCGGGAAAAATGGACCATTCTGGATCCAGTTATCCCAATAGTTATAAATAATTTTTTTGAGTTTCTCTTACTACAGGAAAAAAATTTCTCCATATTTATTTGCTCACAATGAAGAAAATTATAGAATACCTTATTAAAATTAAGTAATAAAATAAAAGAAAGCATATTGGGTGGTATGAAACCAAATTTCTTGACCCCTTCAAAAGCGGTGATGCCTTATGGCATCACATAATTTTAATCCCTAATTGCACATTGGCATCGGAATTTTATAATGAAAATTTCACCTTTACAAAGTACGCGAAAATATGCTTTTAATTGTTTACAAATAGATTCTCTTAAATACTGGTGTAAATAAATTATTTCTACATTTTATGAATGCATGTACCTTGGCCCTGAAAGCAAGATAGCCAAACCTTGAAATTTTACAATACAGGGGTCGCATTCTATAGGGAAACTTTTATTGTTCCTACCATTATTTTAAAAAAAATATGTTCATCACACCTTTCTTTAGAATATGTTAAATAAAATGACCATGAAGGTAACTCATTAAGGGTTCTGGTAGGAACAATAAAATGTTCCCTATATAATACGACCCCTGGATACTTGTTTTCGTTAAAATACCCATGTGACTTTTATACTTATTACCTATTCTAAAGTACATAAGTACTCACTTAATTTTTATGTTTTTGGTATAAATAAATCTAATATTTTCGCTTTTAGTGCTTTTTTTAGACATATTGACAGTAAAGGTTTCCCTTACAACGCTCTTTAGTTGATGTATAATTTACATGATCTGCCTGATTTAAATTTTTTTAAAGTTGTTTACACTTTTTCAAACAGGACCTGATATCCCATATGAAAAAAAAAAACAAAAAAAAAAACAAAAAAAAAAAAAACGCGTGTGGAACATAGACCCTCCTGGTCCACTTACCCTATTTTTATGAGGCAGCTGGACCCATGAGGAAAGAAAGATGAAATATGCAATTCTTATATTTTGAAATATTAAACATATAATTTTGAGCATATCTGTCTGATAAAGAGAACCTAACTGAATACATTAACATAAGTTCAGACTTTAATTCAAATAAACATTAGCTTTTTGAAGTTGAATTGTCAGAAGTTCCAGAGTCACATTGCAAAATCATGGTCCAGTTGCCCCAACTAACCTTATGTTGTCATGCGAGGTAAAAGCAAGCAACGAACGAATAAGTGACAAAAGCAAGGTGGGAAACACATCTCCATAGAAACGCTGAGTCCCTGAGCCATTTCCGTTTGGAATTCCGTAGACAAAATGCATATCAGCCTCTTCCCTATTAGTGAAGGGCTACATCTTCCGTTACCTTCCTACTGTGATTGACAGTTGCACATTTTGATCAGCAGCTTTTAAGTATTAATCGAGGCGAAATTTTGAATTCGCGTTTTTCTCCTTCCCCATATCACATTTGCATGCTATTAGTGTGATTCTTCTCCCGACCTAATAGTTACGGAGCTTTAACGTTTGCTTGGACGAAGTCAGAGTTGTGGGTGGGCTACTTTTTTTAAACTCAAATTTTCTGAATACCACAAGTTTTTTTTTTTTTTTTTTTTTTTTTTTTTTAATTGATAATCCGCCAGTTTTTCACCGTATTTAATCTGTTATTAAATAAGTCGAATTTCGATATCTCAAAAAAATGGTGGCAATCAATAAATCTGAATTTAAAAAAAGTATTCCACTGGGAATAATGTTCCAAGTTTCCAAATGCGCCAGCACTTTTGCGCTTTATTTCCGACCATGCATTCTTTGAAGAAAGTTGTTTGTTTAGATGTGTACTATTACCTCTTAAAGTTTTGCCCATATTTTATGAAACATCCTGTATAGTAATAATGCCAACTGTGAGGTGCTATAAAAAGTTGGTTTCAGCTAAAAATTCTTATGCAATGCTATAAATCTCTTTTTCTAAGCCTACAATTCAAACAAGGTTCATCCGCCTCAGTATAACATTGAAATAATTTTTGTTAAGAGATACAATGTTATTTAATGAAGACTGTTTTGTGTTTAACCCCTTAAGTGTCGCGGCCTATGAATGTAGGATACTTATTTTTAAATTTCAGATTGTTTAATTGCCACCCTTTTTTTAAGTAGAAAATTTTGCCTTTTTTAATGCAGATAAAATGATGTGAGAATACACCGAATTACATTATTTTAAAATACTTCTGGGAATCACATAATGTGAATTTAAAAAAAAAAAACTATTCTACACTGCCCGTGTATATCGCGGTCGCGAAAATTAAGGTTAAATATAGCAACCATTACATATCAAAATATCAGGTATTCAAACCACTATGATGATCTAAATATCCTGAGACGTACAAACACTGATAAATGAAACCACATATGATTTTAAACAAAATAATTAAAAATCCATGCATGGAACAAATAAAGACTTTTCTTATATAAAATAGTATCTTGATAAAAAATATTAAATCTCAGGATTATTATCTAAAGCTTCCTTCTAATTTAAATAAGTAATGGGAAAACTTAAGAATGTAGAGTCAAGGAAGAACTATTAACTTTCTCAATCCATTATCTTCCATTTTATTATAAAACAGATTTTAAATAAAATTTCACCGTATATATGTATTTTGGAAGAGAACACATTACTTAGAAATTCATTTAATTTCCTATTTCAAAAATTCTCTTTTTACATAAATTGAATAAAAAAAAGTTTGCATTTTTAAATACGGTGATCATTTCATATAAAAAACATTTTGTGGTAGATTTTATTTTTATTTTAACATTTATTTTTTGTATGCAGGGAATAAAGCGCGTTTTAACTTATTTGCTTTGATGTTGTAATATTAGTATATTCCTAACTTCTATATTAATATACGAACTGTGCAAATTTTTATTTAGTTAATAGAAAAATTTAAATTTGCTTTGTTGTATACCCGTTAGTGCAGACTCCCACGTGAGGATATTTTTTCTCGCACCAACCGAAGTTGCCATTGAAAGAATACAGTCATGAATAAAGAGGTAGAGGCAGATAGTGTAGTGTCTTAAGTTTGCGGGTGAAGTAACTGAGGATAAAGTCACAATATGGCGGCTGTTTTTTTGTTTGCAAAGTGTCAGAGTCTTATTAATGTTGGGTCAAACTTCCACCAGTAAAAACGAACTGATATGTTTTACTTATTTAGCACAGAAATTCTGCATGAAAAAGAAAAATAGATGTTTAAATATGGCGCAATTTTTTTGTGCTGGTATGACTTTGCACCGGTGGCCATCAAATTAACTGATATTTACAGAAGTATTGTTTACGTTGTCACAATATGGAGAAACCGCACTGCATGACTTAAACTGGAACAAACTATCACAAGTAAGAAAGAAGAAATATTTTTGTGCCTTAATTATGACGGAAATATTTCATGAATAAGGCATTTGAATAAGGAGAAAATTTCTATTCAAATTTACTGGTAGAAGTTTGATTCGGTGGTAATCAAACCTTGTATTACCGGTTACAGTTGAAGCTTCCCCGTTCTCAGGATATGTCGATTCCTCTTTATCCCCACTTCCATGATTAAACAATTTAAACATTGAAATAATGTATAATAATCCCTTCGGGACGGGAGCCTTTTGCGAAGTTTTTAACCTTTTTAAAAACAGAAATTTGTGTCTTCGTGAATCGAGAAAATGCGCTGATTAAATAAGGCAAATGTTGCAGTAAAATTTTACTGGTGAGGAAAAACAACGATTCTGAGCACTTCCTGCGGCACGTATACGTGCCGCTCGTCCCCAAGGGGATAATCACTTCCAGTGAATATTTTGAATTCGGTTTGAGACATACATATTTAACTAACCTGATGCTAAAATAAACAACGTTTTCATTAAATTAATAATTTCAGTTTAAAAGCCAGTTAACTACAATTTGTAGCTACAAAAGATCAAAGTACTCAGAACAAGCGATAGGTAAGAAACTGCACAACTTTCATAATTTAATTTCAACTAAAGAAACCTTTCTTTTGCCTTTAACTTGTACAATAGATCTTTGAAACTCTTCATTTTCCAGTTTTGTGACAAACTTCAATATTTTTGGTGTTATATCTTATTTTAAATGATAATTCCTGGTGCGACAATTCCCATCCCTTTTGCCAGTCTCTTAGACAGTGTGCGAGGTGTCGTGATCGCGTATATCAGAGTAGAAATGGTTTTAAATATTTTTCTTTTTAATATAGATACAAATTGGAACGCAGTAAGTAACGCGCTAAAAGCATGGTCTTCTTTTTGGGAATAAAAGCTATTGTAATTTTGTTTTAACACTAGAACCGCCGGAAATTTTACTGAAGTGTTATAGAAATATTTGACACGGGAAATTTTAATTGAAACTACTTAACTTGTTTATTTAACTTATTTCTCTGTGGTACATTTTAAACTTATTTTAGAAAGAAATTTCTTGTGATAATCGAAATATTCTTATTTGGTAGCGGTCAAAATGACCTCTACGGCGGTTCTAGTGTTAAATGAACTTGAATACGAGTATGATAGCTGGCTGGTTGTCGAATTCCGGAAAAATAAGACGTTTATTAATAAATTTTAAATTCTATATAAAAGTGAATAGTGTTTTTATATTAAATAAACAAAAATTTTTTAAGCATTGAAGTGGCACAAGTGTTACAATTAAATTTTAACACATCTCTTGTGCATGAATCGACTTAATTTTTGGTAACGTAATTCCAAAGGCAATTCAATATTTTGCAAGAAAAATATTTAAAATTGGCCACTGCTACAAGTTAGAGGCTATAAAGTTTGTCCAGTAGAGGTTTGTAAATTTCATGGCACATGTGATCAATTGTCCTTAATTGCATCATAAAAAGATGATGATATTCGTTTAAATTATGGAATTATTCGTAAAAGCGTCCATGAATGATATGGGTTCGATACTAAAGCAGGCATTGATCTATTTTTTTATTATTTTTTTTCCAGGAAGCTGGATTAAAAATTGCATTTCCTTTTATTCAAATAAAAAAAACTGATAAACAACTCTCTCGCAATTTTATTTATTTCGGTACTACATGATTTCCCCGCCGACCAAAAAAACTACCCCCAAACTATGAGATTAAATGTCAAAAATGGATGATAGCAAATGTCACATTCACTTGACTATTAAACATGTTAGATGTTTTTGTTATGTCATAAAGTGATTTTTTATTTGACTTTTAATTTATATTTTTATTAATGTTTTGCTAATCTATTTGTTTTTTCGTTTTTTAAAATAAAAATTATTTCAATTTCTATAATTTGGCAAATAATTTGGTGATTTGTATAATTTGGAGAAAATGCTGGTCGGATAATCAAGTAGTACCTTTATTTCTTTTAAAAAGGGTATTTATTTCAATTAATATTGCTTAAACTTTGTTCAGTTTTAGTACTTTATAATGGAAATGTGTCTTTAAACTATTTTTTATTGATAGTTTATCAGAAACAGAAAATGGTGGGAAAACTAAATTGCCTTCATTAATCGAAGATACTTCTTAAGCGAAGACGCTTTAACGAGAGTCCACTGAATATCCAAAAATGTTATACTATACTGTAAAATTACAATTATTTTTAAAAGTAAAATTTTTTGCACAAATTCAAATATTCTAACATATATATGCTTGATAATCCGTTTAAATATATGCTATGAAGAAAAATCAATTACTAATTTTAAATAATTAAGGACAGAAAAAAAATAAATTTTGAATTTAAGAAGATAATTAGAAAAAGATAAAACTCTTTCTTTCAATTTATTTTTTGCTGAAACATTTTTTTCTTGTAAGAAATCTTTTTAGCCAGGTCTTAGTGATAGGGTGAATTAAGAATTTTGAATACAGACAACTTTTTGAATAATTTTCTCATTTCGTTATCTTTCAAAGTATTTTTGAAAATAAACTTTCGTTTATTCATGATAACAAAGAACATTACCGCACTGAATTTATTATTGACATTTGAGAAATGTTAATTTTTGGTATTTTGTAATGTGTAAAAAAACTGAATGAATTTTGAAATATGATGCTGATTTCATATTCATAAAGTATTTTATAAGAATTCCTTTATGTTTCTAAATTTACTTCTTGATATATGAGGAAAAATACTCATCATAACTCTTCATATATTCGTGGTATATTAATATCCAATATATTTTTGCACAGCAATGATTGCACTTAAGTATAATATTCAATATTTTTTTTTTCAGAATTCTCTTTTAGTTTTTGAAATATAAAACTTATTGTAAATACGTTTCCTTAAATAATTGTAATACTTTTTTAGTGTGAAAAATGCACTAAAAGAAACTTCAACATTTTTCTATAGAATTAAAAATATATAACACTTCTTAATATTATCGTCCCATTCATGGCGTTCGAATAATAGAAAAAATTAAGTTTTCTTATGCTTAAGTAGATTAAATAATAATTGTTAGTTATTTTTATCATATCTATAAGGGATATTGCAAAGTACATAAAAGACTTCGAAATTGAAAGTATTTTATTTAATGTTTAATGTTTATGCTTTAATGTTTATATTACCTTAAGAAGCATTTACAAATTTGAGTTTTATTTTTATAAATCCTGTATATTTTGATACATACTCAGTATTTGTATACTAAGAGAAATTTATCTACTTCCGTTCATTAATATCGAAATTGTGTAAAAGTATTTGGTTTATGCATGCACTTTAAAACGAGGACGTATACGGGTGAATGTCTTGAAATTTCAAAGTAAGATCTTTCTTCATATTTTTCTGAAAAGAAAACCTATTCTCAAATGCCTTGTATTTAGTCATACGATGAAAATGTTTCTTTAATTAGACTTTATATATCTGACTATACAATTTAGGGCTGTGGATAAAATATGAATAAAAATACAGTCATTCCGTGTAAGTTTGAACCATGGGGTGTAACTTTGCACCACTTCCTATTTTTCAATATTTTTGACTCCAAAGGACTAAATAAACTCCAGAACTGTGCTCTGTTGCCAAGGTTCTAAACTGGGATTTCTACTCTTTATTTTAGAAAATAAATTAGCAACATTATGCGCACTTAATTGCATCATCTAACTATTTTTGTGAAGTACTGTTTTCAAGTTAATTTTGAATGCTGTTTTGAAGTTGTTGTAATCCAATTAAATTTTCATAGTAAGGAACAATATACTCATTTGTAAGACATATTATTATCTAAATGTTGTAAAAGTGTTAATATTTTGTAATTATGTATTTATTAATAGTTAATAAAATGTAAAATAAGAAGGCACTAACATTTTACCACATTTTCAGGGTAACTTTGAGCCGGCTCAAAGTTATACTGATGTTCATAATTTACTGATTGTAGGTGATACTGTCAAAAATTTCTCATATTTGCACGTGTATTTTATATAAATGCCGAAAGTGTGCATTAGATATAACATGTAAATATTTTCACAAATATGTGTAAAATGCATAAAATTCCTTTAAAGGCGTTATTCGAGGCGGAGCTACTCAAGTTTGACATTTCATATATTCGACATTTTTTATTCTTGTTTGAATAATACTAGTACTCTTATGTATTACTGTAACTATGGATATACAGTAGCGCTCAAAAGTATTTTGACAACCTTATATTCTCTCCTATTTTATTTAATATACAAATGTAAAAGAAAATATATTCCCTATAAATGAGAACACTATTATTGCAGTTATTCAACTGTATCAAGTTTCAACTTGTTTGTTTACATTCGGCGCCACCGAAGAAATATGACTCTTCCTTAGCTCAAAAGTATTTTGACAATTAGTTTGCATTTAATTGTTGAAGGTGTCAGGGGCGCTATAGCTTCGATTAGTGTTTATATAGACTTATTGTGATTATTTTTAAATGCCGAAATGTAAAAAATATTGAAGTGATTCTAGAAAAGCCGCTGTAAATGCACTTAAGAAACGTAGACTGCAAGCAGAATTAGCTCGTTCTTTTAACGTGTCTTGGCAACTTGTTTTTACATGGAATAAATTTTTAATAAACAGAAATACATCGAAAATAAGCCTCAAAGTGGCTAACCGAAAAAACAACTTGCAATTTTGACTGTATTATAAAAATGATATCTACAAATGATTGTCGTTAGTCCGTTGTAATAATAAAAAATAAATTGAAAGAAAATTACAGCATAGACATACACGTTTCATCAGTCAAACGACGCCTAAACCTCTATGGTTTACATTGCAGAAGACCAGCAAAAACACGTTTATTATCTACTAAAAACAGGAAGGCTAGATTTGCATTTCTAAAACGGCATAACCCTTTCAGGGGGAAAGCAATTTCATTGCTAAAGTGTTGAAATTAATGATCGACACCGAAATTCGGAAACAAATTTATTTGTAAGTTAGAAAAATCTATATTTCACACACATAATAAACTGAATATTTTTAAACCAAAATTCTGGTGTCAATCATTAATTTCAACACTTTAACAATGGAATTGCTTTGCCTCTGAAAGGGTTATGTCGTTTTGCAGATGCAACTCTAGCCTTCCTATTCTTAGTAGATAACAAACGTGTTTTTGCAGGTCTTCTGCCATGTAAACCATAGAGGTTTAGGCGCCGTTTGACTGATGAAACATGTATGTCTATGCCGTAATTTTCTTTCAATTCATTTTTTATTATTACAGCAGACTTACCATAATCATTTGTAGGTACCATTTTTATAATACAGTCACCATTGCCAGTTTTTTTTTTCGGTTGGCCACTTTGAGGCTTATTTTCGATGTATTTCTGTTTATTAAAAACTTTATTCCATGTAATAACAAGTTGCCGAGACACGTTAAAAGAACGAGATAATTCTGCTTCCAGTCCACCTTTCTTAAGTGCATTTACAGCGGCTTTTCTAGAATCACTTTAATATTTTTTTACATTTCGGCATTTAAAAATAAGCGCAATAAATCAATATAAACACTAATCGAAGCTATAGCGCCACTGACACCTTCAACAATTAAATGCAAACTAATTGTCAAAATACTTTTGAGCTAAGGCGGAGTAATATTTCTTCGGTGGCGGCCAATGTAAACAAACAAGTTGAAACTTGATACATTTGATTAACTGCAGTTATAGTGTTCTCAATTATAGGGAATATATTTTCTTTTACATTTTTACATTAGGTAAAATAAGACAGAATATATTGTTGTCAAAATACTTTTGAGCGCTACTGTATTATTGAGTTAAAACATTGAAAATTATTTTTCACTACATTTTTATGTTTTATATGAACAGTAAACAGTTTATGTTTCTTTCTACATATTCATGGTTCTCTTCTTCCCATTTTCTTAAGCTTAATATTTGTTGTAATATCATAAATTATACAAATCTTGTGATGTTGGGAAATGTAAATTCGGAGTCTTTACATATCTGAAAACATTTTGGGGGGTTTAAAGTTGTCCTAACTATGATACTTTTTTTACAATGAATTATTTTACATAATGTTTATCATATGGTGCAAAGTTACCCTAAATGGCTGGGTAACATTGAACCAGGTTAAAAATTCATTTTTATTGCTTTTATCCTTATTATTCCTTAATTTTTGATAGTCAAACTATAATTTAGGATCCTTTCTACCCTTTTATGCCCCTAGTTGCAACAATATTCTTAAAATAAGAGTGTGGCATATGAAAATAGAGAAAATGCGGATGAAAGTTTCCCTGAATGACTGTACAGAAAATAATGGGTCCATATTAACCCCACACTTTACAATTATATGACAAACAAGAAAGCATTACTTAGAAGAACTGCATAATAAAATAGTAAGCAATTACATGAAACATCTTTATATCAGTCTATATGTACTAAAATTATAGCCAACTTATCTTAGCGCTGTTTTGTAATTATTGGAGAAGTTCTAGAGATCTCAAATACGCGTGATTTTTGCTGATGTTGTTTACAATCTTTTAAAAGCGATGCCAACAACGCAAAGCGTAATTTTACACTTTATGTTTGCGAACAACAAACAAGGAAATGTATTATAAAACTAGTTTATATTTTTTAACCGATTGTTTTGTAGTATCCGAAAGTTTAGTTCCTTTTCACAAAACCATTCCTCTTCACTTCTATTTACGGTACTAATGAAAACGCTACGAAAAAACTTACTTAGGAGTAGCCAGTCTTTGTAGAAAAAAAATTATACATTATACTTATTTTCTTTTCAATGCTTATATTTTTGTTATAATTTTGTTATAATTGTTAATTT